>OV884004.1:22463481-23088481 GCA_930367185.1 Myathropa florea
GTTCCAGTCCTGCAGTATGGCGCAGAAGCATGGACATTATCCAAAGGGGGCGAGGAGATTCTTGGTCGTTTCGAGAGCAAGGTCCTTCGGATTATCTTTGGTTCCGTATGCACTGATTGTGTTTGGAGGAGGACTTACGGACGAACTTTACGGGTTGTACAGCAGCATGAATCTGGTTAAACGATTCGTTATTTCCAGCCTCAGATGGGAATAAAGATGAAGAGTAAACGAACACTAACATGACGGCCCGGAAAGACTTCGATTCCAATCCAAAGGGACAACGCGAAAAAGCAAGATCAGGTTTTCAGTGGCGTACACACAGTGACCTCAGTCAGCTGAAGCTGCATAACTGGAGGCGCCTAGTACCAGATCGTGCTAGATAGAGAAGTATGTTGACTGAGGCCACGTCCACCTCGAACTGTAGCACCAGCTGAAGAAGAAGAGGATGAATGTCTATAGTGATAGACTAGCAACTTTACATATCTCCACAGAAAATCACGCAGAAATGTGACATCACGTGATGTTAGGAATCACATCACTGCTCCATTTTGCGAGATGATGCGCTCGATAAAGATATCGTTCAATAAATTGATTGTGTCGCGCATTGAGTGAGATGTAACGCCATCTTGTTGAAACCGGAGTTCTTCTGCTTTAAAGCCTTCCAATTAGATACCGAACAAAATTACTGATCATCGACCTATAACGCTCTTCATTGACTGTAGGTTAGGTTAGGGTGCTGCTAGTGAATTCACCAGCACACTTAGACCACAATTATGATACCCATAATCAGACTACTACCACTGATCGACCGCTCCAGCTGTTAATTTGATCCCCGCAGCAAATGGTGACTGGACCAGATTTGAAAAACCGGATAAAAGCGTATTAACTTTCCTTTCACTGGGATTCGAACCTGGGACTCCTCTAACTTAGGGCAGGGACTTAACCTGCTTTCATTAACCTTAACGCTCTGTCTAACCTCATTTCCATATGAGCTTCTTTTTGTGGGCTTAGCGCGTCTCCATGATGGATTGTGAATTTTCTTCACTCCAGATCCTTTAATTTTGCTTATACACGAAGCCATTCAACCAGAAGTGAGCTCCGTTGCTGTTCAAATAGCTCACGGTAAGTTTTTACAGTTGTGCCATGGTTTAAAGGAACTTGCCAAAGTCTGCAGCGTTTCTCTGGCGTTAGTCTTGTTCCTAGCCTAGCTTCTCCAGCAATCTCTTGCATTGTGCGTGGTTACTCGTGATTGGAGGCGAAAGATTTCTCCTTTTTCTTCTGATGGCGCTACAGTCCGGGGTGGACATGGGCCTCAACCAGCAATCATCTCCAACTGGCACGGCAAATTGGCTGAAGTCATTCTTCACTTGGTGCGCCATCGGTTTCGTGAGCGTTCTCTATTGCGGTGTCCCGCGGCGAGCGGAGGCGAAGAATCTTCAGGGCGGACCAGTGTACACTGTACATGGCCTAGTCGTCTTAGGCGTTGAATCCGTAGACGCCTGGCCAGACTTATGTCGCTACACAGTCCATACAGTTCGTTGTTGAATCTTCTTCTCCAAATACGTGAGACTACTCATGGTAAAATGACAAAGCATACTGACAGCAAATCGACCGGCTTGGTGTGCGAAACTGGAGACATCTGCCGAGAGATCTTGCTGGCTGGAGAGGCATGTTGGATGAGGCTCAGTTTCACCTCGGACTGTAGCGCCCTAAGAAGAAGAAGATGAAAAAGACTGACCTCAAATCAAATCTTAATTGTCAAATTGACTGTCACTAAGAACAGTGCTGCCAAGTTAAAAATAAATCCTTCAAACACATGTTATATGGAAATATACACTTTAAATTTAACGTACGACGATTGTCCAAACGTTTTTGAGCCTTAACATTCTGGTTTATCTTGGAAAAAATTCAAGTGAATATAACTGTAATTTTGGTTGTTTCGTTGTTATTCGCCAGTCGATATCAGTGTTCTGATAAAAATGGAAAAATCGAATATCTTTCCTTGATCAAATTGTTCCATAGTACGTCGGCGCCGATAAAATTCAAAGTGAACACTGTTTGGGGTAAACTGCCCCGTCATTAGTCTTTTTTTTTCATTTTCAATGCATTTTTATTTTTGTAATACACTTTTCGTGTACTGACGTTAATGTTGCTTTGTAACATCTTTCATGTCACATCACGATATCGCTGCACTGAACCGAAAAGACCCTCAGCGCTCTGTGCCACAATACGGTGGTAGATGAGTCGCCTATCCACAGGAAGATAGGCGGAACCGCCGAGAACTTTCGTTTATTCTTTTTCAACATCCAGTCGTCACAAAGTCGCTGAATCGTTTCGAGGTCATCCTGCAAGAGACTCACAATGATCTCGATATTTGGACCTGATCTGTACGCTACCAAGTCATCTGCGTACGCAATTGCGTGATGAGGAGAACTTATGAGATCACTCGTGTAAAAATCTAATAGAATCGGCGAATTAACGTGGCGTTGTGGGTAGGTGCGTCGACTCCTACACTCGATGTTCTCGGTTCGATTGCAGAAAAAAACACCTAACATTTTTTAACGGCTCCACCTCTTTCGAGTCACTGACAATGCTCAAAGAGTATAACTTTCTAGAAAAAGCTTCTCAATCTCGCCGTTCGGAGTCGGCATTAAACCGTACGTCCGCTGCACTCGTGAGAGAACAACAGCACGCACAACACGAGTGGTGCTGAGAAGTTAGGCCCAGCCCCACCTCGGACTGTAGCGCTGCCATTATTATTATTATTATCGGCGAATTAACAGTAACTTGTTGGAAATCTTTTTTAACTTCAAGTACACCAGTAGAGTTTACATTGCCGTTTCGAACGTTTTGAACAAAGGAACCTGTTAATGAGCAGGTTCCAAAGTAGCTACAGCTGTGGTTTAGATATGCTTAGCTGATTGAGCTTATGGAAAAGTTATTTTAACAATACGGTGTCGAAGGTCTTCTTCTCCAGGCCGACCAGGCAGGCACCCGTGCATTGTTACTTGCTCTTGTTCCACTAGTTAGCCGACATCAGCTTCGATGCGGCATGAATGGTGTCATGCCTCAACGTATCAAAGTTAGAAAGAGTGCTCTTTTCTCGCCCTCTATGGACAAATTAAAAGAAAAATTAGGTACGGTTAAGCAACATATCCGCACGTTAGTTTCCGTGTATTCTTACAGTGTGGGCAGAAATTCATTCAATTATGTCCAAGTTCCCTTTGGAGTGTTTTAACCGAAAGATGTTCCATCTGCAGACGAAAACTGAATGAGCCACTAAGCCAAATGGCGTTTCCAATAAATAGGATACTCCATCATTCACCTTGATTTTCGAACCTGAAGGCAGCAGGAACTATTTCCTCATCTTTTTCAAATATCTCATGATAAAATGCATAAATGGCACTTGACTGTGGATTCCACAGCACATTTTGTCATTTTCGCTGATATTTCCTTTCGTAGCCAAAACAATCAAAATCTGGACAGGTTAATGGACCTGTAAGCATTCGATTACTCATACCTTTTTTTTTATGCTTCACTGGATCTCGGTAAATACAGCCTTGTCCAAATGTATTAGGCACCCTTATCTCTTTGTCTTTGCTGCCAATACACTTATTGGCGACACTATCTGAGGTTGTACGATTTTATCTGTTTCCTCTCATTTTTTTTCGCTTTTTGAAGATATAACGAATCTTAAAGGGTGCCCAATACATTTGGCCAAGGCTGTATATAGCGTAAAGTTAAATATTGATCTCATGGACAAAGACAAAGTCTAATAGAAGTCTGCTTGCACTGTCACACAAACAAAAATAAATCGCTTTCTACGCCTAAGGGTGTCTGTTATTATAAAACCGTTTTGCCTTTTTTTGCGCATAACCTATTACCATAACTTCAACTCCCTACACGATCGGTCAGGTTGTTATAAACGTGAGTTGTAACTTTTTGCTCGTGTCGGCTTCGCGTAAATTATTCCGAAGCAATTTCTTTGTGACAGTCTTGAATGCCTTATTCGTGTAACCTTTGATTTCGAAAGTACATAAATTTACCACTCAAATGGTGCAAAGTAAAGTTAATGACTTTGCTTATAAGTAGAACCAGGGGCAGAGTACACTTCGCGATCGTTAACACTTGTTGGTTTTATGACCTTCTGCAGATTGATTTAAATTAAAAATTGTTTCATGCTGTTGAATACGAGTAAATTGTTTTAGATGTTCAAAATTGAGATTCACAGGGATGACGTAAGGACCTTAATGAAATTGTAAAGGGCCCCAATTGTTTCGTGTGAACAAGATGACCAACAATGACCCCACTTGTCCACTTGTCATTTCTATCGCATTGACGTCAGTTTAGAATTCAAAAAATTGTATTCTTCGTAGAAAACCTATTCTGAAATAGATTTGGAGAGAACAAATATAATTATTGTGTTGCAGGAATTGTGTAATTTTCACAAAACAATGTGGGCAAAAAAGCACTTGTTTACCCAGTTGAAACTACAGTCTTCGGAGAATTTGGAAAATGCCTCTCCAGTCGACACATTCCCATGCCATGTCTCAGTAGTTGTGGGATCCAGGCAATAATAGCCACCAATTTGTGTGATGGAGAAGCTAAATAAAACATCGGAAAACCATCGATGTATCGTTGTTAATAATAATAATAATAATGGCGGCGCTACAGTCCGAGGTGGACCTGGGCCTAGCTTCTCAGCAACCACTCGTGTTGTGCGTGCTATTGTTCTCTCACGAGTGGAGGGGACCTACAGTTTAATGCCGACTCCGAACGGCGAGATTGAGAAGCTTTTTTCTAGACAGTTATACTCTTTGAGCATTGTCAGTGACTCGAAAGAGGTGGAGCCGTGAAAAAATGTTTGATGTTTTTTTTTTTTCGAGATTCGAACTGACGACCTCGAGCGTAGGAGTCGACGCACCTACCCACTACGCCACGGTGCCCATCGTTGTTAATATCGATGTTTTTTAACATCGATTTTTGACGTGGAACCATCGATGTTTTCAAACATCGATGTTTTTAAGAACGATGTTGCATCCCTAACTACATGCAAGATTCGGTTAACTTTTGGCTGTAGCGATGAGAATTGACGGTGTCGTTTATACCTTCCTCATTTCCGAAGATGATTAACGATCATGACCAACAATCAGAATTGCACACCATACAGTGAATGCAACGGTTTGATGTGGATTTTCACTTCTCCATATGCACCAAATTTCAGCCTTGGTCAAATGTATTAGGCACTCTTTAAAATTCGTTATATCTTCAAAAAGCAAAAAAAAATACCTCAGATAGTGTCGCCGAAAACCATAAAATTCAAAATAATTACTTCCGATGAGTGATTTAGCAGCAAAAACAAAAAGATAAGGGTGCCTAATACATTTGGCCATTGCTGTAATTTGTTAACCACCCACAGAGTGAAAAATCGCTGATCAAGATCGCAGGTCATTTGGTAAGTACAGAGAAGATGAATAATGACTTTTATCTCCTCCTCATCTCTACAAATTCTGTAAAACATGCCAGCTAATTGGATATTATTTTATCTATTTTAACACCTAAGTGCTCATTCTGATTAGAGACAGCGAGCACTTAAGGATAAATTCAGGGCAGATTTGCTTTGTAACGAAACACATTGGATTTTCAAACCACATACGATTGGTGGAATCAAGCGGTGCCATGACATAACGCCAAGCGACATAAGGCCAAATTTTAAAACTTGGCCTTATGTCGCTTTATCAAAGTGACATAAGACCAAATTGTTGCTTTGGCCTTATGTCACTTTCACAAAGCGACATAAGGCCAATTGGCTTTATGTCGCTTTCCGCTGTATATCTGATTAAAAAAAGTTTACCTTATTAAAATATACCTTCCATTAAACATTCTGAGACATTTAAGAGGAAACGGGTAAAAAGTGAAATTGGTTTGGGGGGGCATGCTGCCCCCCTGCAACCCCCCTGCTTGGCCACAGATAGGATTTGGGGTAGGTGCAAAGTTGGATATATCTTACTTTTTCAAATCCATTCTAAATATGAAAATAAGGAAACATTGGATACCACCAACCTCGCACCTATCCCAAATCTTATCTGCGACCAAGCTGGGGTTTTCAGGGGGCAGCATGAACCCTCATACTCCACTTTTTACCCGTTCCCTAATACTAACTCCACTGTTCAATTTCATTTTAATTACACATATACATGTTATTAAAAATTGTGGAATTATGACCCACTTGATGTTTATTGATATTATTATTTGGTGTTATGTCTCAAAAAAATTTGGCGTTATTATATTATTAAATTCTTAAATTTGGCTTTATGTCACTTTGAGAAAGAGACATAAGACCAAATGCTAAAATTTGGCCTTATGTCGCTTGGCGTTATGTCCGGGCCCCGAATCAAGCTTCATTCAATGTTAAGTTTTAGCTGGAAGCATGCACGAAAGTTCTTCATTGAGAATTAGTGAAAAAACAGTGCCTGGCCTGGCGAGGTTGTCGATTTCGCAGTCACGGGGTTTCGGCAGCTGAATGTTTAAATGCTTGTTCATTGTCAGACGACACTTAAGGACAGTCTTAGAGTGAAATGCTACAGAATGCAAGGATTTGGTCACTTGGTCTTTACATCAAAGATTCGGTCGTCCTCTCTTAAACGAACCAGGAGACTCGGCTGGAGCGCTGGGTGTAACCAAGTCAGATTAGTCGACAGATCGCAGTTTTGTGTTTTCCTCCACTCGCATTCCTCGTAGACAGGACCGATGGCACCAAGATTTAGCTCTGCAAACCTGATTATCGTCTAGGTTTTGACCCCATGAAGTAAGCCTGGAAAGATTTGGGGTGTTCTAGAGCCCATTTTGGTCTTTTTACAATGTTTTTGCAAGAGTTATTCTAAGTTTAATATCTGCTCAGTTATTTGATGTTCATCGCATTCACCGCGGAGCAGCATAATTTACTTGTTGATAACACATGTAGATGGTACATTACCTTACTCAAAACTAATTAGTCCTAATGAGTCTTGGCGTGATGGCGCGTTGTAGGTTTCCATATTTACCCTCCGTGAGACATTAAAAAACACAAGCAAATATTTTTTTTTTTTAAATAGGTTGTTCATGTCGCCACCCCTTCGAGTCATTGACAATGCTCTTCGATTCGGAACCAATGGGACAACGCAAAAGAGGAAGTCCACGTGTAAGGTGGCGCACCCAAGGGCGAAGGACCTCAACCAACTTGGTGAGAGCAATTGGCGTCAGTTAGCAAAAGATCGTGCTAGCTGGCGAGGTTTGTTGGTTAAGGCCCTGATCCACCCTGGACTGTAGCGCCACAAGAAAAAGAAGAAGACAATGCTCAAAAAACATTAAACTGTAGGTCCCCTCCACTCACAAGAGAACAATACCACGCCTAATACAAGTGGAAACTAGGCCAAAGTCTACCCCGGGTTTTAGCTTTTTAGAGCAGCCAGAAAACATTGTTTCTGAAGGAGCTATACAATTGAAACGTGCTGATCAAATTGTCGGTGCTTCATTCTTGTCCAACTGTTTTTGGAACAGGTTTGGCCAGCAAACACCTTTAGTAACCAATTTGTACGACGTCTGCTTATCTTAAACGATTAAAATGCATTTTGTAAAAGTCTGAACTAGGGGTTTTCACATGCTCGTCATATTCCAGTAGACGTTGCGTCACAAAATAGAATATGCGGTCTTATTTCAAGCAGAAAATGAAACTAATCTTATCGATGGATAAGACTCTAATTAAATAAAATTTTCACAGGCGCCAAAGACGTCTAAAGCGTGCAGATCGATAAGTCATAAATCGGCGGAGATACTACGTCAATTCGGAAGAAAAAACTCATCATTTGATTTCGCAAGATGGTGTACATCTTCTGAGATTAAAGAGTTTTTAAGTGTCTACTTGTGTTTTGGTCGTCTAAGAGAATCCATTTCAATTTTGATAGACTATTCATGAAAGAAATCTTTGAGTCTCAGTCTGTGGCATAACGCAACAGATGACGACCACGTTAAAGATGGCGCAGAGGGAGATGATGGTTGAGAGAGACCTCAACCCACTTCGTGTACGCAACTGGAGATAGCTAGCAGCAAATCGTGCTACAAAGTGCGTTATTTTTATTGCAGTATGTACATAAATATTGAATAACATTTAAAAAACGACTGATTTTCATACATGAGATATTTTTATTTAATTTGATCCTTTACAATTGATTTTTTAATGCAGCACTAATCAAGTGGTCGCTGCACTATCCATCACTTTTCAAGCATTTCATGCGGTATAGCGATGATTTCGTCACGAATGTTTGTCTTGAGCTCGTCAATAGACTGAGCATTGCTAGCGTACATTTTGCTTTTCAAATAACCCCATAAAAACATATCCGGAGTGGTCAAATCTGGAGAGCTGGGTGCCCAGTCAATGTCGCCATTTGTTGCCAGTACACGTCCAGGGAATATTCTTTGCAGAAACTGCATTGCTTGACTTGCTGTATGGCATTGCGCACCGTCTTGTTGAGTACAGTAACCGTCCAGACCTTTTTCACCCATTTGTTGGTAAACATAATGAGCCAACTTCCACCGCCATCGATTTCCATCGACTGTTTTCTTCTGTCTTCTCTGAAGAAACAAGGTAAAATAATGGTTTTGGCACAAAAAATCAGTTTTTGGTCATGGAACAGTATTCCGCTTTTTTTTCCCCAATTGCAGCAATTTTGCTTGTTAATGTCGCCAGATAGTGTATAATGGGCCTCGTCAATCATCAAAATTTGCCCACAAAAATCAGGTTCAATGTCAACCATTTGAGCGACTAACGGCAATAGTTTTTGAGTCAATTAAACTTTATACGGAAACAAATGCGAATCATCCTTCAAAATGCGCCGCAAGGTTGTTCCACCGACGCCAAAATGCTGAGCGGGGTGACGGTACGACACATGTGGGTTCTCGGCAACACTTACCGCTTCAACCAACTCATTGGAACGTCTTGGGTGTTGATGGACGGCATGTCGACGATCTGATACTGTCCCGTGCTCAACGAAATTCTACACTAAACGACGAATACTGCTGTCAGATGGTGCCTGTTGGCCACGAGATTTTTGACGATATGCTCGTTGAGTTAACACAACTGAACGACTATTTTTAATGTACAGCGTCACTATTTCGGTACATTGTTTCGGTATGAAGCGATTCATGGTTAAAATTGCACTGAAGTGATGTTTAAGTTTGCATACTGTCATAAAAGATGACGAACCCTGTAACTAGAGAGACTTGTTGTATAAGGCCCAAGTCCACCCCGGATGATGCACCCTGTAATTAGAGAGACTTGTTGGATAAGGTCCAACTCCACCTCGGACTGTAGCGCCATAAGCAGAAGAAAATGTATGAGGGAATGATACATTAGATCTTGGGTTTCTCGTGATCAAATTCATTCTTTTCCATGAACATTTGGGCAAGAAATGTTATCAAAAGTCTTGCATAAAGTTGAAAGCAACTAAGAGCTGTGTTCAGAAATCAGCCGTTCTAGTCCTTCACAAAACTGCTTGGCAGTCTTGACGAGAAAGACGAAGTGATTCATTTTATTACATACGATTGTGTTACCCTCTTGACAAATCGGCTGAGGCCGATTACTGCTCTGATAACTGAATTGTGGATCTACATTTCCAGAGCACAAAGCGCCTACGGTAGTTTTCTTTATACTTTTGTTATCACAAGCCGACTTTATGGGCCTTATCATCAGGCGCATACGTTCTTCCATTTCCGAGAAGCCTTGAAGACTCACCGACGATACACTCTCGACTTATTCTACTCATTGATTCATTTGAACCGAACCCAACATCTTGACTTAATAGAGACTTTGATCGGCTTCACATGCGCAGTTACTCATCGGTCGAGCTGAAGCAGCAACTTTTTGCATCCGATCTTATCTCTCTGCAACGCACCCCGGCAGTCCGGCTCCCATCAATCTGCACCGCTCAAATTTTCCCGTGATTTATAGTTTGTTTTCCTCCAGCACTTTGGCGATTAACTCCAACCACTGAATTGATTAACTCATCTCCTTCCGATTGTTTACACCGCATGCATAAATTAGATTTCAAAGAATCTGCGTCTCTCTACCGCACTGTCTCTCTGCCCGCGCCAGTCGAAGACCGCTGCCGTTCGTCATCACATCCACATGGCCGACGATTCATCGGGAGCGGAATGAAATCATTCCCATTCAATTGAAATTTGTTAGCCACATTGTTGTGATGGGCGAGCGGTAGTTTGTGGACCGAGCTTATCAGAAGGTGATTCACCTTTCGGTGGCCGATAGATTAAGTGTTGGGGAAGTGTCCGGTATTAATTTGCTATAAAAAGTGATTAAATGTTTGTTTTTGTTTCTTTTATTACAGATTGCTCGACGATAGCAATGTATTATCAACACCAGCAGTAATGGACACACTCCACGTTACCCCAAGCAGCAGCAGTATCACAAGCACCACGGGCCGAGAGTATCGGCATCAGCAGCAGCAGCACCAGCAAGCGCGTAAGGGAAGCAGCAGTGTACGTTCGTCCAGATCCCCATCAGCTAATCGTAACGTCGCCGATCAAAGTAATTAGCACAATATCTCATCCCATCTCTTTACCTGTTTATCTCTCTGTCTCTCTTTCTGTATTTACACTTTCTTCATTCTCACTCACTCTGCCTCTCCGTCTGTCAGAAGCGAAGCTCATTACCGTCATTCTTGTGTTTCTTGCTACGCTTACTGCTCTTTAAACGCTTCTGTTTGATTTTTGAAAGCAAACGTTTTTGAGAAGTTCTGTTTTTTTTTTGGTTTTGAAAGAAAAGAGGAGAAAAAACCCACAAAAGTGCGTCCGAAGCTGTTTTGTTTTGTCTTCCTGAAATTAAAATGCACAAGCTTGTTGATTTGAAGCGTGAAACGTAAATAGAAACTTTGACTTTGTGAACAGTTTTTTGTTTATTTTTGAACACAGCGTTTGTTTTGTTGCTTTTGATATTGTGTTTTGTGTAGTCCTTGAGGACTATTCCCTGTGTGACCTTATTTTGTTAAATGTTCTTTTTTTTCTTGTGTTGAAAACGGATGATAAGAATATAAGAAACAATCAGAGACTGAACAAACTGAAAACTAATGAAATTTTCGATAGTGTCAAGAGAACGAGATCGTGATAGTGCTGAACCGTCTACTTCGTCGTCGACAGTAGGTCTACAGGGTGTTGGAATCCTTGGAAGCAGCAGCGGCATTAGCGTCGGCGGTGGTGGCAGTAGCAGTAGTGCTGCAACAGTCGGCACAGTGACTAGTGGGGGAGCTGGTATTGCCGCCACTTCTGCCGCAACTGGATGCGGTAGTGGTGGTGGCGGTGGTGGTGGCAGCGGCGGTGGAGGAGGCAGTGGTGGTATAAGTGGCTCAGCATCTGGTGCACTTCGATTTCGTAATCAAAGTCCATCGAATCGAAGGAGTCGTGAGAGAAATCGACGAGATTTCAATCGTAGCTACGGATCTGATCAAGGCGGTCTTTTGGTGTATGGAGACCTACCAATCGACACAATGGGATCAATGGAAGATTCAAGATTATCCGGTAAGTTTGTTTTTTTATTACAATATTCTTAAAGATTTTCAAGGTGAATTTGTCTATTTTTGGTTGCAGTTTTTGCTTTTAAAGACTGAAGATTTTGTAAATTTAAAAGCGTAGGCTCTTTTTTTTTGTGCGCTTCGTTACGATGCCAGCTTTAACATTGTGCAGTTATTTGTTAGGGTAGTGATAGTTGTCAAAGAACAATATCTAACCTCAAAATCCCTCAACTGAATGAAATTTCTTAGAAACATGTCTCCAATATACAGGATGGCGCACCAATTGTGCTGCCATTAGAAATGTAAATAACTTTTTTTTAGTCAATGTACATATTACATTTTTTTTTTTAGTTTTTGAGTGGACTGGACGCCGTGGTTGTGTGGGTTTATGCGTGGACCCATACGCACTTAACTTTCGCAGTCTAGTTTCAAATCCCAGCACAAGCAACAATTTTTCAAAAATAAAATTGTTCTCGTCTCCACCTCTTTCGAGTCACCGACAATGCTCAAAGAGTGTAACTGTCTAGAAAAAGCTTCCTAACCTCTCCGTTTGGAGTCGGCATTAAACTGTAGGTCACGTCCACTCGTGAGAGAACAATAACTCGCACAACACGAGTGGTTGCTGAGAAGCTAGGCCCAGGTCCACCTCAGACTGTAGCGTCGCCATTATTATGATTATTATTTCTTGTTTTTAAAGATGATAGACCGTAAATGGCCTCCACGGATACGTTCTCGGTGCAGTACTGGGTAAAAAAAACGTCTTCAACATCTTTAAATAACGGTCCCCATTGACAGTTACTGTTACACCATTTTCTTCAGAGAAGTATTGCCCCACAATGCATCTTGATGAAACTGCGCACCACGCAGTGACTCGTCCTGGGTGCAGTTCCGTCTCATGGAGAATTTCTGGATTAGATTCTCTCCAGATACGGCAATTTTTCAAACTGTTGTCTTCCTTGTCCTTTCCAACCATTTTTGGCAAAATTCTAGGCGGATAGACAAATTTACACTGTTTAACTTGCTTGTAATTTGGACTTTGTACGGAAACATTTTTAAATCATCATGAATTATCCGTTGTAATGACCGTCTGCTAACTCCAATTTGCGCTGATAAGTTTAATGACCTACAGGTTAATGCCGACTCCGAACGGCGAGATTGAGAAGCTTTTTTTTTTCTAGACAGTTATACTCTTTGAGCATTGTCACTGACTCGAAACAGGTGGGGCCGTGAACAATTTTTTTGTTTAAAAAATTGTTTGTCTGAACTTGAAACCCAACCTAGACCGTGAAAGTCTAATGCGCATGGGTCGGCGCACGAACCCACATGGCCACGGCGCCCACATGTTTACCAACCTCATAATGGTCCATCTGCTCGGGGAAGTGCTGCCAAACTTCAGCCGAAATTCCCTTTGGACGGAAATGAAGGACTGCAAAGTATGGTACCACTGCACTATCCAAATCCTCTTTTCGGTACCCCAAGCATTAATTTTAATAAATCTAAATAGTAACTTGCCAAATAAAAGAAATAAGCCGATTGCTCACACAGAAAATGTTATTACGTTTTGTTTTGGTAGCACAATTCGTGCACCACCCTGTAGATCCTTTGTAACTTGTGCGTGACCATAGATCCCATGTGAAAAAGTTACTTGTGAAGAGAATTTGAAAAGTGTTTTCAAAACATTCAGTGACATTTTTACTGTCATCATTTGTATACACCCAGCACCCACTGGTACAGTGCGCATAATTTTACTGAACTGCGACTGGAAATATAATTTTTATACAGAAATAAAGATCACAACTATTATTATTCACTAAAAAAATTTAAAAAAGCGAAATTCAGAACTTATTGACGGTAGAAGAAAATATAATTTGAAAACAGAAGTTAAAAATTAGTACACACTTCAGAAATAAACACTTGTTGTCTTAAACAGCATTAAGAACTCTAAAAGTTAGTATTTCGTTGAACCTCCTTTGACTTTGGAAATCTTCTAGGCACCGACTTTTCTAATTTTGTTCGTGAACTCAAGGGAAATGTTTGCCCATTTTTCGTTATGGAACTTTTTTTGACCAAAATTTTCCATAAATGTGGATTTAAGGTCTGCAGATTGTGGTGGAGAGTTAAGTTGCTTTGGATATGGTACAGCAATCTTATTCAATAGTGCATCAAGAGAAAGGTCAGACGTACTAGAGAAGGCTCCTATACAGCCGAAACAGATAGTTCTTAGAAGCTTGGTGAAAGCAGCAGTTACGTCTTTTTACGCGAAAGCTTTTTCCACCAAACAACCGATGCCTAGGAGAGAAGGGGCCTAATCATAGCAGTGTAGATCCGGATCTCTTTGGTAACACTTTTTGACTTTTTTAAAACGTCATAGTCGAGAAGTTTCTGTCTTTTGGTTCGATGTCTCACCTGGGATCTTTAGAACTGAGAATCTTTGACTCTTAAGCCCTCCCGCCACAACAAGACATGCAAAAAGGGAAGGGAACAGAAAGCAACAGTCTGATTAATTCTACCAATGACAAATCATCAAATCAAATCTCAATGTTTTCTTCACTTCTTGAGATTGTTGGATTCGGTGACTTTTAATGGTCTTCAAAGAATACTCGTTCTTGTGCATGGGATACACACTGGTCACCGTAAACGTTTTTCATCGATTCGAATGTTTGTTGAACAACTTTGCACAACTTCAAACAGAACTTTTCGTTCTACGTCAAAATGACACATTTGGACGTTTTGTTATGTTGTCATAACTATTGACAGAACAGCGGAAACAATACGAAATTCAGTGTGAAGATAGATGAAAGATGTGTGGTGTACAAATGAATCAATCGATGAATCAGAGATGGCTCAGCAATACTAATGTACAGATTCGCTATTTTTGTGGATCGAGTTACGGTACTGAGACTCCAATCTTCGGTATGTTTCCTCCTTTTTTTTTAGACATTCTGGTACATACATGCGCCCAACCGATTCATATCCAGATATACGGACACCGCACCAGAAGATTTATTTGTCTCCAGTCTCGATATTGCTATCTTAGATGGCTTAAGTGGAAGAAGGAAGAAATGTCGGAAAGGGAGTGTATGATTCTCAAAAAGGATGGAAAGAGATGGATTGGATCGCCGAAAATACATCCCTTTTCAACTGTTTGGAAAATCTTACGCCCTTTCTCCGACATTTCAGCATTCTTCCACTTATGCAAACGCTGTCTTATTTTCATCTAGATCTCATCTCATTTCATTTTCAATGACCCGCATGTTCCACTAAAGGGGTCATCTAAATCTAGGGAATGAAATTCTCGTCTATAATACTTCGGATTGAGTGGAACATTTTGCCTGATAGCGGTATCTGCGTCTTCTTCGGTAAGTGATACAGTCTACGGAAGTGATTTTTTGATTTTTTCAGTACCGAATGTAACTACATTATCAATTGTCCATCCGCGTCCCGTCAGGCTTCTGTCCGAACTTTGTGTGCATTTGACAATTGTTCCTGCAACAGCACTTCTCCATCTCATCGATTTCACGTTTCTCATGCTGTGATGTATTTTTCCTTCTTTTCTGTTCATAGAGCTCACGAACAGCTCTCGTTTGACGCTGTAGTATTGACTTGTCAGCTTCTATCTTTGCTGCATGTGTCTGCCTGTCTCGAAAGCGTGTTATTTACTGATACATGTTGATAATGATTCAATTTTTGGTGTAATCTGGGATAGATACAGTTCAGCCTTGAGAATGTGATTTGAAAACCTTAGCTTTCCAGTCAGGCAAAGATGGTGGAGGGAAGGAATGCGTCAGAATAGATATTCGTGTTGTGAATTAGAAAAGGACTGAAGTGAGAGCGCTGAAATTACGATTGCTCATGAACAAGGTCATGAACTTTCAAGTTTACCACGAGCAATACAAAAAATGACTAAGCATTGTAAGGCGGACGTTGATCCGAAATTACTTGTGTGAATATTAAATTTGAGCTATTGACCTGCTAACCTTGGAACGACTACTCATTCCAAATATGAAATGAAATA
This sequence comes from Myathropa florea, assembly GCA_930367185.1. NCBI lineage: Eukaryota > Metazoa > Arthropoda > Insecta > Diptera > Syrphidae > Myathropa > Myathropa florea. The sequence continues at coordinate 22,479,055 of OV884004.1, forward strand.
CATAGTTGGCAGGGCGCGGTGTATATTTAGCGTGAGTATTAAGAACATTTTCAGTTGCTGGGTGAATGTTCTAGCAAATCGAATTAAATTGAATGGAGGAAAGTTTCTTTGAATTGAAAACTTCTGGCTCGATAAGGTGTTGTCAACCAAGACTTCTAAACAGGCCGGTACTAGCAGACGTAAGTAGGCTTGGTTTATGGTACAAGGTGGCGCAAAATTATTCATCCAATTTTGTTTTTGAATTACGTTTTTACTAAATAAAAAAAACTGATTTTGAGTGATGGAAATCTATACTAGGACAATTACAATTTTTTCTGCTAAGTGGAAAAGATCATATCCGCTAAGTGGCTGCCACCAGTGTTGATACACATTTGTGCCATGTATTTTCCATGACTTTTCATAAGATCTCAAAAAAATAAGGCCCAATCATTCCTTCCGCGTGAACGCCGTACCACACAGTGGCTTTGAGTGGATGTAATGGGTCTTCATGCATCACACGCGGACTTTCCGTGCCCCAGAAACGAAGATTTTGTTTATTGACGTAACCGCTTAAGTAGAAATGCGCCTCGTCGCTCATGATGATTTTTACACAAAATCGTCCTCTCCGCTGTTGAAATTGAGGATGGCTTGACAGTAATTCACACGCGACTGACGGTCAGGAGGCATTAACTGACGCACTGTTTGCACTTTGTATGGAAACATGTGTAAGTCTTCACAATAATTTGTTGCAGGGTTCGTCTGCTGATGCACAATTGCGTGGTCCGCCGTCTGCATGTTTCTTCGTTCTCAGCAACATCGGCAGCCACAGCCGCGATATTCTCGGCCGAACGCCCAGTCCGGTGGCGACCACGCTCTGCATGTTCTCCAGTGGTTCCAGTCTGTTCGAGTCGAATAGCTAAGCTCCGGAATGTTTTTCCTGTTGGCGCGACACGATGAGAAAATTCACGCTGCGTCAACACCACCGACCGATTATTAGTCAAAAAATTCGACACAATTGCAGAAAAATCTGTAAAGCGGATGAAGAAACACTTGGTTTTTTTTCGAGAGAAGAGAGTTCAGCTTACGATGTTTGTTCCTATTTGCGTTGATAGTGAGAGTGAAGGAAAGGATTGAATTACGAACTATTTTGACTTTACAGCGACATAAGTTCCTCGAACACGGCAGTGCGCGAGCTTCTTCTTCGAACGGAAAGGGCTACACTTCGATGGTTTGGTCACGTGGCACGAATGTCCCCATTATCACGACTTCCGAGGCGTGCCTTGAATGCGATTTCAACAGGTAGGCGACCGCTTGGCAGACCCAGGACGAGATGGTTAGACCAAGTCCAAACACTCGCCTGGCTGTGCATGGACATAGCTCCTGATGAGTTAGAGTCGATGGCGGAGGATCTAGTGGCCTAGAGATCTCTCATGCGTGCATGGCCCCGGTGATCCCTTTAGTGGAACATGCGGTTCATTGAAGATGAGATGAGATGAACGACATGAGTCTAACCAGGCGTCTATGGATACAACACTTAAGGAGGCTAGGCTTCATAGAGCGGATTGGCAACTTACCTCCGGGGCGAAGAATCTGTGCAACCGGGGACATCCACAATTAAGATGGCGCATACTAGTTGAAAGAATCTCAATCAACTTGGTATAAAAAACTGGAGACAGCTAGGCAAGGAACATACTGGCAGGAGAGGCTTTTTAGTTTAGGCCCAGGTCCGTCCCGGACTGTAGCGCCATATAGGCTTCACTTTCAAGGTGGTTAGGTTTTTAATCTTATTACCCTCCCAGTCTTCTTCGTCCGAGATCATTGTTAATTTCGAAGTTCTCGAAGGGTATGGTAAAGGAATATAATCGACTTATGTTACTCAGATCAGTTTTGTTGACAGTAGTTAAAGCTCCGTTATTTTAACTACTTTCATTGTGATTTTCTGTCAATAGCCTAAGACTCGAACCTTTAAGTATTTTCCTTGAATCAGTTAAGTAGCAGCGAGATCTATATAACTGTAGCGACCGACAGTCAAACAAGATCTGTAGAGAGAATGACTGCCAGACGAGGTATGTATAGAGGCCCAGTGACAAACGAGGTCCGTATAGAGGCCGAGAGCCAAGCGAATTCTGTAAAGAGGCCGTGTAGCAGGCGAAGTCTCTATGGAGGCAAAGTGCCAAACGATGACTTGCAGACGAGGTTTCTATAGAGGCCCAGTGCCAGGCGACGTCTGTATAGGCTCGTCTGTATAGACTCCGAGAGCCAAGCAAGGTCTGTATAGGGGCCGAGAGCCAAGCGAGGTCTGTATAGGGGCCAAAAGCCAAGCGAGGTCTGTAAAGAGGCCGAGAGCCAAGCGAATTCTGTAAAGAGGCCGTGTGGCAGGCGAAGTCTGTATAGAGGCAGAGTGCTAAACGATGACTTCCAGACGAGGTTTTTATAGAGGCCCAGTGCCAAACAAGGGCTGTATAGAGGCCGCGTGCCAATCGTGTGACAGGCTAAGTCTGTATAGAGGCAGAGTGCCAAACGATGACTGCCAAACGAAGCCGCTATAGAGACCCAGTGCCAGGCGAGGTCTGTATAGAGGCCGAGTGCCAGGCAAGGTCTGTATAGATTCCGAGAGCCAAGCGAGGTCTGTAGGGAGCCCGTGTTGCAAGCGAGGTCTGTAGAGAGCGCGTGTTGCAAGCGAGGTCTGCATAGAGGCCGAGTGCCACGCGAGATCTGTATAGAGGGCGAGTGCCAAGCGAGATCTGTATAGAGGGCGAGTGCCAAGCGAGATCTGTATAGAGGGCGAGTGCCAAGCGATGTCTGTTTAGAAGCCGAGTGCCAGTAGGATCTGTGTGCAGGCCAAAATGGTAGCTTTTTTGTGAGCGCTTTGCGTTTGAAATCCCTATAATTTCCCATTGCGGTACTATCCAGTCTCACTCTTCTAATAGTCGATTTCTAGTTCCTTTGATGTTCAGACCTTCATCATCTGTTGGGCGCCTGTTCCCTTTAGTCAGAGTCTTCAAGACTTCAGTTCTTCTCAGTCTCAGATTAGCAGTTCATTGGTCTGACACTTTCTCCTTGGAAACCCTGTCCAACCCGAACAAGCTTCAAACACTTATGGTCTTTCCAACACGTTCCCTCGAGGGACATGTCAATTTTGACAAATAAAATGTATTCCCCTTGCATCATTGACACGCTAAATTTTTAGCAAAAAGATTCAGGATCATAAATTACTTTTGCGAACAGGTGTTCCTTTGTCCAAGTTATTTCTGAGGTATCACCATAAGTGCTCTTATCTGGAAGGTTATGTTTGATTCGAAATAGTAAAAATTCGAGAATTAGATTATGCCAGACTTTTATGAGACCGATTATACTTCTTATCATGAGTGGGCTGAATTTTGTTTTCCTTATCATTTCTTTCCGCGGCATCAGCTGACTGAATCGCTAGATATAATAGATGAATATCGTAGAACCGCTCACTTTCTCATGTTATGGCTTGCGACATGATTATACCCTTTCTGTTGAGGAGGTGTTTCTACAAATTCTATGGTTCATCATTCAAAAAAAGAAAACAAATTGTATTTCCCCAAAGATTGCAGTTTGACCCCAAAAAGAATCGACAACAAATTCACTTTAGACTTAAATTTATGCAAATAAACCATTAAAATCTTTCTTTAATCTCTTTCAGGAAATGAAGATCTTTGCTATCAATCGTTTGCCTCCGACGAGCCCGATGGTAATCCGCCAACGCTCCTAACCGACAGCAGTAAAAAGCATCACCGACGTCACGAGAGGACAACCAGCTTACAGGCAATAGATAGACTAAATACAAAAATCCAATGTACAAAAGAATCGATTCGCAAGGAACAAACTGCCAGAGATGGTAAGCGATGATTTCCGACACACATTTCACTCGTATTGTTTGAAGTCACATGATTGATATGTTCATTTAATCGCTTTTCATTCTTCCACTACTCGCAGATAACGTCAATGAGTATCTTAAATTAGCCGCTGGTGCTGATAAGCAGCAACTACAACGAATAAAGGTATAAAAACTGAAACAAGACCGTTGTTTTTCACTTAGTGAGTGAGTTGTATTCTGTTGTATTCTCTGCTGCAGGCTGTTTTCGAGAAGAAGAATCAAAAGAGCGCACACACAATTGCCCAATTGCAGAAAAAATTGGATAGCTATACGAAACGAGCTAAGGACATACAGAATCATCAGTATCACAACAAGAGCCAACACAGACAGCCCAGAGAAGTTCTACGAGACGTTGGTCAAGGTTTGAGGTGAGCTTCAATCTCAATTGTTTGTCCGCATCTGTGCGACTCATGCGTCACCCATTATAACTTTACAGAAATGTCGGTGGCAACATTCGGGATGGCATAACTGGGTTTTCTGGTTCAGTGATGTCCAAGCCAAGAGAGTTTGCACATTTAATCAAAAACAAATTCGGGAGTGCCGATAACATCAATCAGATGACAGGTAAGACATCAGGTTCTTTACGATTCGTAAAGAGAAACGAGTGAAATTGCATCGATGCCTGTTGCCAACGGCTTACAGGGAAACACCAATCGATATCCGGTTTCCTAATTGCAATTGAAAATCAATTCCGTTAATTAAATGCCGATGACGGGAACACACCCATACCCAAACTCTTTGCAGAAGCCGAAATCAACGCCCTCAACATGCCAGTGAATTCATCAGAAGTGATTAGTACGCCCAACAATGCGGGCAACATACCACCCCAATCGACGGGGTCAGGGAATACTGGCGGGGCTGGCAGTGGGAAGTTCAACAGTGACAATGGTAGCGAATGCAGCAGTGTTACCAGCGAAAGTATTCCAGCTGGGTAATAAATCACACGATTGAGTGCCTAAATAGAATGTGTTCGCTGACCTTTCATATCTTTCATATTGTAGTTCTGGAAAGAGTCAATCTGGAGCCAGTCAGTATAATGTTATCTACAAAACGATTCTCACACAATTACAGGAGCGAAATGATGAGCTGGAGAAGCTTAAAGAAAGAGTTGAGCGATTAGAGGTAAGGATACATGAATCACACACCCATGCACTGACTTACAAAACTTGTTTCTTTAGAACACTCAAAAGGAATTTAACAACTTGACAGCAACCCTGGAGAGTGAAAGATACCGTGCGGAAGGTTTAGAAGAACAAATAAATGATTTAACCGAGCTACATCAGGTGAGTTCAAATGAAATGTTGGTTATGAACACCCTGTAACTCTTGTGCGTTTGTTTTCAGAATGAAATTGAAAATCTCAAACAAGCTATAGCTGATATGGAGGAAAAGGTTCAATATCAAAGTGACGAGAGACTGAGAGATGTTAACGAAGTTTTAGAAAATTGCCAAACAAGAGTAAGTTTTCGATTCTTTTGGGGAAGATGTGCTTTGTATTGTGGTTCTTAGAGGTATTTGCAGCTGATTAGGGATTAATTGATTTGCAAAAACAATGGGTGTAAATGCAACGACGAATTATTGCCATTTAACTTCACTTTTGAATCTAGAGGCGTTAGGTTAAATTCAAGTGGCCGATTGTAGGTTAACAGTCTTGCTTAGACCTACGTGGGCCCATTGTGGTACCAGGTGGGTCGAGTATTTCGCTGCGTAATCCAGTAAGATATGGTTGGAGGAAAGCATGCCGCATGAGTGGAATCTCAGTATCGCTTGCCCGATCCACAAGAAAGGAGACCCTTTTGACTGGCTACCAACTATCGAGGGCTTAACTTGTTAAGTCTTGTTAAGCTTGTTAAGTCTCCTTAACATCGCCTATAAGATCTTTTCTCCCATTCTATGTGATCGCCTGAAACCTTTAGTCACCAATCTGATATGTCGTATCAGTGTGGTTTCAGGCCACGGAAGTCCAACATAGATCAAATCTTCTCACTGCGGCAGATCCTGGAGAAGACCCAAGAAATGCAGATTGACACACCACTTATTTGTCGATTTCAAGGCCGCATATGACAGCGTGCATAGAGACGAGTTATACAGCGCCCTGTATAGTTTTGACATTCCTGCCAAACTCGTCAGACTGAGAAGGATGACTATGGAGAACTCTCGTCACTCCATCAAGGTCGGTAACGAACTCACCGAGACCTTCAATGTAAAAAAAGGTTTTAGACAACGCAACGCGCTGTCATGTGATTTCTTTAACATTGTTCTTGAGAAGATCGTGCAAAACTCATTGGCCAACACAAGACGCAGGATTTCCCAAAAGTCCGTTCAACTGCGATCTTTGGTCCTGTTTGCGTTGATGGCATTTGGAGAAGGAGGTTCAGCCACGAACTATATGGGCTGTACAGCGATATGAGTCTAACCAGACGTCTACGGATCCAACGCCTAAGATGGCTAGGACGTATGGACAACTTAGCCCCGGCCCGAAGAATCTTTGGCTGGGAGCCTGTGGGACAACGCAACAGAGAACGTCCAAGTAACAAATCGAGTGGGACCTCGGCCTCGGCCTCGGCTTGGTGTGCGAAACTGGAGACAGCTGGCGAAAGATCGTGCTGGCTGGAGAGGCGTGTCGAGTGAGGCCAAGGTCCACCTCGGACTGTATCGCCCTAAGAAGAAGAGGAAGAATGCAGCACCTGAGCCGATTTGTGGTACATAGCACATTCAATGTTTGCAGCTACCCACCGTAGTAACTTCTCCAGTACTAAATTTAAGAAATCACACGACACGATCGCCGAAATCCGTTGCAGATTTCGAATGGTCCGACTATCCTAGAACCGTGCATGATGTATTTTTCTAGCGAGGCGCGACACAGCCTTGTACATTTTCCAGGAATCTCGAAGTCGGCCATTACATCGAATAGTTCCTTGCGATGAATGCTGCCGTATGTGGCCTTAAATCGATTAAAATATGATGCGTATCGATTTAAAGCTCACTGGTCTTCTCCAGGATTTGCCTTAGTGTGAAAATTTGGTCTATAGTTGATTTTCCGGGCCGGAAGCCGCACTAGTACGTGCGGATTAGTCGGTGCAAAACGGCTTTAGACGTTCACACAATACTCTGGATAGGATCTTGTAGGCGACGTTGAGCAGGGTTATACGGCTGTAGTTGTTGCAAGAGATAGGATCGCCTTTTTTGTGGATGGTGCATATGGAGCTGATATTCCAGTCATCGGGCATGCTTTCGTCTTTCCAAATTCTACAAATGATCTGGTGCATGCTTCCTATCAAAACATTGCCACCGGCCTTGAAGAGCTCTGATGGTAAGCCATCTGAGGATGCGGCTTTGTTGTTCTTCAGCTTTTTAATGGCTGTGCCGACTTCTTCAAAGCTAGGTGGGATGACTACTTCATCGATTGGAGTTGGGATTTCTTCATTCCCTATCACTCTCTCCTGGTCCGGTCAGCTAAGCAGCTATTGGAAGTGTTTCTTAAATACATCCACTATTCCCTGCGGGTCAGTAACAAGGTTATTACCTTACAATTTCAAAAAGCCTGGATGTCTTTCCTAAAGCCTACGGGGCCAGGCTTTTGGCTTTTTTATAAAAGGCCCGCATTTTTTGTTTGTCCCTAGACTCTTCGATATCCTTTAGGTGGGAGGTTGCAAGAGACCTTTTCTTCAGGCGTAGAATCCGTCTTCTAGCTCGGTACTCCTCATGCGCTGCTCTAGTTTTTCGTTGCAGCGCCTTTTGGTATGCCTCGTCGGTTGCACGTTTATTTTGCTTACACTCGGCATCATACCACGGGCTTCTTGTCGGGGGTGGTAGATAGCGCAAAGTGGTATCAGCCACCTATCTTTGGCGTTTATGTTCGACTTAGGCATACCGGAGAGTCTCTCACTTAATTGCCCTTCGTAGGCCCTGGCAATCTCCGGTGTGCTGAGGCGTCCAATGTTAAAACTCCTCTTTGTTTGGCTGGTGCAGCTTTCTCACATTGGACAGTCAAGCTCTGAATCTTGCTGCTACGAGGAAATGGTCAGAGTCGGCGTTTGCCCCCCTGAATGTTTGCACATTCAGGATATTTAACGCATGCCTTGCGTCAATGAGCACATGGTCGATTTGGCTGGCGATTCGGCCGTCCGGAGATCGCCAGGTTGTTGTGTGGATTCTTTTGCGAGGGAACCTCGTGCTGCTTATGACTATATTATGTGCTGTTGCAAAATCAGTGAGTCGGAAGCCGTTATCTGCTGTCGTGTCGTGGAGGCTGTGCTTACCAATCACTCCGCCAAAGATGTTTTCCTTAGTCTCCGAGCTCGATTTTGACACCGTACTCCGGACAGACTCCTTAGGCACCGTCCAAGACGTCGTCCTCTTTGACCAAGTCTTCAGCTTGATCGTAAGGCTGATGTTAAAGAATCTGCCTTGGATACGGATCACAGCCAGGCGATCACTTGTCGGTTTAAAGTCGATGAACTTCGACCTTAACCGTTTTCTCACAACGAATCCACATCCGTGTATGTGCAACCTTTTGTGACAGCTGTCATATATGTCAGACTCTTTTTTTTTTCATTATCCCTTGTCCTATCCAGCGTATTTCCTGGATCGCAGTAATACCCGCATTGTACTGCGTGAGGATGTTTTCCAGTTTATGAGCGGCCCCTGGAGTGTAAAGTGTTCTTACATTCCAGGAGGCTACTCGCTAAACTAAATCATAGTCCTTATTCGTTCCGTGTCGTCGATGTTGAACGTCAGTCCGTTGATCCGAGGCAGGATTCCCTTCCATAACAATTATTTTTTTTCCGTGGGCGGGTTGTTAGCCCTCCGCATAATCGCCGGTCTGGTTGGGGTGGATATGCACCCTCTTGCCAAGGGTGTTCGCTGCATACATTGATACACATCACAACGGTTGTTGTGAAGGGTAAGGAAACGCTGGTTTTATGGGCAATGATTCTCTGTGTCCAATAATGCCAATGTCAACCGTATAAACTAGTTCCATTAACTCCGTATCGGTCTTGATAGATCTGTTCCATCGTACAACAGATCTATCAAAGGCTGAAGTTCTTTACCATTTGACCACGAATACCATTTTCTACTCCGATTGAAAGTGTACACAATGTAGGTGTTTGCTAACAAGCAAATTAAGTAACTTCTTCTCAGCAGCTATTCAGGTGATATCTTCTACAAGTGACTTTGTCTCCGGAGTTCTGACAGAGATTTCTACTTAAAAGTGTTGCACAAATAATTTGTAGCTTGACAACACACACACGCCCTGTCTAAACGTGATCACGTCTGCTCTTATATTCCAACTTTAGTTTTATGTCTTCTTTCATCCATTCCACCACTTAATTGCCTTATGAGCCTGTTACATTGTAACAATAATTATGAAAACACTGTTTCCATTCCTTATCATGTGCAATGTAATAATTAGACCTCATCTGAGTTTCAGAGACGTAATTAACTTGTTGTGCCTCTTCCCACCGCACGAATTACTTTATCTTTGCATTTTATGACTCAGTCCCATCACACAATGAAAAGTGGTTTCCCCCGTACACTCAGAAGAACGAAACCAAATACAATCAGTTATTGTTTGCTTACAATATCAATACACAAAAGCTCACAGAAACAATAAAATGCATTAACCTTTGTTCCATATGTGTACATGATTCTTTGCTGATAAATTGTATTTTCTTTGTTTTTACAGATTTCTAAAATGGAACACTTATCGCAACAACAATACGTCACTGTGGAGGGCATTGACAACTCTAATGCCCGGGCACTTGTTGTTAAATTAATTAATGTAGTTTTAACTGTATTGCAAGTAGTCTTACTATTGGTGGCAACAGCCGCAGGCATTATAATGCCATTTCTAAAAACAAGGTAAGTGTAGCTGCCATGTGCGGTTCTTGATTTGTCTATTTATTTGTTTTGTCGCTCTGAAGTACTTAGGAAGTCGTTTGCGATCAAGTTTGGTCTTTAGCGTATCGTTAATAGATTCATAAATGATGTGACGTGTTGGGCATAATTCAAATAGATTACAGTTTTGGATTGACTCTCATCAATCAATCGATTCATTGAATAGCAACAACTGGACAATGACTGTTAATCTTATCTTAGCGACCTATCTACAACCTCGTTTACTCATTCCCTTATCAGTCTGATGACTGAGAGCATTCCTTTCAACTAGAATCGATGATCGATGTGAAATTTATAGAATTTTTGCGAATTTTCTATTCCTACATTGAAAATTAAATTACTGAAGATTCGATGGATGCACGCCTACTTGATGCATTTGTACCTAAAATCTTTCGGTTAGCAGGGAAGTTTATGATTGTTACTCTGAGTTTTGAAACATTTGTACACAATTTAAGTCAAGAGTTGAACATCTCAGAAAGTATTATGCATCCGATTCTCAAAAGAGGTTTGTGGATCTTCTTCTTTGGATGGGGATGCAATGTGAGTTCGACTTGGTTTCCACAATAACTACTCGTGTTGTATGTGTTATTGTTCTGTCATGAGTGAAGCGGACCTACAATTTTATGTCGACTCTGAGTCGTTAAGTTGGGGCCCAAGTCTATCCCAGACTGTAGCGCCATAAAAAGAAAAGAAACATTTTCTGTTACTGTGTACGACCAATCACGGCGGTTCTACTCATCGGGTATGCTTTCCTCCGACCATATCTTACAGCTAAGCTGGTGCATGAGACAAACCAGATCACCTCCAGGTGCTTTAAAAATTTCAGCAGTCAGACTATCTGCCTCAGCAGCTTTGTTAAGTCTCGATATTGCTATCTTGACTTCGTCTAGGTACAGGGAACGCAATTCTCGTCTATCATCGTCCATCGTAAACCATTCTTTCTGACAGCTATATCTGTGCCCTCTTTAACAGTCTGCGGAAATGATTCTTACAAAATTTCAGTATCGACTGCTAGAGAATAATGGAGGAGTGTCTGACGTCTATCATAATGTGATCAATCTGGTTGACGGTCGAGTGATTGGATGTTGAGTTGTGTTAACCGCACGCGTGCTAACTACGGAGAGGTTTCACCCCGTCACAAAATCTACCAGCCTGAGTCCGTTTTCGGACGAGATGTCTTGGAGCCTGTGAGCAAAGATGTCCTCTTTACCCAGCTTAGCGTTAAAATCTCCTAGAACGATCTTGGTGCCGTAGCTGGGACATTGATCGTACGTTCTTTCTAGAAGATCATAGAAGTCATCCTTGCTATCGTCATCTTTGTCCTCCGTTGGGGATTGTTATAAGGCGCTCGCTTAAAGCTTAAGATTTTTTGCCTAAGTCTGCCTCGAACAACAAATCCAGATCCAAATAATCGCTGCCAGCGAACTTTTTGTAGCAATCGCCGTAATAGATATCGCAGTTTTTCATATTCCCCGCCCATCCCACCGCACTTCCTGGATTGCGGTAACGTCCGCTTTATAGCAGTCTAGGGCCTCCGCGAGTTGATCGGCTGCACGTGGTCTGCTCAGGGACCTCACATTCCATGTACTGAACCGAATGTCATTGTCCTTTTTTCGTTTGTTAGGGTCTTCAACAGGTGGGCGCCGTGGCGTAGTGGGTAGGTGCGTCGACTCCTACGCTCGAGGTCGTCGGTTCGAGTCTCGAAAAAAACATAACTGTCTAGAAAATGCTTCTCAATCTCGCCGTTCGGAGTCGGCATTAAACTGTAGGTCCCCTCCGTTCGTGACAGAACAATAGCACGCACAACACGAATGGTTGCTGAGAAGCTAGGCCCAGTACCACCTCGGACTGTAGCGCCGCCATTATTATTATTATTAGGGTCTTCAACAGTAAATCCGTCCATGTCCGAGGCTTGTTGTTGCTTCTGAACTCGTGAGTTTTTTAAGTGGTAAGGAAGTTAACCCCACGCACAACCTCTAACTGGGAGGACAGGTTCATTTGTTTACTAGACGCTTACGTCTGCATTGTTCACCTGTCAACGCTTCGAAGTCGTTTTAAAGCTAGGGCCAATGAATGCGTTCAGTTTACCGACACTGGATACTACTTATGTCCAGTGGCTAAAGAAATGGACCGGGCCTCTCAGTTGTCTGTTGTGACACAAAGAGTGATGTCTGCATTCTCTTTCTTTAAAACTTCTCCGAAAACTGATGCGTTATCTTAAAGTGAACATTGCACCTCGACCAATGTCAAAATATTTTCTTCCACTCATGGTTGTTGTCGTTCAAATTAAGTCTTCTCCATCAGCCTTTGCTTATTCAGATGAGCCGTTAATACTTTAAATTTAATTTTATTTATAAATTTAATATAATTTATTTTCCTCTTAGAGTAGTTAGAATAGTTCTACGCGCTTCCAAACACATTCATCAGGGAATTTTCTTCTGTTTCTTTCACAATATCAACCTTTCCCTTCTATTCAAATAAAATAACACTAAACTTTTATTCTCTATTCACAGAGTTCGTGTTTTAACGACATTCTTCTCGATATGTTTCATAATATTTGTGATACGTCAATGGCCGGACGTTAAGGATATTGGATCCGGTCTAGTGCGACATTTAAAAGAGTCTTTGGTTGTAAAGTAAAAAAACAAAAAATAAATCAAGAAAAAAAACCTAAATAATGTTTAAATAATTAAATAAGAAACAAAAGATCTAAACCACTATACGAAGAGTTAAGAAAACATTGTATGTTCTTATTTTTTTTTATTTTTATTTTTTTTTTTTGGTAAAAGATAATATTTTTTATTATATACATTTGTGTACGCAAATGAAAAGAAAAGATAAGAAAACAATATTTAGGCTAATTGTAACTACTATTCATCAATCACATTTACCTTCGCATCACTGCATGTTCTCTCTATTGCAAACCAGAAAAAACAAATTGTATATATAAAAAAGGACATAAATATATAAGTAAGGAAAGAAAATGATAAACAAATAAAATTCGAAATATTAACAAGAGTAAGTGATATTAAACATTTTTTCAGTTATTCATCTTTTTTTTTTAAAAAAGAATTTGTAACTTAGTATTTATTCTCAACTTCCTTCTTCTGATTAGATGTTTGTATTCACACCTCACTAAGGTAGATGTGGTCAACACAGGAGAGTAGGATCACTATTTTTGTTCCCTCATCAAGTAGTGGCTCATACAGTAATAGACCAAGGCTTTTAGGTTAGGTTAGGTGTAGGTGGCTGAGTGCAGATAGCAGTCACACTTAGGCCACGCGGATCGGATGTCTCCTACTCAGAAAACCATTTGGTGCTTGACATGAAGCTTCTTATTTGATGGATGCCGACGTTCTGCAGTTCACTCAAGTCGTTAAAGTTGGCTCCAAGGTGTTTCTTCCTGCGAGAGGATAGAGCAGGAGATAGAGAGGTGTAGAGGAGATGCGTTATGCTTTCCTCTTCTACCTCGTCTCTGCAGCTTCTACAGAAGTTGTTATGATGGTGTATCATTCTTAAGGCGTGTGTGCCAATGGCACAGTGTCCTGTGATAACAGAACTTAGCTGTGGAATAAAAAAAAAATCCGTAGAAAAGTCCCTTTTCCAATTAATGTATACCTTGTTTGGTTTTTCAGTTGGGTTTTGGCAATTGTCTTTTTAAACGCTTTCTGAACGCAATTATTTTCAAATAAAACAAACTACATAATTTCACCTGTTCACACAATATGCTATTCACAAGTAAGACTGTGCAAGATAATTTCATGCACAAGCACTCAAAAATGAGAGTCCTTAGAGATGACCTGTTCATTCTAAGAAGATAGAGTGAACGTTTTAAATTGAGTATAGGCCAAATTTGTTTTGTGATGAAGCACGTAGTGCCATCTGACCATCTTAGAGGTCAGATGAGGTTTAGCTGTAGCGAATGGCATGGGCGGAGGTTCTCCACTAGGAAGGTTTGTGTAAACCGTTCCACACCTGGAGAGATCATCGGCTACCTGGAATGTCACTGTGCCCCGGCAACCACATGACGTGAATATCAAAATGATCAGCCATCTCGTTAAGAGATAGGGGATTTGATAGCTGCCTGGTTGTTCGAACAGATTGTGATGTCCTCCTTGGATACCACGTTGCTCTTAAACCAAGACAGAGCTTCTTTTATTGTCATCATCTCAGCCTGGAATACGCTACAATGTTTGGAAAGGTGAAGGGATATGCTAAAATTGAGATCTTTGGAGTAGACACCTAATCCTACTCCATCTGTGAAGATACGTAGAGGATCATCCAGCTTCTGAGTATCAGACTTTCAGTCAGACCTGGATGATATGCTGGTAGAGAAGTTTTTCTCAAAGATGAGATGAGGTAGTAGAAGGTCAGTGTCGTGGGGTAGAAACTCGAGGTTATCTAGAATGCTGGAACGACCTGTATGGTGGTTATTCCACAAGTGAAGTGTTTTAAGTCTAACCGCTGTGCAAGCTGCTACTTGTCTGGCAAATAAGTCGAGTGGAGGGAGATGTTTTTTACATGTTGAGATGTTTACACATAGGTTTCAACTTCCTTTTATTTATATCCAACCATCTTGCTCGGCATTTTGCTATGCTGCCTTTTTCCAGCGGGTCCAATTTTTCCCGGTGTCATTTGCACTGTCGGGCAAAATAAAATGCAAACAAATATTTAAAACTAATTTATTGATTTTTAAGCACTATGAACTACTCTGTGACTACGGCAGTGTTTTTAAAGCGGAGGTCCTGGTGGTCATAAAAGCGGCCAGAATGATATCAATTATGACAATACCACTGGCTGATATTACCATTCGTCTTGACAGCCAGGCGGCCAAGAAAGCAATAAAAGAATAATTCGAGTTACGACGTCCACAAATATTAGGAAGACACGTCATTTTATGCTTCGCGTTGCGACAGAAAATGTCTTATGTTCTGTGCAAATTTGAAATTTGACATTCTAAAAAACTGTCCTTTTTTTAGTTTACTAAGCAATTTTTTTTGCTTCGACCTAAGTCGATTGCGATTACGACTTACGATGCGATTTCTCGCAACGAATTAGCGACATATCCGCAACGGAAATCAAATTGGTCATATGCTGTCGTGAAGATCTGAAGGCTCTTAGCTCATAGCACTCGAGCAATCTGTGCTGGATCCCAGGACACAAGGATATTGCCGCCAATGACATAGCTGATGAACGGAACAAAAGACAATACGAAGGACTTTCCTCTCCTCGTTCGCTTTGGTTAGCGTCCATGCTTCTGCGCCATACAGTAAGACTGGGACTATCAAGTTGTTATAAAGTTAAATCTTGGTCCTTCGAGAGAGGGCTTTATTCCTCAATTTCCTTCCAAGCCAAAAGACACAGCGATTGGCAAGGGTGATCCTTCGTTTTATCTCAGCGGTGGTGTCATTGCTTGTGTCTTCTACTACTTCAAAGTTATAGCTGTCTGTAGTCACGTTTCGTCCAAGACGTCGGCGTTGGTGGACCTTTTTCGTAAACAGCATATACCATCATTTACCGCAAGACCCATCTTAGCTGCTTCCTTCTCGATGCTCACAAAGGCTCAGTGACCCACCTATCACAAGTAATTCATGGGATCAAACCGCCCCTCTCAAAGCTGAATAAAAAGAAGATTCTTGAAGTGGCAAACAGTAGATGGCGTGCCCTACCTACTTGCGAAACTACTAAAGCATTATGGCCCAGATACGATCGAGCAAAAACCGTCAAAATCATTCAGTGCGACAAAGATTTGCAAATGATGGTGCTTGGAGCTCTCCTCGGCCATAATCATCTTATGAACCACGGCATGAAAATGGGATTCACCAATGACAACATTTGTAGAGGCTGTGGTGATGAAGAGGAACGAGAAGATACTCATCAGCAGTACCTCTGCCACTGCCCTAGACCTTGTCAGTTGTGCTACAGACGACTAGGAGAATATTTCTTCCAGGTTAGGCTAGAAAGTGCACTTAGACTAGTATTGATCCCTTGTGCTGCCACACGGGTTGACTGAGGTCAACCCAGTTCTGTTGCGGGAAACCATTTGAACCTCAAGATGTAGCGCAAAAGATTGCTTATCGGAACCCCACTATCAAATTCTATCAAAGAAGTAGGCCCCCAGATGTTGGGGAAACCTACATGTGGAATGCCCTCTACTTCCTCCTTATCTAGGCAGCTTCTAGCCAGAGTACCTAGTCTTCTGGCGTGATCTTCTATGATGCAGTGTGCTGTAATGAAACCGACGATTTTACATGTGTTGGATCTATCGAGAGAGATTATTTCTTTGGATCATACCCATGTAGCTGTTTTGCGGTAATGATGGTTGGGTGGTAGCGAACTTGGCAAGTTCATCCGCTTTGCAGTTGCCCGGAATGTCTCTGTGGCCGGGAACCCAACACAGGCGAATATTGAACTGATCGGCCATCTTGTCCAAAGATGAGCGGCAGTTAATTACTTCTTTAGAGTTTAGTAATTCCACTTCCAGAGCCCTGATGGCTGCCTGGCTGTCCGTGAAAATGCAAATATCACGTGCGAATATTACATTCCATTTGACAGAGCTTCACTTAATGCCATTATCTCCGTGCCAGAAACACGCTGCTATGATCGGCTAAGCGAAAGGAGAGACTGATATTTAATTCGTTGGACAAAACACCACTGCCAACCCCATCCTGGCTCTTTGACACATCCGTAAACAAGTGCAGGGATCAAATGCAAATGGTTTAGGATTGTAATTCCAAAAAGTCTCTGTCTGGAATTAGGGTTTCAAAGTTCCTATCAGGAAAGTACTGGGGTGTGGCGTGATCTACATTTCTAGTCGGGAAGTTTAAAGAACTTAGTACTGACGAGTGACCATAAGAGTCAGGGAGGAGGCCAGGAGACGTATAGCGGTTTTAGTTTTCTGCCAACCATGTGATTACGGCGAAGAGTTTTTTTACAAACTTCAATTATTGTGTTTTAAGATGAATATGGAAAGAGTCTGGATCATTCGCATGAAGTGCTAATTATACAGTCTGAAATGCAGAGAATCACATAATCGTTTTGATTGTCTCTCTTATGTTGACCAGATCCGCAAGATAAAAACCATATATGTAAGTAGTGTATATTACCTTTCCTAACCTTAAACTTAAAATAACTTTTACACTCATATTCCTTTCTCTTTCATCATATAATTAATCGCTAAGTAAATAGCATAATTAATAGATGAAGTAAATGAAATAAAAAGATTTTTTGCATTTTTTGCCGCGAAGAAGGAAGGAATGAATTTTGAAGGTTATGTGTCCATATTTATGCCCATCCATTTTCGATAAATGAATACAATTTTGATTGCCTTTCGAAAACCTATTGAATAAGAAAATAAAATGTGAGAGTTGAGACGAAACAAAATTATTTATGACTGAATAGTTGTACTCTGAAGAAGAGGACGTTGAACAAATTTTATTTTAAACGCTTAAGAACATAAAAATTTGCGAACAACATTGATTTGATATTTTTATTTATTTGCTTATGACTTATCTTCATCTTTTTCAAGACTCGTTTTTCATTTTCTGCTCTTCAAATTTGAGCCTCGTCTTTTTATCTTCCCCGTTTATCTATACTAACAGTCTTCAATGTTGCTACGAAACATATTAATGAATACGGTTTTCTACAGCATTTTTGCCTATTGGCCTCAATCGATCTCTGAGTAGAATAAAGCCAACAGAGCATTCAAGTGTAGTAGTCTTACTTAAACCAGTATAGGCCCACTGTGGTATCACGCGGATCGGGTATTCATGGTGTGCTTGGTGGTTGTTGTGAAGCGTTTAAGTTGGCTGATGTCGATTTTGTTCAGCTCACTCAAGTCATCGAAGATTTAGGCTTCCAGATGAGTTTTCCTACGAGTGGAGAGGGCGCTTCACGTTCAAAAGAGATGTGTTACAGTGTTCTATTCTTCTTCGTTTCTGCAGCTTTTGCAGAAGTCATTGTGAGGGAGTCCCAATCTTTAGTCGATGAGCCGATGATAGTGAGAGACAGCTTTTCCTTTAGCAAATTTTTCAGGGATATACTATATATTGTATATATATTGTATATATAGTATATATAGCTGACGTATATATATTGTATATATAGCTGACGAACACGCCGTTCAAAAAACTCCTCCAAATGTTGTATGGGAAGGTGAATTCGGAAGTGTATGCAACTGTTTTGTAATGCTATAAAACTGAGTGAGTTCGTAATCGCTACATAAGCGCAGTTCTGCAACGTCAAGCGTTCTTAATTGCAAACATTTGGCAATGATGCTTTGCATCACGTTCTAAAATGCAACATGATGCGATGGATTTTTTTTTATTTTCCGACTCAATTGCCTCGTTTTCTTGTCTAAAATATATTGAAGTATGCTGGCATTGTAACTGCCAATATTCTTCTTCTTCTTCTTAGGGCGCTACAGTCCGAGGTGGACTTGGGCCTCACTCAACACGCCTCTCCAGCCAGCACGATCTTTCGCCAGCTGTCTCCAGTTTCGCACACCAAGCCGGCCGAGGTCCCCCTCGACTTGTGTGCGCCACCTTGTACGTGGACGTCCTCTGTTGCGTTGTCCCACAGGCTCAGAGTCGAAGACTCTTCGGGCCGGAGCTAAGTTGTCCATACGCTATACATGGCCTAGCCATCTTAGGCGTTGGATCCGTAGACGCCTGGCTAGACTCATGTCGCTGTACAGCCCATACAGTTCGTGGTTGAATCTTCTCTTCCATATGCCATCAACGCAAACAGGACCAAAGATCGCGTGCAGAACTTTTCTCTCGATAAGACCAAGAGACTGTTCATCTGCTTGGGATATTGTACATGCCCCTGCGCCGTACAGCAGGACTGGGATGATCAAGGTCTTATACAGAGTCAACTTGGTCTTCCGAGAGAGGGCTCTACTACTCGCCTCTTGAGCCCAAAAAAACACCGATTGGCAAGAGTTATTCTGCGCCTTATCTCGGTACTGATGTTGTTTATACTAATTACCGCGGAGCAGAGGTAGACAAAGTTATAGATGCCAAGTGTGACGTTCTGGCCAAATTGTCGATGTTGCGCGTGCTTTCTCGATGACAGCATAAACTTTTGTTTGGTTTTGCCCTCGTTTATCGCCAGACCCATTTTAGCCGTGAGTTGCCTAGTGAGTTTTGCACGATCTTTTCAAGAACGATGTTAAAGAAATCACATGACAGCGCCTCGCCTTGTCTAAAAACTTTTTTGACATTGAAGGTCTCGGTGAGTTCGTTACCGACCTTGATGGAGCAGCGTGAGTTATCCATCGTCATCCTGCTCAGTCTGACGAGTTTGGCAGGAATGTCAAAACTAGACAGGGCGCCGTATGCACGCTGTCATATGCGGCCTTGAAATCGACAAATAGATGGTGTGTGTCGATCTGCATTTCCAGGGTCTTCTCCAGGATCTGCCGCAGTGTGAAAATTTGATCGATTGCCAATATTATTAACCAAATTATTTAAAAAAATCGTCCACAATTTCTTTGACATTTTTACAAAAAAAGAAACAATTGAAACACAAAATAATAAACCGTCCCAAAACGACAACAAAATTAAAGCATCGTGATGCATCGCAACATCAAAAAATAGTTGCGTCTCATCACATGGACAGTGATGCTAACGTGATGCGCATTTTGTTGATGTTTACGAACTCAGCCCCTTTTTTTTGGGACTGTAGGTAACTTAACGATTACACATTATATTTGGATCGGACGAACAAAGACAGTTTTTCTTATACATACAGCTCGTCATACTCGCTCCGCTACGTTTATGTTAGGCTTCCTCCTATTCAGAATGAGGTCCAGATATGTGGCCTCTGCTACACAGAAGGTCACATCAGTATTCATTCACAGCATCACGTCCCTCGAGTCACTGACTATGCCCAATAGTCAATAGGCCTGCCACATATAGGAGAAGATAAAAGATTTCAATAACTTCATCTCTAATGTATAATTCCAATTTAAATAACAATCGATTCGCCTCATTTCATTAATCATTTGAAATTCTAGATTTAAATCTTACTTAGAAGAGTATCGCATAAATTGATTAGTTCATTTTGTAAATATTTACTTATTGAAATAAAATTGCTAACAATAAATTACTTATACGTATAGATAGAATTATGAATAAGAGAACACAGATATTTAGAAACAAAAATGATAAGCGTAAGAGTATGTTCCTGTTTTAAGAGGTTACAGTGTTTTCTTTTTTAAATGGAATTGAACCATTCATTTTCTATATGCATAAGCATTTTGTTTAATAAAAATGTACATTTAATTCAAGAAATGTTTTATTTTTTACTCTACGTTTCATCTGTCTTTTAAAGAGGCAGTGCGTGAATTTCTAAACGTAATACTTCATCGCGGCAGTTGTGGCAGTTGTGCAATGCATAACGTTTCTGTATGCAGTTTTAGCTCAGATAAGCAACCTTTGCAACAAAAATAGATCTGATGCAACATTGGCCAGACGCTACCACCAAATACAGTGGTCACGGCCAACAACGGACCTTTTCACCAGAGGGTGTTTGAAATTAAGGACGAAGGCCTCATTCATCGCGAAGCTAAGTCTGCCGGGTTCAGCTCGCTGGGTATATGCCTCCAGCATTCTGCCTTAACTGCTTGTTGTATTTCTGCAACCCTGTGACTGACAAAGGTAGCCCAATTTGTTGGAGACTTTCCACTCCTTTTTAAATTTCGATGAAATTGGATCATCCCAATTAAACCTACTCTTCCAGAGCTACTGCATAAGAATCTTGCCCGCTTTGACACTGATGGTATCCATTCTAAAAGATCGAATTCTCGACAAGAAACCATTTTATTCCTAAAGCTTTATTGTGTTGAGACGTAATAAAAGGTAAAGAAACCCTAACTTCCCCATGTTCTACAGGTATTTCCTTTAAGATTTCGGCCACCGACTCTAACTCATCAGGACCTATGCCCAAGCGCAACCAGACAAGTTTTTGGACTTGGTCCAACCAACTCGTCCTGGGTCTGTCAAGGATGGAATCGCATTCAAGGCACGCCTCGGAAGTCGGAATTATGTGGACATTCGTGCCACGTGACCAAACCATCGAAGTACAGCCCTTTCCGTTCGAAGAAGCAGCTGCCCAACAGTGAGTTCCTTGCGCACTGCCGTGTTTCTCACCCTATCCATGCGAGTAATTCCTATAACAGCACTAAGAAATATCATTTCGGCAGCTTGTATTCGCGATTTTATTCTTTCCCACTACGGTCATGACGATAGGCGAGAGTTGGAACAAAAACTGAGTTAAAAACCGCTAACTTGGATTTGTCGCCAAGTTCGGCCTTAAAGCGACTGGATGGGGCAGTTGGTTAAGTGTCTGCCCCAAGTTAGAGGGGTCCCAGGTTCGAATCCCAGTGAAATCGAATCTGGTCCAGTCACCATTTGCCGTTGAGATCAAATTAACGGCACTGGAGTAGGTTGCTACCTGTCAGTACAATGAACCAGTTTTGAGTCTGAGTGCTCCAGTGTATTGCCTCAAAAAAAACTCCGAAAAAAAAGGTTGGCCTTTCTGCTTACGATCGACCAAACTGTTTCAAAATTGACCCAGTTTGAACAATCCTACAGGAAAGATCCCATCATTCTCCACCTGTTTGAATGGGACTCCACTAACATGTAGAGTGCATTGAACAGGCGTTCTGAAATATACCATAATCTCGGATTTGTCCACGTTAACCCTTATCCCAGCATCAGCACATACGGCTACAAACCTATCTATCGCGCGCTGGAGCTCCACCTGGGAGGATGTGAGGATGACTAAGTCATCTGCAAAAAAGTAGATGACTTACCCTCAACTCTTCCAATGTGAAACATTCCTCGCCTCGACTGCGCTGTAACTTCCAGTCCATATATATATAAAGAAAAGGAGAGGTGACAAGACGCCCCCTTGGCGAAGTCCAACGCCCACGGTGAAAGGTGCTGATTTACTACCGTTAACCCGAACACAGTTGCTACAGTTTGTACATAGAGACTGAATGGTCCTCAGCAAAGAACCATCAATCCCATACTCTTGCAGAACACTCCAAAGTTTACCTCGAGCAACTCGGTCGTATGCCTTTTCGAAATCTACAGAACAGCTGTAGATCGGTTTGGCGTACTCCCAAGCTTTCTCGAGTGCCATTCTTAGAGCGAAAAGCTAGTCGGTTGTACTTCTGTCTGTTCATCTCCTATCTTGGATTCGATCATAGCTCTAGAACGCGCCTCCAACACATTAGCGTAGACATTACCGGGGAGACTTAATAGAGATATGACCCTGAAGTTGGAGCATTACCTTATGTCCTCCTTTTTGAAAAGAGGGACAATCACCCCAGTTTGCCAATCGTGTTCCCAAACCACTTTAATGACACGAGAGACCCTCTTTACCTATAGCATTTCTGGCCGGATTTCATCCGTAACGGCGTATTTGCCAACTTTTAGCGATTCAGTCGCCAAAATGACTTCCTCCACCGTTGGACTATTCTCCGCTCTACTCAAGACTACAGGTCTGTCACCCCCAGTGCCCTGTTCGGGATTGAGCAGCTCCGAAAAGTGCTCACTCCATCTCCGCAAGATGTCCACCTCATTGGAAAGCAACATACCATCTTTCGATCTGATTATTGCAAACATTAAAGTACATAATTTACTATTGATGTGCATTTTTTAAGTTACTCACTATCTTCAACAAACGGAAAACATTTTTCCAGAGCAACAGGAACATTTCTAGTCCTACATTTCCAGTCCTACATGCATGAACATTAAATAGACCAGAGTTAAGTATAGAAACCTGCTGTTACAAAAGATAACAAATCCCTGGCAGTCTTTAATAAAGACACCTGCCTTTTCAAAACTACATACGATAGTAATAGTTTCACCGCTCCTTAGAAAGTAGTGGATATATTAGGGCAGCGTTTTCAAAGATTGCCTAAAATAAAGGCCAAAAAAGGTCTTCCTTTTTCCTTCCAGATCGTTGTTCATGTTAACGGTCCGAAGGTATTTAGGGAGAAAGGGAGAGAAGTGCCGATGCCATTGGTTTTTATTATTATTATTATAATTTATTAACAAGTAATTAAAATTACATGGTAATATGCAATATGTACAAACCTAATTAATGATTAGATAATGATGTTAATTTGCTTAAAAATTCAGAAATGAGTTCAATATTTGTATAATTTACATCTTTTAGGGTATAGTTAATGGTGTTGTTTTTGAATAAGCTTTTAATGATAGGCGTAAATAGAGGACACTTTTCTAATATATGTACTAAGTCCATATTGGTGTTGCAGGAATAACATGTTGGCGGGTGGTCCTTTGTAAGGAGGTGTTGATGAGTGGCAGCAGTGTGTCCCAGTCTTAAACGAATGAAGTTTGATATTTTCTGTTTCGAGATATTTGTTGGGTAGATAGGTTTTGTTCTTTCAGGATTAGTTTTTTTGTAGTGATGATGGTAAATGCTCCAATCGTGTTTTAAGTTGGCAATTGTGATTTTTTTAATATGATTTAATATATCAGATTTTGTGTGTATATCAAATCTATATACTGGAGCATTATTTGCGAGATTGGCTGCGTAATCGGCGTTCTCATTACCAATAATACCAGCGTGTCCTGGAGTCCACATCAGTCTGATTTTTTTCGGGGTTTGCAGTGACTTACGAAAATGGTACGATTGCCTGCTTAGGTAACCTTCCGGACACCGCATCGATATTTACAGCCGAAGCCTTTGCGATTCTTCAAGCCATCAATACTGTCATCAATCAGCAGGGTAAACATATTATATGCTCAGATAGCATATCGATCCTGAACGCAATAAAAAACCCAAACAACAAGTCTGAGCTTATATCTAAAATCCGATACCAAATTGGTTTTAATATCAATGGATTGTAGTAGAAATATTGGGATGGTAGAGTAGTAGAAATATTCCATATTCGTGTGGTACGGCTAAAAAAAGTCTCTGAACTTAATTGTACGTTCGAAAGCAGACTTAAGGGCAAACTGATGACAGGTAACAGTAGACAGCATTGAGTTTTAGAAGCATTGAATTCCACTCTATTATTTTTACCCCAATTGATTGTTGTCAAAGTCGGAATTCAATGCACCGCGCAACTAATCTACAGACATTTAAACCCAACGGCATCGGTACCTCCTCTCCCTTTCTCTCTCTTTACCAATACTCTATGCTGTATCTTGATTCCGGAGTCTTATCAGCATTCTAAACCCTTTTGCGCTCGCAACTTGTGAAAAAGAAATCACAACTTACGATATCAAACGGAATCTAGTGCTAATTAAATTTTTATAGAACCGCCACCTCAGACACAAATCACAGAAGAAATCTTATGGCGCTACAGTACGGGGGGACGTGGTCATTACACATATGGATGTACACACATCTGTCCAATTTATATTTTTGATAAGGTGTGTTTTATTGACAGCTGACTTAACTTTTCACACAAAACAAAAATAACAACACCAAAAGTGTCGATAAAGTAGTCAGCAAACAGAAATGAATATAAATTGCTGAACAAATCGACGCTTAGATGTCGCTTCATTGGGTTTCGTGAAAGTATTCGTTTCATTGATTGGCAAGGCAACTTTCACACGCGTCGACGATATATGCAAGACAAGCTAAAGTGAGTTGGAATCGTTGGCAACTTTTGTGTGTTCACTTTTATCGATTTGATTTATTTTCGTATTCTCGGCGTTGAGTTCATGGCGCGGGGAAGAATAGTTGAAAGCATACAAGGCATGTTTGATAAAAGTTATTTTTAGCACTTTTTTCTTTACATCTCTTGGCATCCAGTGGTATTGTAGCGCTTATCATATGGAGTCATTATTTCTCAAACATTACAAGCGCATTTCACAAAATACATTGCAATTTTAAATACTTCCTCCATCCATTTGAAAGAAAAGCAAAAACAACAGCCACCTTTGAACACAACGAAATATAAATGAAATAGAAACAGAAAAATGTATCCACTAATCGGCTGTAAACAATCGTGCGAGCATAAATAACAAACACTCCCCGACTTTTGTCGGACTGTGTAAAAGCGGGCGAAACGAATAATTTCATGCAAACTAATGAAGCGCCATCTGAACTTCGACATTTTCAACACTCTATCTCAACTTTGTTTACTGATTAAGTTATCGACAGCTTTAATGTTGTACTTGTCTTATGTGTAAACGTTTACTGAGTTGATTATGGACTTTTGCTGATTGACAACACACTTTGAAGTGCAGTATGTCAAAAAAGTATTCGAATCAAATGATTCTTTTTAAATGTTTTTATTTATAATGCAAGATTTTTACACCATAGGAAACGTTGGACGCCAGAAGAAACAAGGGCTCTGTTGCGCTATTACAGCGCAAGGAGGAATGATTTCAAAAAGGCCCGCAAGAGACGATTGACTTTCTCCCATGTTTTGGAGGATATGCTTTCGAATGGTTTGTTGGTAAATATTTTAAATGATGTGGGAATGAAGACAATCAAACATTGCATTACAAAACTTTTCAGGATCCAAAAACAACAGTTGCCCATTTGGAAGTGAAAATGCAAACTCTACTGAGGACATATAAAGCAGCAAAGGACAGCGGCAGAAATGGTCAATGCCCTTGTCAACCACCATTCATGGAAGAGATGGAGGAGGTTTTTGGCAATGACCCGATCAGTTTAAATACTGAACCTATGAATTTTGGAGGCGAAAATTTCTTTTTCAAAGTAAGAAACACCATTTTCAGTTCTGACAAGAATCTAATCTGTCCAACAGATTTCAGAGGTTTCTGAACCGGCCAAATCGGACGAGCCTTCATGTAGTTTTTCATTGGCAGATGTGTTCCCAGAGGCACCAGAGAGTTCTGAGGTAGATGTTTCCCCTCCTGAGGAAGTTACGTTCAAATCAGAAATTATGGATGAAACTGGCTCATGCGCTGGCAGTTCATCTTCTAGTTCCAGCGAATCGGCAACGCCCGTAAAAACGCCCAAGAAAAGAATAACACGATCGGATTACTACGCAAGACGACTTGAACAAAGGGAACGGGAAATGAAAGCGATTGCTGAACGCTGGAAGCAGCATCAACAAACGAAGGAGGAGTGGAGGAGAAAAAAATTGGAAATGTTAGAAAAGATATTAAAAAAATAGATCTAGTGTTATATAATATAATTGCTTTAGTATTTATAGGACATTTAAAAAATCTGAAAACGTATGAATTACCTTTTGACTCTCATTTTTAGATCTGCTCACTTCAGCTGTTCCATATTTTCCTGGCGCTTAATTTCTTTGACCGCTGCAAGGTTCAGGTTGTCTTTTACGACACTGGGCTTCGATGGCATGGACTTGTCTTTTGCATTCGTAGTCGGTAATCGAAAAAACTTTGACGGCGATCTTTAGTTAGTTTAACTTTAGGACTCGATTTTTTTTAGAGTTGGGGACAGTATTTTTTTCATGCATCATTGTGTGTTGATTTTTATTGATAATGCAGAGATTATTGCATGCATTTGCGATAATTCTTTTTACTGAATTTATATCGTTCTGTAAGTTCTTCTTAATCTTACTTTATGCAGTCCGAAAGCAATTTCAACCACCATTCTAGATGAGTGTAAATAAAGAACTAAAGAACATCTGCTAGTCGGCTATAGCCAAGTTGTTCCGGAAACACCCAAAAGAAATAGCCGATTATATGTGGTTTACATTCTTTTACCTGAAGCACATCGCCTTAGCGGGCGGGTATACTTCCGAGATAGTGAAGGACTACGTCTACCTCGGTTCTCGAGTAAATAGTAGAAATGTTAAGCATGTGGCTAAGATCATTCGCGATAAGTTTGAAAAGTGAATAACCGGAGGGATAACTCGGATGTCACGTTCATTATTTGTTTCTGCTGATCGTTTGTTTGTTCTTGTGTCCAATGTCCACCGAAGGGTAATGCGACATTTGAAAAGATAGACGATCCGCACGAACAGCGGATCTTTCTTTGTGCCCCACATGCATGATCCGATCCTTAGTCAGAAATGGACACGAAAGAATAAAGTTGTAAACTATATTATAATAAATAAAGTGCACCATCCTAGTGGTGCATAACAAATTTGTTGGCAGCGGCTCCCAAGTAAATAGTAGGAACACCATCAGTAACGAGATTAATCGATGAATGACTTGCTAATTTTTGGGCTCAAGAGGCAATTGAGTAGTAGAGCCGTTATTCGAAGGAGCAGCTGAATTCATATAAGACCTTGATCTTCCTTTTCCTGCTATATGGGGCGGAGACATGGGCTATCTCAAGAGCAGATAACCTTTGGTCTTTGCGAGAGAAAAATTCTGCGTTCAATCGGTGGTCCTGTTTTGCGTTGTTGGCATTTGGAGAAGAAATTTCAACCACGAATTATATGAGCTATACAGCGGCATGCGTCTAGCCAGTCGCCTACGGACTCAACGGCTAAGGTGGCTAGGCCATGTAGAGCGCATGGATAACACTGCTTTAGCCCGTTTTCGAATCCGGGCCCGTGGGGCGACGTAATAGAGGATACCGGTGACGCATACATGTGGAGAATGACTTCAGCAAACTTGGCGTGCGTAAGCTATCAGCTGGAGAGGTTTGTTTGTTGACGCTCAGGACCAGACCGGACTGTAGCGCCATCAGAAAAATAAGATCTCCTTAGTGGTCTAATGCGTTGATGTATTTCTTTACAGTATCAACAGTAAAATTCTGTCTGCTGTTGCAGTAACACTCTTCGTTTCGTAATGCAGCTGCTATAGTAACATATAGAGGTTTAATAGAAGCAGGTATAGGATGGTTTCCTGTTTAAGATTATTCTCTCTAAGCCGGTTTCCTTTAGGAATCTGTGAATGAGAGATGGTTCCAGTGACTGCATATCTTCCTCTGATAAAAGGTACTTGCCCAGAAATTGTTGTCTTTTGTGGGCTATTGCCTCACAGAATCCCAGTATGTGTTCTGGGATTTCATTAGATTCTCCGCAGAATCTGCAGGGACCTACTTCTGGTACCCCTAGTTTCCTTAGATGTTCCCTGAGTGTACAGTGCCCTGTTAGAATACGGAGATTATTCTTGCTTATTTTGATGCATGCCTCAAACCTCTTCGGTTATATTGCCCTAGGAGTTTCTTGGCTTGCTTCATTCCACGAGCGTTGTTCCAGGTTTCTGTCCAGTTCCTTCTTTCTAGTTCCCTGAATTCTTCTCTCATGATATGGTCTTCTACAGCGCAGAATGGTTCAGGGCCTATGAAGGGTTCTGATGCTCCTTCTGTATGTATCTGTATACGCCTTCGGTCCCCGTATGGGAAGGTATTTAGCAGTGTCTTACTCGGTTTCTTCTACTCAACTCTTTGAGGTTCTGCAAGCATTCCCACAATTTCCAAAATTATGCCTAAGTATCTAGCATTGTCTGATAACATCAGTGTGGATCTATCAATAGCGCCATTTCTTGACCCGATAGTATAACTGCCATGAAAATGATCACAATTATTGTAAGAACTAATATTTAACCTTGTTTTGCTTAAGAGTATGAATACCTGCGAGAGAAGCAAATACATTGCATGGGTTTTAGCACCCTAATTCGATATATGGTCCCGTCTGCGAGGAAGGCGAATGGAGGAGAAGACACAACCGCGAACTTTATGAGCTGTACCAGGATTTGGATGTAATCCGGAAGGAAAAAATCCGTCGACTACACTGGCTCGGCCACATCGAGCGCATGGACAACAACGCTCCAGCTAAAAGTGTCTTCGAATCCGAGCTTTCTGGTTCGAGAAGGAGAGGACGACCGAACCTCCGGTACAAATACCAAGTCATCCCGAACGCAAGACAACGCAGAACCGTTAACGATGGAAGGCAGCGATCTCAGATCTCAGGCTCGGACCCTTCATGGGTCGTAGGCCTGTTAAGTAAATATTTCGAAGCAGCGAACATCACGCACAGATGAGTAAAAGCCAGCTTTTACATGTATATTTAAATATTTATTTTATTCCTTAGTACATCTATGAAATTAATAAACGAAAAAGGACAACGCATTTAAATTATAATTCCTTAATGACTTTTTCTTATAAGAGCTCAATTCAAATTACTTCATCGCTCTGTGAAATAATACACCACATGACCCCATGTAGCGTGCAGCACTTGCGCACGACTCGAATTCATTACAGATAATTATACAATACATTACAACTACATACAGCTGTAAATCCTCTAATTCAGTGTGTATACGTTACGATAAATGAATATAACTCCTCTCTTTACAAGTATCAATTTAAATATTTCATTGAAACGTTTTAAATCAAAACTTACAAATACCTTACATCTATAGAACCACGCGCGTTCAAATGCACGCATGTACTCTCCTCTAGTGCCCCTTTGAGGCTTTTATTTGCAAATGATTGTTCACATTCAATGTCATCAATCGAACAAAGGAATTGAAGGAAACAAAAACAAAAAACAAACAGAAAACTCAGGGATGTTCGTATATAAAATAAAAAAAATGTTTTATTCATAAAAACATAAAACTCACTATTAGTAACAATATTAATAGAATAGATTGGTTGGCTATATAAGGTTTTTGATTTCTTGTTGGGTTAATAATAGTGCAATAATAATCAATAACAGTTACTAACTTAAATCACAATTTATCTTTTTTTCTCTTTACGTTAACATATAAAAGAGGATCGGGATGGAAGGGAGGGGGAGGCGAGAAAGATAGTCGAGCGACATTGAAGGTGTTTGTGTATGTATTGTACCTGCGCAAGGACATTTGTCGCTCGGTTTTGTCATTACCTTTCTTTCATTTTCACTTCACATGCGATTTGACGCGTAAAATTCATATTTGTAACTCTCAAATAAAGTACTGGCGATTCGGTGGTAGTTGAGATGAGTTCCGATGATGATGCGGATCGCGAAGATTTGTATTTGGTAGAGCTACCACACCGATGACACCTTGCGATGGGGTTTGTATGAATATGGAATCTTGTTGTTCTGGTTGCGATTGTTGGGAATTATTATTGTTGCTGCCCATGATGACGACACCCATTAGATCAGAGCTTGATGCAGCAGCGGATGGTGTTTGTGTTGCAATCGGTTCATAGATTGTTTGATGTGTCTCAATTTCATCGTCGTCTTTGAATGAACCGCTGAGATTTGGATTTAGAATGTTGTTCGATGTTGGCTGGGAGCCACGGCGGCCACCGTTAGGTTGTGCAGAGTCAGGAACATTCATTGCTGTTGCACTTGGCTCAGAACGTGAGCGGGGCAATGTGGCATCTCTGGTTACCATTGCAGGTGCTGCTATGCTTATTACGTTCGTACGACGACGGAATGATCTAGACAAGAAATAATACGTCTGTTTAATTTGTTGCATTTATAAATGGAAAAATACAAATAAATCTCTCTCAAGAGGTGGTAATAATTGTCTAAAGAACCCAGCCATGAAAATGGGACTCACCAAATGACAACATAGAGGCTGTGGAGATGGAGAGGATGGAGTATACTCATCACTACCTTTGCCACTGCCTTAGCCTGTGTCATTTGAAAAACAGAATGCTGGGAGAATTCTTCCTCCATGAACTTTAAGAAATATCAAATAAACCCTTACTTGAAATCTGAAATGGTTTATAAGGTCCACACTATGACTGCTGAATGACTCCTAAGCAGGAGTTTAGATACAGGAGAAAAGTACAAAATTCCCCAACAGGCTGCACCAGTCAACAAAAAGGAGTTTTTAATACAATTCGTTATAAAACGTATTCCTGATTCGGAACTTAATAAAAGTTCTTTGTGCAATGAAAGTCTTGATGAAATAAAATCAGCCCTTCGGAAATACGCGAAGTTGAGGAGCAATAGCCGCGATAACACCGAACCAGTTACCAGCGTATCACTTATCCCAAATACCCATTGTGTACAACCAAGTAAATTGAAATCATTTATCAATAACTAAGCGGTGCCCAACCACCTTAACGATATTTCAAGTATGTGTCATCCTTCAAGTGCGGAAAATATGGCCACATTTCAACGAGATGCAAAAGCACTACAACGAGGCGGAAGAGCTTATCTCAACAACACCTCGTCAGCAACAGGCTGCAGTTCTGCATTGCATGCAATGCGTTCTCCTAATATTTTTTTTCTTCTGTAGTTTCATCTACTAACTACTATCATCGTTGTCCTCTTTACAACGCCTAGGAGCATCGTAAATCAGCGAGATGCCCTAAGTGTGTAACCCCCCATTTTAAAGAAACTATTTTTTATGCAAAAAGAATGAAAAGTAACACTAACCTAAAAATTGGTAGATCCCATATAGAACGTCTAGTATTTTGTGAACTAGCCAAGTTAGGTGGTAAATTAGGTTGTCGATCAAACGGATTAACACGTGATGAACTATGACTCGGAGAATCATTTGTCAATAAAACTGAAATAAAAAGTACATTCAAAGCCTATCGGCTTCCATTAAATCAGTTCATTGTTTTACCATTTTCATCATCTGATGTTTGATTATCCGCATCGGTTGATGCAACTGGTGTTTCTCCATCTCCCCCATTCGAGAAGGTACCGTGATTGTTTGTTGCTGCACTATCAGCCGGGTGTAGAAGAGGGGTTGTATCATCATCAGTATCGGTCATACTATCTGCTACAGATTGCCGTCTACCCAATAAAGGGTGCTGTCTATCCGATGAAGGGAACCTCCTCCGATTTGGTCTCGATTCGCCCTTCGCAAAAACCTTCCGCTTGCAAATGGGACAGACACGCTTGTTTTTTGTAAGCCATGGATCGATACAGTTGCTATGATATGCTGCAAAGAAATTTATCATTATAATTGATTTTAAAAATGTTCTCTGATAATGCGGAGTAAAGAGAAGGGAATTGATATGATTTGCTGCATCGTTGGATCGTTGGAGCAAAGACATTTGTTTAAAAATATTCTAAACAAACATCTTTCACTTCTGATCGAAGATTGATTTCCAGTGGCAGGAGTCTACGACACGTCTACCTATACAGATTCGCACACAAGTCTAAGATTTAAGATCAACAATTTACCTACAGTCAAGCTATAATCGGTATCTGTATCATCTATAAACTTATCTGGATCTGCGAAAACAGTTATTTTGTAAGGAGAAACTGGATGATTTACAAGGTGTGGAAAGCGGGTGAGATACTAAACTGATTAACACATGAGGTGGCTAGGAGCGCAATAGCCCTTTGCAACACGCTGGTGAAACAGTCTATGTATATCTTACTGGAAGTGGTTAGAGGCAATATTCAGAAGAACTAGAACGATTACAACCCGATCGGAGACCATCCGGTCAAGTTTGATATTCTCCTTAAAACACTTTCTCGTACAGTCAGGAGTCACTTTTTGTGCAGATGCTTGATTCTGGGAAGGAACAAGCGGGGTGTCCTTGGCAAACCACTTTTGAAAAAAACTCAATGATGTCTTTAACAAATGGCTCAGAGTTGGCATTGGAACTCTGAATACAACGAGATCACGCGCTACCGTCTATGGATATAGGAATAACTTGGTTTTCATAAAAGACGAAATTAGTAGCTCAATATGTCTAATAATAATAATAATAATAATAATGGCGGCGCTACAGTCCGAGGTGGACCTGGTGGACCTAGCTTCTCAGCAACCACTCGTGTTGTGCGTGCTATTGTTCTCTCACGAGTGGAGGAGACCTACAGTTTAATTCCGACTCCGAACGGCGGGTGAAGCAGGGAATAATTTTGTTCTGAAAAATTGTTGCTTGTGCTGGGATTTGAACCTAGACTGTGAAAGTCGAGTGCGTATGGGTCGACGCACAAACCCACACGGCCACGGCGCTCACAAAATATATACCATCATCTAGGAAAAAAACGTTTGTCTATTTCGGTGCGAAAGTGACCGCCACAAGTGACATCTCGGTAGAGATCCGATGTAGAACCGACCTTTGCAAGCGCTATTACGTCGGTTTGTCGAAAAATCTGGGGTCAAAACTCCGCACTTGAAGAACCATAATCATTTTTCTATTTTTTGTAGGGACCCGAAAGTTATACGATAAGCAGGACTGTAGAGCGTATTCGTTGTATCCTCGAAAGAAAAATTCTATCTCGTATATTTGGTCCTGTTTACGAACGAATTGAGGAGAACCGCGAACTCTATGAGCTGTACAAAGGTGTAGTCATAGTCCGGAAGTCAAAAATTCGTCGACTAAACTGGTTCGGCCATATTGAGCGTACTAACACAAATGCTGAAGCTAAGACAGTCTTCGAATCGGAGCCTCCTGGTACGAGAAGAGCAAGCCAGAACCTTCGATATAAAGACCAAGTGATCGCGGACGCGAGATCGTCAGCGATGGAAGGCTGTATTTGCTAAGGCTCAGACTTTCCAAGTGCCGCTGGCCTGATAAGTAAGTAAATTCATTTAAGCCAAATCGAATCTAAGCAACTTGATGAGGTTATTAAGTTTGTCTAAGTTCTTAAGTTCTTCAGGGGTAGGTTGTAACTTTCGATATTAGCGCTTTTCATTCGTTGTTAGCACAAGATTAATCCCTCTCAAAAGAGACTTATTATAACCTCAACATTTTGAACTAAAAATGCATCAGGTACCCTTATATTGTAAACGTTCTTAAACTCACCATGTGCACACGGTAACACTCTCAATTTATCATCTTCGACGAATTCATCTAAACAAATAACGCACATTTCGTACGGTTGGCCCTTGGTGAACTTAGTAATTCGAAGTTTTTTAAGCATATTCTTTGGTAAGCGATGCCGCCTCAATCGTCTCTCTTCTCTGACACATTTGTAAATCATATAAAATATCTATAAAGGAACAAAGAAAAACAGTTGTTAAGACTCTCCCAAAACAGGACAAATTTGAGGACAAACCATTATGAGAAAACACAATCCAATTAGTATTGAAAATGGCAGAATCAGTTGCGTATTGATATTAAAGGGCAAATCATCGTTTATAACCAATACAGAGTCCCCATCTGAATACGCCCCGATTAGGTTCATTCCAGTTGAAAAGGCTACGAAAACTGCTGGTATATTAATACCAGATGCATTTTGGGCAGACATTGGTTCTGGAATCAAAAAGAATCAAAATGTATAGTTGACCCTTGTGAACTGAAGTTGAGCTTACCCAAATCATCGTTATTATCATAATTGTATATTATCACCGCATCATAATTCGCATCCTGGGCGTTGCGAATCTTCTTCTCAAAGGAACAGTTTTCTCCTCCTCTGCAATGAAAAACAGATCTATAGTGTTTTTGTTTGTTTATCGGGGTGGCAGATGCAACCTTTGAATGATAACAGCGTATTTATTGGGGGTCTGTGGCGGGGGTTTAAGTGCATGACAGCCCAGAGTGTCGTTGGCTCTCACAGAGAATACGCGTAAGCCATTTGAGGGTATAGATGGACCAAACTGCGCAGGTATGTCATAAAATTCTTGTAAGAACTGGAAAAAAAATGAAAAACTATCATTAGCACAAGTGCATTCGTTCTTTCTTATCAGGTACTCACCTTATTGGACATATTTCGGTAGACTAATATATTTCCTCTAACTAAAATGGCTAAGTAACAGCATACAACTAGGAATATTAGTTGTGACATTTTGATTTTTATTGTATTGAGGTTTTCAATTTCGTATTCGCACTAAAATTTGTTGACAAATTCACTTTTTCAAGAAGTCCTTTTATGTGTAGGAGGTGATCGGAATAGTTTCTTCTTTGAGGACTTGTTGGGGTTGCCTCCTATTAGCGCATTTCATGAGTAAATTTACTGATCAAGTGGATCTGCAAAATGATAAAAAATATGATTATTTATAACGGATTTAATGGAGTATTAACTTTTTCTTTCTCTGAACTTGATTAGTTTCTGCATTTGGATTTAGAAAATAAACCGGGCAAGTTCATGGGGTGGGTTCCGTCGCATAAATCGTTTTTCATAGAAGCATTTCTCACATCACAGTGAAGATCCGACGGGCTCAAAATTCCTGACTCGGAGGACCAAAGTTATACTCTACAAAACTCTTATTCCGCCAGTCCTTCTATATGGAGCCGAAAGCTGGACACTAAGCAAAACTGCAGAACTGATTTTTGGTGCCTTCGAAAGAAAAATTCTACGTCGGATATATGGTCCCGTCTGCGAGAAAGGCGAATGGAACTCGAACTCTATGAACTGTACCAGGATGTGGATATAGTCCGGAAGGCAAAAATCCGTAGACTGCACTGACTCGGCCACATCGAGCGCATGGACAACAACGCTCCAGCTAAGAGAGTCTTTGAATTCGAGCCTCCTGGTTCGAGAAGGAGAGGAAGACCGACCCTCCGATATAAAGACCAAATCACTGCGGATGCAAGACAGCTTGGCCCTGATGACTGGAAGCAACTTGCCCAGGAATGTCAACGATGGAAGGCAGCGATCTCAGATCTCACGCTCGGACCCTCCATGTGTCGTAGGCCTTTTACGTAAGTAAGTAGAAGCATTTCTGAATATCAGACAACGAATTCAAGATATTTCAGTTGAATTTTCTTCTTTGACTGATATCTATCTAGTTTTCCCATAAGGACTTGAAAACTTTTTTTAAATAAAACGCAAACCATTTGAGGTATCACCATTGTGCTGCCACACGGGTTGACTAAGGTAAATCCAAATGTTCAATTGCGAGAAACCAAATGGGGCATCATTAAGTTTGCATAAGCTCTCAAAGAAGTAGGCCACAAGATTTTGGCGTCGAAAGGACGGAAAGACAAAGCCGGGAAGGAGCAGAGAAGATATGGGATGCTCTCAACTTCCTCCTTATCTAGGCAGCTTCTACATAAATCATTAGCCAGAGTTCGTAGTCTTCTGGCGTGATCTCTTATAAGGCTGTGTCCCACACCGACGATTTTACTTATTCTGGATTATTTCTTTAGATCTGTTTGGGTGTGTGTGGGTTTGTGGGTCGACCCATACGAACTAGACTTTCAAGTCTAGGTTCAAATCCAAGTTCAGACAAACAATTAAAAAAAAAAATTGTCCACGGCTCCACTTCTTTCGAGTCATTGAATATAAATGTCTAGAAGAAGCTTCTTAACCTCTCTATTCAGAGTCGGCATTAATCTTTAGGTCCCCTTCACTCGTGAGAGAACAATAGCCCGCACGAGTGGTTGCTGTGAAATTAGGCCCAGGTCCACCTCGGACTGTAGCGCCGCCATTATTAATATTATAAATTCAGGCTTTCCCAATAAGGAGTGGGGACGAAATTCACGCATAGAGAAAAGGAAACTTAAAAATGAACCGGGATGCGTTTAACAACAAAAGCTGCACGCTATTTAAATGGAATAATTTGTGAATTGCTAAATAGGAAATATGGATGAACAAAATAACGAAAGCGTACGAGTAAGAATGTTAAGCTATGTTCAGACGATTGCCAGATCTTCAAATATTGTCATGTCTACAAATGTTCTGACAATGACCTACAAATGAGCTGGCAATAGCGAACTACCTTTCAATGCTAAATTGCCAGTTCACACGGTTGCCATACTTTGTCCCAAACTCTGGCAATTTCATTGTCAGATGGTTTGCTTGACAATACGTTGCCTGGCAACATTGTTAGGTTGAAATTTGTCAGCAGGCAATGTCAGCCAAATACAATTTTTTTTTTCATTTCGCGCTGAGTGAATTTTGTTTTGTCGAGAATTTTAATAAAATAATAAATTGATAATATAATCGAAATGGAAAAAAACCCACTTATTGGAAAGCAGCGAGTTTTCCACAAAAACGTCAGCGTTTTTGGACGAAGGATTGGGTGGCCCGCCGTCAGCAGGAGGGACTTTATGCTAAATTGCTTATTGCATTGAGAGCTGAGGAGCCGGAATTGTATCGTAATTTTTTGCGTATGGATTCTAAACGATTCGATAATATTCTAGCTTTGGTGACTTCACACATCCAAAAGCAAAAAAACGAATATGCGCGCGAGCATTTCAGCGGCTAAGCGACTTGCGTTGACGCTACAATACGCAGCTACTGGTGAACGTTTTCGGTCTATGCAATATCTGTTCCGCATTCCTGTGTCAACGATCTCATCCATCATTCCAGAAGTTCTGGATGCAATCTACAAAGTTCTCGTCGACCACCTGCAGATAAGCACTTTGCTTTGCAGGTAAAACATTGTGAATTAATAATTTATGTACAAATAAAAGTCTTCAATCCCTCAATCAAATAAATATCTTCACATACAATTATTTCAACGCACACACAAATGCACAGGAAATGGTCTTTAATACCAAAAATGTATCTTACAATGAAAAAATTGTCAGATGTCGTAAACATAGCACATCTAACAATAGCAAATGTGTCTGCAAATGTCCTAAACATCTAACAATGGTAACATATTGACAATGTTTAAGCATATTTTTGATAAAGTCATGATTTCATCATTAAACAACTTCTGGCTTTTTGGTTCAAATATTGAATCAAGTGGTTTCTATAGATTTATCTAGACAACACCTTAATCCGAACAAATAATAATCAGTGGATGAGTGCATAAAAACTCATCAATCAAGTTCTGACAATTTCTGACAGGTCATCAAAAGATTGTCCAGTCGGACGCAGTAGTGATAGAAAACTTCCCCATTGGTCAATTCGAGCAATTGTGACTCAATTGTCTGGTGTTCTCTCTCGAGTTGTTTTCAATGGAATAATCGTCTGATTATATTTACTAGAATCGCCACAAAATCCAACTCATCTTGAATTCGCAGTTTTGGAACGAAACACCGTTATTTGACCACGATATTTGACGCTGCCGATTATCATACGTGACCCCTTTTTCATCACTTATTGTGACCATTCCAATGTCAAATGTCTCGAATTTATTGTGATGTTTTTGTGGTAGTCCATCAGTTTTGAGTTCAGTTTATGAGAAACCTACACAACGAACCTAATTTTGTTGCCGGCATTATATGTAATTCCATAAACTTTTGGTGTATTTGAACGACAGAAACGTGGTTTTTATCTTTGACATCAATATTGACGCTAGCGAAGCATTTTCACGCTGCGACGTTTGATAAAATTCCTCCATGTTAACAGTAGAAATAGTTTGTGTGTAGTAGTGCTGGAAAATGTTACGAAATTTTTCGTTATTGTGTGCGGCACGCAAATTCGAAAAATCACTAAATGATGTGGCTTTCTTAAATCAATAGCTAAGTTGGTAAACGTTAACAAAATGCGCATCGCATAAGCATCACTGCCTACATATATTATGCGACGCAACGATTTTTTGAAGTGGCGATGCATCACAATATTTTAATTTTGTTGGAGTTTCGGAACGGCGTATTGTTTTGTGTGCCAATTGTCCCTTCTTTGGTTTAAATGTCAAAAAATTGGCGACGATTTTTCGAAATAATTCGATTAATAATGTTGGCGATTACAATGCCAACATACTTGATTAAATTTTAGACATAGAAAAGAGACATTTAAGTCGGAAAATTAAAGAATTCACGCTTTTGCTTTTGTTTGCGCAGTGGTTGCTTTTATGCTGCATTTTAGAACGCGATGCAAAGCATCATTGTCAAATGTTTGCAATTAAGAACGCTTGACGTTGCAGTACTGCGTTAACACTGCGATTACGAACTCGTCCAACATCTTTTCGTCAAGTTCGTACATGCCGCTAAATCGTTATGCCTCCACAAAGCCTCCGATGGCAACACTTATGTTAATTCTTTGAAGTGCCACCAACCCCTAACCTAGGTCATAATGTGGGTCAAATCGGTAATAAACAAATTATAACAGATAAGATGTGGGCGCTGTGGCATGTGGGTATGTTCGTCGATACCTATGCACTAGATTTTCAGACCTCCACTTCATTTGAGTCACTGACAATGCTCTAAGAGTATAACTGTCTAGAAAAAGCTTCTCAATATCGCCGTTCGGACTCGACATTAAACTGTTGGTCCCCCCAATTGTGGGAAAACAATAGCACGCACAATACGACGGGTTGCTGTAGAAGCTTGCCCATCGGACAATCATTATACATATAAGCGTTGCACATACGCACAACTGTGAAAATCCCTTTCGAAGCACATCGATAACGACTAGACTAGAGAATCCTCTTAAATTTCACTCAAAATTGCAGCAACACTTCGCGATGTGAACAATAGCACCCAACGCTGAGTAATTTATCAGCATACACAATCATTATTGATTGACACACAAAGAGCAATCTAAGCTTTCACAAATCCTAATACCATATAAAGTCGGATTATCTAGAGAGAGAGAGACCTAAAACAAAGAAAGCACATATGTGCAGAGGCTATCGTATGACAAGTTTATCCACACTAGGCTCAGTTAAGCCGACAACTCAATTAAATTCGTCAAACAAAACTTTTGTGGACATCAATAATGAAACACTCACAGTCACAAGTTCATTCACCGTCAAGATCCCTTGAATTGCGGACAAATAAATCGTGTCGTATCACGTTTGTCGTAATCATTGCTTATAAATGGCCACCTAAATGTGCGGTAATAATTTCTTCTAGCCATCACAAATAATTCAATTTGCTTACATATTTCACATTGGGGTGGGGACAGAGGCAGGCAGAGGAGGTTATACAAGTTCGCTAGCCTAATTTATTTGCTGAAGGTAAATGGAAGAGTATAATCACGCTAACCTTTAACTAGTCTTTTGTAGACAGTCGAATGTCGTCAAGTATTTGCTCGCCACATGACGCTGATGCACATAATTCGAGAGACGACTTTGGTGTGACTTTTATTTAATTAAAAGTGCTGGCAGATATCTCATTGTTTACGTCACAGGAAATGCAAAATGTGTGCTCTCAGAAATATAAAGCGGGATGGAACTCGAACCAGATAATCTTACGATGGGGAAATTCTATGATGGACTTGAGACATTGACATATTTTTTTTTTAAACGTTTTGTGCACACTTGGCCAGTTCATACTCGTGGGAGACGTAATAAATAATATTCGTATCTCTGTTTGCCAGAAGGTATTTACTGCAACTTAAGCAGAATGTGTCAAAGCAATCCGATTCATAAATGTATGTGTGTATATATCAGCAAGGGGATGTTGCATGGAATTCATGTGATTCATTGATACGTGTGAACAAACACATAACGCAAATGCTTATCAGAGTGAATTACTGTTGCCCAAATACCAAATTAAATCTATTCTTGTGATTTTTTAGCTTTTCAGTTTTTGTTCAAGAGCGAAAGTTTGTACACACACGTATTTTTACATTGAAAGATGCATTTTAATACACCAAGAGAATGTTGCGATTTTATTTCCGTTAGAGGTGTTAAAAAGGATTTGTTGCCAAGAGAGCTAACGCAGTTGATCAGCAAGTCCTGGAAAAGACGAACTAGTTCCAAACTTATTCCCCTCGCATTTCGACAGATTTTAGAGCTGTGAAGAACAACTTTGACGTTACCGATTTTGAGGAATTTTATCCAATTGTATCCCAACATTTTCGCAAAACAAGCAATGCATCGTGCATTCGTAAAGCTATGAGCCTTTTAAAAGCTAGTCTCCGAAGGTTTCGAAACTCGATAGGCACATTTTACAGCAATTCTCAATTAGTAGTCAAGCGTTCATATGAGTTGCTAGCAATTTTGTGCAACTGCTCTTTTCTAATCGTGTGGAAATGTGTGAGAAACATGAGAATTGCCTGTGAAGAATTTCCATGGGTAAAAGCGAAAGGCAACCAAAATCCGAATTACAGACAAGTCTGGCAACTCGGGCATGGTCGTGTAAAAGCCGCTATAGGAACATGCATGGACATCTTTAACCTAGTGATGGAGGATTTTACGCGACACGCAGGTTTTGGCATTTATTATATTTCATAAATCGGTGTAATCAATTTTGAAATAGCTTGGTCGATCTGTAATCAGGAAAGCCGAGCTTGGTGTCAAAGCCAAGTTTGCGGTTTTTCCTTAAGTGGAACATGCAGGCTACGAAAATGAATGAAAATGAAAAAAAAATAAATAAAAATTGAGTGTAGGCCCTGATGACGACGTTGATAGTATTGCAAATCGTTAAGGAATTTTTGCGGCGTTCAGAGTCGAAGATTCTGCGGTGACAAAACCGTAAGTGCATGGATTGAAATGCAAAAATCTATTATTTACAGTGACCGTCACTTTTCAATGTATGGATACCACCTCATCTTTCTGATTTGATGTAAAGGGTAGTCCAACCATAATTAATTGTGAGTCACACATTAACGTCAAGTTTTTTACCCAACTTAATTTGACATTTCTTTGTTTCAGTGTTTGACAAATTCAGTCATGGAGAGGTACACAATTGAGCAGCGCGTTACGCTTTTACGACAATGGGCGTTCAAATCAAAACGCATTTCGTGCACTTCGTTATTTTTTTGGTCAGCATAATCGACCAAATGTGTCCACAATCGGTAGAATTGTGCGCAAATTTCAGCAAACCTTGTCTGTAGGAAATGTGAAAACACCTGTGCATGCTCGCACAGTTCGTTCTGCGGAATACATTGCTGTTCGCGATAGTGTGGCAGAAGAGCCGTCAAGCAGTTATCGTGAATGGTGTTCGCTATCGCGAGATGATAACGGAGCTCCTGTGGCCAGAAATTGGGAACATTGACCTGGACGACATGTGCTTCCAACAGGATGGTGGCACTTGCCACACAGCGAACGAAACAATGGTTCTTTTGCGCGAGAAATTCAATGGTCGTGGTGTCTCAGTTCGTAGCGATGTTAGTTGGCCGTCACGATCATGTGATTTGAGACCGTTGCACTTCTTTCTTTGAGGATATTTAAAAGAAAAAGTGTACGCCAATAAACCAAGAACAATTCAAGAGCTAAAGAATGAGATAATTCGGCACATTAGCGACATTGAACCTCAATTATGTCTCAGAGTCATTGAAAATATGGACCATCGGATAGAGGTATGGCACCGAAGCCGTGGCGAGCATTTGGCCGATATTTTGTTTCACACATAATTGTCATAAATCCGTCTATCATAATAAAGAATATTAAGACAATTCTCTGAAAACTTTTTGTTTTATTTACAATTATCATCGTGCGTTTTCGTTGGACCACCCTTTATACTCTTTATAACTCCGCTATTGTTCTTATTGTTCTCTTTTGTCTCTTATTGTTATTGCAACTTCGTTAAAGAAATTCAAGCATGTGTAAGTTAATGCAAGAAGACGGGAACGTCTTAAGGAGGCTTATACGGTGCCGTGAACGAAGGCCATATGAACTAACGCCATAATGGCGTTAATTCGCATTTGAAAGTGAATTAACGCCATAATCCACTTATGGCTTTAATTCACTTTCAAATTTGAACTAAAGCCATATGGCGTTAGTTCGTTTTAGAAAGTGGCCTTAGTTCACATTTGAAATTGAATTGAAGTCACTCGCATCAATATCAATAATTTACATTATTTACATGGTCTTGTAGGAAAAAAGTTTACGGCGTATAAACAGTAATGTTGGAATGGGGGGGCATGCTGCCCCCCTGCAACCCCCCTGCTGGACCACATGTAGGATTTGAAGTAGGCGCGAGACTGAGTGTATCCATGATTTGCATGAGTTTAAAAAAAAGTAAATCCAATCAAACTCGCACTTACTCCAAATTGCATATGTGGCCAAGCAGGGGGGTTGCAGGGGGGCAGCATGCCCCCCCATACATAGCTCATATGTATGTACGCATGTAAGGGGCAAGGGAGGTAGGTTGGTTGGAAACTAAACGTGGTCCGATCATGGTGGGACATTGGACATATAACGCGCTTTAGAGCTCAAATACATTGTATGGCATTAGTTCACATTCGAAAGTGAACTAACACCATATGGCGTTAGTTCAATTTAATGTATGGCTTTAGTTCAAATTTGAAAGTGAATTAAAGCCATAAGTGGATTATGGCGTTAATTCACTTTCAAATGCGAATTAACGCCATTATGGCGTTAGTTCATATGGCCTTCGTTCACGGCACCGGCTTATACAAGTATGCCATAATCCACTTATGGCTTTAATTCACTTTCAAATTTGAACTAAAGCCATACATTAAATTGAACTAACACCATATGGTGTTAGTTCACTTTCGAATGTGAACTAATGCCATACAATGTATTTGAGCTCTAAAGCGCGTTATATGTCCAATGTCCCACCATGATCGGAAAACGTTTAGTTTCCAACCAACCTACCTCTCTTGCCCTTTACACGCATACATACATATGAGGTATGTAAGGGGGAGCATGCTGCAACCCCCCCTGCTTGGCCACATATGCAATTTGGAGTAAGTGCGAGTTTGATTGTATTTACTTTCTTTAAACTCATGCAAATCATGGATAAAAAAAAATCATGGATACACTCAGTCTCGCGCCTACTTCAAATCCTACATGTGGTCCAACAGGGGGGTTGCAGGGGGGCAACATGCCCCCCCATTCCAACATTACTGTTTATACGCCGTAAACTTTTTTTTTTCCCTACAAGTTTCTACCTTAGGACCATGTAAATAATGTAAATTATTGAGATTGATGCGAGTGACTTTAATTCAATTTCAAATGTGAACTAAGGCCACTTCCTAAAACGAACTAACGCCATATGGCTTTAGTTCAAATTTGAAAGTGAATTAAAGCCATAAGTGGATTATGGCGTTAATTCACTTTCAAATGCGAATTAACGCCATTATGGCGTTAGTTCATATGGCCTTCGTTCACGGCACCATTCTTCACTGGCAATTTTCATGTTTCCATCTCACTCTTTCCCACGATTAGAAGAGAACAAATGCAGAAAATTGCAGTCAACTCATCTGCACAGGCAGATGTTGTACATATTATAATGAATTGCCACAGGTAAAAGGGGCTTGTTGGATATAATTAAACAGAGTTGCTGACGTGTGATTGTTAGTCGGGTTTCATAAACGACTATGACTAATTGCAGATGTTGATTCCAATTGGGTACAAAAAACCATGATTGGATTTTAAATCTTAAGCCCCATTCACACTGTACTACATATCGTACTACCATAGTATGCCTTGCCATGACTTCGAAGTGTGAATATGGTATTAATCGAGGAAAATGTGGGAAAAGTGTAAAGGAAGAAAGATAAGACAATTGAACGTCATATGCTTTCTACCGCGCTGATGAGTCAACCATGGAAATTACAAACAAAAGTGGAAAAAAGCTATGAAGTCATGTGTTCACATCACACACAACAAGTCGTCTGACGAAGGGAAAAATTTGAGCTAACATACGACTGATCTCAACTACCTGTCGCAAGAGCGTTCACACACTAGGGCATAGGACAAATTTGGTCCATTAAGCAAAGTCCGTCGACCAAGTCGTACGACATGTAGTACAGTCGAATCGCGATAATTCGTATCCCGATAAATCGAAACCTCAATAATTTGAAACAAACTACTAATCCCTTAAAAAATCGTCGCTTATTCGTAAAATGTTCATACATTTGGCCCTCCTCGTTATTTCGTATTTTATTTGCAATGCGAAGAAGACAAAACCTCTTATAAGTCGTAATGCGGTTTTTAAACCTCTTATAATTCCTAATGCAAAACCCAAAAAAAAATCAGTTGAACTACCGTTAACTTTTGTATACAATTTTGTTGCCTTGATGTCGCCTTACACACCGTAATTTTTTGTTCTATGATATTAGGAGTTTCTTTATTCTCAGTCCGCAAGCCCCGTGTTAATCCGTATTTTTGTGTTTTTCACCTCGTTAAATCGAAATCTCCATAATTCGTAACCTGCGGTAACTCGTGAAAAATGCTGTTCCCTTGCCATTTCGAATTATCGGGATTCGACTGTACACTGTGAAATGCCTTATTCCCCTTCAACTTCTTCGACCCCTACCTTCGGTGTGTATCTGTGTATATTGTCTGACATTTGTGTCATGTGTGAAA
This sequence comes from Myathropa florea, assembly GCA_930367185.1. NCBI lineage: Eukaryota > Metazoa > Arthropoda > Insecta > Diptera > Syrphidae > Myathropa > Myathropa florea. The sequence goes on from OV884004.1 coordinate 22,523,697, forward strand.
CTTTCAAAATAGATGAAAATCCTTTGGTAAATTTATTTCCTGTTCTTCGACTGTCAATATTAACAGTTAATCACTTTACAGTGAAGTACATAGATTGCAAAAATAGATAAGACACATCCGACTTAAAAAATGGAAACATGCAAATCAATGTTTAACATCGGAAAATTTTAATGACTTTAATGAATGAAATCATATAAACATCATCACATAATCGATTAACATCATCGTATTGACTGAATTCTGGAAAGGTGCAGAATAAAAAAGTCTTTATCTTAAAGCAACAAAGTAAGTAGATTAAATAGACAAATATTAATTTTTCTTTCATATTGCAACTTTAACAATAATTTTGATTACTTAATTTGTTAGCTTGCAGAGATACTGTAGCTAAAACAATTTACAGCAAATACAACTAATTTTTGAATGTATTTGACACAATATACACTCCATCAAAAAATTGCACGTACACCAATTAAAATTGGATGATGTTTGCAATGTTTTGTGAATTGTGACAAATCGCTCCTACCTTTTCGCTGTTTTTTATTAATTTCTATTAGTATTAGTAAATTTAAGAGATTCACAAAAAAATTAGCAATTTTATACTGAAAAATATTTTTTTTTAAGAAAAAGGATTTCAGTCACAGGCAAACTATTGCACCTACACCCAAAAATTGCACCTATGATAACACTAACTTACTGCGGCGAACATGTTCAATGAACTGAACTGCAGCAGACATTTGATGTACAAATAGTTGTGTTTCCAACAATAAAACTTCTATGGTCGCAATAATGAACTTTATTAGCCCTAGTACCACCTTTGGCCTAATTAATTTTAAGTGGGAGCAAAATATCACTACCAAAGTGGATAAGACTATTTCTGACCGTGACTAGACCAAAACAGAACTCGTGTTCAAATGTTTTTTCCTCATCATATTTTGCATAGCATAATTGGCATGAAGAGAGACCCAATTTCTTCTAATATTTGAAGCTCAAGGGGCTAATGAACAGGCTACGTTACAGTTTGAGATGCTTTCCTCCTAATTCAATAAGTTTTCTAGATTTCTTACGGCTTGGGTAAATGAAGAGTATGGACTGCATTAGCTTGCAAGCATGGCCCTATATCTTATATAACTAACTTATTGCTCATGATGGTCATTGTTTCTAACTGCTTTCTTGAAGTGACAGTGTGCACCAAGGAACAGTCGTGTTCTAACAAAAAAAAACGATTTTCCCCTCTTCTTGCAAGCAATTTTTCCCTTCGTTGCTACCAAAAACATGTTGTGGCCATTCTATTTTTTTCTACGGTCATCGATTTTTAAAAGACGGTCTCAGATTGTCCTGGGCTGTTTCGGGTAATAGTACATGGATTTTAGTGTAGCCTGGCTGTTTGATAAGACGTAGACACGTCGACACAGTTGTGTTGGCATAGGTACTCTCTCATGCAGATTTCTATGGCGTTAACTTCCGTCTGGGAGATGGTTTTTGGAAACCTGATCCAGGTTTGTCCGATGTCAAATGTTGATTTCAATCAATTATTAATTATGTTAAATTCTTTGTTTCTCCAGACAAGCAGGACACATATACTTACATTGCATTTTGTAAAAAAAGAGTTTCAATTTCAAAATATCTGAGAAGTGAGTCAACTTGAAAAATTCAAGGACCCCCCTAATTTACGCGCCAAGTACGTAGCCTCGAGGCTAATGCTAATGCCAGTGTGGTGTGGGCTATTGCCAAGCCGAGAATACTAGAACCGCATATGTTGGCAATCGCTGCAGCCTCCACTAAAATCGTTTAAAATCCTGTTCGTGGCAATTCACAATAAATTGGTACCGTTAGGTGGTGGTAAGTTAGTGTTATCATAGGTGTACGTGCAATTGTTTGACTCTGACTGAAATCCTTTGTCTTAAAAAAAATATATTTTTTCAGTACAAAATTGCTAATTTTGTGAACCTCTTAAATTTAGTAGTACTAATAGAAATTAATAAAAAACAGCGAAAAAGTAAGAGCGATTTGTCACAATTCACAAAACACTGAACATATCATCCAATTTTGATTGGTGTATGTTGTATCATTGAAGGAGTATTGAAACGAACAACTTCAACTTAATAAAAACATATATTTATAAAACGAACAATCGAGAATATTTTAGAAGAAGATAATTTGAATTGATATTTAGAATAGATGACCGGTTGTTGACAAAGTTAGAATAGGAATGAAAATATGGAATTAGTAATTTCATATGAACGAATAATATGCCTACTACGATTATTTTACAACAAGTGTTTTGCAGCAAGTGCTCATATAGTTATAACAATTCTCCCCCACTTAAACGAACATATAAATTTGAAATAAAAATTTATCAGTGAGGCAAATAATCGCTGAAATAATTTGGTTGCCTCCGTTGTCTTCCGGATGTACGACGACTCGGAATTGGTTCGGCTTCAACATCTGGATTTGAAGATTCTTCAACTGGTACTTCACTTTCATTTGTTTGTGGTTCTGTTTCACTCGAAGTACTTGGAAATGTAGAAGATTCGGAAGATACATTTGTTGGCAACGCCGGTATTATAACTGGATATTGAAGAAGTTGTTGATCTTCTCTTTGACCATTTTCAGGTTGCTGACTATCTGTAAAATAAGGTTTTTGAACATTGGTTGATCTAAGTTGGTTTATATGGCGTTTGAAGACAAATCCATTGTCGAGTTTAACAAGGTAATGAAGACGACCAAGTTTTTTGGTGATAGTACCAAGTTTCCATAAAGGCTTGTTTGAAGTATAATATCTCGCTTGTACTCGATCTCCCTCACTTAGCTGTCTGACTGATATTTTTGTGTCAGAAGATTTGCAAAGTTTCGAGGGTTTCAAAGCATCTAATTGAATCCTTATTTGTCTTCCTAGGTACTGTTCTGACGGTGATTTTCCATTTCGAAGTGGTGTTGCTCTATATTTGAATAAAATGTCCCTTACCTTCATTGGTATTGGAGATGGATCATCTGACATTGCAGCCAGTCGCTGTTTTAAGGTCTGCACATTTCTTTCCGCCAGCCCGTTTGTTGCTGGATGACCAGGAGCAATAAATTTTTGAAAAATTCCCAAATTTGTACAAAAAGTTGTAAATTCTACGCTTTTGAATATAGGAGCGTTATCAGATACCATCACATCGGGATATCCATTCCTTGCGAATATATTACGTAGTATTTCTATTGTTGAATTCGATGTTGGTGAAGATGAGCATACGCCTACTTCTGCCCATTTAGACTTTGAGTCAATGACTACCAAAAATTGATATCCATGGTAAGGTCCGGCATAGTCAATATGAATACGTTGCCAATTTTGTTCTGGTTCCTCCCATGGATGCAAAATTACTTTAGAAGGACTTTTCTTCACGGAAGCACAAGCAGCACAAGAACGTACGAACCTTTCGATATCTTTGTCAATTGAAGGCCAATATACATATTGTCTCGCTAATTGCTTCATTTTAGTGATTCCAATATGTGTATAATGCAATTCGTCTAATACAGATTGATGTAGTGAAGTGGGTACAACAACTCTTTTTCCCTTGAACAAAATATCACTATCAATGATGTATTCGGTATCAATAATATTTGTATTACGCAAATCCGACAATATTTTTGAAAGTTGTGCATCCTTCTTTGTTGCCTCTCGAATAGATTTGAAATTTAAATTTGTCGAATTAATTTGAAATAAGGTAGATTCGCAAATAGAGTGTACTTCTATGTCTATTGAATTTTGTATGTTATTACCTGAATTTGTGGGTGCTCTGGATAGACAATCTGCATTGACATTGTCTTCGCTTCTTTTCGTACATACTTCATAGTTGTAGCCAGTCAAGAAAGCGGCATAACGTTGAAGTCTTGATGAAGTCATTTGTGGTAATTTTGAATTTTGATGAAAGATTCTAGATAATGGTTGGTTGTCTGTAACTAGTTTGAAAATTCGACCGTAGAGATATTGGTGAAAATGTTGTACAGCGTACACTATGGCTAGGGCTTCGCGATCAAGTTGTGAATAATTTTGTTCAGCTGGAGTTAACGATCTTGATGCAAACGCTATAGGCCTTTCTTCGTCATCAATCACATGTGATAAAACAGCTGCTATTCCTGTGGGACTAGCATCACAAGCGAGCTGTAACTTCCATTTAGGGTTAAAAGGAATAAGAACGCGATCGCTGGCAATCTCTTTTTTTAACTTGTTGAACGATTTTTGGCATTCAGATGTCCACTTGAAAACTGAAGTTTTGCGTAACAACCGTCGCAAAGGTGTGGTTATTGTTGATGCATTCGGTATAAATCTTGAATAATACGTAACCATACCAAGAAAACGTCGAACTGATTCAATAGTTTTTGGTTGTGGCATCTCCAGAATAGCCTTTACTTTTGAAGGTGATTTTTGAACTTTATTGTATTGTATCGTATGGCCTAAAAATTCAATTTTGGTTTCGAAAAAAATGCATTTTGAAATATTTAAATGAAGATCAAATTTTTGTAGTTGAGCCAAACACAATTTCAAATTATTTTTGCACTCAGCCATTGTTTCTCCATGAACTACAATATCATCGAAATATGATTCTGTCTTTGGTATTTCACGTAATATCTGGTCAATGATTCTGTTAAATTCAGCTGGAGCGGTTTTGATTCCAAAAGAAAGTCGATTCATTTGAAATGTTCCCTTATGTGTTGAGATGGTTTGTATTTCACTTGAATCTTTATCAACAGGAACATGTAAGTAGGCTTTGTATAGATCAAGACGACAGTAGTACCTTGAACCTCTGAGACTATTAAAAATTTGATCGATTTTTCGAATTGGGTAATGTGCGTCAATAAGTCTTTGATTTACTCCAACTTTATAATCAACGCAAAGTCGTACTCCTCCGTCTGCTTTTGGAATAACCACTAATGGTGAACCCCAATCACTGTTAGAAACTTTGGTGATTATACCTCCTTTCTCTAATTCTTCCAGCTCTTTATTTACGCGTTCTGTCAAAGCATAAGGTATAGAGCGCTCTTTTGTGTAAATTGGCTTGACATTTTGCCGTAGCTTTAATGAAACTTTGTAATTGGGTATACATCCGATTTTTTGTTCAAAAACTTTAGAGTAAGCCGCCATAAAATCTTTAATTTCGTAAGAATTATTGATACAATTTGTCGCTAGGATGTTTGAATTAATTTCATCTAATTCATTCAGATTGATTCCCAAGCGACGTATCCAACTTCGGCCTATTAATGCTGAACATCCATCTGGAACTATGTACAGATCATCGAAAATTGATTTGTTTTTGAATTTTATGTTAACTTGGACTTTCCCATCTGGAACGAAAATATCTTGGGTATATGATCGAAAAACAATGTTAGTAGGTGTTAATTTGCTTGTTAATTTTAAATCTTTGAACAAACGTCTTGGTAGAAACGAGTATCCGGATCCAGAATCTACTTCGAAATTAATAACTTTTCCATCAATTGATAAATTTGCGTAGTAACGATCGAAATTTGTATTTAAGTAATCATTTCGGTAGACATCGACAATTTTGTAGACTTCATATTGAGACTCGTTGCTTCTTACCTGATTTGTTGCGTTTTTATTCGGTCTAGCCCTTTTTCTGTTATTAGCGCCATCCGCCAAGAGAGAAGCAATGCAAACTTTTCCTACATGCCCTTGCTTTGAACATAAATTACATTTTAATTTTGTACCGGAACGACATTCTTTTGCAAAATGATTGTTTTTGCCACATCGTAAGCATAACCCTGCAATACCCAATTGTTCATAATTTATTTTTCTTTTAGACTGCACTTGGTGGTTTTTAGCACGATTTGAAGTGATTTTACTTTTAAAAACTTTATTAACCATTACACCGCTATTTAATAAACTTGTAGCGTGTGACAATTCTTTGGCATCCAATTTTGCTGCTTCTAATGCCAACGCTTTTGTAACGATTTCGTCGAACCTGGATGTACTTGATTGAAGAAGTTGTTCACGTATGCTGTTATCTTGAACTCCACGAATAAACTGTGCCCTGAGAAACACATCAGCAATTGATTTTTTGCATTCGCACGTTGAAACAAATTCACAGTCATTAATATCTGCGCGTAGTGTGGCCACATAATCTGCCACAGATTGTCCTTCGCTCTGATACTTAGATAAAAATTTATGTTGTGCTACTAACACATTCTTTTTCGGTGCCAAATGTTCCCCTAATAGCTTCAATAATTCTTCAAATTGCAGTTCTGTAGCTGCCTTTGGTGCTGCCAACGCTGTCACCATATTGAAATATTTCGCACCAATTGAGTTCAAGAGTAATTTCGTACAATACCCCTTATTACTATCAATACCCTTCATAGTTACATAATTTGAAAACCTTTGAATATAATTTTTGTATGTCTCCTTAGATGAATCAAAGACGTCGAAATTGGGTACTAGTATCGTGTTGATACTACTATTGCTGCCTTGTTCTGCAACTGAAGAAGTAGCACCAATATTCAACTTCGAAAGTTGTTTGACTAAAGCTTCTTGCACCTTCATAAATGCTGCAAATTGACTGGAATCCATTTTATTCTGATGTAAGCTTGCACTTGCTTCAACAAAAGAAAAAAAATGTTAATTTGAAAAACGATATGTATTTGAAATTAGTTTTCACTCTCGTCGCCAAACTGTTGTATCATTGAAGGAGTATTGAAACGAACAACTTCAACTTAATAAAAACATATATTTATAAAACGAACAATCGAGAATATTTTAGAAGAAGATAATTTGAATTGATATTTAGAATAGATGACCGGTTGTTGACAAAGTTAGAATAGGAATGAAAATATGGAATTAGTAATTTCATATGAACGAATAATATGCCTACTACGATTATTTTACAACAAGTGTTTTGCAGCAAGTGCTCATATAGTTATAACAGTGTACGTGCAATTTTTTGATGGAGTGTATGTTATATACACACATAAGTTGTGGTGCACTGTCGGCGAGGAGGTGTTAATCATGGTCTGCGAATGTTTCTTATGTGGCGTTGCTAATCTCGTCAAAACTGACACCACACTTACCGATTTGGTTTACGTTAATATTATTACGAAAAATGCAGCTTCATCTGCCTCTAATGTCTTTGGTAACTTTTTAACGAAACATACATAAAAAAGCAGCCAAATATTTTTAGACGAAATGTTTGTTAAAAAAGTAGCAAACATCGTAAACAGAACCCCAGAAAGCATATCAATGGCGAACAGGTTAAAACTAATAATACTGTACTTAACTGAAAAATAATTAAAAAATGAAAATTCCGCAATGGAAAGGAAGAAGTACAAAAATATCGAATACCTCTATAACACCATAGCCCAAGCACCAAGAAAGGACGCGGTAGCAAGACTTAGACTTACCACAGGACACAGCTGCCTAGCCACACATTTGAACAAAATTGGAATTCTAGAATCTGAAATATGCAGCATATGCAGCATTAACGAACGTCAGGACGAATACCACTTAACAAGATGCCCAGCGCTGAACGAAGCAAGGCAGCAAAGCACCAATATAACGCACCTATACTGGGTTGTTGGAAAATTGCCTAAGCCAACTAACTCTCCATTAACCCGGCGAGAGTGTGGCGGGGTATGACATACTCACCCTGTTATTTAAATAACTATATTTCTTTAATTGATCACACAAACCCACTGTCGCTTCGTGTAGCTGGAGTTAAAAAGAAGCAGAAGGGGACAGTTGAGTTTTCGCAGTGTCCCGCTAGTCACCGGTCGAGATACACGTGGTCAAACATCTGTTGGGTACGTAATACCCAGCCACATAGTTGGTGTATGCATTTCGTGCCAATATAAACTACTGCTGTTTTCGTATATGTTCTACTTTTTTTTTAGTTATTGATTAAAAATGCATTTCGAAACTAAAGAAAGGCGCCTTGGGTCCATGTTGGAAGAAGTGCTAGAAGATACTTCTGTCGAGTCGAGCTCTGAGAGAGAATCCGACTATTGCAGTAAACATTACCTTCAAACTGAGACAATTCCTTTTTTAAGGTTCTGTCTACAAAAACGGAACCTTTATAATTTCGGTGTTTCCGTCCGTTCGTCCGTCCGTCGTGTCTGTCACACTTTTTTATCTCCGAAGTTTATAAAGATATCGGCATGAAATCTTAGAATTAGGTACTTCAGACCTAGATGTCATTGCCTATGAAGCGATTTTAAAAAGAGGGTGTCTCCAGTACAGGTGAAGTTGACATTAATTTTGAAAAATTGTCCCACCCCATCGAAATATATATCAATCGACAGATCTTTCGAAATGAGGTGGAGGTTTCTTTCAACACTTTTTTATCCAAAATACCGTTTCTACCCCTGCCATTTCTAAACCAAATTGTTTAAAAATCTGAAAAAATCACAAAAACTTGGCTTCATTGAGTACTTTCATTTAAAACATTCATTTCGAGCATTCTGGCCCTAATGGTTTTGGAGATATTGGCCAAAAACGGTCAATCATCGACATGCGAATTTTGAAGATCTGAAAACGCAGTTTTGAAGACATCAATGTAAGCATTAAGAAATGATAAATTTCAAAATATCGATTTATGTTGAAATTTTGAGATATCTAAGATTTAAAATGAGAACAATTTTCATTTTCATACATAATTTCATGCTGTGTTCGGCACTCTATTCGTTGATGAGTGTTATCTTTTCGATCTCACCCCTAAATGCCCAACAGAAATGAAGACGCACACCGCAGGCATGAGCAGTGATTAGGTATGTGTATAATGGAAGGGATTTTCTGTGTTGGATAAACTTAGATAGAGGTATATATATGTGTATGGATGAATGATTGTTTGATTGGATCCATGAATGTATGAATGAAGGGTTGATTTGGGTTGAAGTTAGAAGAAAATTCAACTTAAATAGTTTGGCAACGTCGTTTGATATTCAGAAATCATCCATCAATATTATGCGACCTTCCCGTGCGAGTTCAACTCGTACTTGCCTAGTTTTTTTTGGAATACATTTAATCCCGATTTGCAAATAATGAATCTATTTTCAATTTGGTTTTACGAAAAACTACAGTTTCCGATTTAAGACCTTTTTGCCTAACGTCAAAGATTTGTAAAATTTGTGAAAACGAAAGCGTACCCGACGATTGAAATATCAGCTTCATACGTACAATTAATTCATTAAATTTTCAATTAATTTAGTATTTAAATTGAACTAATGCCAACTGTTTTACACAGACATTGAAGACAATTATTTGCCACTATATGTAATTATATTTAAACTTGCAATTGTTTTTTCGTGCACCAATTAGAGGTTACATTTATAAATCTACGCAAAGTACACATTTTTTTATACGATTTCAAAAATTATTTATTTTTTGTAAACTAGAAATATAGACTTTTCAGAATTTATATAGGATGTTATGCCTTTGAAAACAAACTTTAATGAATTTGAAGAAATTGGTTGGTTTCACTTCTAGTTCTAAAGAAAATTAAGAACAAATAATTCATTGAAGAATTTTGATATAGAGGGTCTCTTCGAAATTTTCGTGTCTGCATATATCACGCATAATACCACCCTACGTGATGTGACTTGGCGCGGAGTTATGTGACATGGCGTGATGATACGTAATATGCGATATTATATGACGTGATATGAGGTGACGTGACGTGATATGACGACATGACATGACGTGAGGTGAAGTGAGGGTGACGTGAGGTGACGTGAGGGTGGCGTGGGGGTAACGTGAGGTGACGTGAGCTTAACGTGAGGTGACGTGAGGGTGATGTGAGGTGACGTGAGGGTGATGTGAGGTGACATGAGGGTGACGTGAGGTGACATGAGTTTAACGTGAGGTGACGTGAGGGTGACGTGAGTTGACGTGAGGGTAACGTGAGGTGACGTGAGGGTGACGTGAGCTTACGTGAGGGTGACGTGAGGTGATGTCACGTAACCTCGCATCACGTCATCTCATTTCATGTCGCATTACGTCACGTCATTCTATGCCATCTCACGTCTTTCGACCCCACGTCATATCACGTAGGGTGGAGTTAAGCGTGATAAATGCATACACGAAAATTTCGTCATGAATTATTTGTTCTTAATTTTCTTTGGAACTAGAAGTGAAACCAAGCAATTTCTTCAAATTTATCAATATTTCTCTTCAAAGGCATAACATCCTATACATTTTTTGAAAAGTCTGTATTTCTAGTTTACAAAAAATAAATGATTTTTGAAATCGTATAAAAAATTAAGCACTTTGCGTAGATTTGTAAATGTAACCTCTAATTGGTGCGCGACAAAAAAATTGCTACGTTGACGTTGACCAATGACAATTCCATGTTGTGATCGACCATGTGATTTCTTTAACATCGTTCTTGAGAAGATCGTGTAAAACTGACTGGCCAACACAAGAGGCACGATGTTTCAAAAGTTTGTACAACTGCTAACCTACGTGGATGACATCGACGTGATTGGGCGAACACAGCCAGCCGTCAATGATGCGTTTGCTGGCATTGAAACGGAAGCGGCTAAAATGGGTCTGGCGTTAAACGAGAGCAAAACCAAGTATATACTGTCAACGAGAAAGGACGCACAACATCAACGACTTGGCCAGAACGTCAGCATTGGCAGCGAACACCTTGAGGTGGTTAAGGACTTCGTCTACATTGGCTCCGCAGTAAACAGTATCAACAACATCAGTACCGATATCAAACGCTGCATAACTCTTGCCAACCGCTGTTTGTTTTTGGCTCAAAAGGCAATTGAGTAGTAGAGCCCTCTCTCGGAAGACTAAGCTGATTCTATACAAGACCTTGATCATCCCAGTCCTGCTGTACGGCGCAGAGGCATGGACAATATCGCAAGCGGATGAACAGTCTCTTGGTCTTTTCGAGAGAAAAGTTCTGCGCGCGATCTTTGGTCCTGTTTGCGTTGAGGGCATTTGGAGGAGAAAATTCAACCACGAACTGTATGGGCTGTACAGCGACATGAGTCTAGCCAGGCGTCTACGGATCCAACGCCTATGATGGCTAGGCCATGTATAGCGTATGGACAACTTAGCTCCGGCCCGAAGAGTCTTCGACTCTGAGCCTGTGGGACAACGCAACAGAGGACGACCACGAACAAGGTGGCACACACAAGACGAGGGGAACCTCGGTCGGCTTGGTGTGCAAAACTGGAGACAGCTGGCGAAAGATTGTGCTGGCTGGAGAGGCATGTTTAGTGACGCCCAGGTTCGCCTCGGACTGTAGCGCCCCAAGAAGAAGAAGAAGATTATGAGTGTTACCTCTCACATTCCATTCATTTCAACCCCTAAATGTCCAACAGCAATGTACACACCGCAGGCATGAGCAGTGATTGGATATGATGGAAGGGATTTTCTGTCTGTCTGTTTTTGGGTTGAAGTTAGAAGAAAATTTGACTCAAATAACTTGAATTCTTCGCCCGATATTCAAAAATGCTTCCATCAACAAATATTTATGCGACGGAACCTTCGCCGTGCGAGTACAACTCGCATTTGCCCAGTTTATTTCTGTATTAATATAAAAATTCTTAAAATATTACATGTGTTTCATATGCAACTAATTATTATATACCTTTTATAATAAAATACCGATTTTTAAATGTTAATATTTATTATAACAATATTTACAGGTAATTTTGTATGTGGGTATGTCATACCCACCCACATACTCAATGTTACACTTTGTCACCACACTCTCGCCGGGTTAAATAACAACAACAACACCAGCTTTTTGACGAAACGTACAAACAAAGCAGCCGAATAAGTTTTTTTCTCTAACTAATGTTGAAGTGCCTTAGTCTCCAGAGCTTTACCCGATTGAGCAGATTTGGATGGTTCTGGACGAGAAAATCGTATTAGAAGAATCTCGCAGCTCACCAATATATTTCTAAATATTGTTTATTGTATAACAGTTGTGCAGATTGTGTTTTGTTTACCACAGTTGCATTGCGGATGTCCACCCAACTGATGGTTGTACCGACATTGTATCCCGTCATAATATGAAAATCTCATGCAATTTGTATCGTGTGTTTGCTACATTCAGCGGGTAGGCAGATGCCAACATAACACAAGTCGGAAACAACATTTGAATCGTGTATTTTCTACTGCATCCTTATTAGAAAATATCATAGATCATATATTTCCCCGCGCTACCTTCCGTGTTCGACCTGTGACTCCAACAAGTACAATTGGAAATTCTATTTATGGAAAAATATATTCACGAGCAAAAGAGTACACTTATCTCCCAGACGTAGCTGTATGCATGCACGTAACAAGTGCTGTAACAAATATAAATCTCCATAAACACGAAACAGGCAACCATTCTTATTCCTGATATAGCTCAAATTTCAAACATAGGGGCCATTGAACTGTCGTGTCACGTCAGTGCAAATACATTGGTTCCCAAAAATTGTTTTTGGAGACATGCTGACTATGAAGCCAAATTACTTCAAATCGTTTACTGCTATGAAGTCATGTATTCTGGCAAATAGACCGAAGATTCTTAGGAAAGATATATTCCTTTCCGTTGAAATTTGATTACTCAAAACAGAGATAAACCTTTAATAGGATTTGAACCCATCATCACAATTTTTTTGATGAAATTGCAGAAATGTCGCCTATCTAGAAGTGACATAATGATTGTATTTAAGTCTTGGGATGAATGATTACCCTTCCGAAGGGTGTGTAGTGAAGTTCATGGTTTTTGTTCATATATAAATACCTCTGTCAACATAGACATGGAACTACTAAATGTGTCAAGACCTCCTCCAATTTAGTTCTAGTTTGGGAACAGTTAACTTCCAGAAGCTGACAGATTGAAAGTAAATCCCTTGCTGTGTATTTTAACAGGTTAGCTTTTTAATACTCGCATTGAACTCTTGAACTTTTGAACTTGTAACTTAAACAAACATTCCTAAAACAAAACATAAAAAAAAAAACACAAGGTGAGATCATTACATTTCCTATTACAAACATTAGCTTGTTGATATCCAGACAAGTTAACCTCCACTGTTCAAAAATCAAATATGTGCAGCGTCCTCTGACCACTGAATAGCGACAAACTCTAATCAGGCTGAAGATAAAGCCTCTTAAAACATTTAAGCAAACACATTTGAAGAATTGTTAATGTTACAGGAATCGTAACATAAATGACACCCATTTTGGAAGGTTATGACTTTTGATGAATCACACCAAGATCACAAATCAAGCTCGTGTTACACTAACATTGATTAAGGATTCATAATTAACTTGTTGTCAAGGAGAAATTTAACTTCTCGTGATGCACTGATCTGCGCATTCATTTTAAAACAGCAGACAACTGTGCACACAAGACCAGGAGAACTCGTTTCCCCAACACGATTGTCTGAAGTCTGCAATCCAACACAGGGGAAACTTCTGTTTACACAAATGAGTACATTTTTGGATGAGAACCAAAGTGTGGAAAGCAAAATTAACATAAAGCTTATCAATAGGTCTGTTTGCGTGTCCTGCCAAAGTAGCCAATATTTCCGAAATGTTAATAAAGTCAGTAAACCCGTGCTCGTTTACTTTTTGATAAGTCTATTTTTTTCTGGGGAGAATTTCACCCCCACTCTCTAAAATTTGGGAAACTACGAAATTTAGCACAGAAAGTACGCGAACTGACCTAATGATAAGCAAGGCACTAAGCAGACAATCACAAATACACCCCGACAACTGACTTGCAAGATAATAAGCTACGCGATATTTATTTTTCTTTATGAGATGACTAATGTTATGCAAAATTCATAACAAACATTCAAACTTTTAGTAGATACATCACTGCTCACGCTTCAAGGGCAGACAACTGTGTACCTCCTTCTGAGGACAGATCCGAATGTACATTCAACAACATGCTTAAAGCGTGCACCCCCAACACAAATCGGTGCCCTTCAATTACCCACTTTTGTGTTTCCCCCACTCGCCCATTTTGCTTTTCAATTTTTCAATTTACCATTTTTCCACTCATCGAATTTTTTTTGTTGCAAAAATGACCTCGATCCCACAATGCAATGAACACACTCCGAAATACAATAATGTCGCTGGATATTATGTTTTTATTTTATTATGTTTTTAAAACACACAAATCTCCGTTCCCAAGTAAAACGCACTTCCTAACTGGGGTGGACGAGTTCACAGTAGATTAACTTATTTTCCTGACTAAGGTGTTTCTTCTTTTGTTCTCGACTCTACTGGTGATGTATTTTAAAATTTTCACACTGGACTTTTGAAAATCACATCTTCACATTTTGTTGCGATGATTTAGCGAGGGAGTTTTTCCCTGAGGATGTCAACGAAAGTTCGATTATTTTTTTTAACAAAATACGGGGATTGTACGTTTTACTAATTCTTGTATTTCGCGAGCTATTAAAAGGAAAATGATTTTTTCAGTCTCAAGTGACAGTTCTCTACACACAGATGTTTCACCTAGAGTGAGACAAATAGACAAGGCCATGAACGCAATTTGCTTGACAATTGGTGACACTTTAGGTGAAGAAAATCACTTATGGTTTGTTAACATCGATGTTGTAGTTGAAACTTTTACTTTCCAATAAGTAAGTTGTTTTTGGGTTGAACATAAGAACGTTGGACACAGAAATAATCTACAACGAGATATTCAACTCCTATATGCGCTTGTTTACATGTGCCTAAAAAAAATAATACGCTTTCACTCCGATACACCGCGCGCTATAATTGATGTATGCAATTGGTACTGATACGATGGTATGAAATTTTAAAATTTGGGACAGTTATTTCATACCTTATTCATTTTTTTCATAACAATGGTCTTGCACTAAACGCATTAAATAAACATTAAAGTATACATGAATATTTCGATTTAGACATTTACGTTATTTGAATAACCAAAATCAGTTTATTTGGACGGTTTTTGTCCGGACTCACTCCCAACAAAAATTATGAGCTTTATCCAGAAATTATCAGTCAATTTGGACGCGAAAAAGCATTCGATATCAAAGCAAGTTTCATTAAAGTTTTATTTTTCACATTTAAACTTAATAAAATCTCGCTCCACTTGTCTTTGTTTCGTTTAAGTTTAAAATCAGATTTTCACCAACAAATCGTTTTTTATAAATCACGCAGGATTTTTTTTTTCAATTTATAGCAAAAGACATCACTCTCTCAGAAACCGTAATGTCGCAGCAGATATACCTATCCGATTATTTTCTAAATTAAACAGTGAATGTTACCCATGCAGATGTCACTCGAAAAAACAAATAATGGGTACCTACTTTGATATTTGTTCAATGAGTGACACGTCTGTGGGTAGAACTCGTTATACCCACCAAGCAAATTGTCACCACGATGTTTTTTTCCAAAAAGATTTTTTAGAAATCACTAGGCGCCCAGAAAACATAAATTCGGAGTAGTCACACCCAATTTTTTTTTTATTTAGTGCTGAATGCTGCCCGCGCAAACGTCATCTAAAAAAGTGACGCTTTTGTAGGTAGTATTTATTTTTTTAATGATGGTCCCTTCACGCTGATATTTGCTTTACGGTTGACATTTCTCTAGGTTCATTCCCTCAAATTTTTCTCAAATTAATAAGAAATGTGCCAACGTCATTTAATTCCATGATTTAAAAATTCAGCATTGCCATGTTTCAAATTAATTTGTTCATATCATTCCAACTTCACTATCAAATCTAAGGCCATTCATTTGAAACTTGGCACTCCTGTAGGTGACATTCGATATTCTTTATCAATTCGTTTGACATTGCCATATCTCGGATTAGTTAAAACAAAATATTTAGAATATAAAAATATAGGTAGTCCTTGCATATAACATATATATTGCGATTTTTTATTGATTGTGTTATTGTTTAACCAAAATTCCGCATGCAAACTCCACTGTATCCATGGACTATCCATTCTCCGCTAGATGTCGATTTGGTACAAAAAACCCACGTCAGTTTTGACATCTGTCGAATTTTTTTCTTGTCATTGGGAAAATTTTTCACTTGCAGTACGGAATGCTTGAACAGAATTTAAACTAAAAACTCAAAGAAAATCCTCAAAATAAAATGCATAAATTCGCCAAATTCCCTTTAATCTATTTAGCAGTCATTCTTCAGTTGTTTTTCATTCAATCCAGTGACTGCTTGTATGAAGATCAAATCAAAAAGTTCGATTGGTATGTTCTCCCCTTTTGGCGTTGGTGATGTTGTGCTCTATATTAATTAATTAAACTATGTTTCCCTTCTGTATCCCAGGCGTAATCTTCACATTGGAAAATTAAGCACAGCCCATTTAGAATTGAACACTCAAAATAACCGCTTGTTGGTTACCACAGAGGAAAATGTTATTGCATCGCTCTGCCCGAAAACCGGAGAGATTAATTGGCGACAAATTCTTGAAAAAAGTCCACGTGGTGATATTAAATATAGTTACTATTTAAGCGATCAATCCATCAGCTCTGCAGCTGCTCTTCGGAATTCCAATCATGGATTCGATTTGCTAACCGTACAGGGTGTATCGCCTTCGATTGTACGTGGTTGGAATACCGTCACCGGTAATATCGAATTAGAATGGTCTCTCATTCCACTGCAGCCGGAAAAGGCTGAAGCAGCATTCTGGTTCTATGCTGATTCAATGCTATATCATGTGATACCCATCTGGGGCTCAAGTTTGGAGCTTACGAAGTATTTTGCTATTTCTGGACAGTTAGCTGAGACTTCTACCAAAAACGTTCATGCCTCATGGATAAGTCAAGAGAAATGTACCTTAACCGGATCGTTTTATGCTTGTCTTGAAGGCTCACAGTTGATAACCATTGATCTCTCATCGACGGAATTCGAAGTGATCAAAAAACAGTTGCCGGCAGTGCCCAAGTCAAAACCACAAGCTCTAAAGGTATATTTCGAATAAGCTACGATTGATCCTTTTTTAGTTTTGCCTTTCACTTGCAGGGTAAGAGCGGGGTTTTAGTTATCGATGGTGAACTGGTTGCAGTAGACGAATCGATCAACGTTTGTGCGGTGCCAAAGGGACAGAGTTTCTTACAAACCAAATACTATCAGACACCCGTATTGATTCTATCTAATCTGGAAAATAATGTAAGCCAACAGCCACTCAAAGTAAACAACAGGAGAGATTACAAGATTATTTTTCCACAGATGCTCACAATAAACGTATTTAATACGAAGACGTGTGAGAAAATCAGTGAACTGGACACCAGTGTTGCGATCCCGACGCACTATGGACAACCCGAGCTGCAGTCGTTCAATTGCAAATCAGTGCGAAACGATGCCAAGGGATGTGTGTTCGTTATATCTACAAATGACGAGGCCATTTTAACCGTTCAACAAAGTACATTGAGAGATTTTTTTATTTTCAAAATATGTGAGTCACTGAGGATTTTTTTCTTGCAGATAAGATACGCTGGGCAAGGGAAGAGTCTTTAGCCAACATTGTTGCCACTGAATTCATTGATTTGCCATTAGCTGATGACGAGGGAGCCATTGAAAGTGAAATGAAGAACAAACCTGGTAAGTAATCGGGCATGGCTGTATGGAAAATGCTGTTCACAGGCGATCAGGCGATTGTCTGTTAGGGAACTCAACAACAGAAGTTTTATTCACAAATGTACCCCCCAAGGTACAGTTCTGTGGACACAATTATGTTGCTTGCCGAACCACTTACTTACTTGAAAAGTCTACGACCGATGAAGGGTCCGAGCCTGAGATATCGCTGCGTTCCATCGTTAACGGTTCTGGGCACGCTGCTTCCAGTCAGCAAGACCAAGCTGTCTTGCGTTCGCGATGACTTGGTCTTTATACCGGAGGTTCTGTCTTGCTCTCCTTGTCGAACCAGGAGGCTCGGATTCGAAGACCCTCTTAGCTAGAGCGCAGTTGTCCTTGCGCTTGATGTGGCCGAACCAATGCAGTCGACGGATTTTTGTCTTCCGGACTACATCCACATCCTGGCACAGCTCAGAGTTCGCGGTTGTGACTTCTCCTCCATTCGCCTTCCTTGCAGACGAGACCATATATTCGACGTAAAAGTTTTCTTTCGAAGGCACCAAGAATCAGCTCTGCAGTTTTGCTTAGTGTCCAGCTTTCGGCTTCATATAGCAGGACTGCCAGAATAAGAGTTTTCTAGAGCATGACTTTGGTCCTTCGAGTCACGAGTTTTGAGCCCAGTTGTTTTGACAAACTGAAGTAGCATTGGTTGCCAAGGGCGATACTACGTCGGTAATGGCATGTGATGTCGTTCATGGAGTTCACGTTTGCCTCGAGGTAGACAAACTCCTTCACTACCTCAAATTTGTAGCTGTCGATTATGATGTTTTACCCTAGGTGGTGTGCGCCGGATCATTTCTTGCTCGAGAGCGTATACTTCGTCTTATCCTCATTGACCTTAAGACTAGCTCTTTTCGCCTGTTCTTCAATATGTTGCTACCCGAACAACATAACTATGAATCTTCCCGTATATTCTAAGCTACTAATGCATTCGTTAGACTTGAAGGGCCATGGATTGTCTGGTCCATGTGAGGTCTTGGATCAGACATGTCCGTGGCAATATACGTAGCCTCACATGTGGTGGCGCTACAGTGCGAGGTGGACTTGGGCTTAGATTCTCAGCAAACAATCGTCTTGTGCGTGGTACTGTTCTCGAGTGGAGTGGAGGGCAGTTTATAGAACATGCTCCAGCGTTTTGGTCTCTTCCGATGATCTGCATTTCCCGTTAACTGTTAACTATCCAATAATGCTGAGTAATAAATCACACTCCGCTCTGGACAACGAGAGTATATTTCGTTTTTATACAATTATTGCTGCCAAAATATTTTGGATATTTTAAAGTTAAACTTGTCCTGTCCCTTGCCTTGCGGTGAATGAGAGTAAGACATAGTATATGCTGTCCACCAACACCGTCGCTTAAGCAGCAATGACTTCATCTTTCTTTAACGACTGAATGGCGCAGTTGGTTAAGTGCCTGCCCTAAGTTAAACCGTTTTTATCCGGTTTTTCAATCTGGTCCAGTCACCATTTGCCGTTGAAATCAAATTAACGGCACTATGAATGGGCGCCGTGGCGTAGTGGGTAGGTGCGTCGACTCCTACGCCCGAGGTCGTCGGTTCGAATCTCAAAAAAAAAAAACATCAAACATTTTTTCACGGCTCCAAATCTTTCGAGTCACTGACAATGCTCAAAGAGTATAACCGTCTAGAAAAAGCTTCTCAATCTCGCCGTTCGGAGTCGGCTTTAAACTGTAGGTCCCCTCCGCTCGTGACAAAACAATAGCACGCATAACACGAGTGGTTGCTGAGAAGCTAGGCCCAGGTCCATCTCGGACTGTAGCGCCGCCATTATATATATATATGAATGGAGCGGTCAATCAGTGGTAGTAGTCTGACTGTGGGTATCACAGTGGACCAACATGGTCTAAGTGTGCTGGTGAATTCACTAGCAGCGCCCTAACCTAATCTAACTTAACCTTGTCTCTCTTTAAAGACCTCTCATTGTCTTTGGGCTTAGAAGGCAATTGAAGACTCAAGCCCTCTCTCGAAGAACCTATAAAACTTTGATAGTTCCAGCCCTGCTGTACAGCGCAGAAGCATGGACATTACTCAAAGAGGAGGAGGAGATTCTTGTTCGCTTCGAGATGAAGATCCGGATGCAGCAGCATAGACCCATTATGTTTTATCCGCTTGTCGATGCTCACGAAAGTTCCACTGACAACCCGCTGCGTTCTTCCAACGATGCCAATGTCATCGGCATTTGCTATCAGTTGCACAGATTTGTGGAAGATCCTGCCTTTGGTGTTGACGAAAATGATATTAAAAATGTCGGAGGACGATGTGTCTCCTTGACATCAAAAGGCTCGGTCTCAACGGGCATTCCCCATCGTCATTCTGCAAAGACGGATGAGTTGTGCAGGGATGCCAAAACTAAGCAATGCACTGTTCGGTGCTGATAAGGTGAGAGCTGGTGATTAAGCTCCTCATCACAGAAGTGCCTGCTGGTCTTCCTTCGGAAGACCGTGAAATTCCAGTGAAGTAGGTTACTTCCTGGCAGTGCAATGGTTGGTCCCAGGTTCGAATCCCAGAGAAAGCAAAGTTAATATGCTTTTATCCGATTTTTGAAACCTGGTCCAGTCACCATTTGCCGTTGGGATCAAATTAACGGGACTATCACTGGAGCGGTCGATCAGTGGTAGTAGTCTGGCTGTGGGTATCACAATGGACCAAGATGGTCTAAGTTTGCTGGTGAATTCAATAGCAGTCACCTAACCTAACCTACATAAGATGGCAGAAAAGATACCTCTGTAGTTGGCGCAGCTCTTGTATAAACCTTACCACGTTATCGGCAGTTGCTCGAAGAAGATCGCCATGCAGTTCATTGCCACCAGCAGCCTTGTTGGACTTTAGATTGGTGATTGTTGCCGCAACTTACCTGAGGGAGGGCGGAGTTATTGTCTATCATCGGTGCGTCCCAATATGTGTAGCTTTAAAACTCAAACTGTGAACGACCTATTTTATTTCTATCGATTCTCAAAGACACCATTTTGGTTTCCTTCTTATTTTCGTTTGAACCCTACTCGTCTTCCTACATTGTAATGTACACTGTATGTGTATCTACACGATCCGCACACTGACAACAGTTTACGAAGTTTTTTTGCATTTACGTCTTTCTCTTTTGCTTAAACATCTCTTATTTCTTTCAATGCCTTTCGCAAACTTGAAGAAGAAACTGGAATTGAAAGTAAGTAAGATGTTAACCGGGATGTTCTGCGGCATCACTTGTCCTTTTACAATTATTTCATACATTCATATCACAATTCCTTTGTAGGTGATATTGCTGGTGCATTCGTGCGGCGTATAACTGGACAAAGTACTCTCATCAAAAGCATCATCCTGCATGTTCTGGGCTTGGGTGCACCACCAACAGATACCGAAAAAGCTGGTCTAGTCCGTGATTCATTTGGATTGCATAAAATGCTTGTTATTCTCACAAAAAGTGGAAAAATCTTCGGTATCGATAATATAAGCAGTAAAAAACATTGGATGCTGTACTTGCCGTCTTTGACAAACTTTGATAACGACGAGAGTATGCGTTTGATTGTGCACAGAACATCCAAGCACTTCCCACTGCCTCCGCTGTGTGGTGTTGTCGCCAAAGATTCGGTAAGGACGAAGACGATTTGTAAAAATGCTCATTGAATTGATTGCTTTGGTTTGTTATTTAGGAGTCAGGAAATGGTGTGATATTTCAATTCAATCCAATCACTGGAAAGTCAGTCAAGGATGGACTTACTAGACTGAGTTTTAAGATCAAGCAAATGACTCTGTTGCGCGAAACAGAAAATGATTTCTTGAAGGGACTCTTGCTGCTCGATAGCTCCAATGGAGTTCATGTGATTCCAGAGAGCACCAAACAAATGGTAAGTAATCGGCTTATTTAATCCCGTTCTCACATGACTTAATACAATTTGATATCGCTTAGGCCGATGGAATGTACCTATTCACAGCAGACAAGAACAAAGCGGCTCTCAATGGATTCTTTGTTAAATCAGTCGAAGGAGTAAGTTTTTTTTTTATCGTTCTCAGTGCTTATTTAATTTATTTTTTCCTCCACTCCGACAGAAATTGACAACCCAGCCTGTGTGGAACGTCCATTTGGGTGGTCACAGTGGTGAACATAAAATTATTGCGGTTGCATCGAAGAATCCAATCGAACGTGTTCACTCGCAAGGACGTGTCTTGGGCGATCGATCCGTACTTTACAAATATATTAATCCCAATTTAGTTGCTGTTGTTACTCAGGCATTGGACAGCATTCACAAATGTACGCTATTCCTCGACTTTAATAAGTCTTCAATTAAGATGTTTATTTTGCAGATATCATGAATGTGCATCTTGTTGATGTCGTCTCGGGATCTGTGGTCTTCTCGATGACTCATCGTAAAGTGCGGGAGCCTCTAAATATCATTCACTCTGAAAATTGGTTGGCATACAGTTACTACAACGACAAAGTTCGAAGAACCGAAATAAGTAAGATGTTTTTACAAATTTGTTAATGCTACTTTTCTTTAATCCATGATAGGCAGTGTTTGTTGTAGTTTTTCTGGACCTTAGTTGGCCAACTATGATCATATCTCTCTCATAAACCTTTTTATCAATTGTTGAACGGTTGCGTTAACTAGTAGCGCTACATTGGTTGACTTGAAGCTAGCTTCTATCGGAACCACTCGTGCTGTGTTCTCTCATAAGACCTACAATTTTACTTCACCTACGATGTTTGAGAAGCTTAAAATGACAGATATACTCTCCAAGCATTGTCAGTGATCCAAGAGAGAAGGAGCCGTGAAAATGAAAGTTGGTGGGTTGATTGGGATTGCATCCACGGACATTGGGTGTACAAATCGGCGCACTTACTACACCGCGTTGAGTGCACTTACTCTCACGAGCGGAGGCATCTAGAGTTGTTTGCCAACTGAAAAAAATCACTCAGATAAGGGTCTTTAAATGTTGGTCCAAAACGGCAATGTTTCCTTCGATATTTGGCTTCTTCCTATTCGCTATTTCCGGAAAGTGTGGAAAAGCTATTTGTAGAATTTTTGGTCCTGTGTGCGTTGATTGCAATTGGAGAAAAAGGTTCAACCACGAACTATATGGGCTGTACAGCGACATACTCTAGCCAAGCGTCTTCAGATCAAACACCTAAGATCTAGGCCATGTAGATCGTATGTAGAGCTTATCGGCTGAAGAATTTTCCCGTCTGAGCCTCTGGGACAACGCCACAGGAGACGTGTAAGGTGGCGCACAGGGAGCCTACTTCTTTAATAGCATTTGCGAACATAGTGAGTTTTCGATAAGCAATCTATTGTGCTACATCTTGAGCTCCAAATGGTTTCTCGCAACAGAACAATTGGGTTAACCTCTGTCAACCCGTGTGGCAGCACAATGGATAAATACTGGTCTAACTGCACACTTTAGCCACTTCTAACTAAGATGGCGCACAAGTTGAGAGGGACCTTAACCAATTTAGTGTGCGAAATAAGAGACAGCTTGCGAAGGATCGCATTATATAGCGCAGTCCTTGGTTGAATCTTCTTCTCCAATTGCCCCTACAGTTGGCGACTGAGTTTTGCACGATATTATCAAAGACGATGCTGAAAAAGTCACACAAAGCACGTCGCCTTCTCTAAAACCTCTATTGACATTGAAAGTCTCGACGAGTTCGTAAACGAACTTGATGGACCAGCGAGAGTTCTACATCTTCATTCTGCACAACCTGATGAGTTTGGCAGGAATGTGAAAACTAGATGTGGTGCTGTATAGCCACTGTTTCAAAACTTCAAATTATGGCATAACCCAGATCCTAAGCGATTCAAGAATTTGATCTCCCTCCACAGACCAAAAATCAACATCATTGTTGATGACATCACTGGGCACTGCCTCATAGGTGAACATGCTAGAAGGCTTGGCGTTCTGGTAGACGAGTTTTGCAGAAGCTGCTTAGATAAGGTAGAAGTAGAGACCTACGCGCGCCTGGGGTCCCTTCGGCGACACTTTTTTTGGCTCTTACTTCTTTGAGAGCATTTGTAACCTCAGTGAGTCACCAATTTGTAATCTACTACGCTACTTCGAAAGATCCAAATGGCTTCCCACAAATGGAAACATGGATTGACCCACGTTTAAATCTATGTGGTGGTCAAGAAACTTGAGGACTTGTTGCTCTTAAGCAACAGAAATGGGTGTAGTTACAATTTCATCATCTGACTTTGGGTTTTCATTTTACTCTGGCACTCTTCCTTATTTATGTTCAATAAGCAGCCGACAGAAATTCACTATTCTGCGAATCGGGGACTAGATTACCCCAGAAGTAACGAAATGTCTGGATAGTTGTATTATTTGTCCTCCTTTCTCCTGACTGTACATATCTCTTCTTCGTCGGCCCTTGTTGGATTCCTGCTTCATTTGTACGTTCACGTCATCATAACGCGGGTATTCCGCATCTTCAAGAAGTCAACAAATCATAAATAGTCTTAATGCTTCAATTAAAGCCCTCTTCTGTAAAGTTTCAGTTAGATATTTCGTCGGAATCGCACCTTTGGTATTTTCAAGCACTAATCAAATTCTGCAGTAGCAATGCACAACATCACTGCTAGGCTTTGCTGTATCATAAATAAATATAATTTTCTCCTTCCACAGCAACCATCGAGTTATACGAGGGAAAAACACAAGCCAACAGCACAGTCTGGAGTTCACTGAACGCTCCAACAATGCCTTTAGTCGAAAGGCAGTCATACATTATACCAACACTGGTAGAAACACTGAAGGAGACAATTACCGAACGCGGTATAACAAACAAGCATGTCCTGAGTAAGTTCTTTCAAGTCATGATTCATTTATACATCCGCTCACTTTATTAACCTTGTAGTCGGTACATCAAATGGTGCGATTGTTGAAATGCCGTGGATACTCTTAGATCCCCGGCGACCAATCACCTTGCCCAATCAAGCACGAGAAGAAGGTGTCATTCCATATATTCCAGAATTACCACTATCTACAGAGAACATCATCAACTACAATCAAACAGTAGCAAGGATTAAGAACATATTCACCGCCCCAAGTGGGCTTGAGAGTACATGTTTAGTCGTTGCTACAGGTCTAGGTAAGTTTACACATTTTTGCTTCAAGTCCTTTAATGTTAACTCCACTGGTTTGTTTCAGATTTATTCGTCACGCGTGTATCACCGTCGAAAACGTTTGACTTGCTAAAGGAAGACTTCGATTACTTCCTCATTACGATTGTTCTGATTGCTCTGACGACTGGCTCGATGGTGGCAAAGCATTTATCGGCTCGAAAGATCCTCAAACAAGCATGGAAATAGTCAATGAAGTGTTTTTGTTTTCCCCTTATCTGTTTATAGGTTAATTTAAATGAAATTCAATTCCCTTTTTGTTTCCATTTAGTTTCTATTTATTCATTTGTCAGGTTTGTCGAAAATAAAGAATATTTATTTATAGACAAATTGCTATTCGAGAAACAGAAATGTTAGCTAAAAATTAAAAGCAAATACTTTGTGAGTATTGTGCTCGAAAAGTAAATGGAATAAAAACTTGTGAATGGGGTGTGAGTGTGATTTTGTGTTTTATTTCGGTTTAAATCCTAAAACAGATGCTAATGCATATTTCTGTGGTCACAAGGCATAACCGCTTAAGTCGGTTTTTATACTTTTTCAGGAGAGGCGGTCAAAGTTTCGAATTAGCACTTCTACTAGTACTTAGGCTATTAGGTTTTTTTGGAATAACTTCTGTTTAAAAAAAGATATAGACATACAAAATTTTGTGATACTAGATTTAAACATGATGAACATAACGGTACATATAACTCATTTTTGTCCTAACTCGATCCATATTAAATCACAGAATCTTTCGTCACCGAGAAGAGCAACTACTTTTATTAAGTCAGTCATGACTACAGTCTCTGTGAAAGGCCATGTGAAACTATGACTTCCAATAAGCCTCTTCATCTAACTCGACATCTGACCAGTTTCACGTTTCACAGTTGTTTTGCGGCACAGGTTTTAGAATTAGAATTAGAAGAATACTGGATTGTACTACTACGGACCCAGATTTGATGTATCAATTGCTGTTAATGTAACAAGGGGTATGATGTACATATATGCAAAGTGTACGATGCAAAATGGTTTCCTACGCGGTCGATGTTGCTATAGTAGTATCAGGAAAATTTGTCCCCACGTTAAGACACGTCACTCAGCACGGCTTTCATAAACTATCCTTATGAACCAAAGCGTGCAGACTTACTTTCAGTTCACAAAAAACGGAACTAGTACTTTTCACGATCTCATCTCATCTCATCTCATCTCATTTTCAATGACCCGCATGTTCCACTAAAGGGGTCGCGGGGGTAATGCATGCACGAGAGATCTCCAGGCCACTCGATCCTCCGCCATCGACTCTAACTCATCAGGAGCTATGCCCAAGCGCAACCAGGCGAGTGTTTGGACTTGGTCCAACCATCTCATCCTAGGTTTGCCAAGCGGTCGCCTACCTGATGGAATCGCATTCAAGGCACGCCTCGGAAGTCGTAATGATGGGGACATTCGTGCCACGTGACCAAACCAACGAAGTACAGCCCTTTCCGTTCGAAGAAGCAGCTGCCCAACATTGAGTTCCCCGCGCACTGTCGTGTTTCTCACCCTATCCCGGCGAGTAATTCCCACAACAGCACGAAGAAATCTCATCTCGGCAGCTTGTATTCGCGATCTTATTCTTTCGGTCATTACCCAAATTTCATGACCATAGGTGAGAGTTGGAACAAATACTGCGTTAAAAACCGCTAACTTGGCTTTGACACCAAGCTCGGTCTTCCTGATTACAGATCGACCAAGCTGTTTCAAAATTGAGCCAGCTTGACCAATCCTACAGGAAAGCTCAGCATTATTCCTCCCATCACTCGTGAAGAAGACCCCGAGATACTTGAACTTCTCCACCTGTTTTAATGGGACTCCACTAACATGTAGAGTGCATTGAACAGGGGTTCTGGAAATAACCATAACCTCGGATTTGTCCACGTTAACCCTCATCCCAGCATCAGCACATACGGCCACAAACCTATCTAGCGCGCGCTGGAGTTCCATCTGGGAGGATGTGAGGATGACTAAGTCATCTGCAAAAAGAAGATGACTGACCCGCAACTCTCCCAATGTGAAACATTCCTCGCCTCGACTGCGCTGTAACATCCAGTCCATATATGTATATAATGAAAAGGAGAGGTGACAAAACGCACCCTTGGCGAAGTCCAACGCCCACGGTGAAAGGTGTTGATTTACTACCGTTAACCCGAACACAGCTACTACAGTTTGTGTATAGAGACTGAATGGCCCTCAACAAAGAACTATCAATCCCATACTCCTGCAGAACACTCCAGAGTTTACCTCGAGGAACTCGGTCGTATGCCTTTTCCAAATCTACAAAACAACTGTAGATCGGTTTGGCGTACTTCCAAGCCTTCTCAAGTACCATTCTTAGAGTGAAAAGCTGGTCGGTTGTACTTCTGCCGGGACGAAAACCGCACTGTTCATCTCCCATCCTGGATTCGACCATAGCTCTAGAACGCGCCTCCAACACCTTAGCGTAGACTTTACCTGGGAGACTTAAAAGAGATATGCCCCTGTAGTTGGAGCACTCTTTCTTGTCCCCCTTTTTGAAGAGAGGGACAATCACCCCAGTCTGCCAATCACCAGGTGTTTCACCGCGTTCCCAAGCCACCTTAATGACACGAGAGAGCCATAAAACTCCCTCTTTACCCATAGCCTTAAGCATTTCTGGCCGGATTTCATCCACACCGGCGGATTTGCCAACTTTTAGCGATTCAATCGCCAAAATGACTTCCTCCACCGTTGGACTATTCTCCGCCCTACTCAAGTCTACAGGTCTGTCACCCTCAGTGCCCTGTTCGGGATTGAGCAGCTCCGAAAAGTGCTCGCTCCATCTGCGCAAGATGTCCACCTCATTGGAAAGCAACACGCCATCTTTGGATTTGACTCCTTCGATGGTGTTGTATTTCCTTCCTCTGAGCCGGCGAATGGTTTGCCAGAACACCTTTTTCGCAGATCTATGGTCGCTTTCCAACTTCTCGCCGAACTCCTTCCAAGTCTGCTCTTTAGCTGCTCGCACAGCCAATTTGCAAGTTCTTCGCGCCTCAGTGTACCGGTCACGAGAATCAGAGTTCCCCAAGAGAATCCAGTCTCTGTAGGTCTTCTTCTTCTCTCTGATGGCTTCTTGAACTCCGGGTGTTTTAAACCACGCAGTTCTTTTCTCACCACCAGCCGCCACACCAAGCCGCTTCACCACACAAACATCACGTGCAGAAGCAATGACAGCTGTTGAAAACAGTCGCCATTCGTCCTCTACATGCGATGGAACAGTTGGAATTTGCTCAAACCCTTCGGATATGCGTCGTGCAAAATGTTGCTGTACCTCACTGTTCTGTAGTTTCTCCCACCGTATGCGTGTAACCACTCTTGGTTTCCGCCTTGGCAGGAGAGGTACTTTATCAGAAAGATACAGCGTACACAACACCAGGTGATGACAGTTCAGCCCCTTTCAACACACGAACGTCACAAACCATCCGTTTCACACACGATGGTACCACAAAGAAATCTATCAACGATTTCTGTTGAAGACTCCGACGGTACCATGTGTATTTATGGATGTCTTTGTGTGGAAAGAAGGTGTTCATAATGGACATGCCATTTGCACAGCAAAAATCCAACATCTTCTCTCCGTTCATGTTTTGATGAGGATCACCGTTCCTCCCAATCACACTCCCCCATGTCGTTACATCCACACCCACGTGAGCATTGAAGTCACCCATCAGAATAAAGGAATCCATCTCAGCCACCCTGTCAAGGGCAGCATCAATTTCATCCAGGAAAGCCGCATACTCTGACTCTAGATTCGGTGCATACACCTGCACTAGAGCCAAAGTTGATCTTTCAAGCTTGAGCTTTAAGATCCCGACTCTCCCTCCTAACGGTATCCACTCCAATACCCTGTCTGCCAGCCTGGGACTTGTGAGAATCCCCACTCCCGCCTGTGCAGACATTTGAGGTGCCACTCCCGACAGGAAGAGTTTCCACCCGTCTGAAAGATCCACAGTTCTAGATCCTCTTTGCTTGGTCGAAGAAATGCCTACGATATCTAATCTGCTTCGGGCTGAGCCCGACCGGCTGCCGAGCGGGACAGGCCGGCCACCAGACGCTCGCATACTGCCACCATTCAGGCCTGGCTCCGAATGGGGCCCTAGCACACCAGGGTTGGCGGTATCCGAGGCTGTTCGTCTTCTTCTTGTCATCCGAGGGGGTTGCGCTTCGTTAGCCAGGCTTGCGGCGTACAATATGCACACCACAAACCTGTTGCCCGCCCCCCACCACGAGGAGGTCAGCTGCCGGGGGGGGCTACTTTTCACGATTAAATACAAAATTCCACCTTTCTACTCTCTTTCAATGTGTGGCATAAAATTATGACTCCCAGACAAAGCTACATTTTTGGGTCTCATCACAGACTACATCAAAAAAACTACTATGGCACTCTACCGTTCAAAAAAGTTTTTGGGTGCAAATGGGGTTTCAGCCACAAATAGCAGTAGTTACACAAGAGTCACAGTTTGGCGGACATCTGTCAACAAACCTATCAAGCGTTCTTAACCGTGTGCACAGATCGGCAAACATTTGTGTCAGTAGAGCTCTAAAAACAACACCATCTACATAATACTCTAGCCTCCTTCACTGGAAAAAGCCGTCAGCCCAGCAGTCGTACAACACTTCATGGGCTAGACATTAAAACGGCCACACAACTTTTCCTCGACAAATTCGACTTCCTCCCTCAAGACATTTACATTCTACTACCCCAATCTTTCTTTAAGAAAAACTTCTCAACCAGAATCCCCTCCGGATCTGACTGGATCTGCGTATTTTCACAGATGGATCCTAGATGGATGAGGTAGCAGAAATAGGTGTCTAATCAAAGTATCTCAATATTAACATATCCCTCCATTTTCTGGAACATTGTGACGTCTTCCAGATTGAGACATAGGGAATAAAAGAGGTTCAGTCTTGTGATACCCAAGAAAGACATCATCATATGTGCGGACAGACGAGCAGCAATTAAATCCCTGACCTAAGTAACATTCCATTCTAATGCCTCCCTGATTTGCCGCCGATCTCTTAGCGAGATGGCTAAGCATTTTAATTTCCACCTAATGTGAGTGCCGGGACACAGAGGAGAACTACTGCCCATGCCATTCCCTACATCTAAACATCTTCTAAAGGAAAATATAATAAAACACACTAATCACAGAATCAACAAATCTGGCCTAAACTTCATTTTAGGTGTTCTTTCCGTCTAATCAGAATGAACAGATCAACTCTCATCGGGACAGGCCATTAGCACACATAACGACTTCTGCAGAAGCTACAGAGACAAGGAAGAGAAGGAGGCTGTAACACATGTCCTCTGCACGTACTGGGCCCTCTCCAACCGTAGGAAAGACCAACTGGTACCCTACTTCTTTGATGACTTGAATGAGCTAAGAACGTCACCATCAGCTAACTTATGCGCTTCATAGCAAACACGAAATAGTTTAATGGTTAGGAGCTACTCGATCCGCGTGGTATCACAATGGGTCTATGTTAACCTAAATGAGACTGCTAACTTACAGTCGACTACCTGAACCTAACCTAACTATGCCTTCATCCGCGAGAATCCAGACCAAAAATCAGCTTGTTCATTAGAAAATTAAATTTAGGTGTACGTACTTCGCCATTGTTTGGGAAACTAGTGGGAGAACACATATCTTCCCGCCAATTTTCGCAATCTATCAAATGATTCCTAAAAGACCCACTCCAAAAGCTCTTAGTTCTAGAATGGAGAAAAAATTCTTTAATCGGTTGAATTGTATGCCCATGAAGTTGAATATTGTTCCCTCATCAGATGCATAGTGAGTTTATATCTTTGATTAAAAATAAACAATTATTTCCTGATTGAAGCTAAAGGCAACTGAAGAAAGTCTTGAGATCGTTTATAAACCGGGTAGAAAATTTCTCTTGAGTAGGATCTCTCGCTAGCTGTATGACTGTCTAGCTGTTTCATCTTGAATGTTTCCCAGAATTGTGTTCCAGACTTTTACTTTATAACCAATTCATTTACTGATTTGAGGATTTCAATTCCTCATACAGTTTTTAAAAAGCCAACGTTGAAATATTTTTTCTATGTTGTTCCGAACCAACGATTCGGTTTGAAAAATAATTACAAAACGAACACATGTCTCACACTATTCACCTCTACCACAGTCAGCTGATTGTAACCAAATCCACCATAGGTCAGTTCCGATGACAGAACTTGTTGACGTAAAATTCCTAACATCGTACATAAAAAAGTGGGATACCATCGAACTGCATCTAACAATCAAAACAGAATCTAATCAACAAGCAACGTCATTTGAAGTCCTTATTTGAATTAACCATTTCGACAGTGATATGGTCGATAACCAACCACAATTGCGTCGCCGAAACGCTTGTATAATCGTCCTTGGCGATATTGGACGTAGTCCACGCATGGAATATCATGCCAACAGTCTTCTAGACGAAGGTTTCAACGTCGACATAATTGGTTATGTTGAGACAAAACCCATTGAATCGTTACTGATAGCCGGCCCAAAGTGTAAAATTCACGAACTCAGTGCAGTGCCCGACACGAATCTGACACCAAAATTAAAATATGTTTTCAAAACAATTTGGCAAACATTAAGTCTATTAATAGCACTCGTATCAATAAGGCGCCCGAACTTTCTTCTAGTCCAGAATCCACCTGCAATACCAACACTTGTTGTGTGTTACTTGTATATTACCCTCACCCGCACCAAGTTGATCATCGATTGGCACAATTTCACATACAGTATTCTGGCGTTAACTGCTGGCGGTGAACAGAGTTTGATAGTTAAGCTCGCTAAATGGGTAGAGCACCGTTTTGGAGGGAAGGCAAATGCACATTTTTGTGTAACAAAAGCGATGCGTGATGATCTCAAATTGAATTGGAAAATCAGGTAAAACATAAATCCGTTCGCATTCGATTGTGTTAAGTTCATTGGATTTCGCTATCAAAACGGTGATCATTCAAGATAAGATATAAATAAAGTGATCCATCAATTCGCGAAGGTTCTACTTCACTGCACACACTTTCTATTTTCAGCAATGCCACCGTCCTCTACGATCGTCCCCCGCCTCAATTTCACCCGATTGAGCTAAGCGAAAAGCACGAGCTTTTCATGAAGTTATCGAAAGAATATCCACAATTTTTACCGAAAAATTGCTTAGACTTTAAGGAGAGCGGTGTTATTGAATCAACAGCGCTGACGCAAAAGTTGAACAACGGTACAGTGCTGTATAAACCAAATCGAACGGCTATTTTAATATCTAGCACAAGCTGGACCCCAGATGAAGATTTTGGAATTCTCCTGAAAGCCTTGGAAGGTAAGTGGAGCAGTGTTTTTTTGGTGAATACATATAGATACGAGTAACTACTTCTGATTGATAGAATACGAAACGACAGCGACAGGGAAGCCAAACTCATATCCAGAGCTGCTATGCGTGATCACTGGTAAGGGCCCACAAAAGGAGATGTATATGGAAAAAATCAAGGAACTGAAATGGCGGAAGGTATCTATCATCACACCGTGGCTGGAAACAGAAGATTATCCCACTGTTGTGGCATCAGCCGACTTGGGAGTCTGTTTGCATTGGAGTTCGTCTGGATTGGATCTGCCAATGAAAGTTGTTGATATGTTCGGATGTGGAATACCAGTGTGTGCAGTAAATTTTAAATGGTAGGTTAAGATATTGGCTTTCAAGCGATAGATTTCGATTTAGGGACTACATATTTAAATTGAACACTACTCGTAGTCGGTCGACATTCTTTTAATGTTTCGGATTCAAAGAAACATTTCCTAAATCCCAGAGTGCTTAATTCTAGTTACAGCAAGTTGCGAATTCATGAGCTTTCAAGATGTTAGAAATACACCCAATTTTTTGTGAAGTGAGTGATAAATTTGTAACAGAGTTTACTTTAATCTTTTTATCAGGCCTGCAACCCCTGAGCGGTGGTTACTAAAAACCGACTTTCATCGCTAACCAGGCACGCATGCATCCGCAATCACTTGCTCTTTAGACCGGAGGTTCGATTTTCCTCGCCTCGAACCAGAAAGCTCGGATTCGAAAATTTTCTTGCCTGAAGCATTTGTGTTCATTCCCTCCTTGTGGCCGAGCCAGGTTCGTCGACGAATTTGTATCATCCGGACTATGTCCACATCTTTGTACAGCTCATAGAGTTCATGGTTGTGTCATCTCCTCCATCCGTCCTCCTCGTAGACAGAACCAAATATCCGACGCAGAATTTTTCTTTCCAAGGCACCAAGAATCAGATCTGCAGTCCAGCTTTTGGCACTATACATACAAGACTGGCAAGACAAGGGTTTTGTAGAGCAACATTTTGGGCGTTTGAGTTTGACTCCGTTGTTCTGATAAGCTGAAATAGCGTTGATTACCAAAAGCGATTCTATGCCAGACCATCAAGATATCGTTTCTCAAGAGTGGAGGGGACCTCCAGTTTAATGCCGACTCCGAAAGGCGAAATTGATAGCGGTATTGTCAGTGACTCGAAAGAGGTGGAGCCG
This sequence comes from Myathropa florea, assembly GCA_930367185.1. Lineage (NCBI taxonomy): Eukaryota > Metazoa > Arthropoda > Insecta > Diptera > Syrphidae > Myathropa > Myathropa florea. The sequence goes on from OV884004.1 coordinate 22,556,954, forward strand.
TGAACAATTTGAAAAAATGTTTGTCTGAACTTGGATGTGAATTAAACTTGAAAGTCTAGTGCGTATGGTTCGACGCACAAAGAAATTTTGTTTCTTATCAATCTGTTCCCTGGACCTACCTTCGTTTGACTTGTTTTTTCTTCTCTCTTCCATTAGGCTTAGTGTATCATATGTCATCTACTCACATCTTTGTCGTTGATCTCTGTTGTTTAACCTGTCTCCACTCCAGTAGAATAAACCTAACATCTCTTCATCAGGTATTGATGTTCTCTTCTTCGCTTTGGTTTGCGCTCATTAGCACATAATGTTGCACAACATAATGTTGCACAACACAATGTTGGGCAGCTGGTTCTCTAAACGGAAAGGGCTGTACTTCGATGGTTTGGTCACGTGACACGAATGTCCCCATCATCACGACTTCCGAAGCGTGCCTTGAATGGGATTCCATCAGGTAGGCGACCGCTTGGCAGACCCTGGACGACCAAGTCCAAAGACTCGCCTGATTGCGCTTAGGCATAGCTCCTGATGAGTTAGAGTCGACGGCGGAGGATCGAGTTGCTGGAGATCTGTCGTGCATGCATTGCCCACGCGACCCCTTTAGTGGAACATGCGGGTCACTGAAAATGCGATGATGAGATGAGATTTGTTTCCTTCTGCAGCTCGCAGAAGAATAATTAGGTGTTTACAAAAGTGATTTCTCATGAATTCCATATGCAGGCAGGGTGTTTGTTCTTTTAAAAAAGTAGGAAAGCTTTATTCTTCCAAATGTATTAGGAGCATATTAATATGTTTTACCAACACAAACATTTACAAATAGTGCATTTATTCAATATTATTTTCCATATTTTCTCAGCTTAAATGAGTTGGTTGTACATGGACAAAATGGTTTCGTCTTTGACAATCATCGCGAACTAGCCGATCAACTAAAGTTCTGGTTCGAGAACTTCCCAAGCAATCCGAGCCTAATAGAATCCAAGGAGACATTCAGACGTAATTTACAAGAATTCCAATCGTTAAGGTGGCGCGAGAACTGGAGGCTGAATGCATTACCAATTTTCAATTCTTTTATTTAGAGTAAAGCATTATTTTTGTGGTAATTTGTTTTTCATGGCGAATATTGAAAATGTGAATTTTATTAATGAACTCCATACTTATGCCTATATTTACATAACTGAACGAGAGAGGATGCAAATAAAATGCAATTATATTTTGTACCTTAGTTTTAAACAATTGTTTTGAATTCAAACAGAGACTGATCGGTGTTTGGAAGCTAGATTTAATACCAATGTGTGACGAATAACTCAATTCTTGCGTTTGTATCACAGTGTATGAAAACCATCCACTGAACTTGAGGCGGATAGGGAAAAGCCCAAGTCGAGAATTCTGAGCACAAAATGGTTAGTGTAGGGTAAAAGACTAAGCCTCAGATACGGATGATTTTATTGCTGACGGTCATAGACAATGACTTCGGTTATGCATGTGCATGTGTTTAGTGATGTCTTTAAACAGCCGCCGAGGAACTTGTAAAAGCCATAGAGGTCTACAAGGCAGACATCACCACAATCCAGGAGGTATGAATGATTGAGCCAGCCAAAAAGATTATGAAAAGCTGCTGTTGTAGAAAGCGAAGGCAGCGCTTGTTCGGATGCGGGTTTGTTGTTCGAGGCAGACTTAGGCAAGAAATTATAAGCTTTAAGTATATAAGCGAGCGCATCAATGCAAAATTCGGGAACGTCAGTCTGATCTGGAAACTAAGGACATGATAGCAGGAGCAAGGACGACTTATATGATCTCCTAGAATCCTACCCGGATTAAATGCAGAATAACTCTTGCCAACGCTTTTTCTTTGGGCTCGAGGTGCAAAAGCCTCTTTTAAAAGTCCAAGCAGATTTTAAATAACGTCTTTTTCATCCCAGTCCTGCTCAATGGCGCGGAGACATGGACATCCGAAGGAGCAGATAAAGAAGCCCTTGATCTTTTCGAGAAAAGCTTTGTGTTCGATCTTTGGTTCCGTTTGGGTAGGCACTTGGAGAAGAAAATTAAACCACGAACTATATGTGCTGTACGCACGACTGGATGGCGCAGTAGATTAAGTGCCTGCCTAGTGCCTGTTAGAGGGGTCCCAGGTTCGCATCCTAGTGAAATCGAATCTGGTTTAGTCACCATTTGCCCCTTAGGATCAAATTAACGGCACTGGAGTAGGTTGCTACCTGGCAGTACAATGGATACATGGCCTGTACCGCGACATGAGTCTAGCCAGGAGTCTACGGATTCAACGCCTAAGATGTAGAGCGCATGGACAACTTGGCTACAGCTCGAAGAATCTTTGTTTACGCCAGATTGTAGCGCACCAGAAAAATAACTTCTTTAGAAGATTCTTTCGCTTATTAATACAAAAATCAGAAAGTCTCTTATTTCAAAGTGGCAAGTAGGATAGAGGTTCAGCTTGAAAGACTCAATAATCATCGACAATAAAAGAAATAGACGAACCAAATAAGTCTTTTCTTTTAAATGTAGCACTGATGAAGTGGTTAAATTCAATCCCTTTGGCAACTCCATGGCGTGCAACCAAAAACAAACAAAAAAAAGACTGTTGCATTGAGTTTAAATCTTTTAAAGCGGGGAATCACACAGAAATGTCTCCTAGGTAAACAAAATTCGTGTCATGTAAAAAAAAATAAAAATATTGATTTTGACTTGACCTTGCACATATCATCGGGCAAGTTGGTGGGTCCTTCAAACAAACCACAATTTAGTACGAAAAAGAAACAATTATATTTACTCGAGTGGTGAAAAATAAACAACATCTAAAAACTACACTAAGGCCAATGTGAGGAGCTGCATATAGGCGATGACCCATTAACGTTTATTACGCTGCAAAACTAAGTCTGCATTCTGGACACCGTTTTTCACTTCTAATCAATCTCAAATAACACGTCCGATGTAGCTTATGATTACATGGAAGATATTGTAAGGGCGGTTGTAGTTCCTCAAGGCATATTGAACAGTTATCAATGCTATAAAACACAATCGTAATTATTATTTGTCACAACAATTAAGATCATCGTGCTTACGCTGAATAGTTAAAATCATATCGCGTATCATAGCCGGGCTCATTCGTGCTATGTTGTTTCGATTGATTCTGATCATTACTTTGTTGATAAATATATAATCCAATTGCGAGCAATCCAAAAACAAGTGGAACACCGATTCCTACGAGATAATGAGGAAAAACCATAATCTACTATATTAAATATTTATATAACGATTAATATTGTGCCGAAACTCTGTTGTGCTTAACAAAAAAACAAGCAATGCACAAATCTGCTGCAGAGGGTGCAGAATTGGCATATAAACACAGCTAGTTGAAATGTCACCTAAGAACAATGAAGGAAAAACAGATGCTAAAGATTAAATGAATTTATGACATTTATACAGTGGAATACTGAAAAATGAACCCGATATTTTTGTTAGAGTGAAGTTATAATCAAGATGTGCAATAAAACTGATGAGCATGAGCTGCAATTACTTAAAATTTTTACTGATTTTAGTATTTTTGGGAGTTGTTTTGGCTTTAACTCGCACTTAATAACAATGATTGGTCGTGAATCGCACAATTTACAAACGGAACATGAGAGTCACTTATGCACTGTATCAGCACACGACGGCAATCATTTTGAAGTTAAGTTTTGCCAGAAAGTGAGACCATTTTAATATGATCATTTCCCCATATGTAATTAGCGAAAGCCAAAATTCCTCTGTTGACATCTATGACTACATAAAGTCCGATAAAGATGTGATTATGTCTGTTGTAGAAGTTCGGCACAAGGCTACCTCGGATTGTAGCGTCACCACTATTATTATCAAGGATGTGATGAGGGACATTTACCTAAAAATGTTCGTATTTTATCAATTTATCTCTACAACCATTGATAATGCTTTGAGAGTATGACTGTAATGAAAAGCTGTCCTCAAATTTCGCGGGAATTTGGATTTGATTTTCATCCGGGATTTTGCATTCATGGCCGCCTGACTCAATTAGAATGGTAATATCGGCTCATTGATATCTTTCTGGCCACTTCTTGGCCACAACACGGCCATAGTTAGGAAGTCTGATTGAGTAGTGCAAGTTTAGTTCATCGGAGAATACGTCCGCACACGTGCTTGCTTCCATATTCGATCCATTATTTGCCAGTCATTCTTCTCTAGAAGGTTTCTTAGAGTCTTGGAAGGGGACTCTATAGTCACTTTTCGGTTCGTCTAGTTGCATGACTTACGCTGCTTGAGCTCTAGTCTCCAGATTGGTTGATTCTCTATAGCGGCCGATGACTGTGTGAAGAGATATAAGAGAAGCATGTATCTGAAGTTATGTTCAGACGATTGCCAGATCTGCAAATATTGTCAGATCTGCAAATGTTCTGACAATGACCTACAAATGAACTGGAAATAGCGAAATACCTTACAATGCTAAATTGCTAGTACACACGGTTGCCATATTTTGTCCCAAACTCTGGCAATTTCATTGTCAGATGGTTTGTCTGACAATACGTGGTCCGGCAACGTTGTTAGGTTGAAAATTGTCAGTTCACACGGTTAACAGACGTTTGTTTACAAAAAAATTTGAGGATTCGTTGGCAGGCAATGTCAGCCAAATACAATTTTTTTTTCATTCCGCGTTGAGTGAATTTTGTTTTGTGGAGAATTTTAATAAAACAATAAATTGATAAAATAATCGAAATGGAAAAAAAGATGCAGTTGCGATTGTTTTGACCGCGTACGTCTTGGAAAGCAGCGGGGAGGACAAATTGCCACAAAAACGTCGGCGTGTTTGGACGAAAAATTGGGTGGACAAGCCATCAGCAGGAGGGACTTTCTGCAAAATTGCTTGTTGAGTTGAGAGCTGAGGAGCCAGAATCACTCACTCTCAACATTCTTCTGATATGATTTTTGAACTTTTTGTTTTTTTTAAGATAAGGGGGGCTGCGAAAGTGGCAGAACCTCAATCGGACGAAATGTTGGATCGTTTTCTTCCTTTCTTTCCATAGCGTAAAAAATGCACCGATACTTTTGTCCTTTCAAATATGAAAAATTATCTGACTAATGAAAAAATTGTCAGACCTCATAAACATTGCACATCTGACAATAGCAAATGTGTTTGCAAATGTCCTAAACATCTGACAATGACACAAATGTGTATTCAGACATTTGCCAGATACCTGACAATGTGTTTTCCTCAAATATTGTCACAAAATTATAAGTTCAGACAGTTGTAAGACATTTGGGACAATTTTTACAGTGACAGATCTGACTATATTTGCAGATCTTGAAATCGTTTGAACATAACTTGACTGTTAACAAGCTAGCTGTTGGAGTGGTGTTAATTGCACCAGTAACTCCTACAGTAACTCATATACGCGAGTCTCTGTATCATTATCAATGCTTTTAATGCCGCTAGCCACTAGACTAGGGTATGTAGGCAATAACTGTATACATCCACATGTTTTTTTTAAGGGTTGGTCCCCACTCTTAATCACTGTTCACTTACCCAAAAATACCGTTGTTTCCCTCAGAAAAGAATGCTTTCGAAAGATTAAAAAATTCCCATAGAAATTTATTCAAGGTATCAGTGGTAAGTTGTTTCAATATGTCAAATTGATTTGTAATGTGTCAATTGACAGTCTCCCGCACACTCTTCTTTCATTATTTAATTTTGCGAGCTATTTCTTGTGTTAAAATTGTTGTTAAATTTTTGCCATTGAACCCAATTTTCTGAGAGTATTTCACCCCCACCTTTTGAAATGTAATGAAATGTATATATACCATAGTTTATTTTATTCCCTGCCAAATTTCTCGTTTTAGTAAAAATAAAAAATAAAACGTTGAGACTTGGCATCACTGTTTTTTTCCGCCACTACTTTTTGCTGAAAGCTGAAAATCAACCTTCAAATCTGTTGGCGGCGGAATTTATTTGAAAATTAAATTCCAGCGCCAGGGCGAAAGCATCATTTATTTTTGTTTTTCTAACTTTTTTTGCCATTATTAAGATTATATGATTATTTAGTTTTTGATATCTGCTATAATTGGGCGTATATAGTATTTAAGAGATATTTAACTTAATAGAAAATTAAACATTAAATAGTGCATCATCGATAAGTCGAGTGATTCTAATAAGGCAATATCATCAAGACGGAGTACGAAGGATTAGTAAAGTCCGCAGAATGTCCTTGGATGGCGCAAAATTGATATGTCTTGGGAAAGATGATGGAGAACACAACGATGTTATTCCCGCAAGAGGAAAAACATTCAAATTCGGTTATTATATGGACTGTGATGTTGTGCTTGAACATCCCGATGCATTGGGTCGGCAATGCACAATTGATTGTGATGCCTTTGGAAGAGTAAGTGCTTTAAAAGCTTTACGCTTGGACATATGCTGATATACTTCCTTTTAAGGTAACTATTGCAAATTTGTCTAAAGACGAAGTCATAAAGTTGAATGGAAAACCGCTGAAAAAACTTCGCCCCCTTCTGCATAATACAGAGATATGTATATTTGATAAGAAATTCTTATGGCTATTTGAGAAGGATGAAAATCTTGTTGAATATGCAACACCAAGCAAGCAAATAAAAAAAGCTGAGCAGCCACCAAATTCAGAACCTGGGTGTAGGGTGAGTTTGATTTTAAAGGAAACCTTGCAACACATACTGAGGGTTATTTAAATATCTTTTCAGTGGCGTACACATGACAAGAGGCTTACGATTCATACGTGAGTATGCAAAGAGAAGTTATTTTAAATTTTCCTTCCTTGAGTATAATTCATGCTATATTCGAGAATAAGGTTTTGTTTTAGGATTCAAATTGTGTATTCCTGGTACTTACGCGCAAATTGGGCAGGTTTTTTTTTTTGTCAAAACAAGTTTTATTTGCCGTGCATACACCAAATCATTTTTAAAGTTTTGTAGCTATTTTTGAGTATGACTAAGGTTTTCCCGCACGAATCAAAGAAGTAAACGTATTGCGAAAAGAGTTACGCTTAATTTCAGGAACCGGTTAACAAGCTTGTGAGCATGTAAACTGCAACATCTGCCAAAAATAAACGATAAAAAAAAGCGCATAGAAACTTACCATTATAAGTTATGACCGATGTTTGACCCATCCCAATCCCATTGTCGAGATTAAAGTGTAGGTCTCATCTACTCGTGAGAGAACAATAGCACGCACATCGTGTGCTATGGGTACGACGCCAACGGGCGCAATAAAAGTGTTCATTGCAACAATTGGTAAAAAAATAATATTAAAAAAAATGATAGAATGCAAAGTGGATGCAGACATCTTCTCTGCGAAGCTGGAATTAGCCTGGCAACCTCACCAGGCCTCAGTGAACCAAATGTGATTGCTTTGCTACATGCATTGTATCTTCTTTGGACGCTACAGTCCGAAGTGGACCTGGGCCTCACCCAACATGCCTCTCCAGCCAACACTATCTCTCGCCAGCACACCAAGCCGGCCGAGGTCCCCTCGACTTGTGTGCGCCACCTCGCTCGTTGACGTCCTTTGTTGCGTGTCCCACAGGCTCAGAGTCGAAGACATATGCTCTACATGGCTTAGTTATGTACATCTCATATAGTTCGAGTTGAACCTTCTCCTCAAAATGTCATCAACGCAAACAGGATCAAAGATCGCTCGCAGATCTTTTCTCTCGAAAAGACCAAGAGACTCTTCATCCACTTGGGATATTGTCCATTCCTCTGCGCCGTAAAGCAGGACTGGGATGATCAAGGTCTTATACAAAGTCAACTTGGTCTTCGGAGAGAGGGCTCGATTATTCAATTGCCTTTTTAGCCCAAGAAAAACAGCGGTTAGCAAGAAGTATTCTGTGTTTTATCTCGGTACTGATTTTGTTTGTACTGTTTACCGGGGAGGCGAGGTAGAAGAAGTCCTGTAAGCACAAAATAATTGGATAGAATATACCCGATCCGCGTGGTATCACAATTGGACTATGTGGCCTAAGTGAGACTGCTAGCATGCAGTCAGTTTCCTGTACCAAATCTAACCTATTGTGGAAGAACTTTCATTAACAATTGCCTGGTTGGACCTGGCACTCAAGCACTGTACACGGTAACAAGTCTGTAAAACTTAAAAAATGCGTGCAATTGTGGCGCATGTTTGTTGCATGCATATCGTCGTTTTCGCAAGAGTGGGTGGACGACAATCTCATTCATCTGGCAAATACCTTCAAATAGGAAAATGGGACCTTTCGAGGTAGTCAAGGATTTTATTTACCTCGGCTCTCAAGTAAACAGTAGGAGTACTAACAACCGAGATTAAACCCGGAATACCTCTTACCAATCGTTGTTTTTCTACGCTCTAGAGTCAATTTAGTGATAGTAGAAGAAGTGAGTCTTGAGTAGTAGCCCTCTTTCGAAGGGCCAAGCGCTTTATATAGGCCCTTGATCATTCATGTCCTGCTCTATGGTGCGGTGACATGGACAATCTCAAGAGCAGATGAAGAAGCTCCCGGTCTTTCCGGAAGTAAAGTTTCACGTTCAATCTTTGATCCTAATTGACGACTGGATGGCGTAGTTGATTAAGTGCCTGCCCTAAGTTAGAGAGGTCGCAGGTTCGAGTCCCAGTGAAAGCAAAGTTAATACGCTTTTATTCGGTTTTTCAAATCTGGTCCAGTCTCCATTTGCCGTTGGGATCAAATTAACGTCACCACTGGAGCGGTCGATCAGTGGTAGTAGTCTGACTGTGGGTATCACAATGGATCAGCATGGTCTAAGTGTGCTGGTGAATTCACTAGCAGTCCACTAACCTAACCTTGGTCCTAATTGCGTTGATAGCATTTGGAGAAGAAGATTCAACAACGAACTGTATGGGTTGTACAGCGAAATGAGTCTAGCCAGGCGTCTACGGATTCAACGCCTAAAGACGCTCTAGGACATTGCAATAGAGGACGCCCACGAAACCCATGGCACACACAAGTGGAAAAGGACCAAAGCCAACTTGGCGCGCGTAACTGGAGGCAGCTGGCTGAATGTCGTGCCAACTGGAGAGATTTGTTGGGTCAGGCACAGATTCATCCTGGACTGTAGCATCATCACAATAAAAAGAAAAAGAAGAATAACATACTTCTTCGCCGACCCAGGAAGAGTCTGAGCTTAACTAATGAAGCCTTCCATCCTTGACAGTCACGCTTTTTCATCATTCATTCGGTCTTCCTCTCCTCGAATTATAAGGCTCAGATTGAAAGACTTTTTTAACTGGAGTCTTTGTGTTTTAGGGTTGGATGTTGCGGAGTCAGTTTAGTCAACGGATTTTTGCTTCCACATCTTTGTACAGCCCGCCGAGTTTGCGGTTATATTTTGTCCTTCTCACAAACTGGACCAAACATCCGACGAAGGTGATTTCCTTAGGTTGAAGTGGCTGAGTAGTGCGATAAGACCAGAGTTGATCCATTGTTCCGCCATATAGATTGCCATGGATGAGTTCATTAGTCCACTTGTGGGCAAAGATTTGGAGCTTTTGGTGTAGCGTGGTAGATTATAAACTGGTGCCTCATTGAGGTCACAAATATTTCAAAGAAGTAGGTCCAAAAAAGTATCGTCAAAGTGACTCCAAGGCCGGGCAGGTAGAGATTTAATGTGGATTGTTCTCCACTTCTCTCCCAGAAATCATTTATCAGGACGTCGAGCCTTTTAGCATTGAGGCACCTATGAGGCAGTGTCACGTAATGACGCTGACAATAATGCTGATCTTTGATCTGTCGAGGGAGATTATATTTTTAGATTGTTTAGGATCTAGCTTAGACCAGAATTTTTCCTTCGAACGAAATTGGCTTGTGGAGTATTATCGATTAATCAGAGGTTTTGACCCAAGTGGTTTGGACTAAGCGATTGTCAAGAGCAAGTCTACATTGGATCTCCGCTAAGTTAACGCTTCTCGAATTCGCGTTTGCGCCTAGGTTGTATCTTAGTATAGGAACTCTAGATCACACAACATGTTCGCTTAGTAAACTATACAAATTCCTTACATTTAAATTAAAATTAATTTCTCTTTAAAGCTTTTCATATTCCATCAAATCCGGCCAAGAGTCCAAAACCGAGAAAACCAAGACTGATCGGAACAAATCACCAAATAGCTGCCAAACAATTGAAACGAATAGTTCGGAGCCCACATCAACGACAAGAGATTCTCCAGTGCCAAGCGCAATGGACGATTTGATTGATTTGGAAACACCCAAACCTAAGCAGAGGTCATTTGCTGGACAAAGGACGCCATTGATTTGCTGCAGTTTTTCCGAAATTGTGATCACCTCTTACTCACCACATGACAATGGTGTGCGTGCACAGGCAAAATCATATGCGGTCGTGCAGTCTCCTGCAGGTACTCCCAGAAAACTAGGAGCAGCAAAGTCAAATGTAACTCTAGAACCATTTAAGCAAACTGCCTCCCCGTTGGTTCTTAGCCAGCGACCTTCGATGCACCTCATTGACTTGACAACTCCAATGAAGCGATCGGCACCTGAGTCACCCTTAAAAAATGTCCACAAGAAGAACAGAGTCGGACAACTTCGAATTTCTCAAGGTGCAGCGAACACATCTGTCAATAGCTCAGCGTCAACTGTTTTCAGTGTTCACTCAACCGATGAGGAAAGTGTTATCGAACTCTCAGATGAAGGTAGCTTCTCTCCCTCACCCGTTCTTAAAACGCCTCCACGACCGCGAACCCCACAGTCTCTAATGAAACGTGCCATTCTCAGTAGTGCCAAAAAGGCGATCAGGAAACCCTTACAACCACCGGCTGCACCTCCTCCCCCGATACCGTCAACTCCAAAAAGTCCCACCACGACTAGAATCCGTTTTCAAAGTCTCAGCACACCTCAGCGAAAGTCCCTTGCGGGAGTGGAGTGTTCTCCAGCAGACCGAACAAAAGCCTCAAAGTCGGTAGTAGGGAAATTTGCGAAATCTATGGTCACTTCAACTCCATTTAGGGCGGAACAAGTCGGAGCACCAAAAAGGCGATCGTCAATCTTGCGGTCACCTTCAACATCTCTAATGGAAGGTAACAACAAGTCACGAACCTCATTGATGCTTCGACAGGCTCTAAAGGGAAGTCCAAAGCAGAACAAAACAGAGAAGTCATCCCTTATACTCATAGAGTCGTTGGGAACTCCTTCCAAGGACGTGACAAGGTTACGTAAGTCAGTCTCATTCCTAGACCATGCTGAACGTGAAAGGTCGGTCGGTGGAACTTCGAAACTAAACGAAACGTTTAGTATCGAAGAAATAGAAGATTGCACAAATGAACCTGAGGATGCCTCTGAATTAAAGCCCACTCCTAGGAAGGACGCGACATTTTCTCCTGAGAAGACATCAAGTGAGAACCTCACAGATGATTGCATTGTTGTGCCCTCGAACGAGACAGCAGGTGAAAAGGCTTTAAAAGAAGACGACACGAAGGACACCCCTCTGGACCCAGATCGCATAAGTGAAGAATCAAACTCTAGATCCATTACAGATTACTCCACAGTTGCAGAGACTCCTATTAAGAAGGATGCCAAGCGTCGGTCATCAATTAAACCTCTTCCCGGGGTTACCTTATCTTCTGAGCACAGGGCGTCTACAGCTAACGTTTCATCGGCACTATTGGAGAGTCCCCGAAAGAATAAAGACTCTTTTATTGATGCCCAACTAGTTCCACAAACACCACAATCGTCAAAGAGCCGCCTCAAGAAGACCCCACTATCCGTCAAACCGAGTTCAGCTAAAAACCTTCGGAACATAATGGACGAGGAAGACTTTGAGGGCCTAGACGCAGTATTCAAAACTCCAAAAGCCAGAAACCTTATGATTCTCAGTTCACCCAAGAGTATTGCGCTGCAAAAACCATCGACGGACTCTGTGGAGTTAATGCATTCTACGGAATTCGATCTAAGCACAAACTTGGATGCTTTATTCAAGACTCCTCAAAGTGAACTCGTCATCAATCGAACAGACGCAGCAATAACTACCGCGGCAGACGAAGGTGATTCCGTTAAACCAGTGCTTTCACCCGAAGAAGCCTTTGACAACCTTGTCGGTCGTTCGACTGTTGAAAAGAACTACTCACGAAAGAAGTCCACAAATCCAAAACTTATCTTACCACTAGATACTCCAAGGGATCCGGATCTTCCCAAAACCGACATTGAGGAGTGGATAGAGAAGGTGAACCAGTCTTTAGAGCATTCAGATGTGGAGCGGGATGAGGACGAGATGTCGTACCTCACTGCGAACCAAAGTGAAGTTACTCGAGATCCTCTCATGATGAGTACAGTCTCGGAAGGGGTAACCACAGCGAGTAGAAGGGAAATCATCAATAAATCTCTGAGTGATGAGATCGCCATGACGATACGGAAAGGCGAACAGGAGATCGAATCGGTTTTAAAGGACCCATTGGAAGTGACTATTGTTGCGCAATTAAAAAAATCAATATCACCAAACATAAGTGGCATCGATTTGTTAGATCACTCTTCCGAGTCAGCGTTCTCGGAGACGCTTGCAATTTCTGACGATTCGTCTGAGAAAGAGAACTCTCAGCATGTCGTCTCGACTATTCCTGAGAACACTGTAACTCAGATAGAAAGACATGCCATAATGTCTCCTAACAACGCAAGGAGAGAAATAGAGGAGGCCTTTGAAAATTTCGAGAGGGAGAGGCGAATTTTGGAGGATAAAAGGCTTGTATCCACTCCGGAACCCAGGAAAGTCGAAACTAACACACAGAACGCGAACAGAAGGAAAACACTGGGCAACTCAAAGACGGCAGATGATCCATTTGATGTGAAGGCGGCCAAAGAAAACTGGGAAAAGGAGTTGGCCTTCGAAAATTTCGAAGAGGAGCCTGTGGTAACCACGACAAGGGCAGCCATGACACCAGACGCCAAGAAGGCTTCTCTGAAGGATCGCCGACGAACAATGGGGACAAAGTTCGTCCCTGAGAAGGAGCTGGACCTTGAAGCGGCTAAAGCTGAACGAGAGATGGAGTTGGACTTCGAAAATTTCAAGGAGGAGCCTGTGGTAACCACGACAAGGGCAGCCATGACACCAGACGCCAAGAAGGCTTCTCTGAAGGATCGCCGACGAACAATGGGGACAAAGTTCATCCCGGAGAAGGAGTTGGACCTTGAAGCAGCTAAAGCTGAACGAGAGATGGAGTTGGCCTTCGAAAATTTCAAAGAGGAGCCTCTGGTGGTAACGAAGAGGTCTGCCAAGACACCAGACGCCAAGAAGTCTTCCGTGAAGGATCACCGACGAACAATGGGTACAAAGTTCGTTCCTGAGAAGGAGCTAGACCTTGAAGCGGCTAAAGCGGAACGAGAGATGGAGCTGGCATTCGAAAACTTCGAGGAGGAACCTGTGGTAACCACGACAAGGGCAGCCATGACACCAGACGCCAAGAAGTCTTCTCTGAAGGATCGCCGACGAACAATGGGGACAAAGTTCGTCCCGGAGAAGGAGTTGGACCTTGAAGCGGCTAAAGCTGAACGAGAGATGGAGTTGGCCTTCGAAAATTTCAAAGAGGAGCCTCTGGTGGCAACGAAGAGGTCTGCTAAGACACCAGAAGCCAAAAAGCTTTCTCTGAAGGATCTTCGACGGACAATGGGCACAAATTTCGTTCCTGAGAAGCAGCTGGATCTTGAAGCGGCTAAAGCAGAGCGAGAGATGGAGCTGGCATTCGAAAATTTCGAAAAGGAACCTGTGGTGACTATCACAAGAGCAGCCATGACACCAGACGCCAAGAAGTCTTCTCTGAAGGATCACCGACGAACAATGGGGACAAAGTTCGTTCCTGAGAAGGAGTTGGACCTTAAAGCGGCTAAAGCTGAACGAGAGATGGAGTTGGCCTTCGAAAATTTCAAAGAGGAGCCTGTGGTGCCAACGAAGAGGTCTGTCAAGACACCAGACGTCAAGAAGTCTTCTGTGAAGGATCACCGACGAACAATGGGTACAAAGTTCGTTCCTGAGAAGGAGCTGGACCTTGAAGCGGCTAAAGCGGAACGAGAGATGGAGCTGGCATTCGAAAACTTCGAAGAGGAACCTGTGGTGGCAACGAAGAGGTGTGCCAAGACACCTGAAGCCAAAAAACTTTCTCTGAAGGACCTCCGACGGACAATGGGGACAAAGTTCGTTCCTGAAAAGGAGTTGGATCTTAAAGCGGTTAAAGTAGAAAGAGAGATTGAGGTGGCATTCGAAAATTTCGAAGAGGAGCCTGTGGTGCCAACGAAGAGGTCTGTCAAGACACCAGACGTCACGAAGTCTTCTGTGAAGGATCACCGACGAACAATGGGTACAAAGTTCGTTCCTGAGAAGGAGCTGGACCTTGAAGCGGCTAAAGCTGAACGAGAGATGGAACTGGCATTCGAAAATTTCGAAGAGGAACCTGTGGTGGCAACGAAGAGGTCTGCCAAGACACCAGATGCCAAGAAGTCTTCTCTGAAGGATCACCGAAGAACAATGGGCACAAAGTTCCTCCCTGAGAAGGAGTTGGATCTTGAAACGGCAAAAGTTGAACGAGAGATGGAGTTGGCATTCGAAAATTTCGAAGAGGAACCTGTGATGACAACGAAGAGGTCTGCCAAAACACCAGAAGTCAACAAAATATCTCTTGCGGACCACCGTAGAACGATTGGGACAAAATATGTTCCTGATATTGAACTGAACTTAGCCCAAGAAAAGCGTAAGAGAGATAAAGAATTTCTTAGACTTGGAAGGGAAAAGATTGCAGAATTGAATGAGGTTATGAGCATATCACCAAAAGATCAAAGCAAGTTGGCTGTAGGCGATACTTCTTCCGACAAAACCGATCAAAGAGGGGGATTACATCCTAGAAATCAATCGGTTGATATATCATTATGTAGTGCCAAGAAAGACAAAGAATCTGATGCTGTTCCTAATGAAGGTGGTGAACAAACAACAAAAAATGTTGATGAGGTTTGTGAACATAAGACTAGAAGAAGGCGTCAAAACACTGTAGGTGATACAGTACAGAATTCTGAAACTGGTATTGAATCGAGTTTAACAACGAAAACCGAATCGGCGCGCCCAAAAAGAAAGCGATTGAACTCTTTAGACACTGCCGCCAGCACAGAACAAGAGCATAAAACTGATGAAAATGCTGAAGCCCAGAAAGTGCAGTTGGAAGGTCTTAAACGACATCGGATTGCTGTCGATAAACAAAGTGAACCGCAAATAGAGTCCACTGATGTAGAGTCGAAGTGTGAAGACGACGAGGCAAAACATGAGAAGCTAAAGATAGTTGAGTCGTTACAAGCGCATAAAGCAGACTATCAGCATCTGGAGCCAATCACGAATGAAGTTAAGAAACAGAATTATTCCGCAGAGGAATTGAAAAAAACATCAAAACAGGAGGACCATATACAATCAACACTTAACCTACAAGCAGAGGTTGATAAAAATGTGGAGGATCCTCATAAGTGCACACGTAGTGTCGCACTCAATGTTGTGCTTCTGAAGTCAACCTCTTCTCGAATTAAAATACAAATCGATGATGTGAGTGAAACGGATTCAAAAACTACACCAATAAAACGAGAATTAGATACTTTCGAAGAGGAGGTGGCAAACAAAAACGTTTCCCAGTCTAATCATGAGGAAAAACACGACACCGACGAGGTAATATTGTCGACACCAGCCACTAAAGGCAGTCAGAGGCGTAGACCTCAAAGAAAACTTGAGTCTGTAAACGTCAGTGGTGGTCTCGGACTACGAAGAACTCGCAGAGGAAGCGTTCAACAAGATGTTGAAGTGAAAATTGAACCAGTTGATCCTCGTGAAATGTCTCATTCTACTCCAGTACCTTCAGTGGTTCATTTAAGAGCAGAAGCAATTCCGTCGACAGCAGAGAAATTAACACCGGTTCGCAGAAGAGGTCGAAAACCAGCTGAGGTTGAGGATATTGGGGAAGCAATCCCTTCAACGCCCTTGCCACCGAAAACACGTGGTCGCAGGGTAGCTCAGTTGCCTGGAGTGACAAGTTCATTTACAAACAAAGACACTAAGGTAATTGATGAGGAAGAGACTGAGGGGGGAGTGAATTCAGCGAGCGTAAGTGAACATAATGTCCAAACTGAAGTCGATGAGGTTGTTCCTTCTACGCCATTGCAACAAGTACGACGTGGCAGAAAACCAAAAAGCGCGAAGAAGCCTGAGAGGCAAGAGGAGTCCTCCGAGTCAACCATTGTGGGCACAACCACATACGTAAAAGTTGAAAATGATGAGAATGACACGGAGAATGAGAAGAAATCTCCACAAAATCGGCGTTCGCTGCGAAAGGTTGTTATAGAGGAGGAGCATGTGCCTATTCTCATAGAAGGAATTGCGACTGAAGATCTAAACAAAGCTGATAATCTAGAAAAATCCCTAAAAGCCGAAGATACTAAAACCGAACAGGATGACGTTGATGTAGAAGAACGCACGGAAAAAGCAAAGGAAACTCGGGTAGCATCAAAAACGCGTGGACGTAGGGCAGCAGTGACACGGCCGCGTAAACGTGGTGTTGAGGAAGTTCTTGTAAACGACGTATCAGCAGTTTCCGAAATCGAAAAGCTTGATGTCAAAGATGAAAAGACATCTGCAGAAGAGGCAGATGGTGTACAAATGTTGATCACAGAAGACTTGATTGAAAATGAAACACTTCACGACCGAAGCACTGAAGCACATACTGTTGTGCTTCCGTCTAAAGGGAGAGCAAAGAAAAGATGTATTTCAGAAACTGCTGAAAGTCATGCGGCTGAAAAAGAGCATGAAGAAATAGAAGCCGAAGCTGTCGAGACTATAATAGTGCCATCAACTTCGGCTCCAACGAAAACCCGCTCGCGAAGGAACGCAAATAAAGACGAAGAACAAAAAGCCCCTATCGACAACTCTGTTTCAGAACCAGAGCCCACATCAAAATTGTCAGCGAGAATTCGGTCGCGGAAAGCAGCACCTACATCTGATCAAACAAATGGCGACAATTTGACTCCAATGACTAAGAAAAGACGGGGGAGGCCTGCGAAGAATACGGCTCCAGTTGAGCCGCCGGCACATCTTAGCAGTGAACATAAATTTGATGGCGATGAATATGATGGGATAAGGAAACCCGAAGAACTGAAAGAGGATCCGATTGTTACATCAACTCCAGGTCGCAGGCGTGGTCGGAAAGGTGTTTTGGAGAAAGATGCTCCTGTTCCTGAAGAAGTGTCAGCATCAAATCCTGTTCAGAAGAGGCGATCAGTAGAACAAGATCCCGAGATTAAGACAGGGGAAGATGCGGAAAAATCTCTTCCAACGAGAAAGCGTGGTCGAAGATCGGATGCAAAATCTGAGTCCAAGGAGTCTCAAGTGAATACCTCAGCGAAAGCAGAGTTGATTGAAAATGATTCCGAAGTTCCTTTGAAAGCAGAAGTTTCCCAGGCTTCTCTGGGGAACAAAAAACGCGCTCGTGTGGAAACAGTTAAATCAGAGCAATCTGAATCAAAAACGCAAAGTCCACTTCGTAAAAGAGGCCGGAGACCGGAAAACACTCCAGTCAAGAGTGAGGTTACACAAGTAGAAGCACTTCCAGATCAGGACACAAATGTCGATAGTGTTCAGCCAAATCCAGAAAAGGAAGAGAAAACAGAAAAAGTTGCTGAAAAGCGTGGACGTGGTCGGAAATTAGCCTCGGGAACAGTGCCTGATAAGATTGCGTCAGATACTGAAGTCGTGAAAATAGAATCTGAAGGGGTTTCTGAAAAAAGACCTTCACGTACGCGACGAGTTGCAGTCAAAGATAATCCATCAATGGAACTGTCTTCATTCCACACTCATGACGAAGTTTCTTCCAAAGCAAAATCAACCCCAGTTGCGACTGATGTTGAACCGCAGAACACAAAATCCGAAGACACCCTTGAAAAGAAACCGACACGTTCGCGAAGAGCTCCAGCCAAATCATCAGCCAATGTCTCCACATCTCATGCAGGTGAGGATATCACTCACAAAATTCCTTCGGAGGGAATATCACACTCAGTGATCCCATCTGTCGAAGTAATTGGCACTGAGTCTGAAGATAGGCCAACGCGCGGCCGGAGAGCACCAGCTAAAATGAATACATCCGTAGAAGTTTCATTTCTTACAGAAGCGGCCTCAAAGGCTGATACAGCAAAAACAGAACCCGAAGAGAATTCGATAAAGAGACCTACTCGAGTGCGACGAGTTCCAGCTAAATATGATACATCAGTGGAAGTTTTCTCATCACATACTGACGATGAATATCAAAAGTCAAAACCTTCAACTAGACCTGGTCGTGCAAAAAAGACAGAACCAAAGTCTGTCTTTGAAGATGCGGCTGCTACCATATCGCAACACAATACATCAGCGGAAGTGTCTCGTATAGAGGATGCACATCAAGAGCCTGAAGGTGTGCGTAAACCTGCCCGAAGCCGAAAGGTGGCTAACCTGCAAGACTCTAAAGCGGAAGAAAAACATACTCCTACACTTCGTGGTCGAAAACCCACTGCGAAGACCGATACAGAAGATGACGCTGTAGAAAAGCAAACACAGAAGCCAACTAGAGGCAAAAGAGAAGTTCAACCTAAAGCAGAAACACCCGCAGCGAAAAGTTCGAAAGTGATTGCAGAAGAGACGGAAACACCATCCCTGCCGAAGAGAACAGCACGCACACGAAAGGCTGCACCTCAAAATGAGCCCAGTGAGTCCGAGGATGAAGACCATCATCAAAAAGACTCGACAAAGAAGACCAGTCGCAGTCGGAAAGTAACCGAACCCACGTTGGAAGACGAAGCCAAGGTGTCAAAACGAGGCAATCGACATATTCAGGAAGTCCTACCCGATGACAGCAGTAGCACACCAAAACGATCTAGACGCAAGCTGAAAACCTAAAGATGACGTTGTCCTTCAACGAGCTTGAATGTGGTCATTTGAATTTATATTTTTTTAATCTTGTTTTCTGTTTTTTTTTCAACTATTTCTGTTTTATTCGTTTATTACGTGTTAACATTTTACTTTCTGTGTAATATTGAATGAATGCATGCATACATACATACGCAGCCATGTAAAATAAATAAATAAAACAATAATCCTAGTAAAACGTGTTTTGTGTTTTTTTAAAGTTCTTTGATTAGCTGGAACAATTGAGGGCTTTAAACGCTGATGTTGCAGTACAAAGAGTAAGCATCACAAAATATCTGAGAAAAATAACAAATAGTAATGCAAACCCGTGCAAAGAAATCAAATGCAGAATTGAACAAGCGAGAGCAGCATTCTGTATTTACAAGCAGAGACAGTAAGAGTAAAAAAAGATTAGTCAAGTGCTGTCTGATCGATTCTGTTATGCGAGGCAGAAACATAGACTAAGTGTCTATGTTATATTATATAACTCAACAATAAGAAGAATAGAAGCTTTCGAAATGTGGATATACAGAAGAGTCTTGGGTTAACAGAATAACAAACAACGAAGTCTTGCGGCGTGTGGAAATACAAAGAGAAATTATCTTATTAATTAAGAGGAAAGATCGAAGGAAGAAGTGTCGGTAGGAGCGGAGCGGAATTATAAGAAGACGAACGCTGATGAGGTTTCGTCATAAACCTTGGTAGGTAGGTAGGTAGGTGAAAGTGGCGGTGGACATACAGATCTTGTTTTCGCACCCAATTAGCGCCATGAAAGCGCCGTTTTGATACCACATCCTATGGGATACCTAATTGGACATTTGCATAGAAAGTGCTCGGGGGTTTCTGGCTCAGTTTTCACCCGGCAGCTACGGCAGTGCGAGTTAAATGGTATGCCTAGTCTCTCAGCATGCCTGCCAATAGCCCAGTGTCCAGTATAGACCGCTGTGATTCTGGATATGAATCTGGATCGGATTGTGTGTGCTAAAGTTGTTTTGATTAATTTATTTTTTTCACGCAAAATAGAAACATATTAAGACATTAATAATAAAATTGAGCAGTTATTGTCCAAATATGCAGGTCTTGCCAAAGGATTTCTTCAATCTGCAAATGCAAGCCAGAAATCCAATCAACTTTGGCATCAGCCCAGCGATGCGGAATATAAACGCCGGGGGAGGTTCAAGTAAATGCGTGCAGCTCATGCCACTGGAAGATAAGTGATATTAGAGATATTACATCTCACTTTAGCAATAAGTGGCACTCCAAATGAACCATCGTTTGGATTATCACCCGCCCAGCCACATAAATCCTTGAAATATACTGACGAATCGAAAACTTCAACTTAGCAATGTGAGACAATGAAGAATCATCCTGCTCTGAACCATCTTTAAGAACCAAAAACCGGTGAACAACAACTAAACGATATGTATAAACTAAACGATATATATATATGATATAAAGAATAAAATTGAATTCAATTTATTTGCAACTGACTTCTATTTGAATGATTATTTTCTGATGTGACAGTTTTATTTTCGGAAATTATTGATAAAAATTTGGCAGCATTCAAACCCAATCCGAAAGTGATACAAAATACGAAAGTGATACAAAATAAGGCCCCTGATCTGCGCCCACGCCACACTTGAGGAGAAGAATGACAATAGCTACACTCGGCCGCTTAAGTCTGAGACAACGCTAACAAATGGGAAACATCACTTTCAAACGCGTGTATCTCAGCTAATATAGAAGATAGAGAACAAAACTTTTTTTTATTTGATTTCTTAGATATTTCTTTGTACAAATAATATTTTTGCAGAATTTTTGTATATCAAACAATAATTTTAATACATTTTTTTTCCAAAACACTTTCACTATAAAACTTTCCTTTGTCGATTGAGTTCTACAATACCAAAAATGAAATCAATCGAGAGATGCAGCGGTTGTAGATTTGATAGACAATCGACAACCACAATAGGGCCCTTTAACGCCAAGCTGGGAAAGGAAGACATATTTGCCAGAGCCATCGGAAAATAATTGCATGACAACACCGCCGAAAACGGATTAAGTTTGGTGGACTTTGTGACACGGCGAAACCTCTTTGTAGCCAGTTCCTCCCCTCAACATTCCCAAAGGGACCTGGCGGTCCTTGTCAACCAGATTAATTACATTGCGATCAACGTCAGACACTTCTTCAGTATTCTCGATGTCCGAACCTTCCGGGAGCCTACATTGACTACGACCACTTCTTTATTGTAGTCAGGGTGAGAACACAGGTATCGATAGGACAACGGAATAGAGTAAGACCACAACAGTTTTTCGTCGGGAAGTTTAATTGACCACTATGAACTTTGCCGATCTAGTCTCCTGAAACTTTCAGGGAGACCACCCCTGCCAAGCGAAACAAGAGACGAACAGTGGAAACGTTGTCAAAACGTAATCAGAGCATCTGCCTCTGATGTGACACCATCCAGAAAAAAACCCTGGCCTGACAACAATCGTGGCTAGGCGCATTCAGCGAAGCAAGCAACATATAAGGCAACGCTATGTAGAAGGAAGAAAGCGGTTCGTGAGCTCTACGAAAAGAGAAGGGAAGAGCACCGGCTTCTTAGAAGGAAAAAGAAAAAACACGAGAAGCGAGCCATCGAGGAAAGAGAGAGGCTACTGATTTGATTTCCTTGAATCCCATTTGTTAAATGCTGAGAAGTTCGTTCTGGAGAGGCCAGAGGTAATTTGATCATGTGGACCAACGTCGCGTAGATGTCTAAAGTGGCCCACTGAAGTATAAGCTAAGTTCGCTTATGCAAGTTAGCATACACGCCTGGCAACAGTAGTTGTAGTTGCAATGCAGAAAAAAAAACAACTAACATTTTTCACAACTCCACCTCTTTCGAGTCGCTAACAATGTTCAAAGAGTATAACTGTCTAGAGAAAGATTCTTAATCTCGCCGTTCGGAGTTGGCATTGAACTGTAGATCCACTCCACTCGTGAGAGAACAATAGCATGCACAACACGAGTGGTTGCTGAGATGCTAGGCCCAGGTCCACCTCGGACTGTAGCGCCGCCATTATTATTATTATTATTATTGTTATTATCTTGCAAGAGAAAGAAAAAAATCACCAACTGCTGGGAAATGTGCTAGCCGTAAAATTTTGTTTGTTAATTTAAGGTTCGCCTTGGACAGCAGTATCACCTAAAAAAAGATATTTTAAAGCCAGTAAGTACTGATTGTTAATTTGAAGCTAGACACGATTCGCTTAAGAGAAGAATTAAAACAAACTTAAAATGTTTTGTTTGTTTATTGCTTTAATAAATTGAGTACACATCTGAATTGAACAAATGCCTGTATGTATATATTCATATTTGTGTATAATGTCCGCTTGCATCTTTGTCTATATATGTTAATGTTTACAATTCGAATCAATATTAAACCCTTAAATAACTTAGACAATACTAATTTGTACAAAGATGTGTGGTTAAATAAATAAAAAGATAAAAAAAAATATAGAACAAAATACAAATATTCATATAATTTAACAACTTTTCAAGCTTTCATTAATCTTTTTTAACTTACAGTGAATTGGTTTTCTGCGTGAGAGGTGTTTGAGCATTGACTTTAGATGCGTAGATTTTTTTTATAAATTGCGCGTGCAAACGGGATTGTAAATATTCTGTTCAAGACACAGCAGGGCATTGCCGAAGGTATAGAGGCAGAGAGGGAGAGGAGGTACCTGTACACATTGGTCTTAAATGCCTGTGGGTTGTAGCGAGTGGGAAATATCGGGATGGAAAGAGTAGTTTATATACGTGTGATGCAGACAACCACGGTTTGACGTCGAAAAGCTACAATCGCAACAGACTGCCAGGAACTTTGCCGATCGAGTCTCCCTGAAACTCTCCGAAAGTTCGACGTCGCCTGCACTAACAATAGGCGAAGAATGGAAACGTTGTCAAAAAGCCATCAGAGAAGCCGCTACTGATGTGCTGGGTTTTAAAACGCCAACAAGGAGGAACCCCTGGTTTGACAACGAGTGCAGGCAGGCACATGCAGCAAAGCAAGAAGCCTACCGGGCAACGCTGCATCAAACTACGAGAGCTGTTCGTGAGCTCTACGAACAGAAACGAAGGGAAGAGAACCGGCTTCTCAGGAAGAAAAAGAAAGAGCACGAGAAGCGCGCGATCGAGGAGATGGAGAGGTGTTATGGCAGGAATGATGTCCGAAAGTTTTACCCTTTGGTAAAACTTATCAAATGGATATAAAGATCGGACAGAAGCTTGCCGGGACGAAAATGGACAACTAATAGTAGATTCGCAGTCGATACTGAGAATTTGGAAAAATCATTTCTGCAGACTGTTGAACGGCGATGAGGACACAAATACCGCTGTCAGGCAGAATGTTCCAATCAACACAACGGACGATGATAGAAGAGAATACCGTCCCCTCGATCTAGACGAAGTCAAGATAGCGATATCGAGACTGAAGTCTAATAAAGCTGCTGGTGCAGATAGTCTGCCCGCAGATCCTGGAGAAGACCCAAGAAATGCAGATCGACACACACCATCTATTTGTCGATTTCAAGGCCGCATATGACAACGTGTATAGAGACGACCTAAACAGCGCCATGTCTAGTTTTGACATTCCTGCTAAACTCGTCAGACTGAGCAGGATGACGATGGAGAACTCTCGCTGCTCCATCAAGGTCGGTAACGAACTCACCGAGACCTTCAATGTCAAAAAAGGTTTTAGACAAGGCGACGCGTTGTCATGTGATTTCTTTAACATCGTTCTTGAGAAGATCGTGCAAAACTCACTAGCCAACACAAGAGGCACGATCTTCCAAAAGTCCATTCAACTGCTAGCTTACGCGGATGACATTGACGTGATTGGGCGAACACAGCGAACCGTCAATGATGCGTTTGCTAGCATTGAAACGGACAACAAAGTATATGCTGTCATCGAGAAAGGATGCACAACATCGACGACTTGGCAAGAACGTAGGCAGCTATAACTTTGAGGTAGTTAAGGACTTCTTCAACCTTGGCTCCGCAGTAAACAGTACAAACAACATCAGTACCGAGATCAAACGCAGAATAACACTTGCCAACCACTGTTTTTTGGGCTCAAAAGTTAAGTGAGTAGTAGAGCGCTCTCTCGGAAGACCAAGTTGACTTTGTATAAGATCTTGATCATCCCAGTCCTGCTTTACAGCGCAGAGGCATGGACAATATCCCAAGCGGATGAACAGCCTCTTGGTCTTTTCGAGAGAAAAATTCTGTGCGCGATCGTTGGTCCTGTTTGCGTTGATGGCATTTGGAGGAGAAGATTCAACCACGAACTGTATGGGCTGTACAGCGACATGAGTCTAGCCATGCGTCCACGGATCCAACGCCTAAGATGGCTAGGCCATGTAGAGCGTATGGACAACTTAGCTCCGGCCCGAAGAGTCTTCGACTCTGAGCCTGTAGGACAACGCAACAGAGGACGTCCACGAACAAGGTGGCACACACAAGTCGAGGGGGATCTCAGCCGGCTTGGTGTGCGAAAATGGAGACAGCTGGCGAAAGATCGTGCTGGCTGGAGAGGCATGTTGAGTGAGGCCCAGGTCCACCTCGGACTGTAGCGCTCTAAGAAGAAGAAGTGGTGCGGCTATGGAACAAATCTCTGAACTTAACTGTACGTCCGAAATAGGGTTTAGGGTATATTGATGGGCATAAATTTATGAGTGAGATGGGTATTGCGGGTGAATTCTTGAAGGGGAGGAATGCAATGCATGCATTTGTTTTGGGCTTGATGCTCTTCACTCTGTGAGTAATGAAGGACCTCATACCCAGCAAAATAATATTTGTGATCATATCAGCAGCGGATACCATGTGACTATCGAGGAAGCATAGTGACCAGTTTAAATTCCTTAAGAAGTTGTACGTGCTATGCAGTACATACTTATGTAACGTGGCTTCAGCAAGTAAGACGAAAACCTAAATTGGATCGCCTAAGTAGACAAATTTTTGAACAAAGTTTTGTAGTTACAGAGAACAAAGGCGCACTCAAAGTAAACAGATCTAGGTGTCATATTTGTTTGCTGTACTGGGAATTGAACCTCGACTGAAAGTTTAGTGCGTAGGCCTCGACGACACTTACCTAATACGCCACCGCGCCCCGCAATGCAGAATATAATCATAATAATAGGTTCTCAGCAGAAGATATCCTACTCTTAATTATGAAAGCCTGATTTTGTTGTTTAATAAATCATAACAAAGTAAAAACAAAATTAAACACCGTAAAGAATATAATCTAGAGACATTTGTGTGTATAAATAAAAAAAAGCTCAGCTTATTTTGATCAAGCGAAAGACAAACATTTCTATTTCGCCGCACACTACACATTACATACATTCATGTATCGTCTTATTTAACTCTAATCTAAACATAACTGCCTAAATAAGAACTTGTCACATAAAAAAACGAAAGAACAGAAGGAATCCCTTTCTGTTGTGTCTTCTTTGTCTAAAATCTAGTAAGTACCCATTAGACTAAAGCTAAACATACGTAATATCATCAGTTTTCATATTGTTTCTCATTTAATTTACAATTGAATGGCGTATTCACATCATTTGATTGCTTTTTCTTTTATAAATTCATAGTAAATACACTAAATTATAAAATTAAACATTTTATTCGGTTAAGTTCATGTGTGTATGTATAAATAAATCCGGGAGAAGAGGGCGAAGAGTAGAGCTTTGTTTATAATTATTTTTGTTTGAAGCGAATTTGGAGTCAAGGACACACGTTTTGAGATGAAATTAAACTAAATTGACTGACGTAACATGAGATTTGTGAAGAAGACAACTCCATGCAATGACTTCCGTAGGAGCTGCAGGGATGAGGAAGAAGATCAGACAATCCTACAATACCTAGGCACGCGTCCAGCACTTGCAGTAACTAGAGAAGGAACGTTAGACAAATACTTATTTAGCAGCGAAATAAAATTGTCGAATAGCAAAATCCAAGGCATGATTAAGTTCCTAAAAGGAACAAATTGACTGTAATGCAGACGACTGATATAGAGGAACACTATGAGACGAACTATTAATATGCGAGTGGTTAGGTTAGGTTAGGGGGGCTGTTGGTGAATTCAGCAGCACACTTAGACCATGTTGGTCCATTGTGATACCCATAGTCAGATTACTACCACTGAACGACCACTCCAGTGATAGCGCCGTTAATTAAATCCCAATGGCAAATGGTGACAGGACCAGATTTGAAAAACCGGATAAAACCGTATTAACTTTGCTTTCACTGGGATTCGAACCTGGACTTAGGACAGGTACTTAACCAACTGCGCCATCCAGTCGTTTCGAGTGGTTACTCTTGGTGTAGTTTTTTCGGCAAAAGAGGCTGGTGACAGCACAATGACCTAACTAACCTAAAAAGGGGCATGGGCCTATGCATCAAGGGTAAATTTTTTGATTGCACTTAACCTTGTGAAATGCCAGAAACGATCTCTGTACATGCTCAGGTTTAGTTGACATACAACCTCTTCGTGGCGTCCTCTGTATAGCCTTTACAGCAACCACTTAAAGGTGAACCAATGTATGTAGCGGTTTAAATGAGGACAAGCTGCTCCAGGCTCGGGGGTTTCGCGTGAGGGTAACGTTTCCACCGTTTAAAAACGAGTTAGTTATGAAACAACAAGGGTGAGTTCGTAATCGCAACATTAGCGCAGTACTGCAACGTCAAGCGTTCTTAATTGCAAACATTTGGGAATGATGCTTTGCATCACGTTCTAAAATGCAACATGAAAGCAACGATGCGAAAACAAAAGCAACCAGCGCATCATAGATTATTGTGATGCGATGGATTTTTTTTTATTTTCCGACTCAATTGTCTCTTTTTTGTCTAAAATATATTGAAGTGGGCGCCGTGGCCGTGTGGGTTTCGTGCGTCGACCCATGCGCATTAGACTTTCACAGTCTAGGTTCGAGTCCAAATACAGACAAAAAATTCTTAAAAAAAAAAATTGTTCGCGGTTCCACCTCTTTCGAGTCATTGACAATGCTCAAAGAGTATAACTGTCTAGAAAAGCTTCTCAATCACGCCGTTCGGAGTCGGCATTATGGCTGAAACACAATAGTGCGTCAGCGTCAGCGCTGTCTTTCAACGCACACGATTCAATGGCCATGCACACAATACTGCAGCAAGCTACGTAAATGAAAAATGAGAGAGATGAGAGGATCGTAATAAAACGTAAAACGTAATCCCAACACACGTCATTATTCAACATGTTGGATATTTTTTTGACAGAGAGATGCGCTGTGAGAGCAAAATTGAGAAATGCTTCCCAAATTGAGAGTTTTTTCTCAAATTGAGAACATTTTGTGGCAACTGACATTTGAGAAATGAAAACAGCTGACTAAAATTATTTCAACGACAAATCTAATTTGAATGAATACGCCAAATTAGCAACAAGAATCACTTTTTTAATTTTTTAAAATTTTCTTGGCGTTCATTTTCCGCAATCAATTTCTTTAACGTTGAATTGTTTAACCAGAATATTTTTGATTGACATTTCAGAAATGAAAACAGCTGACGGAATATTTTTTATTTGGTATTTGAGAGAGGGAGGGAGGAGCTTATTAACGCAGTGCGTCAACACACACCCTCCGTAACGTGAAGTCGACTAGCGCAACGCACTATTGTGTTTCAGCCATAATTGGCAACATTATTAACCAAATTATTTAAAAAAATTGTCCCCAACTTCTTTGACATTATTACAAAAAAAAAAAGGAACAATTGAAACACAAAACAATAAGCTGTTCCGAAACGCCAATAAAATTAAAGCATCGTTGCGTCGCATCATATAAGCAGTGATGTTTACGTGATTTTGTTGATGTTTACGAACTCAGCCCAAGCTTCGGATATGGATGATTTTATTGCTGACAACCATGCACAATGAAATAATGACAATGACTTTCGATTCTGTTCGTAGAATCTGAGGTCCCTTAACAGACCACATGCAGCCGATGAACTCGCGAAGGCCTTAGAGGCCGATAAGCGCAATGGCATGGGTATGGGTAAAAACAGGCGACTGTTGCAGAGAGCGAAGGCAGCTCTTGTTCAGATGCGGATTTGTTGTTCGAGGCAGACTGGGGCAAAAAGTCTTAGCTTGAAATACATAAGCGAGCACATCATAATAATCCGCATCAAGGGTTAATTCGGGAACATCGCTCTAATCTGCGCCCACGCCCCAAAGGCAGAGAAGCTGCCTCTGATTTGCTGGGTTTTAAGATGCCAACTAGAAAAAAAACCCTGGTTTTACGAGTGCGCGCAGGCACATTCAGCGAAGGAAGCAGCATATAAGGCGACGGTACGAGAGCGGTTCGTAAGCTCTACGAACTTAAAAGACGGCAAGACCACAGGCTTCTCAAATGAAACAAGAAAGAGCACGAGACAGGTTCTATCAAGGTTAGATTAGGGGCCGCTGATGAATTCACCAGTACACATTTTTTTTTTTTTATGACACGGAGACATGCACAATCTCAAGCGCAGATGAAGAAGCCCTTAGAAAATTTCTGGTTCAATCTTTGGCGGCTGCGTTTAAGGCATTTGGAGAAGAAGATTCAACCACGAACTGTATGGGCTGTATAGTGATGTATAGTGATGAGTGTAATCAGGCGTCTGTGTATTCAACGCTTAAGATGTCTAGAACATGTAGAGTACAAGACAAAATTGAACAGTGTACAAGACTTCTATGATTCATCGACTTTAGGTTAGGTTAGGTTTTGGAAGGGGAGTGTGATGGTTAAAGCATCACTTCCATTCGGAGGCCGTAGGGCCCCTTGTGAATCCCTTCAATTGCGGAGTACACAATCTAGCATAGCTTAATATACTGTCACGTGATGGCGGAAACCACCCCGTGCTCTTCATAAATTTTAGAAGATCCGACATATCTGCATTCGCTAAGTCCGCAGTCTCTGTGAAGAATCTTTGGCCCAGCGAAGCTAGGCGCCGATTCTGGAGAGCTGGGCAGTGGCAAAGCAGATGTTGATCTCGTCTCGATCTCTTTCTCATCTCCGCAACGCCGGCAGAGATCGCTGGATACCGCATTCCATTTCCGGAGCATTGTTCCGCTGGGGCAATATCCTGTGATCACTCCGACGAGCATATGAATCGAGTTTCGGTCCAACGCCAGAAGCTTCTTTGTTTTGCCGTAGTTAAACTTTGGCCACGTTGATCGTGTGACAACCATATTCACCGACTTCAAACTCAGTTTATAGAAGAAAAGGTAAACTGAAAACAACGTGCATTTGCAACCGGATATTTCAACTATCGTCCAAGTTCCCGTAAGAATTATGCGGTACCAATGCAAACAACTTCTTTTGTTTATACATCCTTACGTTTGTATTGTCCTTAAAGCTAGCGTTATTGATTTACATATTTTCTTTTTTCAAATTCGAGTAATAAACATGTTCTTAAATAGCTCTATCTTCCCCACCCCCTCCCCTCGCTTACATATATAAATTAAAATTACAAACTGGCTCAGTAATTGTCTCAAGCAGTTTTCTTTCTTTTTGTTCTACTTTGTGAATTCTTTGTCTAATAAATATGGCAATATCGCATATACATTATAAAGTTATGAAACATTTTGTTTGCTTCCTGTTTTCGTTTATCTAACATCCTCAGCGTGTTGTTGGTGTTCAACTGTTTGGTTGGGCCAAGGAATGGTTTCAATCTGAATCACACAAAGGGGGTGCATGCATGACGTGTGCGGCATTAGAGCCGCGTTGTCTGTTTTGGATTCAGAACATTCCTTGAAATAGTTTGGTTAGAAATCAAAACCGTTAGCTCCTACTGGCCGGTCCCGGTTCACTTTCCGTGCTTGAATTGAGGGGTTGCGGTGCCAATGAGATCGGTCGAGTGTGATACACGGGGCGTAGACTTTTCAATTGTGTTGTACCGTGGAATCGAACGTTCACATCACCAACCATGCTCAATGGGTGCATCTGTTCGGCTTTGATGCCGATTTCTTGATGATTCGGCAAAGGCGACCTCTTGCCGCTACCACCTGATGTTGGTGGTGGACTTATTGGCGTGCCAACGCCGCTATCAACTTCAATGGGACTTTTGAGGTTGATCACTGGTTTGTCGACACGCGCTGGCAATTTCAACTCATCCTGGCGATGCTGTGTCGATGTGTCTGCGACGGTGGGGGTGTTGTATGGTGGAGATGATGAACTATCCATTAGTCGATTAGGTCTCTGCTGCTGTTGAAATGTGTTTGGATTTTGACCAGAAACTCCTGCCCTCTGCTGGCGCAAGTGTTCATAGGTATTCTCAAAGAATGGAGTCTTCTTCTTTACTGGCGATCCCTCTTCGCGTTCGTTGAGTTCTTCCAGAACTTTAAGCGGGAATCCCAAATGACTATTTACCGACACTGATTTGCCAATCTTTCGCTCGGTGAACAGGGGTTTTCTGCGCTGTTTTTCGATGTCCTCCAGTTGCTGCAGAATGCGGCGTATCTCGCTGGGTAGATCCAAGTCAATGTTGCGATCTACGATGTTAGCAACGAATTTCCCCAGAGTTTGGATTGTTAATTCGAGCGTTTGAACTTGTGACTGAAGTGTTGTGATTTGCGATTGTTGCGATGCACGCGTTTTCTCCAACTGAGCGATACTCGATTGGGCGAACTAAGAGTCGAAGAGGAAACTCATAAGAATATCGAACGTATGCTTAAAGAGATTTCAGACTTTACCTGCAACTGAGTTTCTAAATGTTGACTTTGAGCTTTTTCTCTGTTGAGCATCTCCAAGTGATGTTTTGTTGTTGTGATCTCCTCCTGAAGGACGTTGTATTCGACTTGGTATTCAGCTAGTTGCTTACTTATATCCATTGTAAAGATCTGAAATTAAAAAAAAGAAGTGCAAGATTTAGTAAGAGGGTTGTATATTCAAATTAGACTGCTCTAGAGAGTAAATTCGTCGTTCTGCAGAGGCGCAGAAATATACATAAATGTCGAACACCGCTGAAGAAGCTTTTGGTCATTGGAAGAAAAATAACGGGATAATGTTTGGAATCTTTAACTATGAGCCTGTGCGACAACGCAACAGAGGATGTCCACTATTAAGGCGTACACAAATGGAGAGGGATTTAATTGCACAACTGGAGACATAGCTAGAGAGTCTTGTTGATTGAGACCCAGGTCGACCTCGGAATTTAGCGCCACAAGAAGATATTTGGTTCTGTTTGCGTTGATGGCTATTGGTGAAGAAGGTTCAGTTAAATTAGCCTACACAACATCACCGCCGATGACGAACTTAGGCTAATCGACTTTGCAACAGGGCGTAACTTCAATGCAGCAAGCACGCGGTTTCAGCACTTCAACAGCCACAAAGGGATATGGCGGCTTCCAGATCAATCCTTACTTACTTACTTAACTGGCCTACGACCCATGGAGGGCCCGAGCCTGAGATATTACTGCCTTCCATCGTTGACGGTCCTGGGCACGCTGCTTCCAGTCATTAAGACCAAGCTGTCTTGCGTCCGCGATGGAGTATCTGTTGGATACCTGGCCATACGTGGATAGAAGGCAATGAAATGGCCGACTCCCTGGCAAGAAAATTAGTATCAGAACCCTTAATAGGCCCTGAGCCATTCTGCGCTGTAGGAGACCATGTCCTCAGAGAACTGAAGAGAAGGAATCGAAAACCAGAAAACTGGAACAAAGCTCATGGCATGAAGCAGCCCAAAAACCTCCTAGGGCAGTACAACCGAAAGAGATTTGAAGCATGCATTAGAATGAGCAAGAACAACCTTCGTATCCTAACAAACTTTCTGACAGGACTGTAAACTCAGGGAGCATCTAAGGAAACTAGGGTCATCTGAAGAAGCCCTTTGCAGATTTTGTGGGAGAATTTAATGAGATTCCCGAACATATCCTGGGATTTTATGAGGCACTAGCCCACAAGAGAAAAAGATATCGGGGGCAAGTGCCTGCTATCAGAAGAAGAAATGCAGTCACTAGAGCCATCTTTCATTCTCAGAATCCTGAAGGAAACTGGCTTAGAGAGACTACTCTAGAACAGATTTCTTCACCAATGCGCAACAGGAGTCCATGATCCTCAATACAACTCTGAAGAGAACTGTATTTGAGCGGAACTCGTAATATTGCTAAGGTATTAAAAGGGGATGGTGCGGTGCAATAAACCCCTAAACGATAATAATAAATATTAAAAAACTTACCATTCTCATAACCTGCTCCATTAAATCATCAGTTATCTTCGGTACAACATTCTTCAAGTAATCCATGATCTCTTCAAAACCATCCCGCGCCAACAGCTCATCTTTATGTACAGTTAACAGAGCAATAGCAAACGAAAATATCACTTCACTCGATTCCAAGAAGAGTAAATCAAATACTCTTGCCACAAAGCCCAGTGGAAACTGTGAGCTGAACACGGTCAGGATCCATGGTGCCGCATAAAGTGTTGGAGAAACATCGTTCTTATCCAACCATTCGTACAAGTCAGGCAAGTGATCCTTCACCAGTCGAGATAATTGATACAGTTGGAGCTGGAATTTTTTCATGTCCGGCAAGTATTTCGTACGCATTTGGCGACGGAACATAAGATGTTTCAGCAGCTGGAAGGCTTCATCTTCTTCGCACTGGAACAAGTAAAAGAAGGCATAAACACACTTGGCACACTTGTTTGGGGATGCATTCAAACTTACATGGAGGAGAAGTACTCCGCAAATGAATC
Source organism: Myathropa florea (assembly GCA_930367185.1). Classification (NCBI taxonomy): domain Eukaryota; kingdom Metazoa; phylum Arthropoda; class Insecta; order Diptera; family Syrphidae; genus Myathropa; species Myathropa florea. Next base: position 22,589,633 of record OV884004.1, read on the forward strand.
CCAAGCCCTGACAGTAGCCCAATTCTGGGTCTAGAATCGAATAGGCTTTCAGTAGATTAAACAGTGACAGCTGACCCACTCCCAGGGGATCTTTGTAGTACTTATGATTTGGGAAGGTTCTGCCCAAATCGATAAAGATCGCGTGCTGATGTTCAGTCAGATTCTTCAGCAGGGTCTGATAGGGTGTGTTGAAATTAGGAAATTTCTTTGTATCCACAGGTGCGTGATTCATGGAATGCTGCTCGGCTAGGAAAGTCCAAACATCGCCTCGTTTGGATCGTGGTACACCATTCTTTATGGCTTGCATTAGAACTTTGGGATCCTTTTTGTTTGTGATCTTGGCGGAATCTCTTTCGATTATCATTTCCCAACGTTCAATTAGCTGTTTATCGCATGGCACTATTTCATCGTAGTCAAGTTTGATCTTCTTAATCTCGTTCTCATTCTGGCGGGCTTGCAGCATTGCGTTTTCGGTTTCCATGCGATTGAGGAGGATCGTCTGGCGAATTGCAGTTCGCCAGAGTTCTCGAAGTTCTTCTTTGGTGCGTTTACCACGTTTATCTTCTGAAATAGAAACAAGTGCACATGAGGAACTGAAGGATGTTGGCAGAAAAGTTTTGCAAACTTACGTATGACTCGGATTGGAGACAGGAACTCAGCTTGAGCATCACCTTCTATAGTCTTCGAGGGTGTTACAACGCTGTTAAGGATTGCCTGGCGCCAAGATCCCTGATGCGTTGAGCTCTCCTTGGGGCTGTTGCCTACCTTGATGAATCTAGGATGAAACGGAAGATCATTAAACGACTGGTGTACAAAGGGAACAGGTGCAAGGCATACATATCCATCATGGGTGATTTTAGCTGCTCTGCATTGGGCCTATTCGGACTCGTGGAACCCAGTGTGTTCGACCTTGATCGAAAACCTTCTGGTGGAGTCTCACTAGGCTCCTCGCGGGACTCCTTTATGTGATTTTCTCTGATGCTGTGAGGTAAGTTTATGTCATCCTTACTCGCCTTTCGCTTCAGGAGATGATCAAACGAACTGGTCAGTGAACGTTTCGCTTTCATGAATATAGTGCTGCCACCTAAATACTGATTTAAGAACTCCGACCGATTCTCCGCTGTGTCATGGACATGTCGTTGTTGCCTCGATTCACAATGAGCCCGCAGTAGCATCATTAGAAACTGATTTTGCTCTCCCAAGCTGCAGTTTGTTTTCTCTGAACCATAGTACTTGGCCCAGATAGTGTCTTGCTCGTCATCACTCAGCGATTCGACTCGACGAAATATCATGTTCTGGGTTTTCTTCTCGCTCAGACCTTCCACATCGGAACAGAGTTTGTGATACCACAGCATTGGGCAGTGTTCGCATGAGAACACTTGACTAGCTTCCTTCTTTTTCTGTTCCGAGCAGGTGATGAACGCTTGAGATATTGCAGCGACAATATCATCGCACACATGATCGGACTGACATTTGAATACATAGCCTATGTAACCATCACTGTTGCCCTCGCGGCAGATGATGCCGAAGTGATCGGCATTCTTATTGCCTTGAGCACAACTAGCCACGTCCTTGAAGTCCTTGTACAGCAGAACTTGCTTCCGATCCGGCGAGATAAGCCGAAGGTCTGAGCGACCCACAAGGAAAACCATGGTGCGGTTCTGCTCGACGTAAGGCGGTATGCAACCATATGACGCTGAACGATCTCGAATCTTGGGTATGCTGAAAAATCGAGTTTGAAAATTAAAATCAGTATTTTTCCTGGACTGTCCTACAACCACATAAAGGGAAATAAAACTCCAAAATCGAAAGAAAAAGCAACACTATTCTATGAAACAAAGTTCAAGCATCTAGAATTGTCTAACTGGACTAGCCAAAGCAAATCAAATTACATGCAGCAGGTGACAACCGCTCAAGAACACTCCAAGCTACTCACATCTCCAGAGTTAGATTTTGCAGTGTCGAAACTGGAGCCGTTAGCGGAGGGCTTGGAAGCTTATTAACTACAAGAGTACCATCACCATCATCAACCTCCCCATTACTCTTATCACTAGATACATAGTTCAAATGAAAGATTGTTACATTTTCGAGATGCACAGACATCGCATTGAACTCACTCTTTTTTGACTGGAAGCACCAGTTGACTGTGTCCGCGTAGCAAGCGTTTCGGTGACTTGTTCTCCTTGTTGTCTTCTTCGGTTTTTTGCTTGCCACCATCTGAGCTTTCGGTGTCGGTGACTTTTAGTTCGATTTTGTCACTTTTAACGGAGCCCTCATCGGATGCTTCTTCGTATTCGGCTTCGCTTCCTCCACCGGATTCTTCTTTTGTCGCCTCAAACGATCCCTCGGTGCTGGTCAGCGACATCTTTCGATTGGTACCCAATTGCACGAGGCGGGATCTTTGAGCATCGTACGCTTTAAATTTTGGCAAAGCATCATCGATAAATGTATACGGGACACGTTTGTGCGAAACTCGGATCTTGCCAACGTACATCACCTCAAAGAAGTGCGTATGATTGGGAGAGATGTCGCCGAGCAGCGAGAGATTTGCCTGAGCTGATGTACTTGTTGGAATGTGAACCTTAAACGAGAAAGATGCAGTCACTAACTATCGCTTGATTGATTGAGATTTTTTCTTCTTTTTCTTACCGTTCCAGCTGAGCTACTCAAACCGTGGGTATAACTCTTGGATGAGGTCATTTTGGATGACACCAAATTGGGACTAGAATCATGCTGGGCATTTCGCACAGCTTCTGAAAGTTTCAAATTGGTGGCCGGGGTTGAGTGCAGACCATTGCCGAAGGCTTTGTGTAAATTTAAGTCACCACCAGAGCCTGAGTTGGCGACAAGTGTCTGTGGAATGCTGCCAACTGAACCGCCTAGTGTATGCGCTGGATCGCGCATTTGATGCATTAGTTCGGCCATCTGAAAAAAAAAAATAAAAGGGATCTTATTGTGAAATTCTTAGATGTACATATGTGCAAAACGGAAATACTGGTTACTTTAAAAGTAAAGGCGTTATATTTCAGCCGGGGGTTTATCTGTTAAGAGCAGGAGTTACAAGGATAGCAAACCAAAACATAAGCTGCTGGAGTTTGAGGGTTTTGTGAATCTCCGCAAACATTTTAAGAGTTGGGAATATAATAAAATCTAGACTTTAATGGTTCAAAACACGCCTAGTCTGACTATGTCGCGGCTCACTTAGACCAACAGTTGGGTCCATTGTGCCTGGGTATGTGGGGTGTACCCCGTGAGACCTACATTTCCACCGCTGATTAGAAACACCACTCATATTGCGCGTGCCATTATTCTTACACGAATGGGAAAACTTCTAATTATATGCCGACTCCGCAAACAGTCGTTTTCGAAACTTTTAAAGAGAATTATGCTCTCGGAGGACTGTCTGCCATTTGTCGTAAAATAATATTTGCACTGTCCCAGCTGGGATGCTAGGTAGATGGTCCAGGACATCACAAGATTGGTAGCTAGAAATAGAAAGAACAGAAATCTGCTACCGAGTAAAAAGAGAATTTAAGAGCAGTGATAGGTTAGGTTAAGTTTAGTTGGCTGACTGCAGGTAGCAGTCACACTTAAACCAACTTAGGCCCATTGCCCATGCAGAAAACAATTTGGTTCGTGCGACGAACTTTCTTATATGATGCTGACATTCTTCAAGTCGTTGAAGAAGTAGGCTCCAAGGTGTTTTTTCTTGCGGGAGGATAGAGCGTTACAGGTGCAGAGAAGATGCATTATGCTTTCCTCTTCTTTTTCACCTCTGTAGCTCCTGCAGAAGTTGTTATGAGGGAGTCTCATTCTTAAGGCGTGTGTGTGTATTAATGGCACAGTGTCCTGTAATAATAAGTCCGACCGAAGTCCAGTTTCTCGGCCGAAGCCGAATGTTTGGTCGGACTCTAGTGATAACGCCGATGAGAGTCCTAAGAGATGACCTGTTCATGGTAATAACATAGAGAGTGAACGTTTTAAATCGAGTTTAGGCAAAATTTGTTTTGTGATGAGGCACGTAGTGCCATCTGACCATCTTAATTTATAATAATAATAATATAATAACAATGGCGGCGCTAAAGTCCGAAGTGGACCTGGGTCTAGCTTCTCAGCAACCACTCGTGTTGTGCGTGCTATTTGTTCCCTCACGAGTTGAGGGGACCTACAGTTTAATGCCGACTCCGAACGGGGAGATTGAGAAGCTTTTTCTAGACAGTTATACTCTTTGAGCATTGTCAGTGACTCGAAAGGGGTGGAGCCCTGAACAATTTTTTTTTAAAAATTGTTTGTCTGATCTTGGATTTGAACCTAGACTGTGAAAGTCGAATGCGCATGGGTCGACGCACGAACCCACACGGCCACGGCCCCACATCTTAAGTTGGTGTTTTCAAAAGTATGATGCTTTGGGCAGAGGTTCTTCACTAGGAAGGTTTATGGAGACCGTTCCAAGCCTGGCGAGATCATCGGCTTCGTAATTCCCCGGAGTGTCACTGTGTCGGTAGGGTAGAAACTCGAGGTTATCTAGAATGATGGAATGACGCGGACTGTGGTTATTCCAAGAGTGAAGTGTTCTGAGTCTAACCGCTGTGCAAGCTGCTACTTGTCTGTCAAACATGTCGAGTGGAGGGAGATGAAGGACAACACGCAAAGGAAGAGCAGTGACACAAACAAAACACGTGCTTTTTAGAAAAAAGCCAAAAGAACGGTAAAAGCCTTGAGGAAGCATATTTAAGCGCTTCAAAATTACGATGATAATTCAACTCTCATAAGAAATAGCGATTGTATTCATGCAGCATTTACACATTGTATTGCGGACTTTTTTAAAAGAGAGTGGTACGGTATGATAACAAAAAACCTCCAGCTGATCCAGTCCCCTAGTTTTGAAGAAATCGGAAGAGTAATACAAGAGCTCAATCAGATTAAGTCGGATAGACAGTGGTTTTTAACTTACATTTTTACAATGTAAATTACCAAGCCGCTGCGGCGTGGCCGGTAAGTGCGGACACATATAGCCACTAACACTCTGAGCGGGACAACCTACAAAAATGCTCCAGTAAAGTTCCTTGGACAAAAAAGAAAAATAATAAATGGCTAACGTAAAGAGTGGGAATGTTGTCAGAAAGCCATCAGAGAAACCGCTGCTAATGCGTTGGGTTTTACGAAACCACCAAGAAAAAACCCATGATTTGACAACGATTGCAGGTTGGCAAATGCAGCAAAGCAAGATACCTACAAAGCAAAGCTGCCTCGAACTACAAGAGCTGTTCGTGAGCTCTACGAACGAAAACTTTTGCGTTCAATCTTTGGTCCTTATTGCATTGAGGTAATAAGAGAAGAAGATTCAACCACTGTATGAGCTATACAGTCTAGCCAGGTGTCTACGGATTTAAACTCTAAGATGGTTAAGCCATATTGAGCGCATGGGCAACACTTCTCCAGCCCGAAGGGGCTTCAACTCCGCACATGTGGGACAAAGCAGTAAAGGACGCCCATAAAACCGATTGCGCACACAAATGAAGAAGGACCTCAGCCAACTTGGCGCATGTAATTGGAGACAGCTGGCCAAAAATCGTGCCAGCTGTAAATGCTTGTTGATTGAGGCGCAGATCCATCACAGACTGTGGACAAGGAAAAATGAAACGCTGTATGTTGAAAATGTTTGTACAGGGTGGCAAATAAGAAACGTTATTTGGGAAATTTGGGAAATTTACGATGGAAAGATTCAGCAGAGAACAAAGAACCAAAGTGGTTCAATTTCATTTTGAAAGTCGCCATTCAATTATTCAGACACAAAGATTATATCGCAATTTCTTTCATGGTCGAAATGCGCACAGTGGTCCAACAATTTACCAATTGGTCCAGCGTTTTCAGCAACAAGGGGCTGTCTGTGATATTCCGCGTGAGGGAAGACCTATAGTTCGAAATGATGTTGACATTGCTCGGGTGCAAGCAATTGTTGAGGATAACTTCGAAACTTCCACCAGGCGACGTTCTCAGCAGTTGGTGATGTCTAGGCGGTCTTTGTAAGGAATTTTAAGTAGTTACACATTTTCCCATATAAGATTCAATTGGTTCATAAGTTGAAAGCAAATGATCCACAAATACGCATTCAGTATGCTCGGCGTTTTCAAGACTTGTTCCGAGAGAACAACGAGTTTATTCACAAACTCATAATGAGCGATGAGGCTCATTTTCACCTCAACGGCAACGTGAATAAACAAAATTGCAGATTATGGGCATCGAAAATTCAAAAGTAATTATTGAACATCAAATGTATCCACTTAGATGCACAGTATAGCGTGGAATAACTTCAGAAAGAATCATTGGACCGTATTTTTTCGAATACGACGAACAAGTTGCGGTTAATACGGATGGCTTTAAATACCGGGGAATTATTGACAATTATTTATGGCCAGAGTATGAGAACAATCTAGAATTGTGGTTCCAACAAGATGGAGACACAGCTCACACAGCTCGTCCAGCTATGGCTCTGATGAAGGAAATTTTTGGTGATCGGATAATATCGCGTTTTCGTCCGATTTAACGGCTCCAGATTTTTTTCTTTGGGAGTACCTGAAAAGTAAGATGTATGCCAATAATCCAAGAACCATACAACAGCTTAAGGCCAATATCCGAGATTGCACTGGGACCTGAAATGCAAAGAAAAGTAATGGAAAATGCTTTGGAAAGAGCACGTCAGGTCAGGACAATGGGCACTATTTGAGAGATATTATCTTTAAAACATATTGACAATATGTTTTATGCACAATATTGATGGATGATTTCTGAATATCAAACGACGTTTCCAAACTATTTCAGTTGAATTTTCTTCTAACTTCAACTCAAATCAACATACATTCATACATCCAAACAAACAAACCTTCATCCCTACATATACCTATATCTCTATCCAAGTTTATGCAACACAGAAAATCCCTTCTATCATACACATACCCAATCATTGCTCATGCCTGCGGTGTGTGTGTTCATTTCTGTTGGGCATTTAGGGGTAGAGATCAAAAGATAACACTCATTAACGAATAGAGTGGTCGAACACAGCATGAAATTTATGTGTGAAAATGAAAATAGTTATCATTTTAAATCTTAGATATCTCAAAATTTCAACATAAATCGATATTTTGAAATTTATCATTTCTTAATGCTTACATTGAGGTCTTCAAAACTGCGTTTTCAGATCTTCAAAATTCGCATGTCGATGATTGACCGTTTTTGGCCAATATCTCCAAAACCATTAAGGCCAGAATGCTCGAAATACTTTTAAATGAAAGTACTCAAAGAAGCCAAGTTTTTGTGATTTTTCCAAATTTTTAAACACTTTGGTTTAGAAATGGCAGGGGGGACGCATTTAAAAAAAACTTTGGAGCTCCATTAAGTAGATGTAATGGTATTTATTTCGTATTATGGTATTTCCAAACGGTATTTTGGATAAAAAAGTGTTGAAAGAAACCTCCACCTCATTTCAACAGATCTGTCGATTGATATATATTTCGATGGTGTGCGACAATTTTTCAAAATTAATGTCAACTTCACCCCCCAAATGGCTCCACTTTTTAAATTTGGGTGCATGGACAATGACATCTAGGCCTGAAGTACCTAATTCCAAAATTTCATGCCGATATCTTCGTAAACTTCGGAGAAAAAAAAGTGTGACAGACACGACGGACGGACAGACGGACGGACACACCGAAATTATAAAGGTTCCGTTTTTGTAGACGGAACCTTAGAAAGGAAAGAAATATGTTATTCATCAAATAAACGTTTCTTATGCGCCACCCTGCACATATATCTGATTTGTGGACAAAATCTGTTGACAAACAAGACTCCTTTCAATTGTAAAATTGGCTGTCATTATGAACAGTCCTGCCAAGTTGAAAATCAAGCCTCTTCAAAAATATCTGACAAGGAATAGTTTATCAAAACCGAATACAGTGTAAGCGAGGTATAAAGGACATATTTTTTTTCGACTAAAAATCTATGGTTTATATCGTTAGCACGGAAAAATTTCAAAGAGAACATTTATCATCGTGTAACAAAATACGAAGAAAAAAATGTTAGGGGCACGTGCCCATACGCTCCAGCCAACAAAACTACAAAGATTATTCGTAGAAAAGATCTGTAGAAAAGTTCCTGCGACACAAAACAATATTGTCCTCAAAATTGTTTGTGGTCCTTAAGAATATTTTGTATTTTGGTCGGAGTTCTAAAAAGCCAAAAGTCTACTCAACGGCGGATGCTCATTGCATTCTCGTGCCGGCAATAAACCAAGACCAAAGTTCATCTACAAGTAGACACAATTTTACATTTTCCTCTTGGGTTGCATTCAGTGCCCACGTGGCTGAGTGCCTAACATAGTTCTTTTTAATTATTCAATCAGAATCTCTAGCGTTCACAGGTCCAATTCACCCGATTGAACCTCCCTTCCTGTCATGTTTCTTTACAGTATTACCTTTCATACATCAGATGCAACCACACCATTTCCACAACAACAAAAAGATTTTCCTTACACGATTGAACTTTCCCTTTGAATCAAAATTTCACAATCGCATATCTTCGAAGCCGTTCATTGAAAGACTTGGCAAAACGTCACCTCACCTTAAATGCCTTCCTAAATATAGCCAACTTTAGAGCGTCGACTAATCATCGTTCCACAAATCTCTGCATTGCCAGAATATTAAAGTGGTACTGTGCGCCATTACCTAAACGATTTGCATGCACTCCGCCTGGTCTGTCAAAGCAAAGAAACACGACCAAAAATAACACGCGACACATCTGTGAGACAACCATCAGCCATCACTGAATAATCACTCAATGACCAAGTGATCAGCATTCGATTGGTTCCTGCCGCTTCTCTCACACGATCCAAGCAAAATCAAAAACCAAATTGAATTCACGCTGGTGTAGCATCTTTGATGCACCGCCAAATGGTCCAAATTGCTTCGGTTAATCGAATGGCATGACACACTATCCCGCAACTCGGCTGCTTGCCACGGGGCTATAAATCGTAGCCAGACACTGTAGCGTCAACGAATTAAAGTTCGCTTTGTGCCGAGATTTTTTTTTTCTCGGAGCTCGACATAGAACAACTTGGCGACTCCAAGAGCGCTGCCGGCATGTTCTGTAATAATTTTTTTTTGTTTCAAAAAATGTTCTATTTTCGACGAAAAGAAAATAACGTATCACGTCGCGAACAGCTGACTGTGATGAGACGACGAGGAATGCGAGACGGTGACAGGGGCCTACTCGAACGCGTGCGCTTCCACATCAACGTGAAGCGTGATATTTATGTGAATCCTCCTCGGCAGAGGGACAGAGGCGGCACATCTGCTACTTTGTCTTGAAAACTCAAGCAACGTCCGTCAATTGCCATGAGGTTTTAATACGTTTTTTGAAAGTATATCATTGTGCAATGTGCTGCTGGCGTACAAGGAGGGGGCAGGCGTTGCCGTGTCAATGGCCTTGGAGATGGCCCTGAATAATTCACTCAAAGCGACCGTGCGTGATGAACAGCAATGTGCATTGTTAGGTTTCGACTCAATTCCAACTGGTGGGTGTTGGATATTTTTCAGTATTCAGTATTGATTAGTCATAATTGCTTGGCAACTCACTGAATCGAGGTCGGAGACAATGTATGACATAAGTGTCCGCATACTTGTGCCGGTTCATAGAATTGAACGACTTCCTTCAGATTGGAAGAGATCCATGCCATGCTGGGAAGCTAAGCTGCAAATGGTACCATCAACGCATACAGGACCAAAGATTGAATGCAGAAGTTTTCTCTCGAAAAGCCCAAGCGATTCTCCATCTGCTCTTGAGATGATCAAGGCGTTGGGAGTGACCAGATACCAGCGATCCTTTTTTAAATTGTTATGTTTTAGCAGCTTGCCAATGACACCAACTGTCAAAATATTCAGTAAAGTTTGTCATTTTAACACGCTTGTCGAACGTCCGAAAATTATTTTATTATTAAAAAAATATTATCGAAATTCCGGCTCAGACAACTTGAATTATTCTGTGAGGACGGTCGTCATCATGGCTTCAGACTGAAGCCAATTCGTCGCACCGTGGAAAACTTTGAACGTGAGTACATTATTTAGGACCTTGAGCCATCAACCAGATAGAGATTGGTGTGAAATGAAGGAATTATAGCAGCCAGTATCGAAGAAGACCCAGAAATGGCGATTCGGTGCTGATTAGCTAAGTCAACCCGGCTTATTTTGAATTCGTTAATTGGGCGCTGGAAATATTGGTCCGAGACTCGGACTTTGGCCGTGAAATGATCTACACTCGGACAAGGCCCATTTAGAGGCTCAGGCTCAGAGGCTATGTCAACAAGCAAAATTGCCGTTATTGGAGCGAACACAATACACAAGTGTTCGACCAAACATCAACGCATCCATAAAGATTGACTGTTTGGTGCTGTTTATTGCAAGGCGGCATCATCGGACCTTATTTCTTTCGAAATGCGAAAGGAGACACCGTTACAATAATAATAATATATAAATAATAATAATAATAATAATGGACAGTCCGGGATAGACTTGGGCCTAGCTTCTCAGCAACCACTCGTGTTGTGCGTGCTATTCTTCTTTCGCGAGTGGAGGGGACCTACAGTTCTGCCGACTCCGAACGGCGAGATTGAGAAGCTATTTCTTTACAGTTATACTCTTTGAGCATTGTCAGTGACTCGAAAGAAGTGGAGCCGTGAAAAAATGTTAGGTTTTTTTTCGAGATTCGAACCTTAGACCTCGAGCGTAGGAGTCGATGCACCTACCCACTACGACAAGGCGGCCCACTACGCCACGACACCGTTACAATGGTCTCTCTGTGGCCAGAGTTCGACAACATCTATATATCCGAGTTGTGGTTTCAACAAGACGGGGCTAATTGCGAACAAAGCGACGCAAAGCTCGAAGTTGTGAAGGAGACATTTGGGGACTGGGTCATTCCATTGGCCGCCGTCAAGTCCTTCGTGTACGCTAATAAGCTAACAACTTCAGTTGAGCTCAGCCCAAGGAAGCGTAGTTCGCTTAGATTGGGAGATCTTCCGCTTCAAAACTAGATATACAGCCTTGGCCAAAAGTATTAGGCACCCTTATCTTTTTGTCTTTGCTGCCAAATCACTTATCGGAAGTAAGTAGTTCGAATTGTATGGTTTTCGGCGACACTATCTGAGTTTGTTAACGATTTTTATATTGTCCTTTAATTTCATTAATGTGTTTTGCTTTTAGAGGATATAACGAATCTTAAAGGGTGCCTAATACATTTGGCCAAGGCTGTATGTACATATAACGAGAAACTGACTGAGAAACGCTTATGCAAGGAACACAATAGCGAGTTACGTAGACAGTCTGTCAGGCCTACTTTGAAGTGACAAATTTATCAACTGTTTTCAGTTCTCAAATTTTACAATGAAATGTCAAAACACAAAAAACACTCTCAATGTGTACGGGAAGTGTCAAAACGTACGCAAAGGTCTGAACATTTGACAGATTTGCATAAGACTGAGTTGTTTACGTTGAAAACGTTGCTCTCATTTTTGAACAATTGTAAGATTGCTAGGCCAACGTACCGGACGCTATTGCCGGAATAACGCCGCACATATTGGACCGAGTCATCGTAAATTGATCACTTGATGCACTGCCGGCGAAACCGAGGAGGCCGTTTAAATGATGTTCTTATCTGGTCACACAGTACTAGTTCCAGTTTGATGAAGTTTATAGTTTATACCTCTGAGAAAAGTACGTTATTTACTTAGTTCGTGTGTCAACTGCGTTAAAATTGTATACTGAAGTTAATTTCTGACACGAGGTGAATATAGAGGTTAACAATTTTCCTGCTCTGGAGCAGCATATCCTTTTTCCTATGGGTTAGTTTTTGACAGTTGTATGTGGCATCTACATATATACGAGTTGTCCGATAAGTACTTAGCCTACAAAAGAAAAACGAACTCAGTGGCGGCGACAACCCCTCATTCGACTCAAAATTCTGCCCGCGAGTGACTTTTTCAAGTTTGAAAACAAAAAGGAGTAGCACGGGACTAAATCTGGAGTATACGGTGGATGGGGCAGCAGTTCGTAGCCTAATTCGACCGATTTGGACTTGGCGACGGCGGATGTGTGAGCCGGTGCGTTGTCATGGTGGAGGAGCATTTTTTTCTTCCCCAAATGGGGCTGTTTTTTCTGCAATTCGGCGTCGAATCGGCCCAATAATTCGCACAGTAGAGCCCTGTGAACGTTATGCTCTTCTCCGGGTAGTCGATGTAGATCACACCTTGTGAATCACAGAAAACGGTGGCCATCACCATCCGGCCGATAAGGCAGTCTTCGCGTTCTTCTGAGCACGTTCGGCGGGTGAAGTCCCCTGTTTCGACTATTCCTCGGTCTCTGGTGTGTACCAGTGGATCCATGTTTCGTCGACGGTCGCGAAATGACGCAGAACCTCCTTCGGATTGCGCTTAAACAGCATCAAACACTGCTCTGAAGTGGTCTCACGGATGCGCTTGGTTTAAAAAGTGAGAAAACGCGGCACCCATCGCGCAGACAGCTTTCTCATGCTCAATATTTTATGCATAATATGACCCATACGGTCTTTTGAGATGCCTACCGTTTTTATCTCGTGCGAGAGATAGCTTAGGGAGACACGTTTTCTCACTCCGGACAACAAGCGCAGACCGAGATCAATTGACGGTCTGCCAATACGAGATCGTGGATTTTTGTCACGTTATCCTCCATGATGGCCGTTTGCGGGGCTTTTGGGCGTAGCTCATCAAAAACCGACGTGCGACCACGTTAAAACTCTTTAAACCAATTTTTGACGGTCGCCATCGAAGGAAAAGAGTCACCGTACACAAAATCCAAGCGTTCTTTGATTTCGGTGCGCTTCCAAAAACGGAAATCGAATCACAGACCGATATTGCTCTTTTCCCATTTTCTAAAATCCGGGGACAAGCCCGCTTCCACAGGCGGTCAAAACAAAACTGCGAGTTCGATTCGGGTGAAATTTTGACAGTAGCCGTCTACGTGAATGTACTACACTATAGTAAGGTCTTGCGATAGCGGCGCCATCGGGCGGTGAGGCTAAGTACTTTTCGGACCTCCCTCGTATATCTGTCAAAAGATATTAGTAGTAGTAGTAGTCATAAAGATAGCTGAAATATTGACAATTCGATTTATCTTAAATTTTATTTGTAGTAGATACAGCTAGAAGTTAAAATTATATTCACCTTTGTGGAAACGTCAAAAATTAGGATGAAGACAATATTTTGACACACGACCCTAATATTGACCCCGAACGTCAAGTCTTTAAAATTCCCTCCTTTACTTGTCGGATTAAGAGAACTGAGGCAACCGAGCGAATACACAAAAATTATACCCTGTGGCCATAGTAACCGTTTCGCTCAATTTCGTTCACTTTTGCCTACTTACGCGGGAGCGGAATAAATCGCTCGCGATGTAAATGTCTGACGGCAGCTGAATTCTTCTTAAGTTTCTATAAGCAATTAAGGACACTTTGAAATTTGAAGTTGCTTCTTGTCATTTTTCGTTTGCTTTTGACACATGCTCACACTTTCTTTTCATTATAGTTGACCCTTAGGTTCGGAACTACCGGCTTCCCCAAGAAAAAAAAATAAATTCAGGCGATAACAACGTTGATTATGTCTAGTGCATATCGAACCAAGTGCTTTTAAAGAGCTCCCCTAATTGACATATAATCGAAATCGTATGTTTACAGAAACAACAATCTGTCACTCATCAAATGAACATCACCAACAAGAAATTATTTTCCGAGTGTCAACAAATTAACCTAACCTCACTGACAGCATACACCAAGCCACACTCACTTAACAGGATTCTAACGATTACTTCATAAATACATGCGACCGACTAAAATCAACCACAAAACTCGTACTACAAATGTAAATACAAACCACTTCTCTAATTGAAATCAACCAACAACACATTTTTCGGTCAGAACACCGATGTGTGCACATGGCCTAAACAAACACAAGAGGTTCAGTTGAGGTATATTGCCGCTCTTCTGTGTGTACACCACAAATTATGAAATACATTTATGAATTTCTAGCTAAAGTGCAAATATCCCAATTTAAACGTTGGGAATGACATTAATTAATCATGAGGACACTCAGAAAGACATCGAGTGGAGAGTTATGTTTTTTTTTTTGCAATTTTCACATGTCATATGCCATCGGGACACTTCAAATGAGATTTCAAATAAAATTGAATGACCATTAAATGACTGGTGGTTTTAGTTGAAAATTAAGATGGGGATTCTCATGACGTCTTCGATGACAGATGCTTTTGTTTACGTCAGAAGTTGACTGTAGTCAAGTCGATTTTTGGCAAATTGTCATGGATTAGTATTGAATAACTGTTTTAAAAATAGATGTACAACTTTTAGGAAACAGTTAAACGAATGCACACAGTAGAGAAGTCTGCGTTGTAAGTTACATAATTGTTTGGTTTGGAATAACTAAATTATGTCCCAAGATGGACGCAAATAAATAATTTTGATAGAAAACAGAATTAAAATTGTAAATTCTTAAATGGTTCACAAATTATGCAGTATAGGGTGTATGGACAGACATATCGTCTAATTGGTCTCCACGGCTAAGCTGAAGCGTATACATTCTTTTGTCGAAATGTTTGATGTCAGTTTTGCATGAATGTGGCTGAATTTCCTTGATACAGCCCTGCTTTTGATTTGTTGTTAATCCTTTCAAAGAATTGTCTTCGCTGCGCGTAGTCAAGCTTTAGTTGATTGAATTGCACTTTGCATGATTTGAAACCATTGACTGCACCAATTACCGAGGTATAAATCTCCCTAACATTAATTCATTAATTTCATTTCATTTTAATTAATTTTCGTTGCCCGCATGTTCCACTAAAGAGGTCGCAGGGGCCATGCGCTCACGTGAGATCTCCATGCCACTCGATCCTCCGCTATCGACTCTAACTCATCAGGAGCTATGCCCAGGCGTAACCAAGCAAGTTTTTAGACTTGGTCCAACCATCTCGTCCTCGGTCTGCCAAACGGCCGCCTACGTGATGGAATCGCATTCAAGGTACGCCTGGGAAGTCGCGATGATGGGGACATTCGTGCCACGTGACCAAGCCATCGAAGTACAGCCCTTTCCGTATGAAGAAGCAGCTGCTTAACATTGAGTTTCTCACTCTATCTCGGCGGAGTAATTCCTACAACAGCACGAAGAAATCTCATCTCGGCAGCTTGTAAGAGTTGGAACAAATACTGCGTTAAAAACCGCTAACTTGCCTTTGACATCAAGCTCGGCCTTCCTGATTTCAAAATTGACCCAAAATTGACAGAAAAACTCAGCATTATTCCTCCCATCACTCGTGAAGAAGACCCCGAGATACTTAAACTTCTTCACCTGTTTCAGTGGGACTCCACTAACATGTAGAGTGTATTTGACAGGCGTTCTGGAAATAACCATACTCTGATTTGTCCACGTTGACCCTTACCCCAGCATCAGCACATACGGCCACAAACTTATCTAGCGCGCGCTGGAGTTCTCTTTGGAGGATGTGAGGATGACTAAGTCATCTGTAAAAGGAAGATGACTTACCCTCAACTCTCTTAATGTGAAACATACCTCGCCTCGACTACGCTGCAACATCAAGTTCATATATATAATGAAAACGGTGAAGGGTGTTTACTTATTACCGTTAACATGAACACAGCTGCTACAGTTTTTGTAGATAGACTGAATGGCCCTCAACAAAGAACCATCAAACTCAGACTCGTGCGGAACACTCCAGAGTTTACCTCGAGGAACTCGGTCGTACGCCTTTTCTAAATCTACAAAAAAACTGTAGATCTATTTGGCATACTCCCAAGCCTTCTTGAGTACCATTCTTAGAGTGAAAAGCTGGTCGGTTGTACTTTTGCCGGGACGAAAACTGCACTGTTCATCTCCCATCCTGGATTCGACCATAGCTCTAGAACGCGCTTACAACACTTTAGCGAACAACACCTGTAGTTGGAGCAATCTCTTTTGTCCCCCCTTTGAAACGAGGGACAATCACCACAGTTTCCACCAATCGCCAGGAGTCTCACCGTGTTCCCAAGGCACTTTAATGACTCGAGAGAGCCATAAAACTCCCTCTTTACCCTTAAGCATTTTTGGCCAGATTTCATCCACACCGGCGGAATTGCCAACTTTTGAATCGCTTTTCAATCGCCAAAATGACTTCCTCCGTCGTTAGACTATTCTCCGCCCTACTCAAGACTACAGATCTGTCACCTTCAGTGCCCTGTTCGGGATTGAGCAGCTCGCTCCATCTGCGCAAGATGTCCACCTCATTGGGAAGCAACACACCGTCTTTAGATTTTACTCCTTCGATGATGTTGAATTTCCTTCCCCTGAGCTAGCGAATAGTTTGCCAGAAAACCTTTTTCGTAGATCTATGGTCGCTTTCCAACTTCTCGCCGAACTCCTTCCAAGACTGCTCTTGCCTGTTTCGAACATTTAGGAGACTGTTTTTAAAACTCCGATCAATTCGGTTGGAGGTTGCTTGGTTGTCATTGGAAACCCAACTGACTCTGTGACAGGCTTTGTGCTCAAACATGGTGAATAGGAGGTACCAAGGCGATTGGCGTTGCAAAAATCTATAAACCTCTCACCAGTGTCATTGCGGTTTGAGTGAGCCCTTCTTGGACATTTGGACCCTAATTTTACCATAAAGTTGATGGGATTTCTTTGACATCTGACAATTAATTTCCACTGGCAAACAAATTTAAGATGCACTCTCGTCCTAACCTAACCTTAATTTCACCAGCAACCATCTGATGGCAAAAGTAGCAGCTAATGTAGTGTCATTTATCTAAAAGGCGTTCTTTTCCTTGCTGAGTGAATTGTTGAATCAAATCTTTTGTCATACCTTTCACCCACGCATCTCGTGGCTTCCTCTCCATCGTCTCGCCCCATAGGACAACATGAACGTGCTGAAATTCGCACAATCACTCCAAAAACAAATATTGACACATTGCCAGAGACACAGCATACGCTTTTATCTTTCAATTTGCCAAATGAAAGAGACTCCTTGTGTCCTTCACACAAAGCCCACTGTGACTTCTGTGGAAACTCGTTCCACTTCCATCTCCCCCGCTCCCGTCATAAGTACACACCTTCTTGCTATCGTTCCAAATAAAAACAATTTCATAATCCATTTCCATTCATCTGCTGAACAGACCCCGTGGGAGTCTATCGCAACCGAACCCCGACGATAAAGACGTAGTTCTGACACCACACCATGGATCACTCTGGAAGCATAATTGAAGGCATCAACATGAAATAGTATTCATGGCCAAGTGGGAAATTTACCGAGAAATATGCATGCGCCTGTTGAAGACATAAATTCTTCAGTTTTCCTTTGAATTTCAGACTTCTCCCGATAAAATGAAACCCGTAACCCGTAACCAATAGCGGAAAAAGCGACAACCGCAGCAAATCGGAGGGTAATATGTCTGGCTTGAAATCCAATTTGTATTCCCCGCAGTATTGCAGAATCCAAGCGAAAACGTAGGCAAACTGCCTTCTTGGAGAAACTACAGAGCTGCGACAGCTCACGTTTTCGTCGTGCGGGGAGGGGGGGCTGCACGAGATAATCGCCTTGAAGGCGGATTTCAAAAGAGTCACGTTCCACCAAGGCTGAGGTTGGTTGTCGCTAAATAATTGAAGTTAAAACGAATAGCCAGATGGAGCTTCTGATTCAAACAAAAAATTGACTGGCTACGAAGGAGTCAGGAGACATTTGTCACATTTGATGACATACGAGTAGTCGTAGACGTTGACGCTTGGGACATCTGTCAATGAGTTGTCAAGGTAAAATGGAAATGTTCTTTTTGAAATAATTTTTTTTCTCAAACAAAAAGGATTGGATTATGACAAATGTTTTCTTCTCTTTTTATCGATATTCCACTTCCTTCCTTAATGATATTTATTTTCACAAATTTTTAGCTTTTACAACCTTCAATCAGTCATCATTTCGGTCTCCGACAAAAGTACACAGTGGCGCAAGGCCTGAATTGATTTCATAAGACAAAGACTTTGTGTGTGAGTGGTAGAAGCAGGGTCGTTTCAGTTCATTTCCCACGACTTTTTACAAGACTTCTTCTTGTCCGATGTTTTCCTTTAGATCCTAATTAAATAAAAAAACAGCCCAAAGAAGCGTAGTTCGCTTGGATTGGGAGATCTTCCGCTTCAAAACTAGATATACAGGGTGGGCCATCTAGTGGTTCTTTTTTAAATCATAGGTTATTTTGACACTGACAGCTGTTTCTCGCTCGAAATCTTGACAGAGTCAAACATACCTCCGCGGAACGAAATGAGTCGTTTTACGCTTGAACTAAGTTAGGAAATATTGAAAACTTATTTTCAAAAGTGAGTGCTGTGTAGCCCAAACACTGCGTATTTTATAAGTTTTGGCCGAAACAGAGCGCCCGCCGCGACTGCTGTACGCAAGTTTGTGCAAAAATTCGTGAGATTGGTATGCTAATGGACAACACTCATGGTCCCCGTCGTCGTACGGTGCGCACCGATGAGAATGTGGCTGCTGTGGCCGAGAGTATGAGATTCAATTCACGAACAACAACTCGCCATCGATCTCAACATTTCACGCACTAGCCTGAGGAGAATTCTGCACAAAGATCTCAGATTATTCGTTTACAATGTCCAATTGACTCAGCAATTGAAGACACACGACCATCCGCTTCGTTATCTCTTCGCAGTTTTGGCCTTAAAGCAGCTTGAATTGGACAATGATTTTGGGCGAAAAATCATCTTTTCTGACGAGTATCTGCGCATTTTCATCTCGGCGGCTACGTTACAAACAAAATTGCCGCATCTGGAGCTCGGAAAACGGAAAACCCGCACGATATTGTCGAGAAGCCAATGCATCCACAGAGAGTCACAGTTTGGTGCGGATTGTGGAGTGGTGGCAACATTGAACCATTTTTTTTCGAAAATGAGGCTGGGAACACCGTTTCGGTCAACGGTGGGTGTTACAGAGCCATGTATGCCTTTTTTTTTTTACTGAAATTTAAGACATGACCTTGAACGACATCTGGTTCATAGAGGACGGCGCGCCATGCCAAACAGCCCATGCAATAATCGATCTTTTGCGCACCAAATTTCCAAATCGTGTTATCAGCTGTCTTGGCGATGTCAATTTGCCGCCTCGGAACTGCGATTTGACCCCTTTTGACGTTGTTTTTGTGGGGAACCGTGAAGGACCGACAATGCAGAAACGAATCAAGCACTTAAGGCCAATATCATCCAAGCAATCCGTGAGCCCATCCGACAGCCCAAAACCATCAACAAGGTCTTGGAAAATTGGGGTGACAGAATGTGCTACTGTGAAGCCAGCCGCGAGGCAGCCATTTGAACGACGTTGTATTTCGTACTTAATGGGAATGTTTGTTCTTCCTAATAAAGCTATAATACATGAAGAAAAATAGTTTTGTTTATTTTCTTGCGTTTTTTTTTAGAAACTTGTATTTGGCCCTCCCTGTACATCGCCTATCGTCTGTTCATTGTCTACTCCCTGTTCCACTTCGACAGAGTTAGAGAGATGTCAATTGTGTCAAGCTTGAATCCTTACTCATCAGATATTGATCCTTGTTACTTGATCTTGTCCCAGAAATTGAAATCATTGCTGCAAGAAGGACGCCGCTAGACACATAGAAATAAATTCATTTATTTTCATGTATTGTGAATAAATGAGGGAACAACATTGAAGGATACAAAGATACAACTGTACATTTGCTTGTTTTTCTTTTTGAAAAATTCTGTGAATTTCTGAATAGTCATCGTATGCAAATTTGCGTCTGTTATTCATTCTCGCTATGAATGACTGATACGTTTTTTTTACAGCACTCACTCACCATCATCATTTTTTTGTACGTTTATCATGGGAGGCTTACGAGAGTTTTCCACGCTACTAGATCCTACGCGAACGACTCTTACTCATCAGAAGCGTTGCCAATGTAGACCAGGAGAGTTGCCGGACTTGATTCAATCCCAGCACTCATCACTTTAAATTAATAAATCTTTAAAAGCGATCGCACACGAATGGTCCAGCGCAAAGAACTTTTGAAGGCAAAGAGACGGGCGTGTCTTCCCACTTTCATATTTTCTGTTCAAAATAAACTCAAATTCTCTACGCGATCGCAAGATATTCTGTTGCCAAGCACAGCCACTAACGATTTAGGCACACATGTACTTAGCCACCACGATTTCTGGCGCCTCGTGAAAGCCGCACAACTTTGCAACACCCGCAAAGAGATTAATTCCTAATTCTGTCCAAACTTTGTCAACAGAAACTAGAAAAAAAAAACATCCCAATTCGATGCATCACCGATTGCGTTGAAAATACTTTCTCCCAAAACAACACAAAAGCCAAACGTGGAGACAGAACAATCGTCTGTTCGCATAAGCTCTCAAGGACGAGGCACTATGTGCCGCTTCCAATTAAGATATTTATAGAACGCCTCCGTTGTTAAGCGTGCGCCGATATAGCCGAAGATCTCATAAACGGAGCCAGTCATTTATTTTGAAAAAAATATCATAAAACAATCGGAGAGGTCCGTGTTGGCTTGATACATGCCACCGCCTTGAGGATTTTAATAGACTCTCGTGGAACAATTGGAGGAGGGGAAAAATCCATTGACCTGTTGGTTGGTGTGGGAAAGTCACGCCATCGTTTGTGTGAAAGTGAAACGAAAGCGTGAGAGAGGGCGTTTTAATTTTGAGAATATTATCTCAAGACATCTGTGCAGAGTGATGTGTGCTAATGTAGACGAATGTCAAAGTTGTGGTTTAGTGATTTTTGTGCAGACTCGATTGGCCATGGTGATAAAGGTCACTGCTGTGGCTGCGGACAAATTACTGGTCTGGTGATCTGGTAGAAAAAACCTGGGGCCTAATCAACGTTTACAATTTGTCAGTGGTTTTGCTTAAGCATTCATAGTCTATCTCTTCGTGTTTGTTGCACAAAAGTTATCCTGAAAAAAGTCTTGTTAAGGAAAGTGTCGAAAGTCAAAAAGTGTCTAGTTAGAAAGCATGGAACAATATTTATCAGTTTTTTCTGCAGATTTAAAGTCACTTAGCCCCCTGATTAGACGAATGGATAGCGCAGTTGCCTGCCCTAAGTTACAGGGCTCCCAGGTTCGAATCCCAGTGAAAGCAAAGTTAAAACGCTCTTATCCGGTTTTTCAAATCTGGTCCAGTCACCATTTGGCGGTGGGATCAAATTAACGGCACTATCACTGGAGCGGTCGATCAGTGGTAGTAATCTGACTGTGGGTATCACAATGGACCAACATGGTCTAAGTGTGCCGGTGAATTTACTAGCAGCCCGCTAGCCTAACCTAACCTAACCCCCTGATTAATTGATTTTAGATTAAGATAATCTAAAATTGAAAAACACTGGAAAGTTCACAAGAAAGGCAAACAAACACGAGGCATAATTTTGTTGACTTTAAAGACGAGACATACAGCGCTAGTTGGAGACTTCTCGTTGCTAATTTGATGTTAGACACAAATTCACCGTGATTTTCCATGTTCAAGAAGGTTCAAGGCAAAGCGAGGCACTATCATTAAACCCATTTTCCATCATTTCAAAGTGCAGCTGCAACTTCGAGTTGGTTAAAGACTTCGTTTTACATTTTTTTTTGTCAAACCGAATCACCGAACAGGAGCAGCAAAAGTTTTTCCCCGCGCAAAAACATTGGAACAGTGACAGCTTACCCATCACAGCGAAGTTTTTTGGAGGGACAGCTTTCTCGGAGGAAATTTTAAGCATCCTTCTGAAGATTGAAGAAATTACTGCGAACTGGAGTCAAAAATTTGATGAGGTCAACAAAATCATCGCCAACATAGTTGATCGTTACGACTGGATGGCGCAGTTGGTTAAGTGCCTGCCCCAATTTGGAGGGGTCTCAGGTTCGAACCCCAGTGAAATCGAATCTGGTTCAGTCACCATTTGCCGTTGGGATCAAATTAACAGCACTGGAGTAGGTTGCTACCTGGCAGTACAATGGACCAGTTTTGAGTCTGTGTGCTCCAGTAGCGCTTTAAAAATACTCAGAAAAAAAATAAATATACAGGGTGCTCATAATACAAGTTTAAAAAAATGAAAAAGAATTTAGCGTTTCAAAAAAATCCTCCGAAAAAAAAAAATAGTTGATTGTATCGATCAGCTTGAAGCTAACTTCAACACATTATATCGAACGAGAAAGAGGGGATCTCGGTCCAGCCTGAGGAGAATCTTAAAAGCTTATTTAATCGACTTTGTCATAAGATTGAGTGCAAACCGCCTCTCCTTACGAACATCTTTCGTACTAAGAAAGAAACGACAATATAGCACCACCACCAATTGTCATAAAATTCAGCAACTCTCTTGAGAGAAATAACGGCAATGAACGCAATGATCAAAACCAGCACAGATCACAAGAATTCCAGTATTCCTCTTTTTCAATTGCTGTTTTTTTGGGGACAAGAGGTAATTCAGTTACAGAGAGGGTAAGTATGTATTGGACTTCCCACAACAGCTCTCGAAGCTATTATCGGGCTGACACCTTTACCCATCTTCGTTAGGAAGATAGCTGCCACTTATGCCGTTAAACTGCAGCTAGAATATCAATTCAAACCAGGTGACCTAGTGGGTCACCTTAGGATACTCAACTCAATCCCTAATAGAGACATGTTTTGTACAATGCCGGACACTATGGTCAGGCAGAACTGTTTCGGCAGGTTATTTGAAGTTGATATATTGGGCCGGGTAGACTGGTCCAATGGTGTTCCAATACTAGACCCCAGAAGTCTGGTTTGGTATACAGATGGATCAAAAATGGATTCTGGAGTCGGAGCTAGTGTCTGTGGACCCAACACTGGGATCTCTGTACCGATGGGGTCTAGTCCCACTGTGTTTCAAGCCGAAATCCATGCCATTGAGATCTGCGCTAGACATAATCTTGGTAAAGCTATCAAGGGCGCAATTATACAAATCTTTTCAGATAGCCAGGCAGCACTTAAAGCCTTATCGTCCAGTCAAATAGACTCCAAAGCCGTCAAATGTTGCCACGATGCTCTGCAATCCCTAGCCAAACACGACAAAGTGAAACTTGTCTGGGTCCCTGGACACAAAGGGATTGCAGGTAACGAATCCGCAGATGAACTCGCTAGAGCGGGTTCAAGTACTGCGTTCATAGGTCCTGAACCATACTGCAGTGTCAATTGGGTGACGGCTGCAGCGCTGATTAACGAATGGGAAAACAAACTTCGCCTAGATCATTGGACCAATGGGTCAGGTCTCAGGCCATCCAAGCGATTAATCAGACCCTATTCCTATCCTTAGCTTAGATAAGGAAAGCATAAGAAAGCTAACGGGCTTTCTTACTCGCCACTGCGGCTTGTATTACCACCTTAACAAAATGAACTTGTGTCAAAACACGGAATGTAGGTTTTGTCTTGAAGAAGACGAAACATCCCATCACATTCTATGTGAATGTCCGGCACTACATTGGTTAAGGAAACGTATTCTCCACAGGGAAATACTGACTTCAGTGGAATTGATAAACTCCACTACAAAAGATATACTATCTTTCATAAGGAAAGTGGTTAATCTTTTGGATTAACTCCAACCCGTCGATACAATAGACCTTTTTAGGTCGCAGTGTCGCTGCCTTTACGGCAGGGTTGTACAAGAGGAAAAAAAATGTATTGGACTTCCATTATCTCGGTACTCTTTCAAGGCGTTCAAGCAAAATCACAAATCTTTGGTCTATTCCAAAAAAAAAAAAAAAATGTACGTCCGATCTTTGGTTTTGTACTCGTTGAACTTAATCAAAGGTACAGGGTGTTTTTTTTTGAGAACTTCAGAATAAAGAAAAGCAAATAAATGCTTTGGTTATAGCCAAGACCTTTATTCGAAACATAATTGTATGATGAGATCTCTGTCGTGCCACCAGCCGCTCCTTCAAATAATGCGTAATCTACATAATTTAAAGCTGAAACCGTTTATCGTCAACAATGCGGTGAATGTTGGTCTTCCAAATTTCTCCAAATCTCCTGCGTATCACTTTAGACTAGAGATAATACATTCTGTCAAGAAAGTACCAGGAATTGGAACACAAAATATGTATCACTCATGTAAATTTATTGTATCGACTTCAAAGTAGACCTCTCCCAAAATAAAACACAAGCCCACAAATAACCCAACAATTAAAACATTTTTAAAAGCATTTTTTTAACACCAGCTTTAGTACTCGCCGTGAATGCTCTTTTATGTCGTCTATTGACTGAAAACAGGTGCCTCGAAGTGATAATTTGAGTTTTCATATTTGTTGTCAGGGGAAGAAGATGGCTATTCGATTAAATTTGTTGAGTTTTTGGCCAGCAATTCGGTTACAATGATAGCCTTGTGAGACGGGTTTTATTTCCTTTCCACAAATCTGGACTTTTTCGTCAAGTTGCTCTCTCAAACGCTGTCTGTTTGTTGTATCACCAAATTGTAAACATGACCTTGACGTGCTTTTTTCGACCGATTTGAATATCAAACTTGTAAAATAATGTCTCATAAACAGTTACAATGCGTTTTGTGAATGTGGTGTCGTATCTGATTCGTCCTATTATGTCTTCAAGACGACTGAATGGCGCAGTTTTTTAAGTGTCTGTCCTAAGTTAGAGAGGTCCCAGGTTCGAATTCCAGTGAAAGTAAAGTTAATATGCTTTTATCCGGTTTTTCAAATCTGGTCCAGTTATTATTTGTCGTTGGGATCAAATTAACGACACTATCACTGGAGCGGTCGATCAGTGGTAGTAGTCTCACTGTTGGTATCACAATGGACCAACATGGACTTTAATCTTCAATTTTTTTAAGGGAGTATTAAGTAATCTCAGTAAAACAGTGGTCCGCATGTGAGAATGATATCTTTAAGCGGTTTGCTCTCATATTCCAGGTCCTGACGTCCATTTGCTGAAACCTCCAATTGAACCTACACCTCACCGATCAAAGTCACAGCAAGAAAAATGAATGCCTAACCTGGAGTAGACAAAAAACAGCCTCTGACAGTGAAAATATTAAAAAGTGACAAAGTGTCCCACTAAACGCGAACCTAAAATTTCACCTTAAGTCAAACATTTGACACCTATGATTAACGATGATTATAAAGTTGGTGATAATAAATTTGCAAATAGGACATCTCGAGCTGACACCAATAACCTACCCTTTCTGACACATGACATAACACTAAACGTCAGTTTGTGTTTTGTTCTTGTTTAATCACTTAAAAGTCAAGTCACAACAAACTGTCAAACGTGTTCGCCGGCATTACGAACCTCTTAATGGATCGCTGATTGCAGCAATCATCAGTCGCCAGCGTGAAAATTAGTTTCTCACTCTCGCGCTCTCTCTTTTCGTTTTATTGACTTTCTATTAATTGACAGCAATAAAAATATGTATAATTAACAACAACCACAAGTCTGGGGTCATTGTAGCAATCACGACCTACTACTTAGCAGTCACAGCTGCTGCGTTGGAAACCAGTTACAGCACACATCAAACCAATCAGCAGGCTAATTAGGGAGTTCATAAAGCTCTGCTGCTTCGACATTGTAACCGGTGAATACAACTAGACGACGGCGTAGACTTAAATGGGAAGTGAAATGCTTGCTACAGTGACATCAACTGGTTTCCATCTAGGAACCGGTGTATGTTCACTTACGTAACGGCAGTCTAAGAAAGCCACAAGTGCCACATTGAGAGCGAGAACGAGAGACTTTAAGTACTTTGTGTAGTTGCCTAGACCTTGACCATCAAACTCTCGATAGATGGATAGTAGGGGAACAGGTCTACGAGATCATTTCGTATTCATAACCTGTAATGAGCGCTCATAAAATGAAGCAGAATTAAAATATTTTATGATCAGACAAACAACCAACAAAAATCGTATAAATGTTAATGATGAGCGAATTAGATTCACAGTTAATTCTATATGTAAACAACTTTCATGGTCGTTTAGTGTGGGTAATTTTTTTGGATTTTGTGGCCTAAATTTGACGCACGATGACAAGGTTGACACGATGACATTTTTTTTAAGTCACACAGCAATAATTTTGTTAAGCTCTGAACGCACTCTTTATTGACTTTTCAGTGAATAAAGCAAGTTGTTGACTGGAAAGTTGTCAAAAGTGACCTCAAAATGGCTTCGATTTATTTTAAAACTTAGTATCCCCAATTGGCTCTTGGAACTTTATCAGTTTCGTCGAAAATTTGCCAAGATCGATAGTTGATCTCTTTATGCCTAAATCGTCTGCGAGAAAAGTAAACTTTTCATTTGAATGTGTACGTGTATCCCGCTTATTTACAGTCCGCTGTTTTCTTTCTTTCACTGTTCGCCCTGAGTTCTCGTAGGGAAAACATCGGTAAATGTTTGTTTTCTAGCAGTCAAGCTTCGCATTGTACCTTGGCCTCGTTCTTTTCCTCATGAATCTTCATTCTGGCGTTTCTGTCGAATTGCCAAACAAACATCAATGAATGCTTCGATGTGTTCTTTTGATTTCTTGAGGGCCGGCATATTTTATGTTTGGAAAATGGTCATTCTGACACCAAATTGCCTGTACATAATCAAAAACAAATTCCACTGCGAAATACCATAAGAATCCACTTAAAAACATTGTTAATAGGATTCCTGGGCTTTGTTTATGGGATTTCGATAGGCTCCACCAACGCAACGGTTGTGTTTACAATCAATTACCAGACGAAATGGTCATCGGAAATGCCATAAATTCTTTAATCTGTTTCCCGATCAGTAACGATCATCAGTAAGACTTCACACAGCTGCGACTGACCTACTTACTAATTGATCATAACCTTGATTGACCTAGGTTTGTTCGATTGTTGTGTAGTAATTTTTGGACTGTTTAAATATACATCTAACGAACGTGGAATAATTGCGTTGGTTAAAAGTTAAGTTGCTCGATTCGCCGCGCAGCACAAAGAGTTTGACACAAGACCGTGTAACAGAGAATGTCATCTGCACCGCTGTTCGAGCTGCTCCATTGGGTATCAGTCTGTCTAGTCCCTCACGAATCAAACCACTCCACAATCCGCACCAAACTGTCACTCTCTATGGATGCATTGGCTTCTCGACAATATCGTGCGGGTTTTCCGTTTTCCGAGCCCCAGATGGGCTTTATTAACGCAGCCGCCGAGATGAAAATGCGCAGATACTCGTCAGAAAATATGATTTTTCGCCCAAAACCGTTGTTCAATTCAAGCTGCTCTAAGGCCCAAATTGTAAGCGAATAATCCGAGATCTTTGGGCAGAATTCTCCTCAGGCTAGTGCGTGAAATGTTGTGTTGTTGAGATCGATGGCGAGTTGATGTTCGTTAATTGAGTCTCACACTCTCGGCCACAGCAGCCACATTCTAATCTGTGCGCACCGTACGACGACGGGACCATGAGTGTTGTCCACTAGCATACCGATCTCACGAACTTTTTGCACAAACTTGCGTACAGCAGTCGCGGTGGGTGCTTCATTTCGGCCAAAACTTATTTTGCAAAAAACACACTGTTTGGGCTACACAGCACTCTCTTTGGAAATAAGTTCTCAATATATTTCCCAACGTTGTTCAAGCGTAAAACGACTCATTTCATTCCGTGGAGGTATGATACTGACTTTCTGTCAAAATTTCGAGCGGGAAACAGCTGTCGGTGTCAAAATAATTTAGAAAAAAAAACACTAGATGGACCTGTATGCACAAAACAAATAACAAAATCCAAGATAGATTCTTGCGGTACATCCGTTGCCACTGGTAAACTCGCGAAAGTTCAGAAAGTCAAATTGAGTTTTTAATTTAAACTCAACAAAACTGGGATCTACCCCATCGAGACGGCTGACACCAATGCGTTGAACTGCCAGCGGAGTATTAACATTGCTTCGAGTTGTCTAGACCCAACTTCCAACATCTGCGATGCGATTGAATGTTCACCTATTTTCTCAAGATGATCGAGGTCTGATCAAGTGTAGTAAACATATTTTGCCTTCCGGACTAAATACAGCTCGTAGCTTCCGTTTTTACAACACAAACTAAACAAATCAATTTGTTGTTGATACATTAATTGCCTGCGCAGCACTCGACAAGCACTTTAATCTGCCGGCCGCAAAAAAAAACAAATGCTTTAGTTTCCAATTTGTTTTCGTGGTATTTTCCCCAAAATGACATCTATCTTTGTTTATATCGCCCGTCAGCTTTCCTCTTTGTTCTATAATTAGCATTCCTTACAGTAATTTATTAGCAACGCAGAACACACTCGTACACATTAACTTCAAGCCAAAGGCCCGAGGACAACAAGAAATGTGTATAAGAAATGCCGTCTGCCATATCATCTGTAATTCTGTTCGGTGATAAAAAGAAAATAAATCGAAATAAATGTATTTACTCATCTATCTGTAACCCCACGTATCTAGATGCACACACATCTATTCCGACGTTTGTTTATTTGACTTTGGTGTCCCATAACGCGCTCCACCGCACTCACACGCACGCAGCTGCGGTCGGGACTGTAAAAATTTAGGCCAATTTAATTCCACGATATTCATCATCAGTAGAATTTTGATGTTTTTTTAGAACACTTTCTCGAGAAAAAAAAACCAAAACCGAGACGTTTTTTTGTTCTTTTGTAGGAAAATCGATAAAAGACGTGTATTCTGGCGAATCACGTTCGGGTATGGTGCACTTTGAGTGGTACGCGCGTTTTATTGGAAGTATCCCAAAACGAGTGCAAAAAAACAATCGCACTGTTTATTGTCTAAATGAAAACAAAATAAGCAGATGTTTACAAACAACGCTCGGCGATAAGAACAAACAAGAAATCGACTTAGTCGTAAGCACATAACCTTGCTGTGGAATGTCTCGTCTTGGTTGGCTTTGAACTCTGGCTTTGGAGTGAAAAATAGGAAGTGAATGGCGCCATTCTTGTGAACTGTTGTCAAACTTCTGAATGGCAGCACGGGATGAGGTCATGAATAAGACGGTTATGTGTTAAGTCAATGTGACAAGTAAGGCATTTTTTTTGGTCAGCGACATTTTAAAGGTGAAAGACTGAGCTTGAGTTGCTTTTGCGACCTTCACCGGGTTGGTCTAGATTATTGAAATCCAACTGGCAGCAGTTCTATTCAGGTTTTTATTTATGATCGATGGCTTAACTGTTGACACCTTTCGATGCCTATAAATTTATGAATTTTGTATGCGTAACTTATGGAACAACGGTGCACACTGCCCGGCGAGGAAGACACTCATTCAATATATGTATGGGCCATCTACTGTTTTTTTATATCATAGGTTATTTTGACACTGACAGCTGTTTTCCGCTCGAAATCTTGACAGAAAGTCACTATCATACCTCCGCGGAACGAAATGAGTCGCCTTGCGCTTGAACAACGTTGGGAAATATTGAAAACTTATTTCCAAAGTGAGTGCTGTGTAGCCCAAACAGTGCGTTTTTTGAAAAGATGTTTTGGCCGAAATGAAGCACCCACCACGACTGCTGTACGCAAGTTTGTGCAAAAAGTCCATGAGACTGGTATGCTAGTGGACAAAACTCATGGTCCCCGTCGTCGTACCGTGCGCACAGATGAGAATGTGACTGCTGTGGCCGAGAGTGGGAGACTCAATTCACGAACATCAACTCGCCATCGATCTCAACAGCTCAACATTTGACACACTAGCCTGAGGAGAATTCTGCACAATGATCTCAGATTATTCGTTTACAAGGTCCAATTGAATCACCTATTGAAGGCGCGCGACCAGCCGCTTCGTTATCGCTTCGCAGTTTGGGCCTTAGAGCAGCTTGTATTGGACAAATCATCTTTTCTGACGAGCATCTGCACATTTTCATCTCGGCGGATATGTTAACAAACAAAATTGCCGCATTTTGGGCTCGGAAAACGGAAAACCAGCACGTTATTGTCGAGAAGCTAATGCATCCACAGAGAGTGACAGTTTAGTGCGGATTGTGCAGTGGTGGTATTATTTCACCAGTTTTCTGCGAAAATGAGGCAGGGACCAACGTTTCGGTCAACGGTGGCCGTTTCAGAGCCATGTGAAGGGACTTTTTTTTTACTGAAGTTGAAGACATGGATATGGACGACCTCTGGTTCATGGAGGATGGCGCGCCATGCCACACAGCCCATGCAACAATCGATCTTTTGCGCACCAAACTCCCAAATCGCGTGGTCAGCCGTCTTGGCGATATTAATTGGCCGCCTCGGAGCTGCGATTTGACCCCTTTGGACTTTTTTTTTTTTGGGGAACCGATGTGAGGACCGATGTTAGGCCAACAGTCCGGAAACGATTCAAGCAGTTAAGGTCAATATCGTTCCAGCAGTTCGTGGGCTACAGCCCAAAACCATCAACAAGGTCTTGGAAAATTGGGGTGACAGAATGCGCTACTGTGAAGCCAGCCGAGGCAGCCATTTGAACGACGTTGTATTTCATATTTAATGGGAATGTTTGTTCTTACTCACAAAGTCATAATACATGGGAAAAATGTAATTTTTTTCATTTTATTGTATTTTTAAAAAGAAACTTGTATTTGGCCCACCCTTTATATATTGTGGCACTAGAGTCCGAAGTGGACTAGCTTCTACAACAATCACTGTGAGTGCTATAGATCTTCCACAAGTGGATGGTCAGTTTTAAACCGACTCCGAACGAAATTTGGCAGAGAGTGATACCTCTATAGTAGTTGCATAGCGTAGTTTCGCATTTTTGTGCCATTAGTGTTCATGAGCCGGTCATAATTCGTCTAAGGTGGTCGACAGATAATCTGCCTTCCAGATTACATCAAATTTTCTGTACAATTCGTTTTTTTCGCGAAATAAGTTTTTTTCGCGAAATGGAATCCAATATTTAACAAGAATCTTCCGTCTTAAGTCTGAAACGGTATTGCTGCTTTGGCTTTACCTATCTTGACGGAGTAATGGGTAGGTTTGCAGTTTGTTTTGTTTGTCAGGGCAATACGTACATATATTAAAACTTTTCTTCTTTTTTGAACTATTTGCCTAAAACGGGAAGCTCCGACAATTGTCTTCGTTCACTTTTAGCCACACTGTCATCGTTATTACTGTGGGAGTCAACGTCTTCCCAGTTGTCCTTTATTGTTAGAAAAATGCCGAAAGAACACAAAATTTTCTTCTAGTACCGGAATAACCTGGTTGGTCGGAAATGAAACTCATAAACTTCTAAAATATTCATAACAGTTTCCAAAACAAAATTATTAAAACCAAGACTACGTTCTTTTCCTGATCAAAAATATTGAAACTTGTAGGTCAGCTTTGAGTGACCAATTAATCTCCCGCCACCAAGGTTTTCGTTCCAAAATCAATTTCATTCTCATTGTCACGTTCTCACTCGATGATGTAATTTCAAGATGATCAAGACCGATCATCTAAGACTCTTTAAATTCGAGACTATCGTATTTCAGCAGATCCGTGACTAAATGCATCGTCTGTAGTGAGAACAGGTTTCCGTAAGATTCGGCCGAAAACCAGATCCAACAACTCACCACATCCATCGAGTATTTTTGAGCTATAACTTCAAATAACCAGTTTCGGTTGTTATTAGTGCGGCAGATTAAATGAAGTTATGAGCTCGAGCACTTATTGCGGTAAGACAAGAGGTGCGAGTAGTTTATTTTTGGCAATTTTTGGTGAGCAAGTGGAATGCTACTTGAAACGTGATGGAAGGTCGTGATTTCGCAAATCAGTGAAGTTGTCAGACAAGGAGAATATCTGCGTGTTTACCTTAAGCACCACACTTGCGGTCAAACCTTCGGTCCTCATCAAATCCAAAATTAGCAATAGTTCTAGTCATCAAGGCACACTTTGAGAGTTGCGGTTATGTGGTTGTTTACAGCAGTAAACCCTCACTTGTTACTGACCAAACAACTTTTACTGAATTCGTTGCTTGTAGTTTTTTGGTACTGCCTAGACAGGAGTTTGAGAAAAAATTAAAAATATTTTTAACGAGATCCAATTAACTGAAGATAAATATGCTCCTCTTTTGGGCAATATTTTGCTATCCTCTGAACAAAATTGCGACGCTGTTGGTAGATAACTTTGATGACTCTTGCCTTAAACAACGGAATCAATTGGTTTTCACAATCTTTTCTTGAAGTAGGCTTGGTCCCTGTACATACACAAAAATCTGAACAAACAGGTGGTTGGTCCCTGGACATACACAAAAATCTGAACAAACAAGTGCTATGTCTGAACTAGGTATTCGCAGAAGTTCATCAGCAGACGTTGCCGTGATGGGAAACAACAGCTTTCCTGTCTTGTAAAGGCAAGCCAAGACTGTAAAGCGGACGAACACTTAGTCTCTATCAGCAAAACACGTTAAAGTGGAAATGTGTCTTAATATATGTACAGGGTGGGCCAAATACAAGTTTCTTTTTAAAAACGCAATAAAATAAACAAGATTACATTTTTTTTCTGTATTATGGCTTTATTAGTAAGAACAAACTTTCCCATTAATTATTAAATACAACATTGTTCAAAAGGCTACCTCGGCTGGCTTTGCAGTACGCATTCTGTCACTCCCATTTTCCAAGACCTTGTTGATGGTTTCGGGCAGTAGCCCACGAACTGCTTGGATGATATTGGTTTGAATCGTTTCCTGATTGTTTGCACAACAACGATCCCTCACGGTTCCCCACAAAAAAAAAGTCCAAAGGGGTCAAATCGCAGCTCCGAGGCGGCCAATTAACATCGCCAAGACGGCTGATAACACGATTTGGGAATTTGCTTCGTAAAAGATCGATTGTGGCATGGGCTGTGTAGCATGGCGCGCCATCCTGCATGAACCAGAGCTTGTCCAAATCCATGTCTTCAATTTCAGTAAAAAAAAAGTCGGTTAGCATGGCTCTGTAACGCCCACCATTGACCGAAACGTTGTTCCCAGCCTCATTTTCGAAGAAAAATGATCCAATGATGTCACCACTCTACAATCCGCAACAAAATGTCACTCTCTGTGGATGCATCAGCTTCTCGACAATAAAGTGTGGGTTTTCCGAGCACCAGATCCGGCAACGTTGGTTGTTAACGTAGCCGCCGAGATGAAAATGCGCAGATGCTCGTCAGAAAAGATGATTTTTCGCCCAAAATCGTCGTCCATTTCAAATTCAAGCTGCTCTAAGGCCAAAACTGCGAAGCGATAACGAAGCGGATGGTCGCTGAGTTAATTAGACCTTGCAAGCGAACAATCCAAGATCTTTGCGCAGAATTCTTCTCAGGCTAGTGCTTGAAATGTTGAGCTGTTGAGATGGATGGCGAGTTGATGTTCGTGAATTGAGTCTCACACTCTCGGCCACAGCATCCATATTCTCATCTGTGCATCATACGACGACGGGGACCATGAGTTTTGTCCACTAGCATACCAGTCTCATGGACTTTTTGCACAAACTTGCGTACAGCAGTCGTGGTGGGTGCTTCATTTCGGCCAAAACATCTTTTCAAAAAACGCACTGATTGGGCTACAAAGCACTCACTTTGGAAATAAGTTTTCAATATTTCCCAACGTTGTTCAAGCGCAAGGCGACTCATTTCGTTCCGCGGAGGTATGATACTTTCTGTCAAGATTTCGAGCGGGAAACAGCTGTCAGTCTCATAATAACCTATGATTTAAAAAAAACACCAAAGACGACTGCACCCTCATAGCGTAATTGTAGAGTAACTGGTATGCCACTTGGGCCAGCGTCGCGACATCTTCCATGAGATGTTACTTATGCAATGCAACATGCAAAGATGCAGAGTTCAACAACGTAGACAAAATGATTCAATTGCCTGTATCGGAACAATATCTATTTTTTGGTCTTTCTGTTTTACATGCATGGATTAGACTTTTTGAATGTGTTTTGCATGTTGCATATAAGCTTCCAGTCCAGGAGTGGAGAACAAGCCACACAACAGAAGTTGCAGTCAATGAAAGCAAAAAGCGAATTCAGAGAGAATTTAAGGAAAAACTTGGCTTAATTGTAGATCATCCTAAGCCGGGATATGGAAATACCAACAGGTAATGTTGCGAGGAGATTTTTTTGAAAAAAGTAGTTTATCCGCTACCATCACTAGAAAAGTACAAATATTAATTCATGTCCATTTAATTGCTTCTTCTTGTCTTTTGTCGATCGGTCAGTTAAGTGAAGAAGCCTTGGAATCAAGAAACAAAGATTTCAAAATTTGTAGGGAGCAATTCAGCCGAAAAACATCAAGAATCGACAATTTAACTGATATTTTCCATAGAATGATGATTTCGTCAGATCCTTTGTTATCAAGTCTTAGGAGTCAAAACATTTTTTTTTAGCAAAATATACTTTTGTTCAGATCCTATAAAACTGTTTGATGTGGAAAACATTTCTTTTCAAAATGAATAAACTGAATTGTGTTAAGTATTAAATGTATTATTTAATATAAATTATAAGATTCAAAAACCAAAAATAGTACTTATAGTTTTAATTTTTATTAAATTTATCGTATACTTATTGTTAACAACACATTTGTCTTTGAGAAATGTACATTATCCTAGATGATAAACACCAAAATGAAAAACAAAGATTTTTTTCTGTAAGATTCACGTAAGTTTATATTGAAACAACCCTCCAAATTTGTCGTTTCTTAGTAAAAGTTAAACCTGAACTTATTTTCACTATTATACAAGGCTTTAAAATACCAAAAGTCACTTTAGACCTTTCAAAATAATTTATCGCACAA
The DNA here is from genome assembly GCA_930367185.1 of Myathropa florea. NCBI lineage: Eukaryota > Metazoa > Arthropoda > Insecta > Diptera > Syrphidae > Myathropa > Myathropa florea. The sequence continues at coordinate 22,624,470 of OV884004.1, forward strand.
AACCACTACTTTTGCCCCACTGTGCGTCGTCGGCAACATCCTTTATAATAATATAATAATGGCGGCGCTACTGTCCGAGGTAGACCTCGGCCTAGCTTCTCAGCAACCACTCGTGTTGTGCGTGCTATTGTTCTCTCACGAGTGGAGGGGACCTACAGTTTAATGTCGACTCCGTACGGCGAGATTGAGAAGCTATTTCTAGACAGACTGAGCATTGTCAGTGACTCGAAAGAGGTGAAGCCGTGAAAAAATGTCTGGTGTTGTTTTCGGGAATCGAACCAACAACATCGAGCGTAGGAGTCGACGCACCTACCCACTACGCCACGGCAACATCCTTTAGCCATATTTAATTAGAAGATGATGTAACCGGTCGTGAACAACCTGATAGGTCCTTATCAGTGGTGATTCAGGCCAGGGAAGTCCACCGTAGACAAAATCTTTACACTATGGCAGATGCTGAAAAAAAACTCAACCACGAACTGTATGAGCTGTAAAGCGACATGAGTCTACCCAGGCGTCTATGGATACAACACCTCAAATGGCCAGGCCTTGAGACCACATAGACAATATTGCTGCAGCCCGAAGAATCTTCGACTCCGCGCCCGTGGAACAACACATTAGAGGACGGCCACGAAACCGATGGCGTGCACAAGTGGAGAAGGACTTCAGCCAACTTGGGGTACATAGTAGGAGGCAGCTGACTAAAGATCGTGTCAGATGGAGAGGCCAGTTAGTTAAGGCGCATTCCGTCCAATGCGGAGAGCAGTGCCATCAGAAGAAGAATATTGGTGGACCGACAACTCTTAATTCGGTAAAGACCATCAGAGCCTCGTAGATTGACTCCATGAAGCACCGTTTGGGTGGCGGCAATATCGTTTGGCCATATTTCTTTGAGAGAGAATGTTGTAACAGTTACTGCTACTGAACGCTATTGAGTCATGTTGGCGAACTTTCTTGTTCCCCCATTGAATCAATTAGGCCTACAGTTCCAACAACAAATCACACACAGCTCACGATGCGATCCAAATTTTGCGAGAAATTTTTCCCAGACGAATGTCAAAAAATTGTTAATAACCCTCACGATCCCCTGATTTCTTCCTCTAGAGGTGCTTGAAAAAGAAAAGACAAGAATGACACCAAACGAGTTATTTCCAGAACGCCTGTTCAATGCACTCTATATGTTAGTGAAGTCTTATTGAAACAGGTGCAAAAGTTTAAGTATCTCGGAGTCTTCTTCACGAGTGATGGGAGGAATAAAGCTGGACTTTCCTGTAGAATTGGTCAAGCTGGGTCAATTTTGAAACAGCTTCGTGCTGTTGTGAGAATTACTCGGGATATGGTGAAAAACACGGCAGTGCGCGAGGAACTCAACGTTGGGCAGCTGCTTCTTCGTACGGAAAGAGCTGTACTTCCATGGTTTGGTCACGTGGCACGAATGTCCCCATCATCACGACTTTTGAGGCGTGCCTTGAATGCGACCGCTTGGCAGACCCAGGACGAGATGGTTGGAACACGTCGAAAAACTCGTCTGGTTGCGCTTGATCATAGCTCCTGATGTGTTCGAGTCAATGGCGGAGGATCGAGTGGCCTGGAGATCTCTCGTGCATGCATTGCCACCGCGACAACTTTAGTGGAACATGAAAATGAGATGAGATGAGATGAGATGACACCAAAAGACCAAACACAACCTTGAGGCTTAGGGACAACATTTGAAACAAATTTGGAGAACTAACACCAAAAATCTACGAAATTGTTCTGAAAATGAAAAGAACTCCAAGGAAAGATGCGGCTTCGAAAACATCGTGTTCCATACGGAATGTTGAAGAGCGTATATTCGATCAACAAAATATAAATGAGAAAACTGTGTTTAATTTGAAGGCTATTAAATAACATCGGCTTGGAACATTTTATTTTTGAAAAAAGGCCATATCTCGAAAACGACGAGTCTGGCTTCAGTTTTGACCACAACAACTTTTGTGCAGGCATTCAATACGAACATTTTGAGGCCACACTGTTTCGTTACGAACTGTTCTGTCAAAATAACATTTCTAAAATGTTTCTTCTTCTTCTTCTTCTTCTGCTTCTTAGGGCGCTACAGTCCGAGGTGGACCTGGTTCTCACTTAACATGCCTCTCCAGCCAGCACGATCTTTCGCCAGCTGTCTCCAGTTTCGCACACCAAGCCGGCCGAGGTCCCCCTCGACTTGTGTGCGCCACGTGGACGTCCTCTGTTGCGTTGTCCCACAGGCTCAGAGTCGAAGACTCCTCGGGCCGGAGCTAAGTTGTCCATACGCTCTACATGGCCTAGCCATCTTAGGCGTTGGATCCGTAGACGCATGGCTAGACTCATGTCGCTGTACAGCCCATACAGTTTGTGGTTGAATCTTCTCCTCCAAATGCCATCAACGCAAACAAGACCAAAGATCGCGCGCAGAACTTTTCTCTCGAAAAGACCAAAAGACTGTTCATCCTCTTGGGATATTGTCCATGTCTCTGCGCCGTACAGCAGGACTGGGATGATCAAGGTCTTATACAAAGTCAACTTGGTCTTCCGAGAGAGGGCTCTACTACTCAATTGCCTTTTGAGCCCATAAAAACAGCGGTTGGCAAGAGTTATTCTGCGTTTCATTTCGGTACTGATGTTGTTTGCACTGTTTACCGCGGAGCCAAGGTAGACGAAGTCCTTCACTACCTCAAAGTTATAGCTGCTTATGGTGACGTTCTGCGCAAGTCGTCGATGTTGTGCGTCCTTTCTCGATGACAGCATATACTTGGTTTTGCCCTCGTTTACCGCCAGACCCATTTTAGCCGCTTCAGTTTCAATGCCAGCAAACGCATCATTGACGGCTCGCTGTGTTCACCCAATCACGTCAATGTCATCCGCGTAGGCTAGCAGTTGAACGGACTTTTGGAAGATCGTGCCTCTTGTGTTGGCCAGTGAGTTTTGGACGATCTTCTCAAGAACGATGTTAAAGAAATCACATGACAGCGCGTCGCCTTGTCTAAAACCTTTTATGACATTGAAGGTCTCGGTGAGTTCGTTACTGACCTTGATGGAGCAGCGAGAGTTCTCCATCGTCATCCTGCTCAGTCTGACGAGCTTAGCAGGAATGTCAAAACTAGACATGGCGCTGTATAGCTCGTCTCTATACACGCTGTCATATGCGGCCTTGAAATCGACATATAGATGGTGTGTGTCGATCTGCATTTCTTGGGTCTTTTCCAGGATCTGCCGCAGTGTGAAGATTTGATCGATGGTGGACTTCCCGGGCCTGAAACCACACTGATAGGGACCTATCACTTTGCTTACAAATGGTTTCAGGCGTTCACACAAAACGGCAGAGAAGATCTTGTAGGCGATGTTAAGGAGACTTATCCCTCAATAGTTGGCGCAGTCAAAGAGGTCTCCTTTCTTGTGGATCGGGCAAACGATACTGAGATTCCGCTCATCGGGCATGCTTTCCTCCGACCATATCTTCTAAAATGTTTACAAAAAGGTAATTTCACTTCTAGTTTCCGCAGTGAGATTGAATTAAATCGGATCCGGGGATACTAGACATTATTTTATGGCAGTTTTACGACCTAATGCGTGTTATTCGGAAGCCGTCTTATGTAAACTTGTCACGAAAGTTTGTTGTGTAGAATTTAAAAAAAAAAACACAAAAGAATCGAGGTTTGCGTGCAAAGATTTAAACAATAGTTTGTGGAACGTGAAAATGCATTTAGTTCTGTACGATTGTTTGATTTAAATTTAGAATACAAAGGTCGTTCATATATGAGGACTATTCTCAAAACAAAGAGGTCCAAATTTAGCTACTCTGTGGAATGATTCAAATGACAGATCATCACTTGACGTCAAAACACATCACATCTGGATTCACCGCCGAATTGAATGCAACGACCAAGTTGAATGCACACAGGCAGAAAAAATTCTCGTGTCAATCTCATAATCATTCAAAAATCAGTCACATTTTTGAAATTGAAAATGTCCCTATGGATCACCCTTTACTCCCCCAACAGCATTCACTTCTCAACTACACTTTGCAAATCGAATAAAAAAAAAGCAAGGAAAGCAAAAAAGAAACGAAAACAAATCAAAAACTGCAGCAGAACACACAAATGACACTCAAAGCACATCAAACGGCATGGAAACTTCCAAGAGATACATACGGTCCGTCGATTATAGAGGGCAGATGCATCGCTCAGCGATGCAGTCAATATCGTATCCCGATGAAATGGTACCGTGAACATGATTCCTGTAGCACTTTTCAAAATCAAACTCAAATTAATTAACTCAAAACTCTCTCTCAGATGTAAGATAAATTCAATTGATCTATTCTCTGCTGAGATACAACTATCTTCACATAATACACGAGTGTGTACTGACTGATTTGCCCTTCACTGTTTGAACTTATATAATTCAAGGGAAAAACGAACGTTATTCAAATAATACACGCAACCCGGAGATGACCAGATGGGATAACTCTTCACTTTATCGGTTTTCACTTTTTAGATGCACAATATTTGAGAGATATAATTGCAATTTCTTTTTTTTTTGCACCTTAACCGAGATCGGGAAACTTACAACTGAACCGCAGCAGCGGTGCGCTATTTAGAACGTTCTTAGTCAAACTGAACGCTGAATGGTGGCGATTATAATTAAAAAACACAAGAAAAAAAGTGATACAAAATTATATGTATTTTCGGTCACTTAGAGATACCGATCGACACCCCTTCGCCCAACACAGCCACCAGCGATGAATACAGAGAGCAGCGCGAGAGTACGAAAATATAAATGTAAAAATGCCAAATGTCGGCTTTGGTATTTGTATCTAGATACGTACACTTTCTGTCGTCGCCGTCGTTGTTTTCCGTCGCCGGCGTTGCCCAAGTAGTCGTTGCCGCGTATTCCTTGGATTTTTTAGTATTTTTGAAAATCGTTTGTTTATGCTGTTGTTGACGATCGACCACAAATCACGATCACATCGAAATACAAACGCATTTCAGTTTTTTTAATTGAGAGGTGTCAGAGGGAGTGTATCTGCGCATCTGTATCGTCGACGAAATTATCGCGGAAACAATGAAGGACAACCGTTCGTTCAATTGACTTACGGACAACGAGCGATCAATTTGATGATTCGTCCGTGCGATCTTTTAGCGTGGTTTGGGTACCCCCGGGTACTGATTGTTTTGTGTATATCATTCAATTTGTTGCACATCCATCGTCTGTGTATTCGTGTGTGTCCACACTCTCTAGCGAAAAGACGGGAGAGTAAGAAAAAAAAAACAAAATATATTTTCAGCGCCCGCGCACGATCGCTTCTATCACTTGTGCACTTGTTGCGATACTCGAAGTGACTAAATGCTTCGCTCGTCGATCGGTGATCGTCGCCGGATTGTGTTGTGGTAGCGAATAGATTTCTTTTTTTTTTAGATACTTTCTCATTAGCTCTGATCGAAGCGAAGAGTGAGTATCTAGAGAGATCTTCATTGTTTTGGTAGGGAATTTCCCAGAGGTCGCTCTCACATGTGTTGACGTGCCTATTATTTTGATTTCGGTTTCTGTTTTTGTCTTTTTTTTATGAGAAACTCCACAAGGGGGGAGGTGGAGATACATATTCGATGTCAAACAATAAGATATTCAGTTGATCAGGTTCGTGAGTTTAATTTGCCGTGAGGGGTTAGGCGATGTGATAATATGCATGCATAATCATCTCACGTGCATGCCAGTGCACGGTTGATGGATGGAGAGATAGAGGGAGGGACAGTTCTGGAAAAAGTGAGGACGATAGCGTGCGGTAGATACTGTATCGGGCATTTTAACGGATACATTTGCGAGTTTTGTTGTGTGGTGCGAAGTTCAATAATCGATTAGTGGCTGCGAAGTGGGCTTGTCAATGACGCGATCGGTTGTTGGTAGTTTAAGTTGTTGTTGGCCTTAAGCCAATCAAATAAAAACCACGCATTCAATTTAATTCAATGTGTTGCCTCTAAAAGTTGGGACTTAGGGCAATGTAGAAAAAACTGTTCTAAGGGAAACATCCTCTAGTTGTCCTTAAGGCTCCTTGGCAGAGTTTTGATAATAAGTTAGGTTAAAGGCTGCTAGTGAATTCACCAGCACACTAAGACCATGTTGGTCCATTGTGATACCCATAGTCAGACTACTACCACTGATCGACCGCTCCAGTGGTAGTGCCTTTAACTTGATCCCAGCGGCAAATGGTGACTGGACCCGATTTGAAAAACCGGATAAAAGCGTATTAACTTTGCTTTCATTGGGATGCGAACCTCGGAGCCCTCTAATTTAGGGCAGGCACTTAATCAACTGCGCCATCCAGTCGTACTGAATATTAAGACAAAACTTGTTCCGATAGAAAACGATATTTAAATAAAACAACAACGATTTGATTCTTTATTTTGAAGCTATATTCATGCCATTACGTATGTACAGGGTGGGCCATCTAGTGGTTTTTTTTCAAATCATAATTTATTTTGACACTGACAGTTGTTTTCCGCTCGAAAGCTTGACAGAAAGTCAGTATCATACCTCCGCGGAACGAAATGGGTCACTTTACGCTTGAACAAAGTTGGGAAATATTGAAAACTTATTTCCAAAGTGAGTGCTGTGTAGCCCAAACAGTACGTTTTTTTAAATGAAGTTTTGGCCGAAACTAACCACCCACCGCAAGTTTGAGCAAAAAATTCGTGAGACTGGTATGCTAGTGGACAACATTCATGATCCCCGTCGTCATACGTTGCGCACAGATGAGAATGTGGCTGCTGTGGCCGAGAGTGGGAGACTCAATTCACGAACATCAACTCGCCATCGATCTCAACAGCTCAACATTTCATGCACTAGCCTGAGGAGAATTCTGCACAAAGAACTCGGCTTATTCGCTTATAAGGTCCAATTGAGTCAGGAATTAAAGGCATACGACCATTCGGTTCGTTATCGCTTCGCAGCGCAGATTGGGCCTTAGAGCAGCTTGAATTGGACAACGATTTTGGACGAAAAAGCGTCTGCGCATTTTCATCTCGGCGGCTACGTTAACAAACAAAATTGGCGCATCTGGAGCTCGGAAAACGGAAAACCCTCCCGTTATTGTCGAGAAGTCAATGCATCCACAGAGAGTGACAGTTTGGTGCGGATTGTGGAATGGTGGCATCGTTGGACTATTTTCCTTCGAAAATGCGGCTGGGAACAACGTTTCGGTCAACGGTGGGCGTTACAGAGCCATGTTAACCAACTTTTTTTTTTTACTGAAGTTGAAGACATGGATTTGGACGACCTCTGGTTCATGCAGGATGGCGCGCCATGCCACACAGCCCATGCAACCATCGATCTTTTGGGCACCAAATTCCCAACTCGTGATATCAGCCGTCTTGACGATGTCAATCGATTTGAGCCCTTTAGACTGTTTTTTTTTGTGGGGAACCGTGAAGGACCGATGTTATGCCAACAATTAGGAAATGATTTAAGCACTTAAGCCAATATCATCCAAGCAATCCATGAGCTACAGCCCGAAACCATCAACAAGGTCTTGGAAGATTGGGGTGACAGAATGCGCTACTGCGAAGCCAGCCGAGGCAGTCATTTGCACAACATTGTATAATTAATGGGAATGTTTGTTCTTACTAATAATGTCATAATACATGTAAAACATTTTATTTTCTTCATTTTATTGCATTTTTAAAAAGAAACTTGTATTTGGCCCACCCTGTATTATTGCGAATGCGGATTGTGGCCAATATGTTTTGCCGGGGGTTAATATGGGCTGCCCGCAGAGTGGCGTCTTGTCTCCTCTGCTATGGAGCATTCTGGTTGACTCTCTGCTCAATGCTCTCAATAATTCTAACATCTACGCCCAGGCCAGCGCCGGCAGGTCTAGGCGTGATCGACGACTGGTGTACTAGAAATGAGCTTTCAGTCAAGCCTCTCAAAACCAAAGTTGTTCTCTTCACGAGGAGGAGGAAATTGATTGGTTTGACTCAGCTAGTACTAAAATCTGTTACTATCCCCTTTTCCGATGAAGCTAAATATCTGGGTGTTATCTTAGGCCATCTTCTGCTAAAAAAGAAGTGGTTTTTGGTACAACTCGCACTGGAGTTTCATGACCATCCTTTTTTCCTCTGACCCACATGCTCAAAGAAGAACACTCTTGCATTCATACTCTTGTTGGCAAGCACAGCCACTCTTACTTACCACGCCACAACCAAACCAAAACGGCTTACTCAACTGAACACGATTTGTATCGTTCTGATAACCCGTCTTCGAACGACCACCACCTAATTCACAGCCATAACCAGCGCTGGAGCCACCGCATGGACTCATTAAACAACGTAGCCATAATTAGCCTGGAACTGGGTCACCTCCAATTCACGTCTTGAAATTAATATCCCATCAAAAGTCATTTTAGGACATTGACATGCTTCCTTTATTTCATTTCACCACCACCGCTGTCGCCGTCATCGTTTCTTTTTTTTTTTCAACCTCTTTTTTTTCCGTTGCTAACGCTCATGTGGCACGCAATTTGCTTCCAGGTACGCGAGATCCAGTGGAGAGTATCACTCCAGTCCTCCACGCTTGAATCGTTTCATTTGGTCTAATGCGCTCTTAGTTATGCCGTGCCAAGGCTCTAACGCCGTCAAATGTGTCTGAAGATTGTTTTATCGTTTAACGAGGTCAACCACGGTACGGGGGTCGTAACGCCAGATGTAATCACGATTTACCTGCAATTAGGTCTTAAGTGCTCCGCCGAGGAATTTCAAATCTCCGGAATTGTGTGCTTGTTCTGAAATTTCATACCACTGGGTGTGATTGCAGTTTGAAGTGGGTGCGGCCCACTGGAACCTACTTCGGGGCTTTGTTTGTGTGGCTTGACTGTGTTTTCACTTTTTTGGGGCAATATGCACTCGAAGCTAATGAAACTCAAAAGTATTGCGATTTTTGGCGACGGGGAAGACTCAATAAAAACATTCTCTTAATTGAAGCAGTCCGGAGTCGCAAGAGAGCAATAGCACGGATAACACGAGTGGTCGCTGAGAAGCTAGGCCCAGGTCCACCTCAGACTGTAGCGCCGCCATTATGGTTGACAGACCCGGCTTCGATTTTAGAATATCCGAAATCCAAATTTCCGCCGTGCTTGAGACTGGTATGCTAGTGGACAACACTCATGGTCCCCGTCGTTGTACGTTGCGCACAGATGAGAATGTGGCTGCTGTGGCCGAGAGTGTGAGACTCAATTCACGAACATCAACTCGCAATCGATCTCAACAGCTCAACATTTCACGCACTAGCCTGAGAAGAATTCTGCACAAAGAACTCGGATTATTCGCTTATAAGGTCCAATTGAGTCAGGAATTAAAGACGCACGACCATTCGCTTCGTTATCGCTTCGCAGTTTGGGCCTTAGAGCAGCTTGAATTGGACAACGATTTTGGGTGAAAAATCATCTTTTCTGACGAGCATCTGCACATTTTTATCTCGGCGGCTACGTTAACAAACAAAATTGCCGCATCTGGGGCTCGGAAAACCCGACCCGCACGTCATTGTCGAGAAGTCGAGAAGCATCCACAGAGAGTGACAGTTTGGTGCGGATTGTGGGGTGGTGGCATCATTGGACCATTTTTTTCGAAAATGAGGCTGGAAACAACGTTTCGGTCAACGGTAGGCGCTGTTAAGAGACTTTTTTTTTCTGAAATTAAAGACATGGATTTGGACGACCTGTGATTCATGCAGGATGGCGCGCCATGCCACAATCGATCTTTTGCGCACCAAATTCCCAAATCGCGTTATTAGCCGTCTTGGCGATGTCAATTGGTCGCTCCGGAGCTGCGATTTTACCCCTTGGGACTTTTTTTGTGAGGAACCGTGAAGGACTGATGTTATGCCAACAATCCGGAAACGATTCAAGCACTTAAGGTCAATATCATCCAAGCAATCCGTGAGCTACAACCCAAAACCATCAACAAGGTCTTGGAAAATTGGGGTGACAGAATGCGCTACTGCGAAGTCAGCCGAGGCAGCCACTTGAACGACGTTATATTTCACAATTAATGGGATTGTCTGTTCTTACTAATAAAGCCATAATACATGGAAGACATTTAATTTTGTTCATTTTATTGCATTTCTAAAAACAAACTTTTATTTGGCCCATCCTGTACTTTCGATTAGTGAACAATTTCGAACCAAGCTGACTTTGGTCATCCCTGTCCTGGTCTATGGCGCGGAGGCATGGATAAACTCAAGAGCAGATGAAGAAACACTTGATCTTTTCGAAAAAAAATACAGCTTACTTCAAACAACGACTTAACCATAACCTCAACTGCCGCTCAATTGCTCCTGTCTTTCTGAACATACGCTGGATCTTTAAATATCTTGCTTCGCTGTGTTGACAAATAACTTTAACAATTAAAAATGCAAAGCAGCTTTCTACAAAAACCACAAATTTTGAAAAAAGAATAAATCATTCCTGTCTGTTTCCATAGAATGCATTAAAATATATTTTTCACCCACAAAGTCTCCATTTTTTCACAGTTTACCTTTCGAACTTAAATCACTTAAAGTTGGCTGTAGAAATCCACTGACAATGTAGCAATCACTAATGGAATTCCCAGTCCATACGTCATTCTATCTGCTTTCAAACAAACTCCGATTCCGATGGAATCTTTTGTTCTCCCACCGATTCCCGTGTGGGTGTAGCCGTAATTACAAAACACGTTCCTACGGAATGAAAAGCAGCTCATGTAAATAAATTATCCCGCAATCGATCCGGCAACCATGACCATTCACCCTCTCCCTCAAGAAGTGTCCTTGCCACAATCGCCAATTACCGAACATTGGGTATTTTTACGAACCAAAGCAAATCGTTTCACCGTATCCATTGTATCCGTTGGCTTGGCGGAGGATGGTAATTTGTACCAGGTAGGTCCTAATTGACTGAGTAATTAATTGTGTGTATCCCGAAATAGACACCCACATCCATCCCCCTTAAAACGACCGGAAGAAGGTGAGGTGGGGTTGGCCAAAAACTTCCACTGTCTGCGTGAAATCACCGAGGCAGGGTACAGTTCCATTCCGCTTTGATTGCTTTTGCACCGAACCGTGGTGGGATTTAGTGGTGATTAGGCAAAATCGATTGCAGCAGATTATCCAGAACAGAAGTTTTTTCCGAAAAGAAAAGCAACGTGTGCCCTTTTTCCGAGCGTATTCATGGAACGCTTTGCACTCGAGCTCATCAAATTAATCCATGCACATGTGAGTGAAGTTAATTACCGTTGGTTCGAATTATCTGACGTCTGTCAGGCAAATACCTTCGCATGTGTGTGCGTGTGCTGATATTTGCATTTTTATTTGACAGCAACGCGGTAGCATAGCAAACGTGACGCCATCGAATCACAGAAAAAATGGAAACCAAAGGCAATAATACAAATATTTATGAATGAGTCGAGACATCGTGGCATTCGATGCTGGTGACATAGTGCCGTTAAATGTCAACGAAAAGTCAAATTGATGTTAAAGCAAGAAAGTTGATGGCATGTCAAGATTCTGGCGAAAGTATTTTTATTGATAGAAAATTCATTTGAAATTGAAAAAAGAAACAAAACAGCAGATGATGGAGTTCTTGGAGATGTGGAGCGAAGCATAGTGTGAGTTTTGGGTTGACGTGGTCGTTAAATGGCACGCTAGCGGACCACTGAAACATGTGTCGCAATATCATATTTCAGATATTTTAATGAAGCTAGCGTGTTCTTTGTGTTTTGTGTCTCTTATATTCTACTCTGCCACGGCAACAATTAAAATGAATGCTTGGGACGCCGAAAAGAGGACTTGGATAGTGCAGCGGTACTGTGCTTTGCAATCCTTCATTTCCGTCCAGAGGGAATTTAGGCGAGAGTTTGGCGGCACTCCGCCCAATAGATGGACCATTATGAGGTTGGTAAATATGTTTGCGGAATCTGGAAGCATCGCACGAAGACCGTACCATCGAGATCCCTATGTTCGGGTTCAAGACACAATCGCGACTGTAGCATCGTCAATTCAGGCAAATCAAGGCGCTTCGACTCGAAACTTATCGGTGCAAATTGGAGTTAGCAGACGGACGTTGCAACGGATAATTCATGGTGACTTAAACTAGTTTTCGTACAAAGTTAAATTACAAGCAAGTTAAACCCTCTGAATTCGCCTATTCGCCATAAATTTTGATAAAAAAAGATTGGAATGGCCGAAGAAGACAACAGCTGGATAAATTGCTTGGCCCTTACTCTGTATCGATATTCGAATAGCACAAATATGCGAAAATGCTTTGCGATTCTACTTGTAATCGGTACTCTGTATGAAAGTAGAATCAAGTGCTACTGTTGCCAATTGTCTCCAAAAAATTTGCTAATTTCGAATTTCAACTTCGAAAAAAAAGAGCTGAAACTGACATTTGAAATTCAAATAAAAAAAGATTTTGCATTTGATAATTTGATGTTTTCATTTTGTTGAATATATTTTTAAATAAAACGCAAATAAAACAAAAATAATGGACTTAGACAGCGTTGAATTGTGGTTTGATGACGATAATGTTTCTGTTGAAAGAGTTGAACGCCGACGAATTAGGGACAAATCAAACATAATGGAGCTAAATGATGAAAGGTAAACAAAAATGTTTGTAGCATTGCAAAAAAGAAAAGTGTACATTTTGCTATTTACTTGTAGCTTCATCAAAAACTTTAGATTATCTAAATTAGCATTCATGTATGTTTTGGATAGCATACAGTTAATCAAAAAAGTAAGTATACACTACCTCCTGAACTATATTTTTCTAAAGAAAACTAAATATTTGCAACAAAAATCAACAACCATTTCTTTTTTCTGTTTTCACAAACGTAATACTATTTTTCAAAAAGAACAAACATAACAAAATAACAAAACATAAACAATAGAATTCAACTTAAAGTAATATGAATGGAAATTTACATCAAAAAAGTAAGGCACAGTGGTGGCTCCGTAATGGTATGGGGGTGTATGGCGGCAAATGCGGTCGGTAATTTAGTTTTCATTGATGGTACAATGGGCAAATATCCCTATTTGGACATATTGAAAACTAATTTACTTGAAAGCGTCAGAAAGTTGGGTCTGGAAGTGTCATTTATCTTTCAACAAGATAATGACCCAAAACACACCTCTCATATTGTTAAGGAATAGTTATTATATAATGTTCGCAACCAGCTGAGAACACCACCCAATCGCCCGACATGAATGCAATAGAACATTTATGGGAACATTTGACACGGAAAGTTCAAAAACACGGTGTCAAGACAAAATAAGACTTGCAAAGAGTGCTTCAGAAAGAGTTGGCTAAAGTAAGCCAAAAAGTAACATCAAAATTGGTTAACTCGATGCCAAATCGAAAGCAAGCAATTATAAAAGCCAAAGGCTACCCAACGAAATGTTTATAAGAAGACTAAAGCGCAGAGAAAAATTTCAGAAAGTATTATTTTTTGTTTGTATACTTACTTTTTTGATGTAAATTTCCATTCATATTACTTTAAGTTGAATTCTATTGTTTATGTTTTGTTATTTTGTTATGTTTGTTCTTTTTGAAAAATAGTATTACGTTTGTGAAAACAGAAAAAAGAAATGGTTGTTGATTTTTGTTGCAAATATATATTTTTCTTTAGAAAAATATAGTTCAGGAGGTGAAGAATTGCGCGTTCATCGCCGACGTACAGCAGTGCCAAATATAATTAAATTAGCCGCTACGTTGAAGTTCTTGGCAACAGGGCAACAGCTACCAGCATCATGTTAAAGGAGATAGGCATACTGGACTTGCACAACAAACAGTGTCGACCATTACAACAGAAATATGTCGTGCAATTGAAAAGGAGCTTCGCATGATTCACATGTGTGGAATCTAAGTGATGAACGAGAGTTTCTAAAGAGAAACTTTGAAGACGGCGACACATCATCTTGGGTAATTGGTACGTATGCAAAATTCAATCATAATATGAAGACTAATACTAACTAAATTTCGTGCAGGCGATTCCGGTTATCCCCTAGAACCTCGGATTCTAACACCTTATCGCACAGCATCTGATAACTCAGCGGAATCAAATTTCAATAATAAATTCTCCGAAACGAGATCTATTATTGAGAGAGTGTTTGGAATCCTTAAGGGAAGGTTCAGATGTCTGCTTGCTGCACGAGAGCTCCACTGTTCGCCAGAGAAAGCAACGAGAATTTTAAATGTCTGTTGCGCCCTTCACAACATTTGTTTGCAATATAGAATTGAAATGCCGCATCAAATGCAAACAGATGACGACAACGATGACCCAGCCTATAATTTAAATCAAACTGATTTCCATTGTCAAGACATGTCTAATATTGCTAAGACAGTAAGGGACCAAATAAGAAATAATTTGTTAATTTAAATACCTTTTTTTTATTATTATTGAAATAGCCTAAGCAGTCTTAATATAAAATAGATAAATAATGCAAACAAAATTAATTTGTCTAATCAGAATGGTTTTCATCCTGCGAGATAGGCAATGCATTACATGCTTGTTGGAGGGTTAAAATTTCTCTTTTTAGTTCCAATTTTTTAATACGATCTTTTGTCTTTTGAAGAGCGTTTGTTTTTTTAAATTCAAACTTTTCTTTTTTTATTAATAACTTATCTTTTTCAATTTGCAATTTGTCCTTCATCATTTCCAGCGACTTTTCTTTTAGCACAAACGATCTTCTTTTGTATTTTGCGATAGTCTCGATGTTGTCGTTCATTTTACCAAATATCTCTAAGGATTTTTTTTGAAATTCAATTTGATGGGCCACCTGCTTCTCAAGTAAACACCGACGGTTCTTAGGGTTGTTGGTAGATCTACTTTCAATAAATGTATCCCTGCCAGAATATGAAGGAAGTTCATTTTCTACAGCTTCTATATTTGATAACTGTGATGTAGCTGTTGGAAGTTCTTCTAGACTTTTGTTTGCTCCGAAACTGAAGGTGTCCGTCATCCCACCGACTGCTTCATTCAAATCTAAAAGTTCAATAACTCTTTCTTCTAGAGAAGAAAGTGCACGATGTCTGCTTGAACCACCCCCAGTTCCTGATACGCTTATTTTGTTTTTTCTTATTTTCGCCTTTGTGTGAACTTTAAAGTCAGCCCAAACCTGAAACAGTAAACGAGGTTATTCGGGCTAAATTAGTCCCTTTGATCTTACTTTTTTCCAGCCAACTCCATCGCGCATGGGAGGACCCTCACCATTTAAATCTTTTGCCAAAGACTCCCATAAACAAAACGACTTACTTCTAGCGTCCGCAGTTTTCAAATATCCCTTTGCGAGGTCCGTGTGTGTAGACAAATAATCCACCAGTATTTCAAACTGAATAGGTCGTGTATTTATGTTTTTAGTAACAGATTCCCTGCAAAAGGTTTTCACATATGTTTAAATATGGTGACACATCTTTTTTTTAACAAAATACTTACATTTTCAAATTAAACTTATACACTTGGCACACCATTCGTCAACCAAACCACTATCGAATGAAACAATGCGAATTCGAACGGTTTTGACGTTGAGATAAGCAATAGAGAGTACCTCTTTTGCTAAAACAAAGGATTATCGAAGTTGGCAACCCAAGATTACTCGAATTTCGAAAAAAGTGACTTTGCTGTTCGAATTAGAGAGTGCCGATTTTGCGAATTCGAGTAATTTCATATTAGAGTAGCAATACAGAGTAAGGGCCCTTGTCTGATGAGGCTCATTTTGATCTAAACAAGCAAAATTACAGTATATGGAATGAATCTTATCCAGAAATAATCCATTAGACGGAACTGCACCCAGAACGAGTCACTGTGTGATGCGCAGTTTCGTCAAGATGCATTGTGGGGCCATACTTCTTTGAAGAAAACGGTGTAACAGTAACTGTCAATGGGGACCGTTATTTAAAGAAGTAGAAGGAGTTTATTTTATCCAGAACTGCGCCGAAAACGTATCCGTTTCAACAGCATTTGGTTCCAGCAAGATGGAGCAACTGCACACATAGCCAGACCGGTTATGGCGAAGCTCCAACGAAAATTTCCAAACAAAGTAATACTCAGAAATTCCACTTTCCGCTGGCCCCCAAGGTCACCTGACCTGACTGCACAAGACTTTATTTGATGGGGTTATGTCAAGTTAGAGGTGTACAAAACGAAACCAAGCTATTTGACTGAATTGAAGCAGTCCATTAAGACAATAATTGAAGCGATCTCGACTCCAACCCTTCAAACCCTTCAGACCGCAATGAATCATTTTCAGATCAGGGGTCGCGTCGATGAGTATGGAGGTCATTTACGGTCTATCTTCCTCAAAACCAATTAGGTTAGAAACGGGTATGACACATACATACATTACAGCTGGCACAAGAGGTTGCACATATTGGGATGCCAATTCATCGTTGGATCAAGACAATAAGCGATCGCCTGGCTGTGAGCCGCATCTAGGGCGGAGGCCCCCACCCACGAAGCTGATCACTCCCTCAAAGAGTGTTTCCCTGACCTCTTGGACGGTGCCTACGGAGCCTATCCGCAGTACGATGCTAAGATCGTACTCGAGTACTTCATTGCCAAAATCGACAGGAAGAACATTTTCGACAGAGTGATTGGAAAGCACAGCTTCCACGACACGACAACAGACAACGGCTTCCGACTCACGGACTTTGCAACAGCTCTTAATATGCAGCAACCTGGCGATCCCAGAATGATCGAACCGCCAATCAGATCAAATATCGTCAAATATCCTGAATATACGATCATTAAGAGGGGGAAATATCGACTCTAACCATTTTCTTATTGCAGCACGATTCAGAGCCGAGATTCAAATCTGCACCAGCTAACAAACAACATTAGACATTGGACGCCTGAGCACATCGGAGATTGCCAGAACCCGAAGAGCGATTTAGCGAGAGACTCCGTGGTATGCCTACGTTAAACACAAACGTCAACAATATGTGATTACATTGCCGCTCGGCTATACAAGAAATAGCCGAAAAAATCGTAGGGTACCTCCCACCACTGACGAGAGACCCGTGGTATGATGCCGAGTATAAGCAGAAAAAAACTGCAACCGACAAGGCATACCAAAAAATGCTGCATGAAAAACCAGCCTAGCGCAAGGAATGTCTGGCAAAAAGACGGGAGAAGAAACTGCTGCGACAAAAGAAAATATTTCTCGCAACCCCCCAGCTCAAGGATATCGAAGAGTCTGGAGATGAACAAACACGACGAGCCTTTTATAAAAAAAGGCCTGCCTCGTGTTAGTTAGTTAAGGCATTGGTTACCATGTTTTAGGAGCACCCAACTGTTTCCACAATTAGTATGGACGTTTTTCCCCTCTCGAGCATGATACCACTTCCGTACAATGCGTTTTGCGACCAATTTTAATGTTTCTGCTGTCTTTTTTTAAATATTGAATAAATGAGCTAAAATATAAGTCTTAGCAAAAGACTCGCCCCTTTCCAGTGCGATCCAACACAATCTAAAGAAAAGTTTATACAACGCACATATTTTCTTGCACAGTTGAACATCACATGATGACTTTTTGACGGAAGCGGTAAATCAAATAAGCAGTTGTTGTTTTTGTAAACTAAATGAACAAATGGTATATTCGCGGTACTACATTTCGAAAATTTGCTTGCAGCTCTTTGCAAATTTTCAGAAAAAAATTAGTTGTAACATAAAGGCTTCGTACCTGTTGTAATTGCACTTTAATTTTTGTTACTTTAGTTCGTAGTGTACTACAGTTTTGACAGTTGAATTATGATGTCAAGTATGTACATTTTTTAAGGAAGTCTTTTTGGATTCAGCAAGCATGGTGTTTGATTTACAAAAGTACCTATTAAGTACATTAATTCGACTGGATGGCGCAGTTGTTTAAGTACCTGCCCCAAGTTAGAGGGATCCTAGGTTCGAATCCCAGTGAACTGCCTACCTGGCAGTACAATGGACCAAATTTGAGTCTAAGTGCTCCAGTAGTGTTGAAAAAAAAGTGCATTATTATTAGAGTTGTACCGAATAGTGATTTGGCCGGATACCGGATACCGAATATTCGGCCTGCAGCTAGGCCGGATAGCCGAATATTCGGCGGCTGGATATCTGCCCAAATTAAAAGTATAATAGTTTGGTTCTCTGATACTCAAACCAGACCGGTACAAGTAAAACCAACTTAAACATGTTTGTTTCCTTCTGGTTGCGAAAGGCAAGTCAGATTGAGTTTTCTGCCAAAAAAAATATCGCCAACGAGATTGACTTATATCTCAAAACAGTTTAGGACTTGGTGGTCAGTAAATGGAAGACAGTAACCAATTTTTACCAAATTTGCCAAAACTTATTTTTATCTCCATGCAGCAGTGTATACTGTGAGAGACTCTTTTCTAAAGCATGCATCGTGTACAAAAACAAACGTAATAAACTATTACCCCTGAATGCAGAAAAACTAATTTTCATTCACCATAATTTGGCTTTAGTAAACTTGCAATATTAAATCGTTTTTTTATTTTGTTGTTTTTTTTTATTGAAAAAACGACTATCCGGTATTCGGCCGGATATCAAAAGACTATTCGGCTCCGGCCGGATAGTATGAAAGAAGCCGGATAGGCCGGATACCGAATACTTGCCGGATATCCGTCACACCTCTAATTATTATTACACCACTGTAGATGACAGTTCAGTTTGAGTGTGATTAGAACAACGATGTCAAAACCGGACCACAAATTGGATTACCCTACATAAGTGAATGAAAACCGTTATCAACTTTTTTTCAAAGATAAATTTGCATCGAGAGGCGTGTTGTTGAACTGCAGTGTAATATTAATGAGAAATGTTCTGATAAAAATGTCGACGCTGTGGCTGTGTGTTAAGGGAGATTCTGATTCATCATGCACTAGTGCTTGGCCTGTGTCGTTCGTCGTTGTGGAAGATTGTGTGCACAAGGTCGTTGATCTTACTGAGATCATAAGCGTCGCTGTTGCCGTTTAAAAATGGGTCGCCCAGCGCTGTTTCTATCTTGGGTGAATTCCTCCAAACCTACAACCTACAATCAAAAGAGAACAAAAGACCCGCTCAACAACAGTAGAAGGAACAGATCCAGGATTAGAGCGGTCTGTACTGGACACTGGACTGTTGGCAGACATGCTGAAAGACTAGGCATACCATTTAACACGCACTGCCGCAGCTGCCGGGAGGAAATCGAGCCAGAAACCTCCGAGCACTTCCTGTGCAAATGTCCGGCTCTGGCTAGAGTCAGGCAACACACTCTGGGCAAAGCCTTCTTTACTTACTTACTTAATGTGGCGCTACAGTCCGGGGTGGACCTGGGCCTCAACCAACAAGCGTCTCCAGCCAGCTCTATCTTTAGCTAGCTGCCTCCAGTTTCGCACGCACAGTTGGTTGAGGTCCTTTTTCACAGACGGGATCGAAAATCACCCGAAGAATTTTCCTCTCAAAGCAGCCAAGAGCAACCTCATCCGCTTTTGACAAAGTCCATGCTTTTGCGGCACACAGGGTTACCTTGGTTGTTCGAGAGAGGGCTTTGTTTATCAATTGCTGTCTCAGCTCAAAGAAGCAAGGTTTATTCTTCGTTTGATTTCAGCGTTGGTGTCATTGTCTGAATTAATAGCGGTTCCTAGGTAGACAAAGTCTCAAAGTTACATCTGTCTGCTTCTTTAACAACCCTAAAAACCTCTCGGAGGCAAACATTTACAGTCTGCTAGCCTTCATAAACTGAAACGGAAGCTGCTAAAATGGGTCTGGCGGTAAACGAGGGCAAAACAAAGTATATGCTGTCATTGAGAAAGGACGCACAACGTCGACGACTTGGCCAGAACGTCACCATAGACAGGTATAACTTTGAGGTAGTGAAGGACTTCGTCTACCTCGGCTCCGCGGTAAACAGTACAAACAACATCAGTACCGAGATCAAACGCAGAATAACTCTTGCCAACCACTGTTTTTTGGGGCTCAAAAGGTAATTGAGTAGTAGAGCCCTCTCTCGGAAGACAAAGTTAACTTTGTATAAGACCCTGACCATCCCAGTCCTGCTGTCCGGCGCAGAGGCATGGACAATATCCCAAGCGGATGAACAGTCTCTTGGTCTTTTCGAGAGAAAAGTTCTGCGCGCGATCTTTGGTCCTGTTTGCGTTGATGGCATTTGGATGAGAAGATTCAACCACGAACTGTATGGGCTGTACAGCGACATGAGTCTAGCCAGGCGTCTACGGATCCAACGCCTAAGATGGCTAGGCCATGTAGAGCGTATGGACAACTTAGCTCCGGCCCGAAGAGTCTTCGAGTCTGAGGCTGTGGGACAACGCAACAGAGTACGTCCACGAACAAGGTGGCGCACACAAGTCGAGGGGGACCTCGGCCGGCTTGGTGTGCGAAACTGGAGACAGCTGGCGAAAGATCGTGCTGGCTGAAGAGGCATGTTGAGTGAGGCCCAGGTCCACCTGGGACTGTAGCGCCCTAAGAAGAAGAAGAAGAAGAAGAAGCCTTCATAAACTCCACAAAGTCGTTTTAACAATCCGAGGCAAATCTGAGAGAACACACACTCCCTTCACCCCCTTCACAACAATTAGGTATCCCATAGGAAGTGGTATCAAAACAGGATCTTGTCTGTCGTTTTTTTTTTCGTTTGTAATTCATTTTTATTGATTAATTCATTGTGCTTATATACTAGACGCCATAGCGCCGTAGCGTAGTGGGTAGGTGCGTCGACTCCTACGCTCGATGTTGTCGGTTCGATTCCTGAAAAAAACATCAAACATTTTTTCACAGCTCCACCTCTTTCGAGTCACTAACAATGCTCAGTCTGTCTAGAAATAGCTTCTCAATCTCGCCGTACGGAGTCGACATTAAACTGTAGGTCCCCTCCACTCGTGAGAGAACAATAGCACGCACAACACGAGTGGTTGCTGAGAAGCTAGGCCCAGGTCTACCTCGGACAGTAGCGCCGCCATTATTATATTATTATAAAGGATGTTGCCGACGACGCACAGTGGGGCAAAAGTAGTGGTTTTGTGCGATAAATTATTTTGAAAGGTCTAAAGTGACTTTTGGTATTTTAAAGCCTTGTATAATAGTGAAAATAAGTTCAGGTTTAACTTTTACTAAGAAACGACAAATTTGGAGGGTTGTTTCAATATAAACTTACGTGAATCTTACAGAAAAAAATCTTTGTTTTTCATTTTGGTGTTTATCATCTAGGATAATGTACATTTCTCAAAGACAAATGTGTTGTTAACAATAAGTATACGATAAATTTAATAAAAATTAAAACTATAAGTACTATTTTTGGTTTTTGAATCTTATAATTTATATTAAATAATACATTTAATACTTAACACAATTCAGTTTATTCATTTTGAAAAGAAATGTTTTCCACATCAAACAGTTTTATAGGATCTGAACAAAAGTATATTTTGCTAAAAAAAAATGTTTTGACTCCTAAGACTTGATAACAAAGGATCTGACGAAATCATCATTCTATGGAAAATATCAGTTAAATTGTCGATTCTTGATGTTTTTCGGCTGAATTGCTCCCTACAAATTTTGAAATCTTTGTTTCTTGATTCCAAGGCTTCTTCACTTAACTGACCGATCGACAAAAGACAAGAAGAAGCAATTAAATGGACATGAATTAATATTTGTACTTTTCTAGTGATGGTAGCGGATAAACTACTTTTTTCAAAAAAATCTCCTCGCAACATTACCTGTTGGTATTTCCATATCCCGGCTTAGGATGATCTACAATTAAGCCAAGTTTTTCCTTAAATTCTCTCTGAATTCGCTTTTTGCTTTCATTGACTGCAACTTCTGTTGTGTGGCTTGTTCTCCACTCCTGGACTGGAAGCTTATATGCAACATGCAAAACACATTCAAAAAGTCTAATCCATGCATGTAAAACAGAAAGACCAAAAAATAGATATTGTTCCGATACAGGCAATTGAATCATTTTGTCTACGTTGTTGAACTCTGCATCTTTGCATGTTGCATTGCATAAGTAACATCTCATGGAAGATGTTTGAAAACATCGATGGTTCCACGTCAAAAATCGATGTTAAAAAACATCGATATTAACAACGATGGGCACCGTGGCGTAGTGGGTAGGTGCGTCGACTCCTACGCTCGAGGTCGTCAGTTCGAATCTCGAAAAAAAAAAACATCAAACATTTTTTCACGGCTCCACCTCTTTCGAGTCACTGACAATGCTCAAAGAGTATAACTGTCTAGAAAAAGCTTCTTAATCTCGCCGTTCGGAGTCGGCATTAAACTGTAGGTCCCCTCCACTCGTGAAAGAACAATAGCACGCACAACACGAGTGGTTGCTGAGAAGCTAGGCCCAGGTCCATCCGCCATTATTATTATTATTATTATTATATACTAGACAAAATGCTTATCCTAGTTGAACGAACACCAGTCTCAATTCTAACTCACTGCCCCCACACGGGCTCTCTAAGGTAAACTTAACCTTAATCTATGTCTTTCGACCTAAGGGATCTTGTCTGTCCACCTCCACTTTTACCTTCCTATCTTCCTTCAAACCTAAGTCTCGATTATTTTAGATTTATCTGCTTACTGGGACTGTAGATCCCACCGTTTACTAATCGGGGTGAAACATAATGTCCATCACTAGTCGGCAAAGTCTCACAAAGATAGAACAAACAACCACGCACTAACCGTTGAAAATAGACGACTGGATGGCGCAGTTGGTTAAGTACCTGCCCCAACTTAGAGGGGTCCCAGTGAAATCCAATCTGGTGCAGTCACTATTTGCCGTTGGGATCAAATTAACGGCACTGGAGTAGGTTGGTACCTGGCAGTACTATGGACCAGTTTTGAGTCTGTGTGCTCCAGTAGTGTTTCAAATATACACCAAAAAAAAAATGAAAAAAACCATTGAAAATAGAGTAGTGATACAAAGAATCTGTAACTCCGAGCCAAATAGATCAAAATGTGAGTTTGAAAGCGCAATTTAGTGAGCCATGCAAAACAAGCGTCTGCACTTAGTCTCTGTCTGCGAACTTCTACTGTCACCTCCATCTGGTGAAACCCGGGAGCCGAGTACCATCGACAGATCTTTCAGAGGTACAGGGTGGATTTTTAAATCATATTTTATTTTGACACTGACAGCTGTTTCCCGCTCGAAATCTTGACAGAAAGTCAGTATCATAGCTCCGCGTAACGAAATAAGTCGCTTTACGTTTGAACAACGTTGGAAAACATTGAAAACTTATCCAAAGTGAGTGCTGTGTAGCCCAAACAGTGCGTTTTTTGAAAAGAAGTTTTGGCCAAAATAAAGCACCCACCGCGACTGTTGTACGCAAGTTTGTGCAAAGAGTTCGTGAGATTGGTATGCTACTGGGCAACACTCATGGTGCCCCCGTCGTCGAACGGTGCGCACAGATGAGAATGTGGCTGCTGTGGCCGAGAGTGTGAGACTCAATTCACAGACATCAACTCGCCATCGATCTCAACAGCTCAACATTTCACGCGCTAGCCTGAGGGGAATTCTGCACAAAGATCTCGGATTATTCGCTTCCAAGGTCCAATTGATGGGCCCACTGCTCTGGAACATCATGTATGATGGAGTACTAAGGCTAAGGTTGCCCACAGGAGTAAATATCATCGGCTTCGCTGATGATATAGCTATTGTAGTCGTTGCGAAACACATTCACGAAGTTGAGTCAACCACGAATGCGACAATTGGCCAAATAAAGCTGTGGCTCGAATCAGCAGGCCTCGGACTAGCGGACCACAAAACGGAAGCCGTTCTCATCACGAGCAGAAAAACCGTGGAGTATATTAATATTCAAGTCGGCAACCAAAATGTTCAGTCAAAGGAAGCAGTAAAATATCTAGGAGTGATGCTTGACAACAGGCTACGCTTTAATAGACATGTGGATTATGTGAGCAAAAAAGCTTCATCCATACAAGCGGCACTTTCCAGGATACTGCCGAACGTGGGCGGACCCGGATACGCAAAAAGGATGCTTTTAACTGAGTCGTCAGCTCGGTTATCTTATACGCTGCACCAGTCTGGGCGGATACCCTCAAAAAAAATAAATCAACATGCCGGAAACTATCCTCGATCTACCGGCGATGCGCGTTAAGAGTAATAAGCGGCTACAGGACGATCTCGGACGAAGCAGCATTTGTTATAGCGGGAATGATCCCCATTGATATCCTTGCGGATGAGATGAGGAGGATTCACCACAGAAAACCCTTAATCCCAACGGAGGCCGGGGAAATAAGGAATATGAAAAAGGATGAAAGGACTCGTTCAGTAGCTCTGTGGCAAACTCGATGGGATAGCACCACGAAGGGCAGATGGATCCATACCTTGATTCCACAAGTGTATACCTGGATTAGCAGATCGCAAGGAAACTGCAACTACCACCTAACTCAGTTTCTATCTGGCCACGGTGGGTACCGAAAGTACCTGCACCGTTTTGGCCATGACGACTCGCCGTACTGTCCAGAATGTCCAAACCAGGAGGAGGACGTGGAGCACGCATTCTTTTACTGTGGACGCTTCACAGACTGGAGAGGTTATCTACCAGACCCACCAGATCTAGTAAAGAGAATGATGGAGTCGGAAGATTACTGGGTGGACATATGCGGACGCATAAAAACATACAGGTTGAGCTGCGGAGAATAGAAGCAGCAAGAAGAGCAGTAGCAGCAGAAGCAACAGAGTCTGCTGAAGCACAGGAGTAGCATTAATTGCTTGCCAGCCCCGCGAAGTAATACCTAACGGCAGTTCCGCGGGGAGAGTGGTAGAAGAGTGCAGGGTGTGGGTTAGTACGTAGGCGTATTCCCTAAATCGAGTACTTGGGTTTGCGAATCGTGCATGCTGATAGCACGGGCTATTTGTATCTTTCGAAGATTGCCACATCCTTGGACGCAACCAAAAAAAAAAAAAAAAAAGGTCCAATTGATTCAGCAATTGAAGGTGCGCGACCATCCGCTGAGCGAAACATCGTCTTTTCTGGCGAGGCGCATTTTCATCTCGGCGGCTACGTTTACAAACAAAATTGCCGGATAACCCGCACGTTTTTGTCGTTGTCGAGAAACCAATGCATCCACAGAGAGTGACAGTTTGGTGCGGATTGTGGAGTGGTGGCATCATTGGACCATTTTCTTCGAAAATGAGGCTGGGGCCAACGTTTCGGTCAACGGTGGGCGTTACAGACCCTTGTTAACCAACTTTTTTTTACTGAAGTTGAAGACATGGATTTGGACGACCTGTGGTTCATGCAGGATGACGCGCAATGCCACAATCAATCTTTTGCGCACCAAATTCCCAAATCGTATTACCAGCCGTTTTGGCGATGTCAAGCGGCCGCTTCGAAGTTGCGATATGACCCCTTTGGGACCGTGAAAGACCGATTTTATGCCAACAATCCAGAAACGATTCAAGCACTTAAGACCAGTATCATCAAGCAATCCGTGAGCTACAGCCCGAAACCATCAACAAGGTCTTGGAAAGTTGGGGTCACAGAATGCGCCAATGCGAAGCTAGCCGAGGCAGCCACTTGAACGTGGAAAGTTTGTTCTTACTAATAAAGCCATAATACAAAAAATTAATTTTGTTAATTTTATTGCATTTTTAAAAATAAACTTGTATTTGGCCCACCCTGTAGCCAGTCGTTTACTGATCCAGCGCCTAAGATGAATGGGCCATACAGAGTGCTTGGACAACTAACTGAGCTTGTGGGACAATACAGAAGAGGAAGTTCTTCTACAAAAGGACGCACACAAGTGTAGGACAAGTGGACGTTGTGCGCAATTGGAGGCAGCTATCATAAATATCGTGCTAGCTGATGAGACTTGTTGTTTGAGGCCCAGGTCAACTACGAACTGTAGCGCCATCAGAAGAAGAAAAATTACGACACCGTCCGACCCTGAATAGTTTTTGCATCTGTCAACGGAGGATGTCATACAAGTTCACACACTCTTGCTAACCAACTTGCCACACCATCGACTACTTTCATTAATGAAACGGCTCCGTTAAGTAAGTGACACCTTTACATCTGTCGAACAGACTGCCCTCAAATGCATTGCCACTGTAACCGCAGTGAAAAGTCCATCGAACAAGTGAAAATTCTTCCCACATTTGTGTTGACAATAGCGGTGCATTCCGAGCCTCTGCTTGCACATCTATCGCGGTGAATTCACTTTCTTTCTTCACTAGCGGTATCATCTCCCGTTTCCATTCACTTGTATCTGCGTAATGCAATCGCAAATCCATTGACAATACCAGGTCACTGGAGAGTGTAGAGAGTTGTGCAGCAAGAACCACATTGTGTGACACTTCATTGGATAAGCAAATTTGATCTCGAATGCCCTCATTCCATGGTCGCAGTTGCGTTTTTTTCCTCTACACGTTCAATATCAATCAGGGTAAACATTTCTCTTCATCGCACCGACACACAAATGTCAGGCAATCGAAAGAGATGTCAAGAAAGTTCAATAGAGCTCACAAATGTCAAACACAAAGTTTTTTCATTTACACAAAGACGCTGATGCTTTTCCAGTTTTTTTCGAAGAACTCTTTATTGCTTTCAATTCTCGAAGGAGGTCATTTGTTTCTGTGTCCTTCTTTTCGGGATACAAAACAAGAGCACGAAGGAAATAAGTTTCTGTCAAAGTTTTAGTACTCCTTCGTGTGTTATAATTTTGACACTTGACTGATTGAATTGATGTGTCTCACAACTTTGGTCGTGTTCATGAATGTCGATCCAGTGTGTGTGTTTGGGTGTGTTTCAAGCATCGCTCTGGGGGGAGATTTTAGGGACAAACTTTCTTTATTTCGCAAGAGGATTAAGGGGGCGTCACCGATAGGGTAGGTAGTTTGCAAAAAAAAAAAAAAAAAAAAAAAAAAAAAAAAAAAAAAGGATTTGTTTTTGAACTTTTCAAGTATCCCCATTGGGGGAGGCCTGCAGACTTGTTTTGATGTCGCACGAGTGGGGAGGAATCCAGATGAGAGTGATTTATAATTTGATGGAATGGCTCCTAGTGGGTCGTAAACTTTGTTAATGTTATTTATCACCATTTCATAGGCGACTCTGACACGGGAATTTCATATTTCATGATATTCAAACAAATACGAATTACGGAATATATTTTATTTACTTTATCGCCTATTTAAGGAGCGACTGTTAACATAAGCCTAAGGAAGGTTTCTATCTCTCGAGCTATCATCCATCGTGTTGCAGTAATTATTAATTCTTTTCATACTATGCGGCAAGCTTCTCACAGGAAAGAACTTACAACCGACACTCGCTAGCCCGGACACTTCAGTATTTCTGACGCCTCTATATTTCGGATACTTTCAAAATGTTACCTCTACAGTCAGGATAGAGTATTAAAATGCGTAAATATGTACGAACTGACTTTTCACTATTCCGGACACACCCGACACTTTATGTGTCCGGACTACTAGCGAGACTGTACATTGTACAATGGCTCCAAGCCAAACTCAGACACCTATTTAATAACGAAATTTAAGACAAATAAATAACTAAGGAAAGGAAAATAAAAGAACAGAGAAATAAGGATTTTTCGTTCTGGAAAGAAGTTTTATTTACAGACGAAAGCAAGTTCAATATTTTTAGATCTAACGGCAACCCCTACGTGTGGAGAAAACACAACGAGGATTTGCTTTCGAGGAATTTGATACCCACTATAAAGCATGGTGGTGGATCGGTGATGGTGTGGAGATGTTTTCCTATTTCTGGACCTGGTACATTACATTTCGTGGAAGGAAAAATGGATCTAAATGTTTACTTGGACATTTTAAAACACAATTTGTTCTTATCTGTCAGTAAACTTGGCCTAGGTAATCGCTGGAATTTTTACCAAGACCCCCAAGGCTTATAAAGTACGATTCTGGCTGTTATACAATTGTTTCCATGTCATGGAAACTCCTCCACAAAGTGCAGATATAAACCCTATCGAGAACTTGTGGGAATACCTGAACCAATAAATTGGAAATTGTCCTGGGTGGACCTGGGCCTCTGTCAACATGCCTCTCCATCTACCACGGTCTTGTGCTAGTTGCTTCCAGCTACCCATGTTCAGCTGATTGAGGTCCCTTTCCAGCTGCGTATACCACCGGAGTCGTGGTCTTTCTTTACCGCGTTGTCCCTCGGGGTTGTAGTCGACGACTTTCCAGGCCGAAGCATTAGTGTCCATTCGCTCTACATGACCAGATCGATCGCTGTACAGCCCTTACAGTCCGTCGTTTAGTCTCCTCCTCCAAAACACCATTAGTACATATGGGACCAAAGATAATACGAAGGACTTTCCTCTCGAAGCGACCAAGAATCTCCTCGTCCACGTCGGTAAGTGTCGATGGTTCTGCGGCATACAGCAGGACTGGGACTATCAAGGTCTTATAAAGGGATATCTTGGTTCTTCGAGAGAGGGGTTTATTTCTCAAATTCCTCCCAAGCCCAAAGACAGCGATTGGCAAGGGTGATTCCTCGTTTTATCTCCGCGGTGGTGTCATTGCTTGCGCTTCCTTCTGAGCCTAGATAGACAAAGTCCTTCAATATTTCAAAGTTATAGCTGTCGGTGTTGGTGGACCTTTTTCGTAAACAGCATGTACTTTGTCTTACCCTTATTAACCGCAATACCCATCTTGGTCGCTTCCTTCTCGATGCGTTTGTAAAAACAGATTTGTGGAAGATTGTGCCTCTGGTATTGAGTTACGCACGATCTTCTCGAGAATGATGTTAAAATGTATGACCGTGCATCGCCTTGTCTAGATCCTTTATCCGAGCTGTATTGCTCAATTCAATACTAAGTTGGAGTTCGGTTTCAGTTTTTTTTTCAGTTGCTTTGGTGTCCAATATAACAACCATTCTTTTCATAATTTCGCCGTGTGCTTTGTGTCGTTGTCCTGCTGGAAGACCCATGATACATTCAATCTTGATTTTACAACACTTGGTGGTAAATTTCCCCTAAAATGTTCAAGTAATCAGTTTTATTTATTTAAGTGTCAATAAAGACCAAATTTCCAACTTCTGATGCCGTCATACACCCATAAACCATAACCGAACTACCACCATGCACTATGGTTGCATTCAAACTGACATTCTTTTGTTCCAATTCTGTGTTTTTCCTTTCCTTTATTTTGGGCGATTTCATTTTTATACTTTTTGGCGTGCAGTAGACGTCTTCATTCTGGCTTCTCAGGAAGAAAAAGAAAGAGCACGAGAATCGCGCGATCGAGGAGATGGAGAGGTATTATGGCAGGAATGATGTCCGAAAGTTTTACCAAAGGGTAAAACTTTAATCGAATGGGTATAAAGTTCGGATAGAAGCTTGCCGGGACGAAAATGGAGAGCTAATAGTAGATTCGCAGTCGATACTAAGAATTTGGAAAAATCATTTCTGCAGACTGTTGAACGGCGATGAGGACACAAATACCGCTGTCAGGCAGAATGTTTCACTCAACACAACGGACGATGATAGAAGAGAATACCGTCCCCCCGATCTAGACGAAGTCAAGATAGGATATCGAGACTGAAGTCTAATAAAGCTGCTGGTGCAGATAGTCTGCCCGCCGAAATGTTTAAAGCAGCTGGAGGTGATCTGGTAGGGCGCATGCACCAGCTCATATGTAAGATATGGTCGGAGGAAAGCATGCCCGATGAGTGGAATCTCAGTATCGTTTGCCCGATCCACAAGAAAGGAGACCCCTTTGACTGCGCCAACTATCGAGGGATAAGTCTTCTTAACATCGCCTACAAGATCTTCTCTGCCGTTTTGTGTGAACGCCTGAAACCATTTGTAAACAAAGTGATAGGTCCCTATCAGTGTGGTTTCAGGCCCGGGAAGTCCACCATCGATCAAATCTTCACACTGCGGCAGATCCTGGAAAAGACCCAAGAAATGCAGATCGACACACACCATCTATATGTCGATTTCAAGGCCGCATATGACAGCGTGTATAGAGATGAGCTATACAGCGCCATGTCTAGTTTTGACATTCCTGCTAAACTCGTCAGACTGAGCAGACTCGTCACCGAGACCTTCAATGTCCAAAAAGGTTTTAGATAAGGCGCCGCGCTGTCATGTGATTTCTTTAACATCGTTCTTGAGAAGAGGCACGATCTTCCAAAAGTCCGTTCAACTGCTAGCTTACGCGGATGACATTGACGTGATTGGGCGAACACAGCGAGCCGTCAATGATGCGTTTGCTGGCATTGAAACGGAAGCTGCTAAAATGGGTCTGGCGGTAAACGAGGGCAAAACAAAGTATATGCTGTCATCGAGAAAGGACGCACAACTTCGACGACTTGGCCAGAACATCACCATAGGCAGCTATAACTTTGAGGTAGTAAAGGACTTCGTCTACCTTGGCTCCGCGGTAAACAGTACAAACAACATCATGACCGAGATCAAACGCAGAATAACTCTTGCCAACCGCTGTTTTTATGAGCTCAAAAGGCAATTGAGTAGAGCCCTTTCTCGGAAGACCAAGCTGACTTTATACAAGACCTTGATCATCCCAGTCCTGCTGTACGGCGCAGAGGCATGGACAATATCCCAAGCGGATGAACAGTCTCTTGGTCTTTTCGATCTTTGGTCCTGTTTGCGTTGATGGCATTTGGAGGAGAAGGTTTAACCACGCACTGTATGGGCTGTACAACGACATGAGTCTAGCCAGGCGTCTACGGATCCAACGCCTAAGATGACTAGGCCATGTAGAGCGTATGGACAACTTAGCTCCGGTCCGAAGATTCTTCGACTCTGAGCCTGTGGGACAACGCAACAGAGTACGTCCACGAACAAGGTGGCGCACACAAGTCGAGGGGAACCTCGGCCGGCTCGGTGTGTGAAATTGGAGACAGCTGGCGAAAGATCGTGCTGGCTGGCTGGCATGTTAAGTGAGGCCCAGATCCACCTCGGACTGTAGCGCCCTAAGAATAAGAAGATCCGAGAACGGAACATACCAAGCAAAGGGTCGTTGAAGTCAACTTTAAAGGAAGAATGGCAAAAGTTGGATGAGTCAATGCCAAAACGACTAGAAGATGCTTTAAAGTCGAAAGGGAAACAGACTAAGTACTAATTTTGAGATTGTACAGTTTGTTTGTTAAGTGAACACTTTTTTTGACGCGAAAAAAGTATTTTTTGTTATTTTTTTATTGAATTTTTATTATTGTGTTATTTGTCAAGCCGTTTGGTTTTGTTATTAGAAAATAAAAAAAAAACCTTTCAAAGCATCAAAAATTTACAAAATCGGAGGTCTGGAACCGCTTTTATTAGTCTTTTAATATGTCACCACATAGGTGTACTTTCTTTTGACGCTCACAGTAGCTTTCTTGAATCTATTCCTGCCTGCAAAAATGATCTTTCCAAATTCCAAGTATCGATTGCGACTATACATCCATTTGTCCGTTCTTGTCCCGGCAGTCTTTTGTTCGAACTTTATACCAGAGAAAAGCTATTGCCTCCGTTTCTCAGAGATGTGGGAGGAATAAGTAAGGAATAAAATCTTCGTTAACTACGGAAAGTGGTCAGATAATACCACTTTAAACAGAACAACTTCAATCAACTTCGCCAAAGACTAAGAAGCTTAATTGTTTACCAAAACCAAGTCCAGCGACCGTTACATGTAACCTCCAAAACACAACAGAGAACATTCTTGTGTATTCAAACGACCTTGACCAGCTAAATATGGTAGAGTTTTGCACTCACATCATCTACCACAGAAGGTGTCAACTTTGCATAAGCCAGAGGCATTTTTTTTAAAGTTTAGACTTTTCATTTGTCGTACTTCTGCGGAGTCGAACACTCTCTCTGAACACTTTAAAGATAAATGCTTCCAAGCGATTACAACATTCAACGGTGGATGTTTACTTATGACAGTTGCAGTCTTATCCTACCACTTCAACACTTTTATGTAAACAGAATACAATTACTCACCTCATCGACGGACTCGCATTCGAACAAATGAATGTGTAAGAGCGGATCCCGTGGGTCCTTCATCAAGTAAACAACTCCAGTGAGAGGACCGTTGAATTCCATAACAGCTGCACTCTTAGCAGCGTTCGCCGCTGAGTTGATTCCACTGCAGTCAGCTGCAATTGGAGCACAAGTCCCACCTGCGGTCATACCACCAGCGCCACCACCACCACCAGTACCTGTACTCGAGTATCCCGATGATGATGAGGACGATGTGAATGATGATTGCGACGAGGTGGATGACAATGATGACGACGAGGACGAGGACAATGATGTTGCACTATTCAAGGCGCTCTTAATGCCGTTTGTGTTCTGTTTGACTTGCGAGTAACCGGTGCGTCCATTCCGATGGATGATGCGGCACATGCCAACTATGTGCTTCAACGGATGTGCAAACTGAAGTTCAAAGTCTGAGTTGTAGGACTCGAGGATGCCGTTTTCAACGCCGACCGAGAGCTGCAAGAAAAATAAAATATTTTTAGTGAAAAGACGACACAAACACCAACAACAATGAAACAGCATGAAGGACACTCTTGAGGCTTTCGCCAAGTGTCTTGCTGGCTCCTCCAAGCAGGCATACACAAAGCAAATAACAACAACTGAGATCCGAGATGAGGGAAAACTACACAAGGACTCGCAGAGATATTTTCATGGTCGGCTTTATGCGAATGATTAATTTGAGAGCACTTCCCGTCGCTCCGCTTTGCTGCGGACCACCAGTCGGCTCGGGGAGAATTTAATGAATAATTTAAACGAGGATTCACATAATCGGCGGAAGGAAGAGTCCCTGCGAATCAGGGCGTCTAGGGAGCGTGGGAAATGAGGTGGAAAATTGCGTCTAACGTCATATCAATTGTTTTCGATTCACTTCGCCTTTTGTCACGAATGTGTGCGTCTCGGGAAATGGGATGCTAATTGACACACGCCCGTGTGTATGCAAATAAGTTTATGAGACGAAAACAGTTTACGACTTGGGGGCAAATTGATGGCGTCGGGCTTATACCCGAATAAATGTTAACGATTCGGGGTGCAATAACAAAACGAAGGAAGGTTTTTATTTCGGGATAACAGAGAGGTCGCAAAACGGGAGTCTTTCGGACGATAAAATGAGAGTTTGTTGATGTAACGCAAGCTTACGAGCTTGGCGAATGGCGTATGACTTAACCTGATAAGCCAATCCGCATCAAAGAGCGTTAAATAGGCGTTCAAACGCGACTCACGATTGTCAAATTGTGTGGCTTAATTGATTTGAGATTGTCACTTGCTTTAGAATGTTGAACACATCCTTTAATGTCAAGTCTTTTCGGAGTGGGTTTCAACGGCTTCTGTTCAATGAATGCTGAAAGGAAAACTGCAGCATTTTACAAAGGTGGCTGTCATAATGAAATAAACTTAGCTTTTGGTTGGAACTACTTATTTTATATATGACTGGCTAAAAGTAACAGCCAATTGCAACGTCATCTCTGATTCATCTATCGAACTTTTTAGACACATCTTTCAGATCTTCAGACCGTAGCGTAGCTTTCAGAGGGACTTCAAATCATTGACATTCATACCATGCAGACACAATCCTCCGTCTATAAGGTCTCTCTCCACGACTGAAGATGGAGTATTCTACCCGTGTGAGACATCGTTGGCGGCTGTAAACGAAAGAGTGGGAGAATCTCATTTCTCTTCGATGATGGGGATGAAGGAGCTAATCCTGTAATTGCCAAATGGCAGCGCCCCGTAGTTGAGTCAGCAGAAGCTACCTGGTGCATAAATCTACTCCAAAATACAGGGTGGGCCATCTAGTGGTCTTTTTTTAAATCATAGGTTATTTTGACACTGACAGCTGTTTCCCGCACCAAATCTTGAGAGAATGTCAGTATCATAACTCCGCGGAACGAAAAGAGTCGCCCTACGCTTGATCAACGTTGAAAAATATTGAAAACTTATTTCCAAGTGAGTGCTGTGTAGCCCAAACATTACGTTTTTTTAAAAGAAGTTTTGGCCGAAATGAAGCACCTACCGCGACTGCTGTGCAAAAAGTTCGTGAGACTGGTTTGATAGTGCACAACACTCATGGTCTCCGTCGTCGTACGGTGCGCACATATGAGGATGTGGCTGCTGTGGCCAAGAGTGTGAGACTCAATTCACGAACATTAACTCACGCGCTAGCCTGATGAGAATTCTGCACAAAGATCTCGTATTATTCGCTTACAAGGTCCAAATGACTCAGCAATTGAAGGCGCACGATCATCCGCTTTGTTATCGCTTCGCAGCGCAGATTGGGCCTTAGAACAGCTTGAATTGGACAACGATTTTGGACGAAAAATCATCATTTCTGACGAGCATCTGCGCATTTTTATCTCGGCGGCTACGTTAACAAACAAAATTGCTGCATCTGGGGCTCGGAAAATCCTACCAGTTTGGTGCGGATTGTGGAGTGATGGCTGGACTTTTTCTTCGAAAATGAGCCTAGGAACAACGTTTCGGTCAACGGTGGGCGTTACAGAGCCATGTTAGCCGACTATTTTTTTTACCGAAGTTGAAAACATGGATTTAGACGACCTCTGGTACATGCAGGATGGCACGCCATGCCACACAGCCACAATCAATCTTTGGCGCACCAAATTCCCAAATCGTGTTATCAGCCATCTTGGCGATGGCAATTGGCCGCCTCGGAGCTGCGATTTGACCCCTTTGGACTTTTTTTTGTGGGGAATCGTGAAGGGCTAATGTTATTCCAGCAATCCGGAAACGATTCAAGCACTTAAGGCCAATATCATCCAAGCAATTCGTGAGCTACAGCCCGAAACCATCAACAAGGTCTTGGAAAATTGGGGTGACAGAATGCGCTACTGCGAAGCCAGCCGAGGCAGCCATTTGAACGACGTTGTATTTGATAATTAATGAGAATGTTTATTTTACTGATGAAGCCATAATACATGTCAAAAATTTAATTTTGTTCATTTTATTGCATTTTTAAAAAGAAACTTGTATTTGGCCCATCCTGCATAATTGAATTTGTAAAAAAATCACCACTTTAACTTGAGCAACCTAGAAGACATGATGCATATTTAAATCGTCGTCGTTCAATTCTAAATGTGATTGGGTGAACAGGGTCAGGTTTCCGATAAGATAAAAGCACGTGTGACTTTCGACACCATAAATAATCCCGCATCAGTCTAGAGATAATTTGTTCACTTTTCGAGTTGAATGAAAGATTGCAATTCATGAGGTAATTGCCCTTCAGGCAGATACCTCAACTCTCTGTTGACACTCTGAAATGATAGCTTGCGCTAATTGTGTTTCAGAGGATCTCACTTGTCGCAGTGACTGTTTGCGCACTCATAAATCGTTCAATACACATCCCCACATCCGCGTCCTCAAATTCAAGTTTCATTTCGGCAGTTTTTTCATTTTAAATTCAGGACACTTCACTTCCAATCTATCGTTTGCATTGAAATGTCTTGTTCTGCTCACATTCCCCCTTAAATCCACACACCCACCATCCTTTCTCTGCCCACTAACCACACATAAAATACACACGCTCTAGATACATTCCCTATCGCAACGGACATTAGCCCGACATGAATATGTGCCCAGTCTACGTGTGCACACGATTAGAATCTATCGATTTTCCTAGACCAGCCCTGTGACGTCAATGACCACAAAAGATTCCCTCCCTCGCCTCACCTCACCGTGCCACCCACTGGGATCGCTGATACTTATCCGAGCCTACTCCACCCCGCCCTTCCCGGAAGGGTGGAGGAATTTAATTGGGTTGTGGTGATTATGTTGTGATAACTCAGCGAAACTCAACTTTCATGTACACGACAACATTCGCCTTCGCTCTCACACCCCATCAACCGCCACTCTGCGGACACCGCCAAGGACTTTACCTTTTTCTGTCTTCTGTCCGTGTCGCCGCACGTTTTCATTGTCCCCTCGGATTTCATTCGGCGCAAATTAATTTGAAAAGTTATGTTTAGAATGGCGCACAAATCAGAACCGCACACCGGCGGAGCTTAAGCGACCGATTGCGTGTACAGGTGGCGTCTGTAGTCAGGTCGGCCGCCGAGATTATTGGAAACATCTTCTGTCTAAGATTGATTGCCGCATGCGGGAGCCAACTGAATGGATACACCGACTGTATGGGAAATTAATTAGGAAGATGAGTTTCACGGCAACTGGATAAGGAGGCGGCGCTCTATTATTTATGGTTATGGCAATTTAAGCTCACCACAGCCACCTGGTATTGGGGGTAATTCACATAATGGGATCATATTCGGATACGGTGAACACCGTGAGAGGGGCCCTTTGTGAAGATTTTCTTTGGTGGCAATAAGTTTTAATTGGATTTGCCCATTAGTAGGTGAAAGCTTTTGCGGAAACTGTAAAATAATTGAGGTTATGAAAGGGTTTCTTGTCAGAGGAGTGAGCAGTTTTATCATTTTTGATAATCTCTGAAGTGTAGCTAGGGCGTGGTGAACTTAATGACGGTGTCTGAAAAACATTTCTGATAAATTCGGACAAAATTTTGACTTTAATCGACGAACACACCCTCGGGGCTCACTAACTTCTAAATTAAAGCATTTTTTTCTGGCGTTGACATAACGCAAATGTCAGTTTGATGATGGACTTAATAACGGGTCTGTACAAATTGTGCAACAACATTTGGAAGTCAATCGACGAACACAACCGCGGAGTTCCCAAGCTTTCAGATTAAAACCTCTTTTCCTGACGTTGATATAAAGCAAACGTCAGTTTAATGATGGACTTAATAACGGTGTCTCTAAAAATGTTGCGACAACATTTGGACGTCAATCGACGAACTCACCCGAGGGGTTCCCAAACTTTCAAATTAAAACCTCTTTTCCTGGCGTTGACATTAAACAAACGTCAGTTTAGTGATGAACTTAATAACGATCGATTTTGCGACAACATTTGTACATCAGTCGACGAACACACCCTTGGGGTTCACTCACCCTCAAACTAAAACCTCTCTCACTGGCATTGACATTAAACAAAACGTCAGTCCATTATGTGACGCACGCTGTCAGGGGAACTTCAAACAAAGAGTCCACTCAGTTGCTTAGGAGACAAACTAAATGGGAATCAAATTGACACCTTTTACCTCGTCATTAATCGCAAACAATGTGTTTAATGACTTTCCTCCTCTTTTTCTCCTATCACACACCTTCCTCTGCCAATCCCACACAAATTTCTCAGAATCGATGAACGAAGAAAACGAGGAGTACGTTCGCAGTGTCCGTCACAGCAGCGACCGGCAGCTACGTGCTAAAATGTCATTTAAAAAACATTGTAGTCCCGAACTTTTTCATTCCTTTGTTCAGAACTAAAGAAGAAAAACAAAAAATTGAATGAGCAAAAATAAGAACCAGTAAACAGAGCGAAGGATGGACAAAACACAAAACTTTACCTTGTCATTTGCATTTATACAAGTGAAAGAAAGGAAAAAGTCGTCCTCGCACCAACCTTAAAGTACAAAACTTTCGCATAATTTTGAGAGCGCCCCTGGCAAGGTGCACAAAAACAAATTCAAAGGAAATCCCCACACCCCACCCGGCAAGTCCCAGGAGATGAACAAATCGATTGCTATTGGCCTCTTAGCACGCGTTCCATTCCACAAGAAAACTCTTGGCGTCTTAGCAGGGAGTTTCATTTGAAACTAGCCACCAGCACCTACTTTACCATTCGTTCAGCCATGTGGGGATGAATACATTTGCATATTGAATCGTGGATTTACTGTTTACTTTTATTCATTTCACTGTTTGGGGTGAAACGGTCAGTGATCAAACAGTCTTCAACGAAAGTTTAACCCGCAATGGAGGTATTTATGGAGCGCAATTAATCTGGAAAGGTTATTTCCCTTTAATTGTGCTGCTTTATCTTGGCTGAGGTCAAACGAAACCACAAAGAAAAAGTGTAATTAGCTGGCAAAGTGTTATTTCTCTTAGCAAAAATTTAATGACCTGAGAGTAAAAATAGTACTCAATCAGACAAATAGTCGGGGTTCAAAGAGAAGAGCAATGCGCTGAATTAGTAGACGGCCGTTTAGTTTATGGAGAACCTTTAACAACATAGAAAGTTTAAGTCTCCTTAACATCGCTGGAAAGGACCCGAAAAATATTATTCGACAAACACCACCTATTCGTCTACAGTGTGGGCCAAATACAAGTTCTTTTTATATGAACAAAATTAAATTTTGTCAATGTATTATAACTTTAATAGTAAGAACAAACATTCCCATTAATTATGAAATAAAGGGTGGTTCAACGAAAATCCACGATGGTAGTTGTAAATAAACCAAAAAGTTTTTAGAGAATTGTCGTAATATTTTTTATGGATCTATGACAATTATGTGTGAAACAAAGCATCGGCCAAATGCTCGCCACGGCTTCGGTGGCATACCTCTATCCGATGGTCCATATTTTCAATGACTCTGAGACATAATTGAGGTTCAATGTCGTAAATGTGCCGAATTATCTCATCCTTTAGCTCTTAAAATGTTCTTGGCTTATTGGCGTACACTTTTTCTTTTAAATATCCCCAAAGAAAGAAGTTCAACGGTGTCAAATCACATGATCTCGGCGGCAAATTAACATCGCCACGACGTGAGATAACACGGCCATTGAATTTCTCGTGCAAAAGAGCCATTGTTTCGTTGTGTGGCAAGTGGCATCATCCTGTTGGAAGCACATGCCGTCCAGGTCCATATCTTCAATTTCTGGCCACAAGAAGTCCGTTATCACCTCGCGATAGCGAACACCATTCACGGTAACTGCTTGGCCGACCTCATTGTCGAAGAAGTACGGCCCGATGACGCAGCCCATAAACCGCAACAAACGAATTGAGCGAGCATGCACAAGTGTTTTCACATTTCCTACAGACCCAGTTTGCTGAAATTTGCGCACAATTCTACCGATTGTGGGCACATTTGGTCGATTATGCTGACCAAAAAAATCACGAAGTGTACGAAATGCATTTTGATTTGAACGCCCATTTTCGTAAAAGGCTTCACCAATTTTAACACGCTGCTCAATTGTGTACTTCTCCATGGTTGAATTTGTCAAACACTGAAACAAAGAAATGTCGAATTAAGTTGGGCAAAAAAACTTGACGTTAAGGTGTGACTCACAATTAACATCGTGCATTAGGGTTGGACCACCCTTTACAAGTTTCTTTTTAAAAATGCAATAAAATGAACAAAATTGCATTTTTTCCATGTATAGTAAGAGCAAAAATTCCCATTAATTATGAAATACGATGTCGTTCAAGTATCTGCTTCGGCTGGCTTCGCAGTAGCGCATTCTATCACCCCAAATTTTCCAAGACCTTGTTGATGGTTTCGGGCTGTAGCTCACAGATTGCTTGAATGATATTGGCCTTAAGTGCTTTAATCGTTTCCGGATTGTTGCCATACCATCGGTCCTTCACGGTTCCCCAAAGGGTTCAAATCGCAGCTCCGAGGCGGTCAATTGATATGGCCAAGACGGCTGATTACACGATTTGTGAATTTGGTGCGCAAAAGATCGATTCTGGCATGGGCTTTGTGATAAGGCGCGGCATCTTGCATGAACCAGAGGTCGTCCAAATCCATGTCTTCAATTTCAATAAAAAAAAAAGTCGGCTAACATGGCTCTGTAACGCCCACCGTTGACCGAAACATTGTTCCCAGCCTCATTTTGGAAGAAAAATAGTCCAATAATGCCCCAGATGCGGCAATTCTGTTTGTTAATGGCGAGTTGATGTTCGTGAATTGAGTCTCACACTCTCGGCAACAGCAGCCACATTCTCATCTGTTCAAACCGTACGACGACGGGGTCCACAAGCCTATCAGTCTCACGAACTTTTTGCACAAACTTGCGTACATCAGTCGCGATGGGCGCTTCTTTTCGGCCAAAACTTCTTTTCAAAAAATGCAATGTTTGGGCTACACAGCACACATTTTGGAAATAAGTTTTCAATATTTCCCGACGTTGTTCAAATGTAAAGCGAATCCTTTCGTTCCGCGGACGTATCATACAGACTTTCTGTCAATATTTCGAGCGGAAAACAGCTATCAGTGTCAAAATAACTTATGATTTTAAAAAAAACCACTAGATTGCTCACCCTGTACACAAAACCAAGTTTAACTCAACAATTGCTGTGAAATTCTGTGAATAAAGGATGATCGAATTCAGGAAAAAAAAATTGCTGCGGATATTGACATGACATTTGGCTAAGGTGTCAATTTCAGTGCTGCCAATGTAAAAAGAATGTTTAGACTTATTAAATAAATCCAACTGGAGTAAGTATAAAGTGCAAACATTTTATCACAGTAAAAACGGTGGAGTTTCTGCTACGCAAAGGGATAAACCTAAAGGCCTAGCCCATAGAATCCTTTGCCTGTGCTATGTTTAGATCCATCCAACTGTCAAATAATGAAAACCACCCCTTAAGCAAATTTTAAATATTAACAACCCTTCGGCCCTTCCGAGAGAGTTCTCCTAACAAAAAAACGAACCCAAACTCGGTTGTCAAAATTAATTTAACACCAAACAATACTAATTAATAAACAATTTCAATTAGGCGCCCCCAAGGAGTGCCAAACCAGGTCCTCGTTAAATATTCAGCGCCGAGCGATTGTGAGCCTCTGTCACTCCCGTCTTTTCTGCGAACAGTTTTTGTTTTGAACGCAAAAAAAAGACAAACTAAACTCGGTCGTCACAATTGAAGGAATGAGGACGATTCTGTAGAGAAATATGATTAGCATCCCTCTGCTCGGCCATTTGACATCCTTTCCTTCCTTATCCTTTGTTGAATCTGCTCAGCTGAGCCGAGCACAGGTAATTCTCAACTTACACAGCTAACTAGGATGATTCCGCACATCTCCGGGTATCCTGTGTATTTTTGTAACAAAAGTTATTCCCTCAACCCCTCAACGGGGGGAAAGAACTGCACCGCTGCCGAGAAGCTGATGAAAAGCTGCTGTAAACGTCTTTCTCTTTTGTCTATCCGCTTTTGTGTTCAATTGTGAAGC
Organism: Myathropa florea; assembly: GCA_930367185.1. Taxonomy (NCBI): domain Eukaryota; kingdom Metazoa; phylum Arthropoda; class Insecta; order Diptera; family Syrphidae; genus Myathropa; species Myathropa florea. The sequence continues at coordinate 22,665,504 of OV884004.1, forward strand.
CACCCTTTTTCGGTTGGGTGAAAATGAGTGTAGCGTCTTGTGGGAAAGAACATCGATTTTTTTTGCCCTCCCCTCGCGACCACCGCTCTTGGGGGTCACCCACCACGGTTGGATGGAGGTTCCCCCTTCTTGAGATCCTGACAAGTTGTGAGTGGAATGTCATCGCTGCCAGTGAAGTTGTAATTATGTGGAACAAGGTCAGGACGTTTTAATCTTACGCCCATTCGTTGCTGATTTATGGAAATCCTCCCAACGGTCTCCGTCGGAATTGATAGACAAGCGTTGGCAGTCATTCGATGCGACTCAATTAGAGGCAATAAAATGTCGTCACAAGGCGGTGATAACATCGTTTTGAGAATTTGCTTTCGACTAAATTCCTTTTGAGATGCATTTTCAATTCGATTTCTCGGCTTGTGGGGAGCCCGCTGTTGACCCGCTAATAGCCACGTCGATTTGCGTCAGGCGAACTGTGACGCGGGGCTTTCAATTGCGCCGAGAGAGATTGTCCGCTAACCACCACGGCGTCTCGTGGGGAACGACGATAGTACTTGGGGCGGTGATTTGCATCCATAAAGGTTCATTTAATTGTCCAGTTTGCCGTGTTGATTGTTTTGCTTGCTGTGATAGATGAAAGCTGTTCTGTGTTTATTTACGGTCTATTCACGAGCTGTAAAGGGGACGGTTGGAGAGTTTTATGAACGCATGCTTCACTTTGACGATTAGCTCATCTTTGCTGGGAGCAGTTAAGTCAAGTGATGTTTGAATCAAAGTTTGATCCTGAAGCCAACGAGTGCAGATGTCGTATTCAAAGAGAATTAATCTAAGCGATGTGTGGTGGAGCTGTAAACAGCCAGATTGACGTCATAACCTAGAAGTGTTCAAAGGCATTCATGAGTAAAGCGAAAACAAGCAAAGAGATGGAACCAACGAGCTGCAAGAATTCTATCAATAAGCTTTGAAACAAATGAAATATAAGATATATATATATATATATAAGATATAAGATTCAATTGGTTCATGAGTTAAAAACGAATGATCCACAAATACGCATCCAGTGTGCACGGCGTTTTCAAAATTTGTTCTGAGAGAACAACGAATTTATTCACAAACTCATAAAGAGCGATGAGGCCCATTTCATCTTAACGGTAACGTGAATAAACAAAATTGCAGAATATGGGGCATTGAAAATCCAAAAATAATTATCGAACATCAAATGCACCCACTTAGATGCGCAGTGTGGAATAACCTTAGAAAGAATCATTGGACCACATTTTTTCGAAAGCGACGAACAAGTTGCGGTTAATGTGGATGGCTTTAAATACCGGACAATGATTGACAGAGGTAAAGAGCAATTCAGAATTGTGGTTCCAACAAGATGGAGCCACAGTTCACACAGCTCGTCCAACTATGGCTCTCTCCTGAGGGAAATTTTTGGTGATAATGTGACGTTTTTCTGGTTTTAACTGCCCACCGCGTTCGGCCGATATAACGGCTCTAGAATTGTTTCTTTGGGGCTACCTACCTACACCTAAAGGTGTATGCCAATAAGGCAAGAACCATACAACAGCTTGAGGCCAATATGCAAGAAGCTGGGACCTGAAATTCTAAGAAAAATAATGAAAAATACTTTGGAAAGAGATCGTCAGGTCGAAGCAAACAATGGGCACCATTTGAGAGATATTATCTTTGAAAACTTTTTTTTTTTTAGCGAGTGTAGGTGAAAATCTTCAAAAGACACTATGGGGACCGTTCCCTCATAGCGAAAGGGATTTTTACCCAGTAAAAACACCTCCCTTCAAATAAAATAAAATATATTCATACTACAACTAAGTTTGACACTTATCCAGCAGTTTTCTTTTCTTGATTTTGACGCGTTTTACAAGAGATTCTCCACTGAGAGTTCCTGCTAATAGCGCAACTAAGCGCGGGAGGAATTCACCGTGCTAGGTCAAGGGGTTTAGTCCTTTGAAGACGGCGCAATACATTACTTTCGTCAAGAATTGGAAGGATAGCAGGGTTTATGTGCTCTTCCAGATGATGCTTATGCTTATGAGCAATGTTCTTAGTTTCATGCTGGATTGATGCAATTCCAAGATCTCTGTGGATATCGTCGTTCCGTATGTACCACGGTGCGTTGACGATGGTTCTTAGTACTTCGTTTTGAAAAGTGTGTAGTATATTTTTATTACTTTCTTTGGTACAACCCCATAGTTGAATACCATATGTCCAGACGGGTTTTAGCACTTGCTTGTATATAAGCAATTTGTTTTCAGTACTTACTCGTAGTTTGGAATATTTTCCAATAAGCCAGTACATGTCGTTATATTTTATTTGGAGCTCTCCACGTTTCTTTTTGACGTGTTTTTTCCACTTAAGCTTTACATCGAGATTCATCCCGAGGTATTTCGCTTCATTTCCAAAGAGTATTTGAATACCATTTATAAACACGGGCAAATTATTCACGTTGTTATATGTAAAATTAATATGAACGGATTTGGCTTCATTGAGTTCAATTCTCCAAGTGTTTGTCCATTCGTGTACCCGATCTAAAGCACGTTGCAGTTTTCTAGTTGACTCTTCGACCGTTTTGGTAGTTACCAAAATGGCGGTGTCGTCAGCAAATGTACCTAGTACAGTGCCAACATTTTGTGGCATATCGCTACTAAAAAGGAAAGTAGAGGAGAGGACCAAGAACACTTGCTTGGGGTACTCCAGTTTCTATAGATTTAAATAGCGAGTATTCTTTTCCATGTTTTACACGGAAGATTCTGTCAGAAAGATAATTTGATAATATTACGTAAAGTTTTCCCGGGAAGAACTGTCACAGTTTGTGTTTCAAAACTTCGTGCCAAACCTTGTTAAAGACCTGCGAAACATCGAGAAATATAGCTGAGCAGACTTGCTTTTGTTCAAACGATTTTTCTATAACATCAGTTATTCGATGTATTTGGTCAATAGTCGAATGCTTATTTCTAAAACCAAATTGGCGATTAGGGATAAGTCGTCTTTCTTCCACAATCGGGCTTAAACGCCTAAGTGAAATTCTTCAAAACACCTTAGACATTATCGGAAGAAGTGAAATCGGTCTGTAAGATTTTGTTTCTGTTGGGGGTTTACCCGACTTGAGTACCATTATTACCTCCGCCACTTTCCACTGACTAGGGACATGTTCTAAACTAAAGGCGGCATTAATGAGAAACTTCAGAAGCGCTTTCTTAGGTAATTCTTTTAGGTCTTCTCCTGTGATTAGGTCATAACCAGGAGCTTTTTCGAATTTGAGCTTATGTAATTCTTCTTTAAGCCCTGTCAGAGTAGCATTTCTTATAGAATAATTGTCAAAGTGTATGTCCGAACCGTAGGAGTTTACAGGAAGTGTTTGTCCATCGTGCGATTTAAACGTCGCTTCCAAGTGATCTGCGAAGAGATCCGCTTTCTCTTTATCTTCTTTTGCCCACTCGTATTGATTTTTTCGATTGTAGCTGCTTTCCAGAGTGAGTAGTTGGTATCCTTTTTCGCAGATACTCTTATTCTCTCAGTCTTGCTTAATGAAGCCGAAAGCTGGTCTATAAGTAGGATACTAGAATTAATTTTTGGTGCCTTCGAAGGAAAACCTCTAATCCTACTTGCGAGAAAGCCGAATGGACGAGAAGACATAACCTCGAGCCGTATAAAGATGTCGACTAAACTGGATCGACCACATCAAGGGAATGAACACCGTGCTTCTTCCGTTTTGAGGAGAGGAAGACCATTCCTCCGGTACAAAGATCAATTGATCGCGGATGAAAGTCTTGATGACTTGACATCAGTCAGCGATGGAAGCTGGCAATTACTCAGGTTAATTGGTCGCTAGACACATGAAGTCTACTGGTTCATTTCTCGACATGGTTTATTGAAAAGCCTCGTCAATAATACCATATCTTGGTAAAAGGCGTGCTTCTATTTTGGTTGTGTTGTGGTCACTACTCACAATTGTCAGTGATTCGAAAATTGTGATGTTTTTCCTTTGTGATCAGCTACTCAATCGGACATCACAATTTTGACAGTTCTCATGGTGCTCAGAACTTGTGAGGTTGTGGACTGGTTAGAATTTGTGACTCACCACGCTCTTGTGAGACTGCTGTGACATATGCCTTAATGCATTAATTACTTGTTGGGTGGCTGTTCAACATTATGGACACATATACATAGCTGACATTTTAAACCGAAGCAAGCATATTTCGAACTACTTTTCATCTTCCCTCTTGAGACGTTGGCTACTTCCCATATGTGCAATTGACGACCCCATTCTGTGTTGGCGGTTACAGCTTCCGGAGAGTGGACTTTGAGAGAACGAGTCGATGATATCTATGATTTGGTTGCCAACTCCGACAACATATTTCAGAAGGTTAAAAGGGTGAATCAGCTTTCACATTAAATTAACTCTGTTGCTAAATATGTACAGGGTGGGCCATTTAGTATTATATTCAATCGAGATCTTGACAGAAAGTCAGTATCATACTTCCGCGGAACGAAATAAGTCACTTTACGCTTGAAGAACGTTGGCAAATATTGAAAACTTATTTCCAAAGTGAGTGCTGTATAGCCCAAGTAGTGCGTTTTTTTAAAAGAACTTATTGCCGAAATGAAGCACCCACCGAAACTGCTGTACTCAAGTTTGTGTAAAAAGTTCGTGAGACTGGTATGCTACTGGACAACAGTCATGGTCCCCGTCGTCGTACGGTTCGAACAGATGATGAGATGAGCATGCTGTGGCCGAGAGTGTGAGACTCAATTCACGAATATCAACTCGCCATCGATGTCAACAGCTCAACATTTCACGCACAAGTCTAAGGGAATTCTGCACAACGATCTCGGATTATACGCTTACAAGGTCCAATTGACTCAGCAATTGACCATCCGCTTCTTTATCACTCCTCAGTTTGGGCCTTAGAGCAGCTTGAATTGGACAACGATTTTGGGCGGAAAACCATCTTTAGTATTTGCGCATTTTCATCTCGGCGGCTGCGTTAACAAACAAAATTGCCGCATCTGGGGCTCGGTAAACCTGCACCTTTTTGTCGCTATGCCAATGCATCCACAGAGAGTGACAGTTTGGTGCGGATTGTGGAGTGGTGACATCATTGGACCATTTTCCTTCGAAAATGAGGCTGGGAACAACGTTTCAGTCAACGGTGGACGTTACAGATCCATGCTAACCGACTTTCTTTTTACTGAAATGGAAGACATGGATTTGGAAGAACTCTGGTTGATGCAGGATGACGCGCCATGCCACATAGCCCATGTCACAATCGATCTTTTGCGCACCAAATCCGCAAATAGTGTTATCAGCCGTCTTGGCGATGTCAATTGACCGCCTCGGAGCTGCGATTTGACCCCTTTGGCCTTTTTTTTGTGTGGAGAACCGTGAAGGACCGATGTTATGCCAACAATCCATAATCGATTCAAGCACTTAAGGCCGATATCATCCAAGCAATTCGAGAGCTACAGCCCGAAACCATCAACAAGGTCTTGGAAAGTTGGGGTGACAGAATGCGCTATTGCGAATCCAGCCGATGCGGCCACTTGAATGACGTTGTATTTCATAATTAATGCGAATGTTTGTTCTTACTAATAAAGCCATAATACATGAAAAAAATTTATTTTTGTTCATTTTATTGCATTTTTAAAAAGAAACTTGTATTTGACCCGCCCTGTAGATGCTCTTACAACATCTTCCACTTTCTAGTTTCAGTTTGAATTTATCGGTTTAAAAAATATATCGCTTCACTTGACCTTCAAAACTGAAGGAAACTCAATCCAAACTTCAAAAACCCCCACAATTCATATGTAAGCAGAAATATTTTCTGCAATCCCATTTAAATCGGTTGACAGTTGAGTTTCTCGCCGTTTTGAGTCCAAATGATGACAAGCTATCAAGTGAAGGCCACGCGAATACATCTCCCCCAAGATGAGCCCAGAAATGATGTGCCACTTGAATAAATGTTTTTTTTTTTTTAACTAAAACAGAACATAAATCATTACGATGTCAGTGGATGAGTGGAAACCATACAGACCCCTCTTTTTAAATGAAGCTCCTAACTCCCGAGATGACTCATGAGATTCCAATTAGAGTTCCTACCCAAAGGGAATCTATGTACAGAAACAGACAAATACGAAACAAATCGCGTACTCCAACGCCCCCAAGCAAAGCACACACACTCAGCATAGGAGTGAAGGCAAAGAACGATTTTATGATAACTCCCTTTCGGAATGACATCATTTATACCCCGTCCTGGCGCCGTGTCGTCAAAAGCGAAGAGAAAAAAAAATACAAATTAACAAAACGAAAAACCCCTTTCCCCAAGGATTGCTAAATAAGATTTACAACAGTTCATGCTTCAGAACGAAGAGCGGGGGAGACATTTTTTTCCTCCGTTGCTGTCTATCATTACGTGGTTTTGATGCTTACCCGAGTGTAGTTCTCCATCGATCGAATGTCATTTATTGTCCAGGGCAGCATTGCGGCTGAGTACCGAGGATCCACCGAAGCGGATCCACGATAGTTCAAGGATATTAGCCTCGTCTTCATTTTCGTATTTCGCGCGCGATGTTTGTTACGTGTGTATGCGTGTGCGGTGCGAATGAGTGTTCACAAGTGAGTTACGTTCGCTGCCGTCGTCAAGGATAATTACAATTCGAACAAGATTCTTTCACAAATTCTCAATTACATCGTTTCTCTTGTTGGAAGGTGCACGAGGAAAACAAACGAGCAAAACAGAATTTTGTTCACTTCTTTGTTTCGGCTTTATGCAACCAACTCACTGTCAAGTGGTTCTTGATGTTTCAACACAACAGGCGCGGCAGAAGAAGCACACATCAACAGCAACACTCGAACCGAAACTGAAGCCTACCAACAAAAACAACAACAACAAATCGATACGTCTCAATAAAAGAAACAAAAAGTGCAGATATTCGTTCACTTCATTTATGCAGAATTCCACTGGTAAACACACACGCGGAGCAACTCTCAATTTACATTTCGCCAAACTGCGTGTGGCTCTCGAGGGTTTCTTCACTTGGGAGAATCAAGAAAATCGATATAATTTTCACCAGTTTTCACATACACAGGACTACGCGACACCGAGTGAAAAAATAAAAAGTCGGGAAGCTGGAACTGACTTTTCTTGCGTCTCTCGCACACGACCGTTCTGTGTTTCACGTAAGAGATTCACGGCGAGATTTGTCGTCGAAACGTCTGTGAAATTGTTTAAAGATAACTCAAATCTTTGTGTGAAAATGTTAAGTATCCAAGGAAGACTGTGCTGAGAAGTAATTGTGGGTTTTTTTTTGCTTGCTTTGCTTTGGAGAAAAGGAGAACGGTTTCGCGTCCAATTCGATCGAAGTAAGGATGACAATGAAATGTTGCAGGCGACTGTCGGTCTGTTGCTGTGCGTTTCTTGTAATGAAGTGGACAGCTATCAACATGTTTCATGCGCAGTGCAGTGCGTGTGTACTGAGGAAGTGGCGGTTTGTTTTTGTTGCTGAAATTTGAATGAATGCTGCTGATGGTGTTGTGTACGCGATGCATTGCGATTGCGAGGCGAATGTTTGACAGATGACAGAGTGTGTGGGATGGTAGTGGCATCTCTCGGTAGATAGATGGTGGTTTGTGGAGATGATAAATTGAGTGGCGGTTATTTTTGAATTTGAGAGTTTTTTTTAACATTTTAAAGAAATGCAATTCAAACACAAATAAGCTATTTTAATAGTTGTCTCATGAGCCACATGCCAGAGTGATTGATATTCGCTTTCATTTTCGTGCTCCAGCCTAGAAGTGGCCATTTATCCTCTGCTGGTATCGTCGAAGTCGGAAATTATTCTGACAGTTATAAAAAAAAAAAAGCTTCTCAATCTCGCCGTTCGGAGTCGGCATTAAACTGTAGATCGCCTCCGCTCGTGACAGAACAATAGCACGCACAACACGAGTGGTTGCTGACAAGCTAGGCCCAGGTCCACCTCGGACTGTAGCGCCGCCATTATTATTAGTATTATGATGATTTTCTTACCAACCAAAAGCAACAAAAGTTCTCCCTTGTCATCCTGCACAATCTGACTAGTTTCACAGAGATGTTAAGACTAGACTTTGAGCTGTAAAGCTTTGCAATTGGCTCAAAAAGTATTGCCGACAGACAGTCCACGTCGCTTGGAATACTGCCAAACAGTCGCATACCGACATTAGAGATGGTGCACCCCGTACATATGTGGTACATACAGGGTGGCTCACGTTAAACACTCTCTGCATTTTCCTATTCGGCTGGAATGATTGAAATGGCCCAAGAAGACAACAGATTGATAAATTGCTTGTTTACATCTGATGAGGCCCATTTTGATCGGAACGGAAATGTAAACAAGCAAAATTACCGTATATGGAGTGAATCTAAGCCAGGAATACTTCATGAGACGGAACTGCACCATGAACGAGTCACTGTGTGGTGCGCAGTTTCAACAAGGTGTATTGTGGGGCCATACTTCTTTGAAGAAAACGGTGTAACAGTAACTGTCAATGGGGACCGTTATTTAAAGATATTGAAGAAGTTTTTTTTTACCCAGAACTGCGCCGAAGACCTATCTGTTTCAACAGCATTTATTTGGTTCCAGCAAGATGGAGCAACTGTATATTTTTTTAAAAAAAAATATTTCAATTTCTTATTGTAGCGCAATTCGTGCGCTGTGTGTTCACTCTTTGATTAAAATTCACAATTCGTGCGCTGTGTGTTCACTCTTTGATTAAAATTCAATGTTTTTTCCCAGTCTCCTTACTACAGCGACGCTCATGGACATTTTACTCATTTTAAAATAAAGGAACAAATTGCAAAATTTGGTCGAATAACAAGTTATTAAAGAATTCAGACTTACTTATTACGCTTGCGATCCCTAAAAGGTCCGAACTTGAAAGAATTACTGCTCTCATTCATGACGGTCCTGATCGTGATCAAATTTCGGATCTTGATCTCTAAACAAGAGCTTAGATTTTGTTTCCATCGAATTGGATGACTGGGGTTAAACGGCTCACTTAGCTGGAGCGCTGCTGTCCATGCCTCGATATGGCTGACCCAGCGAAGTCGCAATTTTTTTTCCCATTCGTACATAAAGTTCGGGTTATATCCAGCGTTCGACTTCATATAGCAGGATTATTCTGGACTTTCTTGTTGAGCTCTAGTTGTATTTGAGAAGGTTTAGTTTGCGTTTGCCTGAAGATAGATTAACTCTTTACCTATGTACATCAAAATTGAAGTTGAAGGTTAGGTTATATTCTGCCCAAAGCTATTTTCGACCGAGTAGTTTCTAATCGACAGAATATTATAGCGTGTGCTTTCCTAGAGGTGTGGAACTTAAAAATGAAAAAAATACACATAAAAGTCATGGCTGTAATGATGTTATTATTTTTATTTGCACGATTACTAATTGCGAAAACTGCGAAGGCACTGTCAGTTTTCTGGCAGTGTAAGGGAACTTTCGGCAAATACTGGGGTCTATCCGTTTGGACCTACACGGCTATGATCAGGCCCCTTCTATCCTATGCATTGGTCGTCTGGTGGAATAAGCTTACGCGTAAATACGTAACTGCTGCTTTCACCAAGCTTCAAAGAACGCTCTGTCTCGGCTACATAGGGCCTTCCCTAGTCTGCCTGGCTCTGCTTTCGATGCATTGCTGAATCTCCCACTCCTAGATTTCCACATCATGGGGTGTACTCTCAATCTTCCGTTTAAAAAGAAGTGGTTTTTGGTAAAACTCGCACTGGAGTTTCGATGACCTTGCGCATCGCATTTCCTTTGACCCCAGTCTTGTGGATATGCCGTCTGACGCACGGACACCTGTACTCCAGCTGCGACGAACATACAAAGTCGACTTTCCTTGCCCTCAGGACTGGTACAGTTCCCGGTTGTGTCGTCTCCTCCAATCGCCTTCCTCACAGACAGGACGAACTCCCCGAAGCAGAATTTGTCTTTCGAAGGCATCAAGAATGACGTCTGTGCTCCTGCATTTCGTCCAGCTTTCGGTTTTGTAGAGGATGATTGTGGTCCTTCAATTCAGGAGTTTTGACTCAATTTGTTTCGATGAACCGAAGTAACAGCGGTTGACAAGGGCGATTCTATGTCCGATCTCCACCAAGATGTCGATTGTAAAGTTCACGTATTCCCCGAGGCAAACGACCTCCTTAACTTCCTCATAATGGCATCAGTCGATTGTAACAATGATTCCACAATTCCATAAAGCACGGAAACGAACAGTGACTTTAAGTGGCTGTAACAGCGCCTCCATAAATTAAAGTGGATTTTCTGTAACTCCAGACTAGGTAATTTTCCTTATAGGCATATCCATTCTATCAGAAGTGGGTCTTGTCGCTAATTGACATAGCGCACGGTAACTTTCGCAAACTGAACCGTGATTTTCCTATAAACTCGCACTAATTCCAAGCAGTAGTGGGCGCCATGGCCCTGTGGGTTCGTGCGTCGATCCATGCGCATTAGACTTTCACAGTCTAGGTTCGAATCCAAGTTCAGACAAACAATTTTTCAAAAAAAAATTCTGGCTTCTCAATCTCGCCGTTCGGAATCGGCATTAAACTGTAGGTCGCCTCCGCTCGTGACAGAACAACACGAGTGGTTGCTGAGAAGCTAGGCCCAGGTCCACCTCGGACTGTAGCGCCGCCATTATTATTATTATTCTGATGATTTTCTTACCAACCAAAAGCAACAAGAATTCTCCCTTGTCATCCTGCACAGTCTGACTAGTTTCAGAGAGATATTAAGACTAGACTTTGCGCTGTAAAGCTTTTGTTTACGCGTGCTGAAACATGTGACTTATTAAATCGGCGAGTATGTGGTGCACGTTTATCCGTTGCCGTTGAAAAATTTTCAGAAATGATTTTTCTAAATTCTCCGTAAATTCAAAACGTGATGTGTGATAGCTGTCAAGGCTGAAAATCTTTGTTCCAGTCAAAGCCTCAGTTCAGGAGAAAAGATTTATAGAAAATTCCTCCAAGTTTCCGACACCATGTCAAAGCAAGGAACCAACAGCGATAAGCCTTCACGAGAAACAAGACCTTGGAATTCGCTCGGTAGTCGTCGTACTAATCGGTCGAGTTTGCACGTGTCTCTTAAATCTCAAAACATTTCCACTAAACGTCTAAGAACTGACTCAGGAGAGGACGAGTTCCTCTCCTCGCAAAATAATTCGGCTGGTAGTTTGAAAGTACCTAAATTGACAAAAATGAATTCCACGGGTGCTAATGAAAACTATTACCAATGTCTCGATTTAGACAATGATCTAGACGCGGATGAAAGTGCTAAAGATAGTGATATTGCAAACCCTAAATCAAAACAAATTGTGCCACCTATCACAGTGTTAAAAACAACCAATAAAATATTATTTAAAGTAGTTTTGTCCGGTTTAGATTTACATCCAGTATCTGAACTTAAAAACGAACTTAATGATCTTGGAATCAAATGCATCGATCTCAAGCCAATTCAAATTAAAACAAAATCTGCTGATAACCACCACATATACATCGTGTACATTGAGAGACAATCAATAAAGCTACAAGAACTTCGGAGAAACTACTCTAACATTTTTAAAACAGTGGTACGTTGGGACTATAAAAAACAAAATCCGGACAGAGTGACCCAGTGTAATAATTGTCAACTCTATGGGCATGGATCCATCCATTGCAACGTGCAAAGTTCTTGCGCGAACTGTTCAGGTAGGCATAAAACCACCGACTGCAAAACTCCTAACGTGATCAAATGCACCAATTGCAATGGTCCTCATAAATCATCTGATCCGTCATGTGTTAGCCGCAAACAGTTTCTTGACATTCGTCAAAAACTCTCATCGCGTGGCTCTCTAAAAACTCACTCTCCCCACGTAATCGATCGTCGCTCTCTCATTGAATTTCCCGAACTGCCAAAGCCGAACCTTCTGCGCCAGCCAAGGCAAAACATTGCGCCACCACCACCACAAGCGCCGGTAACATTACCTCGTATTCTAATCAGCCGGAGACATACTCAACAACATCAAGAGCACACAGCCCACAACTCCACATTGAAATCTACAAATAAAGATCTTTTCTCTTTTGATGTTATTAATACCCTTTTAGGAGAAGTAATCTCTCAATTAGGTTCTTGCCTCTCCAAAGCAGAGCAATTTCAAGTAATTACCTCTTTGGCAATTAAATATTTGTATTCTCAATATGACTAATAAGTATCTCCTTATTGTGAACTGGAATGCAAGGAGCATCCTTGGTAAACAAATTAAATTCTTTGATTTTCTCTTAAAAGAAAAAGCTGACATTGCACTAGTCACAGAAACATGGCTTAGAACAGATCAAACTTTGCATCATCCGAATTTTATTATTTATCGCCTAGACAGACAACACACAAGTAGAGGTGGTGTTGCCATCGTCGTGAAAAAAGGTATTCAACATACCCTACTCCCTAGTTTTCACCTAAGAGTAATAGAAGCTATTGGCATTGAAGTTTTTCTGTCTGATAACACTGAGTATCCTTTCTGCCTATTTCCCAGGAGGAAATAGTTCCGTATTGAAAAGGACTCATTTCAACTCAGACTTAAATAAGCTTCTCAGATTAAGGGGTAAGATTTTAATAGGAGGTGATCTCAACTGTCGTAACCGTTCTTGGGGTTGTCTACGTGCCAATACGTGGGGTAATATACTCTACAACTCAATGTCAGCACATAATCGTTTCGATCTACTATATCCTCCAAGCCCAACATATGTTCCTCCACCCTCTAAAGGTAATCCCTCAACATTGGACCTCTTTATTACCAACATTAGCAGTCTCTGCTCGAATCCTAAGACATTGAACAACTTAGGTTCAGACCACCTACCAGTAGTCATCCAAATAAATTCTGTGAGCCTTATGACAAACCTATTCCATTACAACTATTCCAAGGCAAATTGGATTACCTATAAAAATGCTGTCAACAAAGATTTAAACCTCAATCTTCATTTTTCTCAAGTCAATTCTCCAGTTCAAGTTGATTATCTAGTCAACAATTTGGTGTCTACCATAAAACGAGCTGCAGACGCTTCAGTGCCTAGGGAACGAAATGTCGATATCCAAAAAACCGTTCTTCCGGCTTATATCCGGTATTTGATTAAACTAAGAAACGTTCAAAGAAGGAAATGGATTCGGCATAGACTAGCTTGTTTTGCAGTAAATGTCAAACATTTAAACATAATGATTGGTGACGAAATTTCAAAATTTAGAAATGATAGATGAAACACTCTTTTATCATCCTTCAAGACAGTAAGTCCGGAATTTTGGAAAATAACAAAAGTAATAAAAAATAAATGTTGTAATATTCCCCCACTTAAAATAAACAACAAACTCTATCTGACAGCAAAAGAAAAAGCTGACTGCTTTGCCTCAACCTTTAGTAGCAATCATCTGACATCTTCCCACCTTAGCGACTTCGCAACTGAAAGAGAAGTACAAGAGTCCTTGTCAGAAATCAAAAATATCCCTTATGTACTAAACAAAACATTTTTCGTTGACCCGCGGTATGTTAAGTCGATAATTTCAAGTTTGAAAGCAAATAAATCGCCAGGGCTAGACAATATTAGAAACCGTCTAATTAAAAACCTCCCTAATAAAGGTATAGTTTACCTTACTCTAATTTATAACTCCTGCCTGAAACTTAGTTACTTCCCCACCATCTGGAAATTTGCTAAAGTAATCCCCATCTCTAAACCAAGCAAACCGAAGGACAATCCATCCAACTATCGTCCTATTAGCTTACTCAGTTCACTAGGCAAAATCTTAGAAAAGATTATCAAAGGAAAGCTAGAACTTCACATTTCTGAAAGCGATATCCTTCCTGCGTATCAATTTGGTTTCAGAAGCGGCCACACAACCTCACATCAAGTCTTTAGAGTCAAAAGACATATTTTACAAAAACGTGTAGCTAAAGAGTCGACGGGTCTTATACTACTAGACGTTGAAAAAGCATTCGACACTGTATGGCATGATGCTTTAATTCATAAAATATATCGCCTCGACTTTCCAGTTGCTCTCATCAAAATCATTCAAGATTTTATAAGAAATAGAAAATTCTCTGTATACATAGGAAATAGTTGTTCGTTGGAGCAGGAAATACTATTCGGCGTCCCTCAAGGATCTGTCCTAGCCCCAATTTTATTCAACCTTTTTCTTGCAGATATTCCAAATCTGGGGGAAAACGTTGAGCTCGCTATGTTTGCTGATGACACAGCTATATTCTCTTCCGGCGTATATTTCCAAGACGTATTCAATCGATTGCAAAATTCACTTAATATAGTTAGTCAACATTTAAAGAAATGGAAAATTAATTTAAATCCGGGGAAAACACAAGCGGTCTGGTTTACCAATCGCAGGAAATCGTGTTTTCTGCCCGATACAAATTTAAAATTAGATTCTGCGGAGATTGAATGGTCAGACAGCGGTAAGTATCTGGGCATAATCCTAGATAGCAAACTTACGTTCAGGCACCATACATCAAAAACTATCGACAAAATTAATAAAATTATTAGAATCCTATATCCTTTCATCTGTAAAAGTTCACAGCTTAACTCTAAAAACAAGCTTGTACTCTTCAAAACTATTTTCCAATCCGTTTTACTATATGGTGCTCCTGTTTGGCACAATAGTGCCAAAACACACATAAACAAATTGCAACGCTGCCAAAATAAAGTTTTAAAAATGATGTTGGGCTTACCTAGGGACTATCCTACCAAACGCCTACACGACAAGTGCAATGTTAGCTTAATATCCACAAAAATAAATGAATATTATGAAAAATTCCTTCTTAGTTGTTTGCACTCCAGTAATGAACTTATAATTAACCTAATCAATACTTAATACTTGATGTGTCTATAACTTCTATTGTGAAATTAAGACATACTGTGGCAATACTTTAGTTTTAAGTGTTATAAATAGGAGGTTTTGTCTGTAGCTTTCCTCCTGTAATTTTGTATTTACTTAAATTGTATTATATAATAACTGTTATTCTTAGTTGTAAAGGAACAACCTAATTCTCTAAACACTCATTTGTTATTATATCTTTGTAATTTCTGCTACTGAATAAACCAAACTGAAACAAACTGAAACTTAAGACTAGACTTTGCGCTGTAAAGCTTTTGTTTACGCGTGCTGAAACATGTGACTTATTAAATCGGCGAGTATGTGGTGCACGTTTATCCGTTGCCGTTGAAAAATTTTCAGAAATGATTTTTCTAAATTCTCCGTAAATTCAAAACGTGATGTGTGATAGCTGTCAAGGCTGAAAATCTTTGTTCCAGTCAAAGCCTCAGTTCAGGAGAAAAGATTTATAGAAAATTCCTCCAAGTTTCCGACACCATGTCAAAGCAAGGAACCAACAGCGATAAGCCTTCACGAGAAACAAGACCTTGGACAATTGGCGGAGAGTTTAGAAAAAGTACGCGCACGTCATTGCAACTTCACGCCATTTGATTCATGACTTTAGGTCGCCTTTGATACCCTTCAAACCTCCATGGAAGCTGTTTCGCATGAAATTCAATTCAACGTCGTGTATCATAAGTTTGCTCATAATCAGTCTATGGTCAATAAAATCCCAAAGCCGAGGGGATGACGTCTATGTACTTCACCAATTATTCACAAGACTTAAAATTACACACTGACTCACCGCGTCCTCGCGTCTGTACGGGTTTGCTGCTCGAAAGCTTTCGAGAAACACGACTTTATCACTCGATTACACTGTTTAGTTTATTTTTCTCGGAGATAAACGATTTCTAAAATTAGTTGCTTGAAATTGCAACTGTGAGTAAACAATGTATCCAAAAGATACAGATGTGAGAATGAGCTGGAATGTGTATTCAATCGAAGAGAATGTTCGTAGAAATCTTTAGTATTTTGCCTTCAATTGTGGTCTTTAATGAAAATTTGACAGCAATGAAAGCTGACGAAAGCTCAAAAGGACACTATTGATCATTTTTTGTTTTAGCAGTTCTAAATAAATGTCATTTATATGATAATTCTGGTCAAGTCGACGGTGATGTACGCTTTTTCGATGACAATAAAAAAGAATAAATTTGGCAGCACTGTTCGTATCAACAGCTTTGACAATTGATTTATTGTCAAAATGCTTTGCCATTTTGCCATGAGAAGACTCACGTCGAAATTAGTGCGAGTTTATAGGAAAATCATGGTTCAGTTTGCGAAAGTTACCGTACGTTATGTCAATTAGCGACAAGATCCACTTTTGATTGAATGTCTATGTTCGTATTATTATTATTGTTGAGGGTGGGCGCCGTGGCGTAGTGGGTAGGTGCGTCGACTCCTACGCTCGAGGTCGTCAGTTCGAATCTCGAAAAAAACATCAAAACATTTTCTCTCTTTCGAGTCACTGACAATGCTCAAGGAGTATAACTGTCTAGAAAAAAGCTTCTCAATCTCGCCGTTCTTAGTCGGCATTAAACTGTAGGTCCCCTCCACTCGTGAGAGAACAATAGCACGCACAACACAAGTGGTTGCTGAGAAGCTAGGCCCAGATCCACCTCGGACTGTAGCGCCGCCATTATTATTATTATTATTATTATTATTATATTCCACCGCGACCTTTAAGATCTATTGTGCACCCTTTTAATACCTTAGCACTATTTCGAGTTCCGCTTAAATACAGTTTTTTCAGACCCTCAATACGATCATGGACTCCTGCTGCGCATGGGTGAAGAATTCTGTTCTAGAGCTTTCCAGTTTCCTTCAGGAATCTGAGAAAGAGAATAGTTCTAGTGATTGCAATTCTTCTTCTGATAGTAAGTACTTGCCCAGACATATTTTTTCTTTTGTGAGCTAGTGCCTCACAAAATCCCAGTATATGTTTCATTAAATTCTCCACAGAATCTGCAGAGGCCTTCTTTAGATAACCCTAGTTTCCTTAGATGCCCCCTGAGTCTACAGTGCCCCGTTAGAAAGACTGTTAGGATACGGAGGTTGCTTATTATGATGCATGCCTCGAACCTCTTTCGGTTATATTGCCCTAGGAGTTTATTGGCCTTCTTTATTTCACAAGCGTTATTCCAGGTTTCTATCCGGTTCCTTCTTTCTAGTTCCCTGCATTCTTCTCTGAGGAGATGGTCTCCTACAGCGCAGAATGGCTCAGGGCCTATGAAGGGTTCTGATACTTTTTTCCTTGCCAGGGAGTCGGCCATTTCATTGCCTTCTATCCCCGTATGGCCAGGTATCTGGCCTCAGTTCTTTGAGATTCTGTGGGCATTCCCACACGAGCTTAGATTTGATGGAGTAGAAGTCAAGTGCCATTATAGCAGTTTGACTATCTGACATTATTGCCATGTCGCGGTTGGTATAGTTCCCGTCGAGATTGTTTAAGACGCATCTGTCTATGACATACATTTCTTTTTGGAAGATGCTGGTGCATTTGCCCATGGGTTCGAAGTACATTGTCCCGGGTCCAGAACCCCCGCCCCAGTTCATTCATCAGTTCTTGATCCATCAGTATATCATTTTACCGCGTTGCTGCTCAGTATGTGGATCATAAATTCATTGCTCAGTCCTTTTTGGTGCTGAGCTTACTGGTGAATTTCTTTTGGAAATCAAATTTCCTGATCAGGTCGTCCTTCGGAATGGCTTTTTGACTAGTGCATCGAATTGCCTCGATGTAATGCACTTGTCTTTTCCTATCCCCTCTTTTGCCTTTCTCATGATTGTTTTGTTTGCATATTTTGCAACCACTAGAAGCAAAGGAGTCAGCTCCAGTAGCACATCCACGGCCACAGTTGTCCAAGTCCTCATGGCCCCTGTAATACAGAGCCATGCCAACCTTTGAACTTTGTTGAGTGCTTCCCTCGTGTTGTTCAGATTGGTTCTCTTAGTCCATGCTATTGCACCGTAGGTGATTGTAGATCTAACCATTGCTTAGAATGCATGGACTGCATCCCCAGGATTTGCCCGCCAAGCTCCAGCAGATCATTAGAGCACGCGTCGCTTTCCTGGTTATCTCTTCTGTGTGTCTCTTTCAGATTAGTTTGCGGTCTAGGATTACTCCTAGGTATCCTTCACTGGCGTCAGTGTTGTACCCGACAGACTCATTGGCAATGTCAGTAAGCAAAATTTCTTGATCTGCAGTTAAAGAAAATCCACTTTAACTTATGGAGGCGCTGTTACAGCCACTTAAAGTCACTGTTCGTTTCCGTGCTTTATGGAATTGTGGAATCATTGTTACAATCGACTGATGCCATTATGAGGAAGTTAAGGAGGTCGTTTGCCTCGGGGAATACGTGAACTTTACAATCGACATCTTGGTGGAGATCGGACATAGAATCGCCCTTGTCAACCGCTGTTACTTCGGTTCATCGAAACAAATTGAGTCAAAACTCCTGAATTGAAGGACCACAATCATCCTCTACAAAACCGAAAGCTGGACGAAATGCAGGAGCACAGACGTCATTCTTGATGCCTTCGAAAGACAAATTCTGCTTCGGGGAGTTCGTCCTGTCTGTGAGGAAGGCGATTGGAGGAGACGACACAACCGGGAACTGTACCAGTCCTGAGGGCAAGGAAAGTCGACTTTGTATGTTCGTCGCAGCTGGAGTACAGGTGTCCGTGCGTCAGACGGCATATCCACAAGACTGGGGTCAAAGGAAATGCGATGCGCAAGGTCATCGAAACTCCAGTGCGAGTTTTACCAAAAACCACTTCTTTTTAAACGGAAGATTGAGAGTACACCCCATGATGTGGAAATCTAGGAGTGGGAGATTCAGCAATGCATCGAAAGCAGAGCCAGGCAGACTAGGGAAGGCCCTATGTAGCCGAGACAGAGCGTTCTTTGAAGCTTGGTGAAAGCAGCAGTTACGTATTTACGCGTAAGCTTATTCCACCAGACGACCAATGCATAGGATAGAAGGGGCCTGATCATAGCCGTGTAGGTCCAAACGGATAGACCCCAGTATTTGCCGAAAGTTCCCTTACACTGCCAGAAAACTGACAGTGCCTTCGCAGTTTTCGCAATTAGTAATCGTGCAAATAAAAATAATAACATCATTACAGCCATGACTTTTATGTGTATTTTTTTCATTTTTAAGTTCCACACCTCTAGGAAAGCACACGCTATAATATTCTGTCGATTAGAAACTACTCGGTCGAAAATAGCTTTGGGCAGAATATAACCTAACCTTCAACTTCAATTTTGATGTACATAGGTAAAGAGTTAATCTATCTTCAGGCAAACGCAAACTAAACCTTCTCAAATACAACTAGAGCTCAACAAGAAAGTCCAGAATAATCCTGCTATATGAAGTCGAACGCTGGATATAACCCGAAATTTATGTACGAATGGGAACAAAAATTGCGACTTCGCTGGGTCAGCCATATCGAGGCATGGACAGCAGCGCTCCAGCTAAAAGAGCCGTTTAACCCCATTCGAGAAGGCTAACAAAATCGAAGCTCTGGCTTAGAGATCAAGATCCGAAATTTGATCACGATCAGGACCGTCATGAATGAGAGCAGTAATTCTTTCAAGTTCGGACCTTTTAGGGATCGCAAGCGTAATAAGTAAGTCAGGATTCTTTAAAAACTTGTTTGCTTTGGTTATTCGACCACATTTTGCAATTTGTTCCTTTATTTTATGAACTACTGTAAACAAACGAGTAAAAAGTGCATGAGCGTCGCTGTATTAAGGAGACTGGGAAAAAGGAATAGAAAATGCAGAGAGTTTAAGTGAACTGTCTGTCGGCAATACTCTTTGAGCCAATTGCAAAGCTTTACAGCGCAAAGTCTAGTCTTAACATCTCTGTGAAACTAGTCAGACTGTGCAGGATGACAAGGGAGAATTCTTGTTGCTTTTGGTTGGTAAAAAAATCATAATAATACTAATAATAATGGCGGCGCTACAGTCCGAGGTGGACCTGGGCGTAGCTTGTCAGCAACCACTCGTGTTGTGCGAGCTATTGTTCTGTCACGAGCGGAGGGGACCTACAGTTTAATGCCGACTCCGAACGGTGAGACTGAGAAGCTTTTTCTAGACAGTTATACTCTTTGAGCATTGTCAGTGACTCGAAAGAGGTGGAGCCGTGAAAAAATGTACGAAGACCTCGAGCGTAGGAGTCGACGCACCTACCCACTACGCCACGGCGCCCGCCATCATCAAAATCATCATCGTGTTAAAAAAAAGCATAACATGATAATTCTGGGAATCACAATATGTACAGGGTGACAGTTGTTTCCCGCTCGAAATTTTGACAGAAAGTCAGTATCATACCTTCACGAAACGAAATGAGTCACCTTGTGCTTGAACAACGTTGGAAAATATTGAAAACTTATTTCCAAAGGGAGTCCAAACAGTGTGTTCTTTGAAAAGAACTTTTTGCCGAAAAGAAGCACCCACCGCGACTGCTGTACGCAAGTTTGTGCAAAAAGTTCCTGAGACTGGTATGCTAGTGGACAACACGTCGTCGTACGGTGCACACAGAGTGTGAGTGGCCGAGATTGTGAGACCCAATTCACGAACATCAACTCGCCATTGATGTCAACAGCTCAACCTTTCAAGTACTAGCCTGAGGAGAATTCTGCAAAAAGATCTCAGATTATTCGCTTACAAGGTCCAATTGACTCAGCAATTGAAGGCGCGCGACCATCCGCTTCGTTATCGCTTCGCAGTTTGGGCCTTAGAGCAGCTTGAATTGGACAACGATTTTGGGCGAAAAATTATCTTTTCTGACGAGTATCTGCGCATTTTCATCTCGGCGGCTACGTTAACAAACAAAATTAACGCATCTGGAGTTCAGAAATCCCACACATTATTATCGAGAAGCCAAAGCACCCACAGAGTGTGACAGTTTTGTGCGGATTGTGGAGTGGTGACATTATTGGACCATTTTTCTTCGAAAATGAGGCTGGGAACAACGTTTCGATCAAAGGTTAGCGTTACAGAGCCATGTTAACCGACTTTTTTTTTTTACTGAAATTGAAGACATAGATTTGAAAGACCTCTGGTTCATGCAGGATGACGCGCTATGTCACACAGCCCATGCCACAATCGATCTTCTGTGCACCAAACTCCCAAATCGTGTTATCAGCCGTCTTGGCGATGTCAAGACGGTGGTGCACACAAGTGAACAGGGACCTCATGGCACCACCTCTCTCGAATCACTGATAATTCTCAGAGAGAAGAAAAGTGAAAAAAGCCTCTCAAAATTCGCAGTGAGAGAACAGTGGTAGAAGCTAAGCTCTAGTTCACCCCGAATTGTAGCCCCGTCCGTAGAAGAAGAATTGGTGTTAACTAAAAAAAATAATTTTGTGACGATGCAGCCCTTAGTATGATCTATAATCACAACCAGAGTAAACGTTGTTCTAACGTCATCACATTGTGCAAGTTGGCCTTCATCCATGCGTTGTCCCTGCAGTCACTGCACTCTGTGGGTGAATCTGCGACTAACCAATGCTATGCCATCCTCTTAGAAATACTCCAATGCACAACCACAAATCAGACTCAGCTGTTTCACACCTCCATCAGTTCCACTTCCCATCCCACTTCCATCGCCAAATTCTGTTCTAATATCTTCACTTCGATGACGTAAATATGTACTTGTGTCTGTGTACACAAAACCAAGTGTATAAATGCCCGAAATGCTTGTAGAACGTCGACGACGTCAAACTGACTTCCACATATGCTTCTGCTTATTGCCTGGTGTTTTCGTCTAAACACAGCCGTTTGAATAATCGCCGCACTAAACTTACCTACAAGGCCAGAGAGGAAACCCATTCCCGACCGTCGGACTGGGGAGTACACATTCGATTCAATGGAAATGGAGGAATTCGCATTTTTCGAGGAATATCGTGAGAAACAGACTCCAGTCTGTGGAACACATTTCCGGTTTTGCATTCCCTCCATAATAACTCTCGTAGATCCGATCGCATATTTTGAGTGCGGCGCTATCTTTAGAATTTCCCATCCGCATTCGATGCCATAAGGCACCTGCTGCACACAATCTCCACTCGAAAACAGACGAACTCACACTTGCACTGAGCACTGAATGTTTGGCGTGACAGATGAAGTACCCAAAAGAGGTTCACGTAAGTCATCGAGACTGTAACAAAAGAATTCCCTCCCCAAGCAGATGCCACCACTTCGCATTGTGGTCCATGGAGTTCCAAAGAAAACGGCCACCCTTACAAGGAATCGCGTGAGGGTGTGAGGAACCGAGGGAGTGCCAGCAGCAGGTAGCTAATTGCATGAGAATTTCCCAATCCGACGCCAGTCAGATTTCCGATCGCATACCCATAGCCGCAGGACATCCATATACGAGCGCATTCGTTGCCTGAATTGCATGAGCGGAATATCGAATCAAAAATTCCGAACTCCAAATTCCGTCTCATCCACAAAGCGAAAGGAAGAGATTTGTTTCTTCTGTAAGTAGGTAGAGGTGAAAATTATGGAGATACTGTGTTCATTGAGGATGTTTATTTTTGGATAAATATAAACTTTTGCTGAATAGCACGTGAGCACGTCCTCATAACTTATTCGGATCTCGTTGGAGCAATTTGCGTGTGATGCAAGTAAATTACACGTTGATGGGGATGATGTGTCGGGGAAGGTGTTCTCTTGAGACTGAGATACTCGGGCAACGAGAGACGATAGAGACTAGAGTCTGTCTGACTTCTGAGACAACCTTGTGGGTATCGATACAAAAGAATTGTCGGAGAAGAAAGTGACTTAGCGCTTTGCTGTAGTTGGTGATGTTGAGAGTTGCGCCCACAGTATTGATCACGCTAATTTATCAAAATTATGCTGGTAGCCGTTAGTGAGACGGTGTTCAAAATGAGTCTGGCGGTGAAAGAAGACAAGTACAGGGTGATGCTTTTAAAGACATCGAACTTAAAAATGAAAACAAAACAAACGAAAGTCATGATTGTGGCCATGGTATTGGATATTGGTGGATGCTGGATCATTATGTCTGCCCACAAATGTGTGAAAAATGTCTGGACGGTTACTGGTTTCAACAAGACTGCAAGTCGCAGAATGGTCCAGTGCAGAAGGGTTATCGATCAATTCCTGTAAGACCGTTCTAGTGCCTTTATCAAGGAGGACACGAGTCAACCTTGAACCGATAATAATCGGTAACACCACATTAGTCTACTCCAACAAGGTCAAATATCTTGGAGTAATCCTGCTCAGACGACTTAACTGGAACTCACATAGAACGTGATACTACTGCACTGCGGGCCAGTAGACCTCTATACGGCAGGGTTCGTCTGTCTTCCAAAATTATACATTGATTGTGCACAATGATGGCGAGACCCATAATCACATATGTGACCATCGTCTAGTGGCACAAAACCCTTCAACAGATAACGGCAAATAAATTGCAGAAACTGCAGAGGGTTGCCTGTCTTGGCATAACAGGTGCCATACACACTTGCCCCACAACAGCTCTAGAAGCAATCGTCGGGCTAAAACCCTTACCCATCTTTGTGAGGAAGATAGCTGCAAATTATGCCATTAAACTGCAGCTAGAATATAAGTTCAAACCGAGCAACCTAGTGCGTCACCTCAGGTTACTCAACTCAATCCCTATCAGAGACATGTTTTGTACAATGCCGGACATTATGGTCAGGCAGCGTTGTTTCGGCAGGTTATTTGATGTTGAATTATTGGACCGTGAAGACTGGTCTAATGGTTATCCAAGGCTAGATCTCAGAATTCTAGTATGGTACACAGACGGATCTAAAATGGATTCTGAAGTTGCAGCTGGAGTCTTTGAACCCAACACTAGGATCTTTGTACCTATAGGGTCTAGTTCTACTGTTTCTCAAGCTGAAATCCACGGCATTGAGATCTGCGGTAGAAACAATCTTCTCAAGGGTATCAAGGGCGCTAAAATACAAATCTTTTCAGATAGCCATGCAGTACTTATAGCTTTATCGACCTACCAAATGGACTCTAAAACCGTTAAATGTTGCCACGATGCACTGCAATCCCTTGCAAAACACAACAAAGTGAAACTTGGCTGTGTCCCAGAACACAAGGGGATTGCAGGTAACGAATCTGCAGATGAACTCGCTAGGGCTGTTTCGGAAATTGCGTCCTGAACCGTACAGTAGTGTCAACAGTTACAACGCCGATTAACGAATGGGAAAATAAACTTCGGCTAGACCATTGGACCAATGGGTCGGGCCTTAGGTAATCCAAACGATTAATCAGACCCTATTCCTACAAGGGATATCCTTGTAGTCTAGATAAGGAAAGCTTAAGGAAGCTAACGAGCTTTCTTACTGACCACTGCGGCCTGAATTATCAACTTAACAAAATGAGTCCAGAACCGGAACAAGGAATGTAGGTTATGCCTCGAGGTGGACGAAACATCCGAAGACATTTTATGTGAATGTCTGGCATTTCACTGGTTAAAAAAAAGTATTTTCCTCAGGGAAATACTCACTTCAGTGGAATTAAAAAACTCCACTACAAAAGAAATTAATTAACTCCAACCCATCGATATAATAGATTTTATTAGGACGCAGTGTCGCTGCCTCTACGGCAGGGTTGTAGAAGAGGAAAAAAAACCCTCAAACAATTGACGAAATCAATGCCGAAATCATCGTTATGATAATGAGATGCCCGAAAAAGTTATGGAAAACTCAGAAAAAACGGTACATTTTCCTTTGGTAAATAGAGGCGGCCACATGATTGATTGTATTCAAAAACTAGTTCAAATAAATTGTAGAGGATCAAATTAAATAAAAATACTTCATATATGGATCGGTTGCTTTTTTCAAGTTATTCATTATTCACATACCGACATAAACAATGACGCACCCTGTACTTGTCGCAACTGCTTTCAACGAATCGCCATCTGGAGGTACAATTCTCCACAACTTTCCACAGTAGCTGCTGCGATATAATGGCAATAACTCGGGGAATGATGGCTTTCAAGTGATCAAAAGTCTCTAGCTTGACACCAGCGACTAGCGGCTTTATTCCGCAGGGGTGTGGTATCACATAATCTCGGGAATCAACTCACTGTCCCATTTCGGGAGATAATGCAGACCATTTAAAGTCTCTTTCAGTAAATTTAACGTGCTACGACTGATGTGGCGTTAGGTGCCGTCTTAATCGAAATTTGCCACGGAGAGTGGCTGTTGACCTGAGCTTGGGTAAGTTTATTGGTTTTCCATGGATATGTACTTCTGAAAGTCTGGTACTATAGTCTCCTCAATTGAAAACTGCGACGAACCACCTCTTTTGAAATTCCGTGATAAGTTTGTGTTCCGTTTTGTGAAGTAGTCGCGATTTTTGGCAAATTTGTCATTGGACATCTTTTCCCCACAAAAAAGATTCCAAAGGGGTCAAATCGCAGCTCTTAGGCGGCCAATTGACACCGCCAAGACGGCTGATAACACGATTTGGGAGTTTGGTGCGCAATATATCGATTGTAATATGGGCTGTGTGGCGCGGGATGCTGCATGAACCAGAGGTCGTCCAAATACATGTCTTCAATTTCAGTAAAGAAAAATGTAGGTTCACATGGCTCTGTAACGCCCACCGTTGACCGAAACGTTGTTCCCAGCCTCATTTTCGAAGAAAAATGGTCCAATAATGTCACCACTCCACAGTCCGCACCAAACTGTCACTCTGCGGATGCATTGGCTTCTCGACAATAACGTGCGGGTTTTCCGTTTTCTGAGCCCCAGATGCGGCAAATTTGTTTGTAAACGTAGCCGCTGAGATGGATATACGCAAATTCTCGTCAGAAAAGATGATTTTTCGTCCAAAATCGTTGTCCAATTGAAGCTGTTCTAAGGCCCAAACTGCGAAGCGATTTCGAAGCGGATGGTCGCGCGCCTTCAATTGCTGACTCAATTGGACCTTGTAAGCGAATAATCCGAGATCTTTGTGCAGAAATCTCCTTAGGCTACCAATCAGGCGTGAAATGTTGAGCTGTTGAGATCGATGGTTGAGTTGATGTTCGTGAATTTAGTCTTACACTGTCGTGTTGTCCTCTCGCATACCACTCTAACAAACTTGCGTACAGCAGTCGTGGTGGATGCTTCATTTCGGTCAAAACCTCTTTTAAAAAAACCCACTGTTTTGGGCTGCACAGCACTCACTTTGGAAATAAGTTTTCAATATTTCCTGACGCTGTTCAAGTGTTAAGCGACTAACTTCGTTCCGCGGAGGTATGATACTGATTTTCTGTCAAGATTTGGAGCGGGAAACAGATGTCAGTGTCAATATAAACTATGATTTAAAAAAAGTACTAGATGGCCCACAATGGAGCATAACCTTTTGGATGAACCTAAGATGATTGCCTGATGTACGAAGAAACTCCAAATATTTACGAAAGAAGTTTTTATTTCAGCCGATGCTACTTTGTTAGGCCATCGATGTGGATCTGAGTTCAAGCCACGAATGTCCCGAGTACGCCGTTTGCAATTTTCTAAGCCAAGCCTTCGTCTAACTAAGATAACTTAGTCGCAACACCGAAAGTCTTGTCTTCTTAATTTTTTCAAAGCAAAAGATTCGAAAACCGTCTAACATGAAAAATTATGCCATGTATTTTTATCTCTCGAACTACATGAAAGTCTTATTGACGCTTGCAGATTTCGCGGTCATGCCTATTTCTCCAATTGTAATCAATGAAACCCTAAATTACCTCGTCTGTCTTACTTGATGTTCAGCTTTTGGCCAAAAACAGCAAGATTTACTTGGTTCAAATCGTGAACGTCCTCTATGCTATTTTCCCAAAGGCTCAGAGTCGAAGATTCTTCAGGAGGTTATTGTATTATCCATATTCTGCACTGTAAACCACGATTATAAGACAAATACAACAGAATGACCAGAAAAAAACGATAACAACGGAAATTTAAATAGAGCAACAACAATAGCGCTTCATTGAAATAGCTAACTCGACTTCGCTAGAAGTGGTTCAAGCGTTCGGTCAATTTTTTTATGACTAAGTCCAGTATGTGGGGCTTTATTCCAGTAATAGCGTCTCGATTGTCGGCCTCAAGCTCGTCCGAAGTGGTGGGCTTGTTAGTGTGGAATAAGGACTTTATGTAGCCCCAGAGAAAATAATCAAGTATGATCGTGGCGACGAATTGAGAAACGTTCGCCGTGGGATGACCCAGTCGCCAAGTTTCTGCTTCACAACTTCAAGCGTGGCGTCGCTTGTATGGGATATAGTGCCGTCTTGTTGAAACCACAGCTCATATATATATCGATATTGTCGAGCCCTGGCCACAGAAAGTCGGTTAACATCGCTCTGAGACCATTGTCTGTCTCCTTCCTCATTTCGAAAGAAATAACATAAGGTCCGTCAGTTTTTGTGGATGCATTGATTCTTGGTCGAACACTTGTAGACTGTGGATTGTGTTTGCTCCAATAATGACAATTTTGCTTGCGGACATAGCCGCTGAGCCAGAAATAAAAAAAAATTCTGGAACTGAACAAAGGATTGCACACCTAGTCCCAGGCATGGTAATCTAAGAAATTCCTTAGGAAACTTCGCTTCAGATCACTATTTCCGAACCGTTTACCATTCAGTGCAATTAGCTATCGCAAAGAATCCCGTTCTTTGTTAAATCGCAGTCCAATTTCCCTTATTTCCGACTTCCGATGTAGAAGAGGATAAAACCATTCCAAGTATTCATTAGGATCAAATGTGGATATTAGGAATCCATTACAGTGACTTCCAAGTACAACTCCAAAACACAAGCACACATTCCGCATTCAGTCAGTTACCTATGCCCCTGCATTGCCATTCGCTATGTGCGTGCACCGACTGCTGAACGAGTGCAATGGAATCTGCGATTCCAACAAAACCAAATGACACACGGTACATAATGCAAATTAATCGGATGTACAAAAACGAAAAACAGACTCGCATCAGAAAGCCCGATTCGAGCACGCTACTAAACGCTCATTAGGAGAGGACCAGCTAACGACCTTGTATTGTGTGTGCACCACAACAGGTCAACTGTCATTTAAATGAAATTAAGGTGACACACTCTAACGCAATGCTCGAGCAGTCGTTGGCAGCGCCTCGATCAGTGATCGCACGATCACTAGGCGTGCTGTAAAGCGACCAAACTGAAAAAGGTTCTTCAATTCGTTTCGGGAACACACAAGAACAATTGGAAACAATGAGGTTAATAAGGTGATATGCCTTTCATCCATTCCACGCCTCATGGGAGTTTAATGACGATTAGCTATGGTTGTGGAATTTTCATTGTTCCGCTGATGGAGATGTTTAGAGATCTGCGATCAGTAGGAGGTCGATCTTTGTGAAAATCTTTAACACGGTCGAGGTGAAATGAGTTTGGTTCCTCAGACATTTTGTCCAGTTGTGTGCTCCGGCTGCTAAGGGCGCGTTGGGGGTAATTTTTTGACAAGGGAACGGCAAGTATCATCTAGTGGCCATAACTTGTATGTTTTTATGAACTTTACGAATTAGGCCATGCTGTGGATGGCGTTACATTCCAAGGTGAACTTGGGTCGAGTTTCTACTTCAACCACCCGTTAGAATGGGAAATGGGTTTTCCTCAATTTTTTTGAGATATCTAGAACTTTGAGTCTACACGAAAGGCGACCAGAGTAAAAGCTTCATTAACATTTAATGCATGTTTTTCTCTGTCGATTTGTGTGATTTTCTCAAGCCCTTTGTAAATTTTGTGATATGTTCCAAGATGTTCCACTTCAGGCTACAAAAGGATACCATGGATAATTAAAACTCTTCATAATTGAAACTCTTCATAATTGAAACTCTTCACGTTTTCCAGAAAATATTCGCCGTTTGACTGAAGTAAGTAACGAACTTATCAAAGCTTTCACGGTGATTTAAGAACAGGCGGAACAGGTTAGTCTTAAAGTTAATAAGGAGAAGACGAAATATATCCTGTCGAGTAAAAATCGATTCGTCGTCCACTATCTTTGACAAAACACCAGTCAGCTACAATTTTGAGGTAGTTAAGGAATTTGTCTGCATTGGCTACTAGGCCACAGAGGCATTCCGAGCAACTGCAATGCAGGTGAACTTCTTAAATTCGCTACCACCATGCCCTTATAACCGAAACACAGCTACATGGAAATGCCCCTTAGGTTAGGTTGAAGTGGCTGACTGCAGATAGCAGTCGCACTTAGGCCCTTTACGACTTGCACTACGACTAGCAGATGCAACTCAAAAAACAAACAGCACATGGGTGAGATCTGGCCCTCCTCCATAATGATCGGGCCTAAGCAAGACCTCAAAAGATCTCTCTCGACGGATAAAACCGTCGGTATCATGAAAGGACACTGCCTCATAGAAGATCACGCCAGAAGACTAGGGACTCTGGCTAGTGATTTCTGCAGAAGCTGCTTAGATTAAGAGGAAGTGGAGAGCACTCTTTGATGAGGCCATCAGTCTTGTCAATGGAGGAGTGTCCACGAAGTGGTCTAAGGCTGGAGAATCTGCCTTGGATGCGAATCATAGCCAGACCATCGCAATATGTGCAAACTGGTGTGCCTGCTGTAATAAATCTCGTACTCTTTTGTCCTAATCATTCCTTTTCCTATCCAGTGCTCTTACTTCCAATTGTTGAGCTGCTCCGGGAGTTTATAGACTTCTAACACTCCAGGCGCGCTTCCGCAAATCACGTTTTCCTTTTCGCGCCATGTCGTCGTTGGGTCTCCGTTCGTAAAAGCGGATGCAATTTAGTCTTCCATAACGATATTAATTTGTATGTGGGCGGGTTATTAATCCTCCACACAACCACAAGTCTGGTCACGACTTGTGTCATTTTGCCCATGACATTCAATGTATACATAGGTTCACCTCCCAACGGTTGCTATAGAGGCTATCTAGGGGATGCTGCGTAGAGGCTGTATGTCAACCTAACTCGAATATACAACTTTGCCCTATAGACGATCGGCCATCTAGTGTTTTTTTTAAATCATAGGTTATTTTGACACTGACAGCTGTTTCCCACTCGAAATCTTGACAAAAAGTCAGTATCGTACATTCGCGGAACAAAATGATTCTCTTTACGCTTGAACAACGTTGGGAAATATTGAAAACTTATTTCCAAATTGAGTGTTGTGTAGTCCAAACAGTGCGTTTTTTTGAAAAGAAGTTTTGGCCGAAAGGGAGTACCCACCGCGACTGCCGTACGCAAGTTTGTGCAAAAAGTTCGTGAGACTGGTATGGTAGTGGACAACACTCATGGTCCCTGTCGTCGTACGGTGCACACAGACCAGAATGTAGCTGCTGTGGCCGAGAGTGTGAGACTCAATTCACGAACATCAACTCGCCATCGATCTCAATAGCTCAACATTTCACGCACTAGCCTGAGGAGAATTCTGCAAAAAGATTTCGGATTATTCGCTTACAAGGTTCAACTGACTCAGCAATTAAAGGCACGCGACCATCTGCTTCGTTATCGCTTCGCAGTTTGGGCCTTATAATAATAATAATAATAATAATAGCGGCGCTACAGTCCGAAGTGGACCTGGGCCTAGCTTCTCAGCAACCACTCGTGTTGTGCGTGCTATTGTTCTCTCACGAGGGGTGGGGACCTACAGTTTAATGCCGACTCCGAACGGCGAGATTGAGAAGCATTTTCCTAGACAGTTATACTCTTTGAGCATTGTCAGTGACTCGAAAGAGGTGGAGCCGCGAACAATTTTTTTTTTTTTTTTTGAAAAATTGTTTGTCTGAACTTGGAATCGAACCTAGACTGTGAAGGTCTAATGCGCATGAGTCGACGCACGAACCCACAGTTTGGGCATTAGAGCAGCTTAAATTGGACAACGATTTTGGGCCAAAAATTATCTTTTCTGACGAACATCTGCGCACTTTCATTTCGGCGGCTACGTTAACAAACAAAATTGCGGCATCTGGGGCTCGGAAAAACGGAAAACCCACACGTTATTGTCGAGAAGCCAATGCATCTACAGAGAGTGACAGTTTGGTGCGGATTGTGGAGTGGTGGCATCATTGGACCATTTTTCTACGAAAATGAGGCTGGGAACAACGTTTCGCTCAACGGTGGGCGTTACTGAGCCACATGAACCGACTTCTTTTTACTGAAATTGAAGACATTGATTTGGACGACCTCTGATTCATGCGAATGACGCGCCATGCCACACAGTCCATGCCACAATCGATCTTTTGCGCACCAAATTTCCAAATCGTGTGGTCAGCCATCTTGGCGAAGTCAATTGGCCGTCTCGGAGATGTCATTTGACACCTTTGAACTTTTTTGTGGGGAACCGTGAAGGACCGATGCTATGCCAACAATCCGGAAACGATTTAAGCACTTAAGGCCAATATCGTCCAAGCAATCCGTTAGCTACAGCCCGAAACCATCAACAAGGTCTTGGAAAATGTGGCAGCCACTTGAACGACGTTGTATTATATTAATGGGAATGATTGTTCTTACTAATAAAGCCATAATACATGGAAAAAATTTTATTTTGTCAATTTTATTGTATTTTTAAAAAGAAACTTGTACTTGGTCCGCCCTGTACATTTATGAAAATCTTATATGTTCTATGACGCACATAATAGCGTATGCCGATGATATCATAGCGTACAGATCAAGTCCGAAGGTGGAAGTGATTAATATCTTGTTGCAGCATGACTTCGACAAAATTCAGCAATTTTGCGACGGCTGGAAGTTGAAGATCAACTACCAGAAGTGTGAAACTATCCTCTTCAGAACCCCGCTGTCCAAGGCCTCAAGGAACACGAAAGAAAACTGGTGCAAGTTCAGCATAGTTGACCCGCAGGGACAGCTGTTAGCTGTGAAAAATGTAGTGCGATATCTTGGCATTTGGTTGGATCAGTATCTGTATTGTGATAAGCACGCAGCTACTGCTTTGACGAAAGCTAAGAAAGCCTTTGCTGTGGCAAGTAGGTTGTTTTACAGCAGCCAGCTTGATACCAGAGTGAAGGTAATCTGCTACATGGCCCTTATCCGGCCAATCATGGTATATGGTTGTCCGGTGTGGTTCAACTTGAGTCCTTCCCAGATGGAAAAGATGAGGGTGTTCGAGAGACAGTGTCTTCGGGCCTGCCTCCGGTTGTATCGCACACCCGAATCCGAGTAGAATCCGAGGCCTTGTACAACGGGGCAAATCTGATTAGGATAGATAATTTTATTATTAAGTTGATTCGTGGTCATATTGCACGAGCTATGACTTCCACTAACAGTCTGATCTTTTGGGCTTACTACCCTAACATAATGTACCATGAGAAGGTGCGCCTTAACGGCTTTATTCCGCCCGAAGCTTTCCTTTATTTGGATACGAAAGGCCTGATACAGGATACGGAAGGATGTCCTATCATCTTCCATGTCGCACGCCGAACAGTGGATAGGCGACTCCAATACGAGACGGACGTCGCTCGCAGCCACGAAGATCTTCTTCGGTTCAGTGTGGCCATCTCTGCCCGAGACAGAGCAGTCTGCCAAAGAACGACATTTTTATTGGTGGTTACACCACAATCAGCTTTCGCCGCCGTTAACTTTTAGTGACACTGACTAGTTAGTTGACCTCATGTGGCCAACTTGCATAGATTAAGTTAGTTTTAGGTAGCATAAGGAATAAAAAAAAAGTAAAAATAAAAAAAAGGTGCATCACGGCGCTTAAAATATATATGTTAAGCATATAAATACCATATGCTCCCTGGTGCACGCGTCCGTATACTGTTACGGACATAGTTTAAGTTGTTTAAAGTAGATTAAGTAGATGTAAGTTTTAGTTAAGCTAAGTTAAGTTTAGGTTTTGTTAGGATAAGGATAAAAAAAAACAAAAAGTCCAAGTTTTTAAAATTTTCTTGGACAAGAAAAGGAAAATATTTGCATTATTATAAAATAACTATAGCGTAGGCCGAAAGGCAAATTCATTTATCTTAGATTAGCTTAGAGTACTCGTGTTGGGTCAGTAAGTTAGATTTAAGAATAAAAGTTAAGATAGTTAAGCTAGATTTAAATATTTTTGTCTAGATAGTAAGGATCATGAATTAAACAATAAAAATATATGAAAAACAAAACATTTATGAAAATAACTTCATTCCCTCCAAGAGTTCATTGGCTGTCCAATAAAGTGTCTGATCAGTTGTCAACTCGTGAAGAGATTACCGACAGTCCAAGCGAATTTACTTCATCACCGAACAAGCTCATTATAGTTTATGTTCAACACGCGAATTTTGGAATGCAAATCCCTAAACCGCTCAAACCACACCGTTAAATTCTGTCTTCAACACACAGTACGCCCGTCTGTCAACACAACAAGAAAATAATCCCCAATTGGATACGTAGAATTGAAGAGAGAATGAAAAAAACCCCAATAACCATGTAATGATATCATTAGCTTCTCCCGGTCAGCCCAAGTATCTAGCTTCACCCACAACAGTGTGTGTGTATCTACGAGAGATATGACAAATCTATCTCCGAACATTGTCTCACTCAGTCGATCGCTGGCCGAGCACTCTTTATCTAATCAACGAACACATCCACCGAACAAATGTGTACGTGCACAAGTCGCACGCAAACCTCGCCGATATCAGCTTCACTCGCACTCAATCCGGTCGAGAGCGGACTCAAAAATCTCAGCGCGCACTCCACCCGCTCATGAGTCAGTCTCTGCGCCGTTATTAAATTAGTATCTGAGTATCTGAGTAACTGTGCGGGACGATCGACTTCGACTCTGGCTGCTGTTTCTGTGCGCATAGGAAAGTTAAACTTGTTGTTGCCTTCAGTGTTTCAATAGAGTAGGGAAAAAAATTCAATAAAGTCACCGAGACGTAGTTCAACCCGTTTTCGATCGTTATTACGTAAACTGTGTAGATTTGATTGCTGCTGTTGTCGCTGGCTATTGATGCAAAGTTATTGGAGTTCGAATTGATCGTAAAAACGATCTTGTTGCCAACACCCAATGATCGCTGCGAATTGTTGTTTAAGTTTTGGACGAGTTTAGATAACAAACAAAAGGCGAGAGAGAAGGAGGAAAAGTAATAAAGTATTCTAGAGACAAAAAAAACAACAACAGGTGATCAAGTGATTGTCCGCTGTCTTTGTATGTTTTCCTACGTGATCGCGTGTGTTCTATGATCGTGCATTTCGAAGGTGCTCTCGCATTGTATCTCACCTCGTCGCATTGAAAAGTAACTTTTGTCGATTATGAAGACGTGTGCTAACTGCAACTGATAAGTATCTAGAATAGTAAAGTGGTTTTACATTTCACAAGTGCTCCTCTCTTTTGGACGACCATTCAAACGTCCACTGTCGTCCGACTGTCATATCCATTTCCAACGTGAATTCAGTTGTGTGCTGTGCATGAGTGAAATTGTGAATAAACGCACATTTCGATAAAGATACAAATAATTGTCACTAAGTTTGTGAGTTAAAACAGAAATCATAAGAGGAAGTGGTTTATCTGCTCTGCTGCAACCGACAATCGACACACGTTCAAAGGGAAAAAAAGATAAAAAAAAAGAGAAAAGAAAAAGAAAACGAAGGAGGACCGGGGAAAAGTGCTGTGATAAGTTGGGTTTTTCTTTTTTGTGAATGAAGAGAGATACTACATGGTGCTGACGCTTTGAAGTGGAAGACGCCACCATATTAATCAGATACAGCCACACAAGTGTAACGGATTAGCACTTAGCGACTTGAGATGTAAGTTGATTATTTAATAAAATCTGAATATGCTTACAGTAAGTGAAATTATGATCGGTTCACTTGAGTTTTTTGTTGCTGTAGTTGTTTTTTTTTTATAATTTTGGACCCAAGTTTTTGTTTAGATTTTAAAGAAAGTTAACGACTGGATGGCGCAGTTGGTTAAGTGCCTGCCCTAAGTTAGAGGGGTCCCAGGTTCGAATCCCAGTGAAAGCAAAGTTAATACGCTTTTATCCGGTTTTTCAAATCTGGTCCAGTCACCATTTGCCATTGGGATCAAATTAACGGCACTATCACTGAATCGGTCTGACTGTGGGTATCACAATGGACCAACATGGTCTAAGTGTGCTGGTGAATTCACTAGCAGCTCCCTAACCTAACGTAACCTAGCGACGTATCCTGTCAATGTAAATTTTTTGACACTTTTCAATCCATTGACTGGCCTAAATCGAATTTTTGAGGGGGATTCTTGTCATCATGTGACATTGGCTTTCCATATCGATAATTGATTCCACGGTCTGGGGCGAAACAATTGTGGCTACCTTCAAAAGGAATCAGATTTTTGATGAAATTCAATCGTTTCTTTGACGCAAATATCTATTCAAATTCAAACTTAGTTGACATCCCCGGATATGCTTTATTCGTTCAGCATGCTTTGAACAACTGTCAACCTATGAACAACTGTCATCCTCTGAACAACTGTCATTGGCGCAATACAGCAATTATCTTCTAGCCCTCAAGCATGAGGACGGAAGCGGCCAAAAGGCGGGCTGTTTAGAAGAACTGTACCGATGTATTCGTGGGTCGAATTAGGAACATGAATTTGAAGAGTTCTCTAGAGCGATCTGTCCTCTTTGATCGAATGTATGTTGATATGACGCAGTTCGCTAGCTCTAGCTTTAAGAGATTAGCCAGCAGGAAGATTTATTTTACATCTAGGTTAGGTTAGGGGGCTGCTAGTGAATTCACCAGCGCACTTAGACCATGTTGGTTCATTCTTATACCCACAGTCAGGCAACTACCACTAATGGATCCAGTGATAGTTCCGTTAATTTGATCCCAACAACAAATGGTGACTGGGCCAGATTTGGAAAACCGGATAAAAGCGTATTAACTCTGCTTTCACTGGGATTCGAACCTGGGACCGCTCTAACTTAGGACAGCCACTTAATCAACTGCGCTATCAAGTCGTCAGCCTTTGATTTCATTTAGTGTCGAATCACAACTTAACTACGTTAGAAAGTAAACTTGCCGCATTTAGAATGAAGAATGTTACGCATAACTCGTTTTCAAACACCCTTCTCCTTTTCTGGGCTATTGACCCATGGAGGGACTGGGATGTGGCTGCTTTCAAATCGCATTTCTAGTTTTCTGGGCTGATATTTGACATCCACATCAATGTGTGACTCGAACCATTCACCGCTTGTCCTCACTCAGTTTCTTCACAGGAAAGACAAAATATTCCACCAACAACTTTTCTTTCAAGAGAATTTAAAACCAACTTTAAAGTCTTGCTTTTTGTTCAGACACTCACTATGTGTCATATAGGCAGTGACCTTCTTCGCAGATTCAGCCTCACCAGATGTACGTAAGTTTGTTATCCATCTCCTACAGTGGATTACTTCCATCTGTCCTCAGGTTTTTTTGAGGATACGTGCTAGCTGGAATCTGGTATTAGGGATGGTCCGTTGTTTTTTTTACACGAGGTGTTCTCTTTGTGGACTTCGTCGTAGAGAACCACTGAAAACGGTAGCCATAGGTCTGTTGTTTGATTGGATTTCGTAGAAGGACTCCGTGGATTGATCTGGGTGTTGAAGTTCTGGTCATCAAGCACGAACTTTTGTGAGCTGTCAACAGTTTCGATGTCATAGCGTGAATTTCCTAATCATTATTATTATTATTATAACTTTATTAATCAGTAATAAATTACATGATTAATCTGAAATTACGGCACCAGCTACCAGGGCTTTGGCCTGAATTTCCTAATCAACTCCTTTGTTCTTTCGTAAATCAGAAAATACCCTTCAATCGAGAGAGAACATTAGCACGGACAACACGACTGGTTGCAGTAGAATCTAGGCCCAAGCCCACTCCGGACTTTAGCACTACAATTATTATTATTTATATAAGCTAATCAGACCTAACAGAAATCCTACATTTCCTGAGGATCGAGCACGAATTTTGTGGTGAAGCTGTTCTCTCTTCTGGCTAAGACGTCAGTTGAGTAATGGGACGCACGTTCAACAACCATACGTATGATTACTACGTTCTTGAATAGTTGGACATACATATTAAAGGATATCAGAAGAAAATAGAGAAAATCCTCTTTGTCATGTCCCATTCCAAGCCAATGATTAAAATCGCCAATAAATCAAGCAATTTCGAAAAAAATAGACCATCTATGTGTATGACATGTAAAATGCGAAAACAGAACTCTAAGAAATACTAAATTTAAAATTCCATCAAATATGGGAGACAGAGAGAGATATAAACGATGGCATTAACTTTTAACCCTTCACACAAACGACGGACAAGTGCAAATCTATAAATGTTTCGTCTAAAAGTGCCCCATGTACAATTTCATCCGACATCTTACTACACTATACTCTCCGTAGGAATTTAGAAGCACACATGTACCGTACTTGGCCTATAAAAACTGAGAACATCACTTTCCGATGACAGATCCAGATTACGTCAGCAAAAAAAGAACAAGATCACTTTAACGCTGACCGCTGAATGCTGCCATTAAATGCCAGCATTCTCTGAACATCTCCTTTCATGTTAAATCGATTAAATCTTAATTAGAGATCATTCAAAGATTGAATAGACCTGATTTCGGAATACCCTTGCTCACTTCCGGTCCTGCGGAGGAAGAGGTGCCTTCTGTCACACATACGTCAATCAATTTACACTGAAAAACCTTGTCATTCATCGAAGTTAATTAAGTCACTCTTACATCGAATTCTGTCTCAAACACTGGCTTGAGAATTACATACTCAAGACATGAGTCATCGCCCGAAAATGAAGAAATGAATAACGGCCGAAATTCTTCTCAAACATTCCAAGAAACTTTTGTGTGTTCGCACGGCAAGACTGAATGTTTCACAACAAAGAGGCGAAACGAGAGTGTTTGGCTTTCTCACCGCCTGACGAAAGAAAATCACGGAATCAAACAGTCCGATGACCCCCGACTGATGTACGATTTCCGAAATGACAAACATGATGCATGTCGCAAGTGATTGCAATTCAATCGGGGAGGTTTGTCATCACTTGTGCGCAATGCACCGGTTTTATGTTGCCTTATGATTGGAGGCGATGTTTCAAGATAACATAACTATGAGCCGGAGGATTGTGTTTCATTCACGGTGTTAATTTTTGTTTGATGATCAAAAATCATGACGAACTGTTAATGGGGTGTGGTTTGAAAGGATTTTTTTTGTAAAGAGAAAATGTCATTTGATTACACATTTTGACACCTGTTTGAGTGATTGCCTCATGCAGCAGAGTGAGTGATTGACTTGAATTTTCCACAGAATTGAAAATCTAATCAGTATTTATTTGTGAGAAATATGAATATCACGAGAAAAGGAGGACAATTTGTTATTTTATGCTCTTGGCAGGAATGTATGATATTACAGCATTATTTCAAGATGTTGAAATGAATGACGCTGATGAGGGGATTAGGTTAGGTTAGGTAGATGGGTGCCCTTGCTGACATAAAGACATGTCAACGGCTCACTTAGACAACTATGAGTCCATTGTGCCCAAAACGAACGATTTTGGTTGCCACACAAAGAAGTCGCGGTGGTTGCTTCATTTCAGCCAAAACTTCTTTTCAAAAAATACACTGTTTGGGCTACACCGCACTCACTTTAGAAATAAGTTTTCAATATTTCCCAACGTTGTTCAACCGAAAAACGTCTCATTTCGCTTGGCGGAGGTATGATAGTGACTTTCTGTCAAGATTTCGAGCGGGACACAGCTGTCAGTGTCAAAATAACCTATAATTTAACAAAAACCGTTAGTTGGCCCACCCTGTACATACATTCAGCGTTAAAACTGAGTGTACATTCAGTTATCTGCTGAAGGTTTATCTACTAAATTAATATTCACCGGAATGAGGTAGAACAGACATGGATACATCAAATTAAAGCTCAAAAGTCATACTTTGAAATATGGTAAATGATATTTAACATAAGTGTATATATAAGACAATTGATTAAATTTCAAATAGAAAACAGTATTGAAAAGTGAGTGTATATACGGTTGTGTCAGTGACTGTAAGACATAAAGGCTCGATTCTGTTAAAGATACGATAAGCACAATCTGTGAATTTGAAGCGAACTCTTGTATTTCTACTTTTTATCCCGCCGACAAAATCTTCTAAGAATGTACATACGACCTCTACAATCTTAATTGAGCGCAGGACTACAGTCTCTTCATCGTAGACCTCCGCTTCTTCACAACATTCGTAATTGTGATGTCATTTAAGTAGACAATTAGACCTAAGGTTCAACTATAACAAGCGTATGAAGACTTAAGTTTATGCCAAAACCAAACGAAAAGTAACCAGAAGCATCTGCAAATTTCAACGTGTCCAAAGTAACAGAATTCAGCTGTCAACTGACATTTGCATACTTAGAGAACGGCTCATTTCACTCCCACTCGTATGTGAAAAGTGAACGAACTTAACGAAACTTATGTCAAAATCATTGACATGACATGAAAACGACTCAGAGAACGAACTTAACGAAACTAAGCGATGCGGTTGTTGTAGTTGGGGTCTATCATTTTTTGGAAATTCGCTCTGTAGCTTGAGTTCGCTTCAGTTTCCGTACGGCCATTGCAGCTGGTCCATAAAGAAAAATGCATTAACAACAAGTGTTTCTTTTAAACACCATAAGTAGATTGTAATGAGGCAGACAGCGTATGGGATAAACGTTGAAGACTAAACAGGTATCTTACATTTCCATTGAAATCCAAGGATCTAATCTAAATTTAAGTCGAATTTGATGACTCAAAAATTTCTAAATAAAAGCATTCTCCGCTGCAGTTTTTAGCATGCGATCAATTGATGCTTGAAGATAAGATGTTTAATTTGTCCGAGCACTGATCGCAATTGTGAATTGAAAAATATGCATGCATGCATGCGCTCACAAGAATGTGACTTAAATTGTATCTAATTCTGACGAAAGAAGATTTTGTATTGAAACTTGACAAGCGTCAAAATGTATTTTCGCATCAAATTTAAAACGAAAGGAAACATAAACAATTTAGCTTTATCTGAAGAGTTGGCTGAATGTGCTGTGCAAGGTTATTGAAAAGCACATCATATGTTCTAAGAAGAATCAGTAATTATTGTTAACAAAAATACAGATACACAAATTTCGATTGTATTTATGTTTGATCGCTACGATTTTATTTTTCTTGTGAAGATAAACATTGTGACTGCGAATGGTGTGCATTGTGTGGACTGAAAGAAGGAAAATATTGGTGCTTAAACATATCTTCTGCCTCCTGACTGGTGCTACAGTCTGACCCGATCTTTGAATCAGCCAGTTTCGTACGACAATCTGGTCGAGATCAAATTCAAGTTGTATGTGGGCGCCGTGGCCGTGTTTGTTCGTGCGTCGACTCATACGCATTTGACTTTCCCAGTCTAGGTTCAAATCCCAGCACAAGCAACAATTTTTCAAAAACAAACCTCTTTCGAGTCGCTGATAATGCTCAAAGAGTATAACTGTCTAGAAAAAGTCTCTCAAGATCACCGTTCTGAGTCGGCATTAAACTGTAGGTCTCCTCCACTCGTGAGAGAACAAAAGCACGCACAACACGAGTGGTTGCTGAGAAGCTAGGTCCAAGTCCACCTCGGACTGTAGCGCCGTCATTATTATTAAGGGAGGGCGAATGGAGGAGAAAATACATCCGAGAACTCTATGAGCTGTACTAAGATATTCCAGCCAAGAGGGTCTTCGAATCCGAGCCTCCTGGTTTGAGAAGGAAAGGGAGACCGAACATCCGGTTTAAAGATCAAGTCATCGCGGATGCAAGACAGTTTGGTCTTGATGACTGGAAGCAGCGTACCCGCGACCGTCAAGGATGGAAGACAGCTATTGCTCAGGCCCAGTCCCTCCATAGGACGCAGGCCTGATAAGTAAGTAAGTAAACATCCAGCTGTGGTCGGAACAGCGTACGTCACTGATTGGTATAGATTTTGGGCCGGAGGATAATTGGATCATCCTTCTTTAAGATGAATACTCGTTATCACGACGAATTATTCCAGTATATTGTGTCCAAATTGTAACATAAAAATGTTGACGACATTTGGTTTAAAACGACGTCGTCACTTGACAAGAAACAATTGAATTAATACATGACTCATTTTCTGGTCGTGTAACTTCCTGTTGTGGAGATCAAACTTGGCTGTGCAGATCACACGTCCTTGGATCTTAAGACTCATGTGTCACTACATTCCGAGGCGTAGCTTCTACAGCTACCGTTCGTGTTGCTCGTGCTATTGGTCTTTCGCGATTGGAGGGGGCCCACAGTTTTATGCTGACTCCGAACGGCGAAGTTTGAGAAGCATTTTGCTTGGGAGTTAGACTCTTTGAGCATTGTTAGTGATCTGAAAGAGGTGGAGCCGTGAAATATATGCGGGAATTTATTCAGTCAACGCATTTACCCACTACGATACGGCAAAATTGGCACGGAAGAAAAATTGCTTACGTACCAGCAAGACCTTGGGCCCCATTTACTTTATATGAATTTTCATATAACATGAATTAATGAAAATGTACAATACAATTTAAAATTTAAAATGTATCGCATTCTGAAAACCGAATTATTGGCCAATTTAATTCAATTTATTCAATTAAATGATGAATACGTCAATAATCATAAATCTATACCATTTTCTTTTGACTACAATCTTGGACGTCATTATTTGTCAAGCCTAGAAGCATATCATATGTGACTCACTGGCAACATAACTTCAACAGCCAAAGATGCGTCCCTTTTTCTTATCTCCGCTTCTTGTAGAGTTTAGTTGTGAAGATGTGGTCTATGATGGACTTTTCTAACCGCAAACCAAATTGATAAGGAACATTTGCTGTCCTCCAGCTTCATGAGTTAACGCAAAACGAAGTGCGACCACACACATATGGCAGTCATTTAAAATTCCTAAAACCAAATTCATCGCCTTGCCTAGCTTGCCATGACAGCTTCATCCAATGAACCGCAACTCCCACAACATTGCGAATCTTGTTATTCCATTTGTTGTTGAATTGTTGTAATGACTGTGGGCGTATAAAAATAACGCCTCTTTTTCAGTCAGTGTCAGTGTCACCGCAGCAAAAGTGTGAAAAGCACCCACAGGCAATTAAAAAAATTAATTTCTGCTTTCAAATGGATGCACTATGGTTAAATGAATGTTTCCTTGAAGTTTAGTTAATTTTGTGAGTTAGATTTCCATCTAGATTTACAGTGGTGTGCAAAATAATAGATGCATTAGCTTAAGTTGTAAATCGTAAATCCGAAAATAGGGAAGTAACGAATTAATTGTGTCATTCCAAAAAAATTCTTTTCGTCTGAGGAGTCGCACGAACTGCCTGACATTCTCTGACTTTGACTCTACATCATAAGACATTTTGCAGCTTTTATGCGATTTTAAGGCAGATGTAACCATATTTTGAGAGCATCCAGTGATCTCGGCAATAAGTTTGTACGTTTTTCCGTCTTCACGCATTTCGTTGATGATCTTTTGATCTTTTTAGCAACGAACTTAAACAATCTAAACTTAAAAACTAATACTTAACTTATTTGCTGAGGTGAACAGGCAGGGCTAAGAAGGAAATGAACGAGTCTGAAGTGAGTTGTGAAGAGATGTTTTGCTAAGGTGAAAATCGAATGAGTATTCCATTGTGTTAGCCACACGTAATATTCTGGACATAGGTGAATTAAACCCGCAACTAAATTCAACATTTCAGGAAAAAAATTTCGAAATGCAATTTTGCGTTCCCACTGCAACTTCAGCATTTCAAATGACAGCTAGTGTTAGAATTGATTGTTGATATCTTTTTTCTGATTAGAAATCAGAAGTGGTTAAACCATTTATCTTATTATATTAATTTAAAGATGAATTTAAATGCTAATTCAGACATACTCGTATATATTCCATTTTTATTGCAATGATCACTGGAAATGATTAATTGTTTTGTTGACAGCTGTTTTTTTGTTTATGTCAGCGGGCTGAAATGTCATTGTATGACGTGCTGAATGGTGCTGAATTTGTAAAGATTATTGTTCGATTTGACGAACTTACAAATGAAGCGACGAAATTCTGCATTTTGCTGGAATGCAACATTTCAGAATGCAGGAAATGTATGGCGAAATGCAATGTATTTGGGCTGAAATGCAGAAACTAGACGAAATGTTGAATTTGGGTGCCGTGTAAACGTACTATTAGATTGTGGGGATTGGTGCTAAAGGAAACCAATTCGATTAGTGCGCGACAATCAGTGTGACCGGTAAGTAACTGGTGGAGGAAAAGCAAATCGGCAATGTTACAACGGTTTTCAAAGGACTCGAGGCGGATAAGTTTCAGATGTTGCGAATATGGTGGCAAATTGTTTCTATCGGTCCAGGCGAAATTCCAAAGGACGAAGCGTAGAAACTTACGCTGAATGGCTTTAATACGTCGGCTCTGCACGGCGTAGTAAGGGGACCAAACCGAACTGGCGTAATCGAGAATAGGCCTAACGAAGGTGATATACAGGAATTTCGTAAGGTAGGGATTCGAAAATTCGTTTGACCAGTGTTTAATCAAGCCAAGCGCAGAATTGGCTCCTTTTATAATATAGTCAATGTGGGAACGGAAGTTAAGTTCTCGATCACAAATCACGCCTAGATCACGTAAAGATGAAACAGAAGGGACTAATTCATTGAAAATGAAATAATTTCGATGGCGTTATGGGAGAAATTTTCGGGTGAATGTGATTTACCAATATTAAGTTGGAGATAACTTTTTTGACACCAGACAGTGGCAGAGGCAGTGGAAAAAGACGTATGTGAATAGATTTTCATGTTAACGGCATACGCAGAGAGATGGGATTCCTTGATTATGTAGTCAACATGGTTGGTAGTAAGGACGAAAATTAATGGACCTAGGTGATTACCTTGTGAAACCCCTGAAGAGGCATTGATGGGTTTAGAAATAGAAGATCTGAATAGGACTTAATATTGTCTGCCTTCCATGTATTTTTTGATCCATTTCACGAAACTGGGTTGGAAACCAAGGCCAAGCAATTTAAAAATAATAACAAATGGGAAATTCGTGGTGATGGATTTCGCAATTTCGTTTGCAACAAACT
Source organism: Myathropa florea (assembly GCA_930367185.1). Lineage (NCBI taxonomy): Eukaryota > Metazoa > Arthropoda > Insecta > Diptera > Syrphidae > Myathropa > Myathropa florea. The sequence goes on from OV884004.1 coordinate 22,709,561, forward strand.
TAGGATGTTTCAGAAAGTGAAGTCTTTACACATATAACTTTGCACACCACTGTATGTCATTGCAATGTTGTAAGCAAACATAATCTAGGAACATCACCTCTTGTGTAACACACCCGCTTTACAAGGAAAATTACCTTCTTATTCACTTACACACTTTTCATTAGTATATGAAAATATTTTTCTGCAATCAATTTCAGTCAAGAGAGATCTGTTAAACCTTAGTATCTACATTTGTTAACAAATCGAACAAGTTTTCATCATCAAATTGTGCTCAATCAGCGTCTCCATAAAGCATCTCTTTCACTTTTCTCACTTAACGGCAAGTGACACTACTGTCAGTCTGTAGTGTCAGTGATGCCAGATTGCAAAAAAAAGAAAAGTAAATGCGTTCACTTCAATTAAAATACAAAAAGTGAAAAGTAACCATTCCACAACTAGACCAGTAGGATGTACTTGAAAAGTCTTGTTTAGTGTTACACGGAGTGTGCTGTGAAAGAAATTGAATCGCCCGAACGAAACTGTAAACAAGAGGCAATTAAAGTCTAAATTGGACGACAGAGTTCAGAATGGACCGTCAGCTGTCAAACAAAATCACATACAATTAAATAAGAGTCTAATCAAATCTAACAACAAACAACTTTCACAGCAAAATGTTCAATCTTTAATCAAGTCGTCCAGAGGATATTTCCAAGAGGAAAACATCATACGACGCAAATGCTACAACAGTCCATTGTCGTTGGATGAACGGATAAAGCTGTCACTTGCAACCAGATTCCCGGCAGACTATAGAACACGGTTGTGTGAATTTCACTGCTATAGTCATTCAAAGCACGTTCAGGATTTTCCTACGCGCCTTCACTTTATTCCACATGGAGGTCAATTCCAACCACTCGCTCTCACATTTCTTGCTCGCAAAAAGAAAATGAAGAAACAGAAACGAAAGAGCCTACCTAGCGTGTTTTTTAGTTGTCCAATTGAAATGCCTGCTTAAGGCCTTCACCACACTCGTAAAACAAAAACAAATATTTGTGATCATAAAATCTCAGCCCGCATCAGTAGTCGGAGTACATCACGAGACGTCATAAACGAATGTCGTGCCCCAAAAGGTAACAAAAGGCTGTTCTCTTCCGCTTCCTCCAGGGGCACACTCACTGTTTGGACACTCGAAACGTTTCACAAATACTCACAAAACGCCCCTCTACCGGGTGCACAGAGAACCGAGAAAGTTGCTTTCATGCACTGCGCACAGAGTACGAGGAGAAATGTCAAACAACGACACAACCTGCCATAACCAGCTCGGGCACACGCAGCGATTGAACTTGACTTTATGCCTTCTGGCGCAGCAGCACGAGGGAGATCAGGTGAAGTTGTATTCGATACGCAGCAGCTCAGCTCTCTGAAACAAACAGTTGACATATGGCTGTGTGTATGGCTCAAGGCGTTCAGGTGAACATGTGTTTAGATGAATCAGATGCGTTCGACTTTTTTTTCGGGGGCTTAATGAAATTGAAATTATATGCCGAGGAGGCGATAGAAATGTGTTTCCGACGGGATTTTTATGGAGAATGTCGGTGATTTGGATGAATCACCTGCATTTGACCCTCTTTTCTTGGGAGGGGAGTCTGGGCGAAGTTACGTTGAACTATTTACAACATTTTGGGTGAACATTTGTGGGATGGTGGCTGGTGTAACTTCATTCAGACGACACGTGCATCTTTTTGAATGAATTGAATTAACCCACTCGTTGGCGTTTGTGGAAGTTGCGTTGGTTCTGCTGTCACCAAGCGTGCGTATCGTATTTCTTGGCACGGATGCGGCTTGACGATGAAACCACTTACAGTGATGGTGCGCCAACAACTCATTGTCTTGAAAATGGTTTCTTCGGTCTCAGTTGTTCTAGGTGTGACTAGACTCTCAATTTCTCAAGTTTCCCATATGAGTCTTGTGTACAAAAAAAAAAAAATCTGTATGACATCGGATGAGTCAGCGATGGATCTTGAGATCGCTTGAGGTATTCGATGTGTAACTTGCGTGATTCAGAGTTGAAACGGAGACATGCAAGAGTACGTAAGCGTAGCCTGAGTCAATCGGTTAAACATTGGTTTTCGAAATCGCATAAAAGGAATACGTGGTCAATGTCATTCAATTTAGATAACAATTCAGGAGAAAATAATTGCAATTCTTTCATTTTTGTGAGTACTTTGCATTTAGAGCAGAGCTTCTATGGAGCATAGCGGTAACAGGGATTCCGTGAATGTTCTCCACGCGATACTGTCTTGGTCCAGCCTAGTCACATCCGGCCATGATTTCCCGGCCTGTGGATGTTCTTTAGCACGGTCTGCACTGCGCACTTTTTGCGGTATCCAAGTAATGGTTATCCTTGCAATGTCCGTTCCCGGTTTACGTAGGGTATGTACAGATGCTGGCAACACCGTGAAGGACTTGCTGGTCTCCTGCTTCTCAAGTGTTTAAGTAAGAGGGCAGTTGTATTGTGACTGCGGACGCGTATGGACTACGAATAAAGAATATGTAAAAGAAATAGAAAAGAAGTGTTTCATTGTCAATATGGCCTATCCAGTTCCACTCTCGATGTTGGATTTCTGCTGCGATGGGTTTCTGCGATGCTTTGTGCAGCAGTTCCTCGTTCGTTATCCATTCCGGCCAGAATACTTTCAGGATTCGTCTCAAGCATTTATTGACGAAGACCTGAAGCTTCCAAAGAATGATTTTTTTTTGTTTTGTCGAAGGTTTTTTAAAACACTACACTGGAGCACTCAAACTCAAGAACTGGTCCATTGTACTGACAGGGAGCAACATATTCCACTGCGGATTTCACGGGGATTCGAACCTGGGACCCCTCTAACTTGGGGCAAGCACCTAACCAAATGCGCCATCCAGTCGTATTCCGAAGAATGATAGTGTTTGTCTTCCAATTCTCGCATCTATACAGGAGTACGGATTTTACGTTGGAATTGAATGTCCGAAGCCTGAGTGAGGTGGAAAGCTTGCTGGATCTCCATACGTTGCCAAGCGAGAAGTAAGCGTGGCAGGCTTTGTTTTTGCGAGCCCAGTCGTCGATTTCTGCACCGCCAACTTTGCACAAGTGCTGCAAGTGCTTCCAAGGTAGCAGAATTTATTGACATCGTCAAATTGGATTCCCGCCTATCAGAAGAGATGTCTCGCATCTTGAGCCGATTCTTATCAGCCTTGTTTCCCCAACGTTGATTTTTAAACTAGCTCTTCTGGCATTGAGGTCCAGCGCGTGTAGTTTCGCCAGCTAAGGAGTTGGATAGCAGACAGATGTCGTCGGCGTAATCGAAGTCGTGGAGTTTCTCCGTCTGGGACCATTGAATCCCTCAGGAGGCGGCGTTGTTTGTGCGGTCTAGAACAAGGTCAAGGTAGAAAACAAATCGAGGAAAAATTTTTTTTCTGATCCCAGCAGAAATATCCCAGAAAGCAGACAGTGGTCAGATGAACATGATGCCTTTCTTTTTTATTGTGGTGCGCTATAGTCCGGGATGCATCTGGGCCTCAACCAACAAGACTGTCCAGCTATCTTTTTTTAGCTGTCTCTAGTTGTCAAAGTTTTGAGATCGTTACCCACTTCGCGTAATCTGTTCTTCGGGCCGGAGCGGTACATTGTTTAGCCAATTTAGGTGTTGGATTCGTAGAGGTCTGTTTATACTCATGTCGCTGTACAGCGTACAGTTGATTGTTGAATCTTCTCCTCCAGTCGTTACAACTGAACCAAAGATCGCACACAGTTTGGGCCATCTAGTGGTTATTTTTTGAATCATAGGTTATTTTGACTCTGACACCTGTTTCCCGCTCGAAATCTTGACAGAAAGTCAGTATCATACCTCCGCGGAACGAGATTAGTCGCTTTACGCTTGAACAACGTTGCGAAATGTTGAAAACTTATTTCCAAAGTGAGTCCTGTGCAGCCCAAACAGTGCGTTTTTTGAAAAGAAGTTTTGGCCGAAATGTAGCACCCACCACGACTGCTGTACGCAAGTTTGTGCAAACAGTTCGTGAGACTAGGCTCGTGCCAGTGGACAACACTCATGGTCCCCGTCGTCGTACGGTTCTAACAGATGAGATGAGAATGTTGGTGCAGTATCCGAGAATGTGAGACTCAATTCACGAACATCAACTCGCAGTCGATGTCAACAGCTCAACACTCAGGCACTAGTCTGAGGAGAATTCTGCACAAAGACCTCATATTATTCGTTTACAAGGTCCAATTGAGTCAACAATTGAAGGCGCGCAACCATCCGCTTCGTTTTCACTTCGCAGTTTGGGTCTTAGAGCAGTTTGAATTGGGCAACAATTTTGGGCGAAAAATCGTCTTTTCTGACAAGCATCTGCTCATTTTCATTTCGGCAGCTACGTTAACAAACAAAATTGTCGCATCTGGGGCTCGGAAAACGGAAAACTCGCACGTTATTGTCGAGAAGCGAATGCATTCACAGAGAGTGACAGTTTGGTGCGGATTGTGGAGTGGTGGCATAAATTGGGACATTTTTCTTCGAAAATGAGGCTGGAAACAACGTTTTGGTCAACGTGGTCGTTACAGGGCCATGTTAACCGACTTTTTTTTACTGAAATTAAAGACATGGGTTTGGACTACCTCTGGTTCATGCAGGATGGCGCGCTATGTCACACAGTCCATGCCACAATCGACCTTTTGCCCACCAAATTTCCAAACCGTGTTATCAGCCGTCTTGGCGATGTCCAATGGTCGCTTCGGAGCTGCGATTTGAAGGAACAGTGAAGGACCGATGGTATGCCAACCATCCGGAAATGATTCAAGCACTTAAGGCCAATATTATCTAAGCAATCCGCGAACTACAGCCAGTAACTATTAACAAGGTCTTGGAAAATTGGGGTGACGGAATGTGCTACAGCGAAGCCAGCCGTGGCAGTCACTTGAACGAGGTTGTATTTCATAATTAATGGGAATGTTTGTTCTTACTAATAAAGTCATAATACATGGAAAAAATTAAAATTTGTTCATTTTATTGTATTTTTAAAAAGAAACTTGTATTTGGTCCACCCTGTATGGTAATACAAAGAATATAAGCAGTAAAAGCAGAACAAGAAACCAGTAGGTCATATTATTTATGTTAAAAATAATGGTTCTGTCTATAAATCCTAGGTGCAAATCAATCCTCTTGAAAATAGTCAAAAACTAATTCGAAACTTCAACTCACATCCGTCAACATTTCGAGTGAACCCATTCAGTGCACATTGACTGCAAATGTCTGATTACAGCTCGACCGCATTCCTCAAAAATTAAGTACATTACATAAAACCGTTTCTGAGCAACAAAAACAGTAAATTACCTTTATCTTGGAAGTCAGACGTGTGTGTAGCTCAAAGATAAATACGAACAAGTCTTACGTTTATCAAGACAAAGTAAGAAGCAGTAAACATCGATAGCAATCTGCTGATAAAGACGCCCTAAATTCAGTCAATTCACTGCAAACTTCAATTGTATTAAGTTTTCCCCAGAATTAACTAGATTCCGTCTTGTCTGAATCTCAGATGTACATGTGTATTGTGATCGTTGAGTGTACAAGAAAAGAACTCCATTGGGTTTCTTTGATCAATTAAAGGCAAAAGTCAACTCAATTTTCAAAGCCACGCATTCATTGCATTGAACTTTCTTCAAGTGGCTTTTGTTCGCGGTTTTTAATTCTCCGCGTCTGACTTGTCTATTATGCCCCAATGAAGGTGGAGGCACAGACGGCGACAGCGAAGAATAGAATGGCCTCTTGTCATCTTCACACAAATGCCCGAGAGACTGCTTGATGAATTTCAAGTGCCCGACAATGCGTATGTGTGTACCTCAGAGGGCATAATTGAAGCAATCATTCCGACGCAGAGATTCTGATCAGTTTCAACATTCCAAAATTTCCAGTTTCGACATTCCAGAATCGATCACTCGCTGAATGTGTCTATGGAATAAAAATGTTACTCATGCGATTATCTCCCGGTGAGCGAGAGCAGAACGAAGAGGCAGTGCGGGAGAGTGAATAATACTTTATACCCGTACCGTTGTTGGGGTAAATAAATATGAAAGTGTTTACTTTAAACATGTTCCCCCCTTTTCGCCTCGACACTCCTGACGTTGTGTTCTAAGTAGAAAATAAATCATCCGAAATGAGTGGAAGTTGCTTTGCGATAAAGTTTTTTGCGATGAATCATGCATCACTTCGCCCAATTCGACCGACTTTGTTGAAAATCTTTCAACCGCTCGTGACTTCTAGACTTTGCGGCAGACGATGGAAGGTTAAACTTGAAAGAAAAGTTCTTCGAAATTGAAAGTTTCACGAAGTGAACTTCCGGCAAGGAAGTTCCCATGCAAAATTGATTATATGTACGAGTACTTTTTGAACTGTCACGATTTGAATATTAAAATCGAATGCTTTCTGAACTGTTCAATGAAATAACTCTTATTCATTGATGAAGTATTCAACTTCTGAATTCAAATTTTTCTTAACAAGGGTTGCTTTCCTTTGACTTTGCCAATGACCGAGAGATCTGTCTCCATAACATCGTGTAAAAAATCTTCTCTGCCTTTTTGTGTGAAAGTCTGAAGCCGTTTGTTAACAATCTAATAGATCGTTCTAAGCATGGTTTAAGGCCAGGAAAGAATAGATTTTAAAACTACTGTGTAAAATTCACTGACCAACATTAGAGGCATGACTTTCGAGAAGCCCGTACAAATGTTAGATACAGAGATAAATCGGAGAACAAATGATCGCTTTTTGTTAGACTCAAAAGGCGATTGAGCATACACGTCATCTGCGTGATTAGTCGACTAAAACGAGCCATACATGGTGTTCTGGCTTAAAACGGAAGCCAATTAAATAAGTCCAGTGGTAAATAGGGGCAAGTGAAGTATAGTCAGCGTCAAAAATGAGTGAACAGTCAGTCATCTGCTGAAAGTTTATCATAATAATGGCGGCGCTACAGTCCGAGGTGGACCTGGGCCTAGCTTCTCAGCAACCACTCGTGATGTGCGTGCTTTTGTTCTTTCACGAGTGGAGGGGACCTACAGTTTAATGCCGACTCCGAACGGCGAGATTGAGAAGCTTTCTTCTAGACAGTTATACTCTTTGAGCATTGTCAGTGACTCGAAAGAGGTGGAGCCGTGAAAAAATGCTTGATGTTTTTTTTTTCGAGATTCGAACCGACGGCTTCGAGCGTGGGATTCGACGCACCTACCCACTACGCCACGGCGCCCACAAAGTTTATCCACTAAATTAAAATTAACCGTAATGAGCAACGGCAGGTATGGAAACATCATCAGACTAAAGTTCCAAAGTCATCATTTAAAAAATCTGTTTTTTTTGTCATACGCGTAAACATAGAATTTAAATTTAGAGGACAAATTTTCAGCTAATGACTGTTCACTCACTTTTAATGCTGACTGTATAGGGCGGGTCAAATACAAGTTTCTTTTTAAAAATGCTTATTATTATTAAATATAACGTCTTTCAAGTGGCTGCCTCGGCTGTCTTCGCAGTAGCGCATTCTGTCACCCCAATTTTCCAAGACCTTGTTGATGATTTCGGGCTGTAGTTCACGGATTACTTGGATCATATTGGCCTTAAGTGCTTGAATCGTTTGTGGATTGTTGGCATAACACAGTTCCTTCACGGTTCTCGACAAAAAAAAGTCCAAAGGGGTTAAAGGGGCAGCTCCGAAGCTGAAGTCCCTGTTCACTTGTGTGCACCACCGTCTTGACATCGCCAAGATGGCTAATAACACGATTTAGGAATTTGGTGCCCAAAAGATCGATTGTGGCATGGGCTGTGTGGCATGGCGCGCCATCCTGCATAAACCTGAGGTCATACAAATCCATGTTTTCAATTTCAGCAAGTTATATTGGCTCTGTAGCAGCAACTGTTGACCGAAACGTTGTTCTCAGCCTCATTTTCGAAGAAAAATGGTCCCCCCCACAATTCGCACCAACTGTCACTCTCTGTGGATGCACTGGCGTCTCTACAATAACGCGCTGATTTTCCGAGCCCCAAATGCGACAATTTTGTTTGTTTAAGTAGTCGCCGAGATCAAAATGCGCAGATACTCGTCAGAAAAGATGATTTTTCGCCCAAAATCGTCGTCAAATTCAAATTCAAGCTGCTCTAAGGCCCAAACTGCGAGCGAAGTGGATGGTCACGCGCCTTCAATTGCTGAGTCAATTGGACCTTGTAAGCTAATAATCCGAGATCTTTGTGCAGAATTTTTCTCAGACTAGTGAGTGAAATGTTGAGCTGTTGAGATCGATGGCGAGTTGATGTTCTTGAATTGAGTCTCACACTCTCGGCCACAGCAGCTACATTCTGGTCTGTGTGCACCGTACGACGACAGGGACCATGTGTGTTGTCCACTAGCATACCAGTCTCACGAACTTTTTGCACAAACTTGCGTACAGCAGTCGCGGTGGGTGCCTCATTTCAGCCAAAACTTCTTTTAAAAAAACGCACTGATTGGGCTGCACAGCACTCATTTTGGAAATACATTTTTCCGACGTTGTTCAAGCGTAAAGCGACTCACTTCGTTCCGCGGATGTATGATACCGACTTTCTGTCAAGATTTCGAGGGGGAAACAGCTGTCAGTGTCAAAATAACCTATGATTTAAAAAAAACACTAGATGGCCCACCCTTTATTTAGAGTATGGCTGTCAAGAAAAGCTTCTTAAACTTTACCATTTCGAGTCGGTATATAACTGTAGGCCTCCTCCTCTCTTGAGAAAGCAACAGCAGGCATAACACGAGTGTTTGCTGCAGAAGCAAAGCCCAAGTCTACCCGAAGTGCAGCGCCATATAAAGAAGAAGAAAAAGAACGACGTGATCAAGCGCTATTTTCAATCTTCGTACCGATTGACTTCAGGAGATAAGGCCAGAAGAAGCAACTAAGGCAGTGGCCTTGGAAGTACACTTCTTCCTGACTTCTTGACTTACTGTCACTTGACCTCGTAATAGCACCCGTCTTCCTATAAAATTACTCACTTCCGTTCAGATGCTCAGCTCAGTTCAAAAACTAATGAGTAAGTTCATATCGCTTGTAATAGCTCCCGATTACACGCACTCAAGCGTTCCTAAGTGATTCTTCACAAACAAAATCCAACGTAATTCGATTCATTAGCTTCGGTCTTATCTTCGCAATGCACTCGATATTTATAACTTGAACTCTGTTCGCTGCAAGCTGCTCCTTTGAAGTGCATAGTTTCTGTGGACGATGCCATTTCCAAGACAATTGCCTGTTATGAATTTATAAGACAGTCAGTGACGCTGGGTCAACTGCAGTCCATCAAGTCCACATCCACATCGTCTAAATATAATTATTTCTAGAACGGGATCATTGTATTAATCTACTAACGCATGAGAAACGACTTCATGAAACATGTTCTGATTGATAGTTATTAACTCTGGCCTATCAATTCTTCGTGGCCAGAGTACGACTTCATTAAGTTGTGAGGTCAATGCGCGGTCCTATTCTACTCTCGTCCGAGTATTTGTTACACAAGCGCTGGGAAAAACGTATCATTGTTCGTCTGCCTTATCAGCTGACGAGAATAACTTATCATAGTTCTTTCTCCTCCTCGGAGTGAAAGTTAAATAAGGAAATTGAAAATGTTCTATGAAATAAATTGCTTTACACTGTGCGACATTTTCATTAGGACACTTCTTTCATGTTTGATGTTTGAAGTTAATTTGACAGTCTGTCTGTGGATACTGTGTTTTTTTTTCACAACAAATCAGTCTCTTGTTACGAATTCAAATTCACTCATACACTTTGGTCGTCTGCGGACGAAGGTAGATAAGATAAAGGCGATATTTAATTTAACCAAATTGATAAGAATCCTTTATTCGCCGGTATTTTCCAAACACACCAACATTCCAGTCAAGCGTGTATGTGTGTCGTTATGATAAGCTTTTATGTGATAACATCCAAACTCGTACGAAATCTATTTCCACAGAGTCAAAAAAAAAACTCCGCAAATGGCAGAGTAATTCGACCGAATTTGGCACAGTTCTTTTTCCTAGTGTCATTCTCTGTGCGGCCGGGCGACGGTGTGCGTGTGTAGCAAATTTGTATTATCGTCGGGAATTGTTATTCATTTTAATTAAATTATATTGCAAAGTAGCTTGCATAAGAGCAGCCGATCGTATTTGTATTTGACTTGTTAATTGTTCGTAGATGTTGTGTCAGTTGAGTTTGTGTGTGCTATGTGACATTTTGAATGCCAAGGTGAGAGGTTTGTCGGCCGTTGGTGACTGTTGGTGTCAAATGATGTCATAAATTCTTTCCCTTTTATTATTCAATTATTGTTTTAATGAATCCAGTGTTAATTAAAACTGTACGATGATTGTGACCTTATGAAAAGAATTGTTCCCTTCATATTACAATACATAGTCTCGAAATTTGGATTATCAGCGATATGACGCGATAATGAGGTAATCTTATCGCGCAAGAGAGCGTTAAAACCTTAAAAATACTTTGCGACGGTTAAAAGATTTGTGACTGTAAAGATAATTTTATTTATTTTTCATTTATACAAATTGAGTCATTTAACTGGTTCAGAGAAAAAAAAGGTGGTAACCTAATTGAGATGCGTCTTTGGGTTTACATAATGAATGCATCAGCTTATGATTATAATTTTAGTCTAGAATTGAAAAGAATGTTTTTTTTTTAAATTGGTTGAGTTGGACATCAGCTGACAGCCAACACATGTGAGACCGTTCGTTAAATCAGTGAACTGGAAATTAAGTACTTTTTTTTTTCTCAAACCTGAATTTATTTTTAAACGTACTCTCTTCAGTCTCTTAGTAGTCTCCTTCAGTGAGAGAGACAGTGGAATCCTGAAACACTGAGTCCCTGAGACCCTGAGACCGCGAAACCCTGAGACCCTGAGACCCTAAACTTTTCCCAACCATATTGCAACTTGTTAATCCTTCCAAAAAATACAATTTCTTAAACTGTACAAAATAACCGTTCTTGCCGTTTTTGGAGCGCGTTCGCTTACTTGCAAGATATCCATTATTACAGGGTGGGCCATCTAGCGTTTTTTTTTAAATCATAGGTTATTTTGACACTGACAGCTGTTTCCCGATTAAAATCTTGACAGAAAGTCAGTATCACACCTCCGCGGAAGGAAATGAGTCGCTGTACGCCTGAACAACGTTGGGAAATATTGAAAACTTATTTTCAAAGTGAGTGTTGTGTAACCCAAACAGTGGGTTTTTTTTTTGTTTTGGCCGAAATGAAGCACCCACTGCGACTGCTGTACGCAAGTTTGTGCAAAAAGTTCGTGAGACTGGTATGCGAGTGGTCCCCGTTGTCGTACGGTGCGCACAGATAAGAATGTTGTTGCTGTGGCCGAGGGTGTGAGACTCAAATCACGAACATCAAATCGACATCGATCTCAACAACTCAACATTTCACGACGCACTAGCTTGAGGAGAATTCTGCACAAAGATCTCGGATTATTCGCTTACAAGGTCCAATTGAGTCAGACCACCTACTTCGTTATCGCTTTGCAGTTTGGGCCTTAGAGCAGCTTGAATTGGACAACGATTTTGGGCGAAAAATCATCTTTTCTGACGAGCATCTACTCATTTTCATCTCGGCGGCTACGTTAACAAACAAAATTGCCGCATCTGGGGATCGGAAAACGGAAAACTCACACGTAATTGTCGAGAAGCCAATGCATCCACAGAGAGTGACAGTTCGGTCGGGATTGTGGAGTGGTGGCATCATTGAACCATTTTTCTGCGAAAATGAGGCTGGGAACAACGTTTCGGTCAACGGTGGACGTTACAGAGCCATGTTAACCGACTTTCTTTTTACTGAAATTGAAGACATGAATTTGGACGTCCTCTGATTCATGCAGGATGGCGCGCCATGCCTCACAGCCCATGCCACAATCGATATTTTGCGCACCAAATTCCCAAATCGTGTTATCAGCCATCTTGGCGAAGTTAATTGACCGCCTCGGAGCTGCGGACTTTTTTTTTGTGGGGAACTGTGAAGGACCGATGTTGTGTAAACAATCCGGAAACGATTCAAGTACTTAAGGCCAGTATCATCCAGGAAATTCGTGAGCTACAGCCCGAAACCATCAACAAGTTCTTGGAAAATTGGGTTGACAGAATGCGGTACTGCGAAGCCAGCCGAGGCAGCCACTTGAACGACGTTGTATTTCATAATTAGTGGGAATATTTGTTCTTCTTAATAAAGCCATAATGCGTGGAACAAATTTAATTTAGTTCATTTTATTGCATTTTTTAAAAGAAACTTGAAACCGCCCTTCGAAAGCTCAGATCGGCTGAATATTGAGCAAGTTCTAAATATTTTCGAAAAGAAATCCTCCATCGGTATTTAAGTCACCTTTGGAAAAAATATCAACGAAGGAAAATGTACATCAGGGTTTTTGGAAAGGATTGTGGACGTAGTCCGGAAACTCAACATCCGTTGGCTGTATTGGTTCAGTTTGAGCATATGTACGTAATAATTTTAATTCAAGCGTCTTACTTGGAGAGGAAGAGAATGATTGGTTTCAGGTTCGCCTGATAATTCAATGTGGTCGTAAAACTGTGGATCATTCAGGAGTCCCATCATTTCTGTCAGCTCTGGTATAGTCCACCGATATCCTTGTCGAAAATTGAAACTGCAAGGCTAAGGAGATGGCAAGGCTAAGGAGATGACTACTTAAGAACTTCATACCCTTTGGAGTGGTTAAGGGTAATATTCAACAATATTTTCCATAACTATTTGTTAGCGAATTACATTATATCAAGAAGTATTTCAGTTACAACAAGCAGAAAGACATCTCAAGAGCGGCTGCTATCGTTATGGGTCATTGATTAGAGGAAAACCCTCACCCACTTTCTGTGCCGTCGTTCGGCGTTGGCAAGGATTAGGCAGCGTGTTCTTGGCAAGCCATTTTGCAATGAAATCTATGAGGTTTTTAATAAAGGATCGGTAAACTAATCCTCTATAAAAGTTCTCCTATCCGGTACTTTTTGGTACACTTCTTCAATCGGGTACGCGAGCTTAATGACAAAAAATGCGTGCTATTTGGCATAAATCCCGCACTCTAAACCAACTTGAGTAAACCATCGTGGTTGCGCTGTCCCATAGCAAAGATTCATATGATTTATGCAGCAAATAATCTTTTAGACTTAAATTATGTATCTTATTAATAATTCAAACAGAGGCATTTCCTCCAAAAATGTGTGCTCCTAATTAAAAGAAAAGGCCTTTGCTGAGAAATGAAACATAATTTGCCTGCATAAATCCATCACTTAAAGAACTTCAACCCGAAGTTGACTTGACACATTGCAAAACAACCGCACAAACTGGTCGTCAAGCACAACAAATACGTTAATTAACCCCAATTGATACATCTGTTAACCTATTGCATGAGTGGGTTACATTGAGGCATGCATATCGAATTAGAAATACAAACGCCAGCGCGGCGTTGGTACTTCTTGGTTTACAGATCGCCCTTAGCTCCATTAAGCCATTTAGTGTCATTGCTCCGTTTGACAGCTGGGTTAAGTGTCAACTGAATCTATGTACTTCACCCTTTAAGTTACTTTAAATTGAGTGTTAATTACCCATATTCAAGACAATTCAAGTCTGAGGCAGAATTGTGTTTTTGACGTAACAAACGGACACACCTATTTCTCGCACATATTTGCATTGCAATTTGTGAATTTTTACTGCAACCAAAGAAATCTTCCCAGGAGAATACAATTCGGCTTTGTGGTACGAAAGGCACAGCCGCAAAATTGTAGGCTCTTCTCTGATAAGCGGGAAAGGAGTGGGAATCCAGCGGCGCACACAGTACAACTTCTCATGATAAGTTTATCTTCTTTCGGGTGTTTCCCGAGGGAGTGTTCGTCGATGGAAAGACGAGAAAAAACCCGGTCGTCGAGAGGAGGGCATGAAAAAGCGGAAAAGATCAACAGCCACCACAACATATGGAGCGAAAGTAAGGGGTTATGCGACGACATCTATTTAATTTTTTTTCTTCATTTCAAATATCACTCGGTTTATTGTGCGATAAATGTTTTGACCCTTTTTTCTGTACGAGTATTTTGCAAGAGTTTTTTTTATTGTAACAACCGGAAATAGTTGACTTATGAATGCGTACAGCGGTTGACTTGGGTTTGTTTGTTTATGAAACACACTCTTGGGCACGGTGTCAGAACGATAGGTGGTTCTTATGCAAGGCCGAGCACAAAATGACACATCACATCGGTTAGACAACGAATAATAAATCACGATACGACTTGTTCAGCGGCAAACGAGATGAGTTTTAGAGCATTTAATAGACTAGACTGTTACATAAATGAAGCTTTCTTATGTAAAAGAGGGACGCTTTCACTGTCACTTCTGTGTCTAAGACATTCTTAAGATATTTGTTGTCAGAAACGGAATTCCTAAAATGGGTTATGTCGACGATAAAAATGGAGCCAGCTGACCATATTTTTTTTCGAAACAAAAGTGTTGTGTGTTTTCATTGGTCTCTTATGCATTAGAGCAGTTAGAGGCAATGATTTAAGCAGAAATCAACTATATTTGACTGATTTCTGGATTTAAGCATGAATCGAGAGAAATATTTACCAAAATGGTTCTAGACAGACGCCATTTAAGTCTCAGTACGATAAAACAGTAGAGAATGACCAGAGTAGAGCAGAAATAGACATGGATCTTTACTAACAGGGATTGCAGTACTGAAGGCAGCTATTAAAGGATTGTGCTTGCTGTTAGTTAAGGAACTGGTTCTTTTCGGAATAGAGATAATTAGCCATTTAGCACTTTTTTTAAATCATAAGTTATTTTGACACTGACACTTGTTTCTCGCTCGAAATCTTGACAGAAAGTCAGTATCATACCTCCGCGGAACTAAATGAGTAGCTTTACGCTTGAACAACGCTGGGAAATACTGAAAACTTATTTCCAAAGTGAATACTGTGTAGCCCAAAAAGTCCGTTTTTTGAAAAGAATTTTTGGCCGAAATGTAGCACCCACCACGACAGCTGTACGCAAGTTTGTGCAAAAATTTCGTGAGGCTGGTATGCTTGTGGACAACACTTCCCCGTCGCCCAGATGAGAATATGGCTACTGTGGCCGAGAGTGTGAGACTCAATTCACGAACATCGATCAACATAGACAGCTCAACATTTCACGCACCTGAGGGGAATTCTGCACAAAGATCTCGGATTATTCGCTTACAAGGTCCAATTGACTCAACAATTGAAGGCGCACGACCATTCGCTTCGTTATCGCTTCGCAGTTTGTGTTGGGTGAGCAGCTTGAATTGGACAACGATTTTGGGCGAAAAATCATCTTTTCTGACGAGCATCTGCGCACTTTCATCTCGGCGGCTACGTTAACAAACAAAATTGTCGTATCTGCTCGGAAAACCCGCAGTGCAGTTAGGCCAGAGAAGGAAAACGAGTTATAGCTTTTGATACACAATAATGTAGTAGATTTGTAATAGATCATAGATAATGTCAAAGAAGTAGGGTCCTAAATGTAGACATTTAAGAGGCACTAGGACCGGACAAATGCAAAGAAGATGTATGGTGTTCTCTACTTCCTTCTCATCTAGACAAACTCTGCAGAAGTTTTCTTCAGGCATGCATGTCTAAGAGGCAGTCTGCTGTCATGACACTTACCAATTTTTGATCTATCGAATGAGATCAGCTTTTTTTAGCACTTTGAATCTCGGTTTAGCCTGATAATTCACCCATCAATTGATTGTCATTAGAAAAGCGACTTCCTGTAGCAACAGTCGGAACGTATCGAGACGCACGCATACATTAGCGTGTTTAGTTCATAGTGGCAATATACAAGGTGGCGCAAAATTAATCATCCAAATTTGTTTTTGAATTACTTTTTTTCTACATAAATAAAAATGATTTTGAGTGATGGAAATCTTTATTGGGGCCTTTACAATTTTTTCTGCTAAGTGGAAAAGATGATATCCGCCAAGTGGCTGCCGGCAGTGTTGATACACATTTGTGCCCGTTTTATATCCATGACTTTTCACAAAAATTCCGGTGATAACTGTTCGCATTCCTGTCGAATATTCTCCGTAAGGGCTGCGATTTTCTGCGGCTTGTTGGCATAAACCTGCAACTTTCAAGTAGCCCCAAAGAAGGAGTCTGGGATGGTTAAATCGGGCGATCTTGGTGGCCATGTCAAATTGCCAAGACGGGAGATTACGCCACCAGGAAACGCCTTTATCCATTGTGGCTCGTGCTGTGTGTGCGGTTGTACGCGTCTTGTTGAAACCACATGTTTACCAAGCACCGCTCATCAAATTCCGGCAGTAAGAAGTCGTTTATCAGTGACCGTATTGCCAATGGCGTCCTCAAAAAAATACGGCCCAATCACTCCCACATGAACGCCGTATCATACAGTGACTTTGCGTGGATGTAATGGCTCTTCGTGCATCACACGCGGATTTTTAGTGCCGCAGAAATGAAGATTTTGTTTATTGACGCTTAAGTGGTAATGCTCATGATGATTTTCGACACAAAATCGTCCTCTCCGTTGTTGAGATTGAGGATGGCTTGACAGTAACTCACACGCGACCGACGGTCAGGAGGCATTAACTGATGCACTGATTGCACTTTGTATGGGAACATGTGTAAGTTTTCACTAAAATTCGCTGTAGGGCCCGTCTGGTGATGACCAATTACGTGGCCCGTCGTCTGCTTGATGTTTCTTCGTTCTCAGCAACATCGGCAGCCACAGCCGCGATATTTTCAACCGAACGCCCTGCGTGGTGATATCAATCTGTGGTTCCAGTCTGTTCGAATCGAGTAGCTAAGCTCCGAAATGTTAGCCTAGTTGGTTCGACACGGTTAGGTAATGGACGTCGAAATTCACGCTGCTCTAACACCAAAAAAAAATCGACACAATTATTCCACGCCCTTGCGGGGTAAAGCGCTCTATTGCTTGTCTGTTTGTATACTGCAGCTGTCTAGTTCACAAATGTCAAATATGATTGACGTACGACGCCATTTGCAAAAATTATAAAATCTTCCGATAGGATGATTAATTTTGCGCCATCTTGTAGTTGCATGCTTTACAGCATAGGCTCGGTACCAAGCGAATGATAAGCTTTTTAACTTTCTTGTCTAGAGATGAGCAACAAAACTTATTGGCCATCAATCTATTTTGACAGTCGATTTTAAGATTTCCGTTGTGTATACTTTTATAAATTAAAACAAATTCTTCTTATTTCAGAATTTCAATACATAAACTTTAAGGAACATATTTGAATAATGGGATCCATAAGACCTTTAAAGATCACTATCGTCGGCGATGGTATGGTCGGCAAGACCTGCCTGCTTATCACCTACACGCAAAATGAATTCCCCGATGAGTACATCCCAACAGTCTTCGACAATCACGCATGCAACATTGTCGTCGATGATAAGGACTACAATCTAACCCTCTGGGACACTGCCGGACAGGAGGACTACGAAAGACTGAGACCACTTAGCTATCCAAATGTAAGTCAAACATCACCCTCACTCCCTCATCGAATCATCTAACAAGCCTGCTTTGGTTTTTTTTTCAGACTGACTGTTTCCTTCTGTGCTATTCCATTAGCAGTCGCACATCATTCGAGAACATCAAGAGCAAATGGTGGCCAGAGATTCGTCACTTCTCCAACAATGTGCCCGTCGTCCTGGTTGGCACCAAATTAGATCTAAGAATTCCCAACTCAGAGAAGTTCGTAACACAAAGCGAAGGCCGACGACTAAGAAAGGAAATTCACGCACATTCACTGGTAGAGTGTTCGGCCATGAAGAAGGTCAATCTCAGTTCAGTCTTTGAAGATGCCGTCCGAGCAGTCGAAAAGAAACCCCGACACCGACCAAGGCAGTGTACAATACTGTAAGCCTTCGCACAGCGCTCCATCCCAACAAATGTGTTTCCATAAAATTCTACGTTTCTACGTTGTGTTTTTCTATGTAATTAAATTCTAAGATAAGCCTTGACTCTTTAAGATATCAAGTCCTAATTATTGTTATTTATTATTATGTACTTTACTATTCCTTGTTGCTCCAGTCTAAATTAATAAAACGAAAAGAAAATGGGATTGAGATCGGTATTTGTTTGGCTGCCATAAGGTGTCGGGCCGGGATTGGCTCCGATGCGAAAGATTTTCAGTCAGAATCGACGGGATTGTCTTAGTTAATCAATCCGTACTATATACCAAAGTGAATTAATTGATTTGATTCAGATATGTTTCCAAAAGAGGTGAACACCGTTAGCACATAATTTCTACTCTTGTTTTTTTTTGTAATTTAATAGAAGAAATTATTTAATGATTAATCAGAGGCAATCCACTGTGCTGATGCTAAATACATAAGAATGTATGAAATTTTAAAGAAAATGTAGAATGTTAATTGTATTGTATATTTTAAACTAGTCATAAATAAATTTTCAAACGGACTTAGGTTGTGTTTTATTTTTTAACTTTTCAAAAACAATTATTTTTGTATATGGAGATGGCAACACTTTTTTCAGGGAACTCCACCCTGACAGCCCAGAACTAATCGGTTGAACTCGCTTATGTGTATTTGCTTGCGTCTCACGTTCGAGGAATGCTCCGAGAATAACATTTCTCTTGAATCCTGGGTTATGTTAGGTTCCAGTGGCATGTGAATGAATAAATCCACACGTAGACCTAGTTGAGCTTATTGTGATACCAAGTGAGTCTAGCTTTCTTCTAACACTGATTAAAGCATTCTTCTTCTTCTTCTTCTTCTTCTTCTTAGGGCGCTACAGTCCGAGGTGGACCTGGGCCTCACTCAACATGCCTCTCCAGCCAGCACGATCTTTCGCCAGCTGTCTCCAGTTTCGCACACCAAGCCGGCCGAGGTCCCCCTCGACTTGTGTGCGCCACCTTGTACGTGGACGTCCTCTGTTGCGTTGTCCCACAGGCTCAGAGTCGAAGACTCTTCGGACCGGAGCTAAGTTGTCCATACGCTCTACATGGCCTAGCCATCTTAGGCGTTGGATCCGTAGACGCCTGGCTAGACTCATGTCGCTGTACAGCCCACACAGTTCGTGGTTGAACCTTCTCCTCCAAAAGCCATCAACGCAAACAGGACCAAAGATCGCGCGCAGAACTTATCTCTCGAAAAGACGAAGAGACTGTTCAGCCACATGGGATATTGTCCATGCCTCTGCGCCGTACAGCAGGACTGGGATAATCAAGGTCTTGTATAGAGTCAGCTTGGTTTTTCGAGAGAGGGCTCTTCTACTCAATTGCCTTTTGAGCCCATAAAAACAGCGGTTGGCAAGAGTTATTCTGCGTTTGATCTCAGTACGTTTGTTTTTTTAGTATTTGCCGCGGAGCCAAGGTAGGCGAAGTCCTTAACTACCTCAAAGTTATAGCTGTCTATGGTGACGTTCTGGCCAAGTTTTCGATGTTGTGCGTCCTTTCTCGATGACAGCATATACTTTGTTTTGCCCTCGTTTACCGCCAGACGCATTTTAGCCGCTTCCATTTCAATGCCAGCAAACGCATCATTGACGGCTCGCTGTGTTCGCCCAATCACGTCAATGTCATCCGCGTAAGCTAGCAGTTGAACGGACTTTTGGAGGATCGTGCCTATTGTGTTGGCTAGTGAGTTTTGCACGATCTTCTCAAGAATGATGTTAAAGAAATCACATGACAGCGCGTCGCCTTGTCTAAAACCTTTTTTGACATTGAAGGTCTCGGTGAGTTCGTTACCGACCTTGATGGAGCAGCGAGAGTTCTCCATCGTCATCCTGCTCAGTCCGACGAGTTTGGTCGGAATGTCAAAACTAGACATGGCGCTGTACAGCTCGTCTCTATACACGCTGTCATATGCGGCCTTGAAATCGACAAATAGATGGTGTGTCGATCTGATCGAAAATTTGATCGATGGTGGACTTCCCGGGCCTGAAACCACACTGATAAGGACCTATCAGTTTGCTCACGAATGGTTTCAGGCTTTCACATAAAACGGCAGAGAGAACCATTTGCTTCCAACTTGGGGAAAATCAAATACTCTTGTTTTCGATACTCCTGCCTTCTTCCGTTCATGTAAACACTGTCTATGCCTTTTTCAATACATCAGCTTGGAGGGGAAGTCTATCAGCTGTTCGGAATAGCTCACACGTATTCTCAGAATCATGTCGGTGAATACGTTAAAAAAACGCTGTCAAATGAAATTAAGGGGCAAAAGAAATAGAAGTTGGATATCTCTAAATGAATGATTTGTGCGTAGTATGCCAGCAAATCAACATTGCGTAGAATCAAGAAAAAATATGACGTTTTGAATCTCGGATTAGAACAAAACAGTTTATTGTCATAGTTCCTACAACATAATCTATGTCCTGCTGAAGGATATCCAGGAACAAACAAAAAAACCATCACCTGTCTATATAGCGAATCATTTTGCTAGGTGGTATTCTTAAGAGTCGCTTTTCCAGCCGTCTTAATGACACCTTTATTATGTACATCTATACAAATTTAACTCAAAGGATAAATTGTATGCACTTCCTCAACAGATTAAACTTGTAACTTCTATATTCACCTCATGAGTGTCTAAAATTAGACTGAGGATACAATTTTAACACACGACAAGAATGTGAGAAAGGCAAGTGATAAGTGAATATGTTTTTGCTGAAGATGTGTAGCTAAAGAGGACTAAATTTCTAAACACACCTCAGTATCCTTGAGTTCAAGTTAAAAAAAACAAGCAAAAAGCAACACATTTTCTAATTTCAGTTGGATCACGGAACCTAAGAAAGCATATCCCAACTCCAAGCCAAGGTCGTCTATGTATTCGCTAATATGCAGGTTCTGAAGAAGCATCACAAAAATCGAGAAACAACACAACAAGTTAGCGACACGCTAATTAAATATACACGTGTTCGAAGAAGCCAATATCGACTTAGTTTTACTTCTGAGACCGGATTGATCAGCTGTTCATCATAGAGAAATTTGATATTAATTTTTATTGATTCGTGCTTAAAGACAATTTGTTAACCAAGAGTTGTGTAGGTATTTATTTTTGAGCAGGTGTAGCCTTTTTAAAGAATTTTTCTCCTATCCACCAATCGATCGAAATCGAAATTATTTAAGAAAATTTGTTAGTTACAAAACAACTACAATTATATTGACAATTTTGCCACTGGTATTAACGTAAGCTCCTAATCTACAATTCAACTTCGATCTTATTGAGTAAGTGCAAACCAGGTGACCTCAATATTTGAAAGTTATTCAAGCTCAGTGTTTGTTCGTTGACCAGCAAGAATCTCAGTTAAACTTTGTCAAGTATCAAGTATCGAGTGGCGTGTATTTTATTATCAACCAGGTTTTGGTTTCATTTAGATGGAATGGCAACATTAGGGTTGCAAGAGGTTGAATCTTACTTTTTGAGGATATGATGTATGAAGGTGATATTCACCCGATCACGCTTTTATGCTTGAAACAGTTGTGCATCAAAACGCGTGCAGGAAAATTAAAGAAAATAGCTTTATATACAAGTGGGCATTTGTGTTTGCTGCAAATTAATACAATTTGGTACAATTTTGGGATTTGACGTTTCTTGAAAGTGAATATTTACAAGTCAACTAACTCGTTAAACTAATTCGACGATATGTCAAAATTTGCTCCACATCCAGTTAGTTGTGCATTTCTGCAAGAGGCACAACTGTTCAAGGCTTTAACCTTAAACATTTTCGGATGGACTGGTACAAGTTACCAGTGCTTTGAGGAGCCATGTCGATCGGAACAATCTGAGCCTGCAGTATTATTATCCCTCAGCATTTAAATTACTGTGCCCACTTCTTTAAAACTGCATTTATTTGTTTTAAGCACAATATTTGGATCAACACTTCAACACGTTATATATCATAAAGATATCTAATTGCTCCTTGAACACTGTTATGCACTGCGACGTTTTCCAAATAGTGTGCACAATGTTTTGTTTTGATTTATTAATCTCTTCTGTGTGTCTTTCTTTCTCTTACATCCAATTTCCTTTGTCTTAGCTCAAAATCGCACTTAATATTTGAAACTTAAAAAATAATTGCATAATTTTTACCCACCTTAAAGAAAAAATCTACTACATTTCTTGTCTAGTCTATTTCAAATTGCGTTTGCGGCTTTAGCGAGTTACTCATCTGTTTTCAATGTCATTTGTTTTCTATTTTGACAGTCAAATTGTGACAATTGAGAATCATCACAAATGCCAAAGGATGGCGTCGGAAAAGGATAAAAGCGAGAAAACTAAAATAAATAATCAAGTGAAACATGTTCCCAAAGATGCCCAAGTTATTATGTCCATTCTGAAGGAACTAAATGTGACCGATTACGAGCCGCGAGTTATAAATCAACTTCTTGAATTTACCTACCGTAAGGCGCTCCTATTTTCGAACTGATCAAAGAATCATAAGCGTATTGTTTTCCTCTCCGTTTCTAGGGTATGTTACCTGCATACTGGACGATGCGAAGATATTCGCAAACCACGCACGGAAAAAAACCATCGATTTGGACGATGTAAAGCTAGCATCTGAGGTTGTACTGGACAAGGCCTTCACATGTCCTCCACCAAGGCATGTAAGTATGACATCAAAAACAAAACAAAGCAGCACATAAAATGTACCATCATTTAATTTAGGTTCTTGCAAAGTTGGCGGAAGTACGAAACTCAATGCCATTGCCACCGATTAAGCCGCATTGCGGTCTACGTTTGCCCCCTGATCGTTACTGTCTCTCTGCCTGCAACTACAAGCTCCGTGCGGCCAGTCAACCGCGGAAGATGACGAAATCTGCTCTAGAATCGAGGTCAACAATCAAAACTCAAATAAAATCCAGCTCTGGTGGAGGTGCGAAGAGACAGTCAGCTGCCACTCCCAAGTCACAGGTTGTATCAATTCCCAAGCCGGTGTTCAAGTTCACAACTACAGCGAAGACAGTGTCCGTGGATAAATCTCAATCGGGTAGCAACGATTCACCGTCCACGCCAGATGTGAAGATGGAAGTCGACTCAGAAGCGAACACGAATGCGAGTGCTATCGGCAGCATCGGTGGGGCTGTCAAACGAGAGAGAGAAGAGGATGACTTCGAAGTGGTGACATAGAAATGCTTTACGAACTGGATAAATAGCGAATATATTTGAAATAAATGTAGATTTCCAAACGTTTTTGTTTCACTTTTGAAGAGCAATTATGGTGGCGCACCCCAGATCCATGATTTGCAGGTATTCCGAGCCGCCATCTTGAAGGCGATAAGAGGTTTCTCCCAGTTTGTCACAAATAACGGCCTTTTGCTTGTTTGTGAGTGATGGCGTCCGTATAATATGATCATTTAGTTGTTCCATCATCTGACCCACACTGTATGCCTCATAGGTCAGGCTCTTCACGAAGTTCTCCAACTTCGCGTAGTCGCCAGAACGACAGACTTCCAAGAATTCTGACAAGTACTTTTCGGGAATGATTCCAGAGATTTCGAGCAGATCTACGGTGGTGATAGTGGTTTGGGTACCTTTCAGTCGATAGCAAGACTGCAAAGATGTGATGGCACGACGCATATCGCCTCCAGATATATCAACAATTGACTTGTATGCGGACTCATCAATCTTGACTCCCTCAATGGTGCAAATGTGGCGTAGGCGCTCAATGATCTGCAAATGAAATTCGGATTGAGATTGAATGAGAGGGGCATAGAAACAGGCTTACCTTCTCCTCACCGAGGGACTTGAAACGGAATTTCGTGCAACGTGACGTTATGGGATCTATTATCCTCGAAACATAGTTACAGACTAAACAAAAACGTGTGCTACGGCTCTCCTTTTCCATTGTTCGACGCAAGGCAGCTTGTGCGGCGTGTGTCATTGAATCTGCCTCATCCAAGATGATTATCTTAAAGGGAGGACATGGTTTGCCATCAGGTCGGACAGCGCTTGCTGTTAGTTGGGCGAAATTTTTAATTTTTGTCCGCACAACATTGATGCCACGCTCATCGGATGCATTGAGCTCGAGTATTCGTTCTTTGAACATATCCCCAAAGATCTGACGTGCTGCAGCGAGGATAGTACTTGTTTTACCAGTTCCAGGTGGACCATAGAGCAGCATATTTGGCAAATCAGCGCCTTCTACGCATTTTCGCAAGACTGCCACAACCTCTGTTTGTTCGACAACATCATCGACACTCTTTGGCCGGCTACATAAGAATATCTTTGAGATGAAACCACTTGATGATTACATGCTTTAACTTACTATTTTTCCACCCACGGAGTAGGCGCTTTCCGCTTTTCTACGACTTGTCCAGCTCCATTTGATGTGCTAGGAGTAGGCTTTTCAAAGCTTGTGGTTTTGCCTGTTTTTAAGAAAGCCTGCATACTTAAATTTAATTATAATTATTAACAACAAACAAACACAAGGCGCTATTTTTTGACAGATTGGCGTGTTAAACTCAATTTGACAGCCGGCAAAGTAAAGAAAGGCAGCATACAGGCAACAATGAGTAAGACAAACTTTGTTTAAGTTCAAGGACGGTTTGTTCATTTTTTTAATTTAAGTTTTAATTTAACTGATTTCAGTTGCAGTTATGGCAGACATCTAGTTTCATGTCGCATCATTTTTTCCTGACAATGGATGGATGCCTCTTAGATGACAATTCATTTATAGGGAATTTCCGCGGAAAGTCATGGAAAAGCAAACAGCATCTAATTAATATTGATTATTAATGAATTAATAATGAGTTTTCTCTTAGCTTTAGATCGTGAATACGAGCGCAATACCAGGTTTATCACAAGGATACGTCGTGAAAGTGATGGGTATGGTGAAGCTGTCATTCTAGCAAAGGGCAAAGGAAAAAAGTACAGAATTACAAAAAAAAAAGGTTTATTCAGTCCAAAATGCTGAAGTGGAAGTAACATTTTTAAAAGAAGTTAGACGATCCTAGGTTAGAATACGAAACAATGTATCCTGATAACTACAAACCGCTATAAAACTGCAAAACAAACACAGACTCTAACTGGAAATTATATAGTAGATGTTTTTGACTTTCTGTCAACGGTCCCTGTAGAGCAAACACTGGTAAGAAGTTTCCTTTTGGTACTGGCGGTAAAAGAGGGCGAAACGGAATACAATGCACTCTCTCATAACGGACACCGCCTATAAGCGGACACCTCTCATAATCGGACAAATTTCAAAGAACGGAATTATCTTCTGTCGACTATCCGACTATGTATAATTCTCGTGGCACAATACGTAGATTAGTGGGTAAATGAAGCTTGAATACTAGAATACAAATATTTTTTTCGTGATTTGGTCGAATAGCATCATCATTAGAAAAGTGAAGCATTTGTTTACTTCTTCTTCTTAGGGCGCTACAGTTCGAGGTGGACCTGGGCCTCACCCAACATGCCTCTCCAGCCAGCACGATCTTTCGCCAGCTGTCTCCAGTTTCGCACACCAAGCCGGCCGAGGTCCCCCTCGACTTGTAAGCGCCAGCTTGTACGTGGACGTCCTCTGTTGCGTTGTCCCACAGGCTCAGAGTCGAAGACTCTTCGGACCGGAGCTAAGTTGTCCATACGCTCTACATGGCCTAGCCATCTTAGGCGTTGGATCCGTAGACGCCTGGCTAGACTCATGTCGCTGTACAGCCCATACAGTTCGTGGTTGAACCTCCTCCTCGAAATGCCATCAACGCAAACAGGACCAAAGATCGCGCGCAGAACTTTTCTCTCGAAAAGACCAAGAGACTGTTCATCCGCTTGGGATATTGTCCATGCCTCTGCGCCATACAGCAGGACTCGGATGATCAAGGTCTTGTATAGAGTCAGTTTGGTCTTCCGAGAGAGGGCTCTATTACTCAATTGTCTTTTGAGGCCATAAAAACAGCGGTTGGCAAGAGTTATTCTGCGTTTTATCTCGGTACTGATGTTGTTTGTACTGTTTAGTGCGGAGCCAAGGTAGACGAAGTCCTTAACTACCTTAAAGTTATAGCTGCCTATGGTGACGTTCTGGCCAAGTCGTCGATGTTGTGCGTCCTTTCTTGATGACAGCATATACTTTGTTTTGCCCTCGTTTACCGCCAGACCCATTTTAGCCGCTTCCGTTTCAATGCCAGCAAACGCATCATTGGTGGCTCGCTGTGTTCGCCCAATCACGTCAATGTCATCCGCGTAAGCTAGCAGTTGAACGGACTTTTGGAAGATCGTGCCTCTTGTATTGGCCAGTGAGTTTTGCACGATCTTCTCAAGAACGATGTTAAAGAAATCGCATGACAGCGCGTCGCCTTGTCTAAAATCTTTTTTGACATTGAAGGTCTCGGTGAGTTCGTTATGGACCTTGATGGAGCAGCGAGAGTTCTCCATCGTCATCCTGCTCAGTCTGACGAGCTTAGCAGGAATGTCAAAACTAGACATGGCGCTGTATAGCTCGTCTCTGTACACGCTGTCATATGCGATCTTGAAATCGACAAATAGGTGGTGTGTGTCGATCTGCATTTCTTGGGTATTTTCCAGGATCTGCCGCAGTGTGAAAATTTGATCGATGGTGGACTTCCCGGGCCTGAAACCACACTGATAAGGACCTATCAGTTTGTTCAGAAATGGTTTCAGGCGTTCACACAAAACGGCAGAGAAGATCTTATAGGCGATGTTAAGGAGACTTATCCCTCGATAGTTGGCGCAGTCAGAGGGGTCTCCTTTCTTGTGGATCGGGCAAAAAAAAGGCGCTCGCTTACGTACTTGAAGCTTAAGACTTTTTTGCCTAAGTCTGCCTCGAACAACAAATCCGCATCCAAATAATCGCTGCCTTCGCTCTCTGTAACAATCGCCGTAGTAGATATCGCAGTTTTTCGTCCTCTTTTTGTCCGGCCCATCCCATCGCACTTTCTTCATTGCGGTAACGTCTGCTTTATAGCAGTCTAGGGCCTCCGCGAGTTCATCGGCTGCACGTGGTCTGTTTAGGGACCTCACATTCCACGTGCAGAACCGAAAATCATTGTCCTTTTTTCGTTTGCTAGGGTCGTCAACAGTAAATCCGTCCATATCCGAGTCCTGTTGTTGTTTCTGAACTCGTACGTTTTTTACGTGGTGATGAAGTTAACCCCACATACAACCTCCAACTGGGAGGACAGGTCCATTTGTTTAGCCCCCGGACAAAGGGGTCCGGAGGGATCCGGTGTCGGTAGCCTCTTGCAGGCTGTGAGCGCCGCCGTTGGCCCTAAAAGAAGGGCTCATCCGCCGCCATCTCTATTCCAGGGTCCCGACCTTACCATGGAAACCAGGTAGCTCCTGCTGACTGGAGTTGTGGATGCTGCCGTTGGTCAATCAGCTGACCAGCTCCTCCGCCGCCATCCTAAAAAGAGTTTGCAGCCGCCCAGACGTCCCACGGGGGTTGGTTACCCCATCTTCTGTCGAGGGTACTCGGCTCCCGGATTTCACCACGGGGAGGTGAGAGTAGCAGTTCGTTAATAGAGGCTAGGTGTAGACGCTTGTGTCTGCATGGTTCGCGTATTAACGCTTCGAAACCCTAGGCATTTGTTTACATTGAAAGAAAAATACATTTAATCCCGATTTGCAAATAATGAATCTATTTTCAATTTGGTTTTACGAAAAACTGCAGTTTCCGATTTAAGACCTTTTTACCTAACGTCAAAGATTTGTAAAATTTGTGAAAACGAAAGCGTACCCGACGATTGAAATATCAGCTTCATACCTACAATCAATTCATTAAATTTTCAATTAATTTAGTATTTAAATTGAACTAATGCCAACTGTTTTACACAGTCATTGAAGACAATTATTTGCCACTATATGTAATTATATTGAAACTTGCAATTGTTTTTTCGTGCACCAATTAGAGGTTACATTTATAAATCTACGCAAAGTACACAATTTTTTATACGATTTAAAAAATTATTTATTTTTTGTAAACTAGAAATATAGACTTTTCAGAATTTATATAGGATGTTATGCCTTTGAAAAAAAACTTTAATGAATTTGAAGAAATTGGTTGGTTTCACTTCTAGTTCCAAAAAAATTAAGAACAAATAATTCATTGACGAATTTTGATATGGAGGGTCTCTTCGAAATTTTCGTGTATGCATATATCACGCGTAATACCACCTTACGTGATGTGACTTGGCGCGGAGTTATGTGACATGGCGTGATGATACGTAATATGTGATATTATATGACGTGATATGAGGTGACGTGACGTGATATGACGTGATATGACGTGACATGACAACATGACGTAACGTGCCGTGACGTGACGTGACGTGAGGGTGACGTGAGGTGACGTGAGGTGACGTGAGGGTGATGTGAGGTGATATGAGGGTGATATGAGGGTGACGTGAGTTTAACGTGAGGTGACATGAGGGTGACGTGAGTTTAACGTGAGGTGACATGAGGGTGTCGTGAGGTGACGTGAGGGTGATGTGAGGTGACATGAGGGTGACGTGAGGTGACGTGAGTTTAACGTGAGGTGCCATAAGGGTGACGTGAGTTTAACGTGAGGTGACATGAGGGTGTCGTGAGGTGACGTGAGGGTGATGTGAGGTGACATGAGGGTGACGTGAGGTGACGTGAGTTTAACGTGAGGTGACGTGAGGGTGACGTGAGGTGATGTCACGTAAGTTCGCATCACGTCATCTCATTTCATGTCGCATTATGTCACGTCATTCTATGCCATCTCACGTCCTTCGATGCCACGTCATATCACGTAGGGTGGAGTTAAGCGCGTTATGCATACACGAAAATTTCGAAGAGACCCTCCATATCAAAATTCGTCATGAATTATTTGTTCTTAATTTTCTTTGGAACTAGAAGTGAAACCAAGCAATTTCTTCAAATTTATTAAAGTTTCTCTTCAAAGGCATAACATCCTATACATTTTCTGAAAAGTCTGTATTTCTAGTTTACAAAAAACAAATGATTTTTGAAATCGTATAAAAAATTAAGCACCTTGCGTAGATTTGTAAATGTAACCTCTAATTGGAGCGCGACAAAAAAATTGCTACGTTGACGTTGACCAATGCTGTGATCGACGATGTGATTTCTTTAACATCGTCCTTGAGAAGATCGTGCAAAACTGACTGGCCAACGCAAGAGGCACGATCTTTCAAAAGTTTGTTCAACTGCTAACCTATGTGGATGGCATCGACGTAATTGGGCGAACACAGCG
The DNA here is from genome assembly GCA_930367185.1 of Myathropa florea. Taxonomy (NCBI): domain Eukaryota; kingdom Metazoa; phylum Arthropoda; class Insecta; order Diptera; family Syrphidae; genus Myathropa; species Myathropa florea. Next base: position 22,738,797 of record OV884004.1, read on the forward strand.
AGCCACCAATGATGCGTTTGCTGGCATTGAAACGGAAGCGGCTAAAATGGGTCTGGCGTTAAACGAGGGCAAAACCAAGTATATGATCTCATCGAGAAAGGATGCACAACATCAACGACTTGTCCAGAATGTCAGCACAGGCAGTGAACACTTTGAGGTAGTTAAGGACTTCGTCTACCTTGGCTCCGCAGTAAACAGTATAAACAACATCAGTACCGACATCAAACGCTGAATAACTCTTGCCAACCGCTGATTTTTTTTGGCTCAAAAGGCAATTGAGTAGTAGAGCCCTCTCTCGGAAGACTAAGCTGATTCTATACAGGACCTTGATCATCCCAGTCCTGCTGTACGGCGCAGAGGCATGGACAATATCCCAAGCGGATGAACAGTCTCTTGGTCTTTTCGAGAGAAAATTTCTGCGCGCGATCTTTGGCCCTGTTTGCGTTGAGGGCATTCGGAGGAGAAGGTTAAACCACGAACTATATGGGCTGTACAGCGACATGAGTCTAGCCAGGCGTCTACGGATCCAACGCCTAAGATGGCTAGGCCATGTAGAGCGTATGGACAACTTAGCTCCGGTCCGAAGAGTCTTCGACTCTGAGCCTGTGGGACAACGCAACAGAGGACGTCCACGTACAAGCTGGCGCTTACAAGTCGAGGGGGACCTCGGCCGGCTTGGTGTGCGAAACTGGAGACAGCTGGCGAAAGATCGTGCTGGCTGGAGAGGCATGTTGGGTGAGGCCCAGGTCCACCTCGAACTGTAGCGCCCCAAGAAGAAGAAGAAGATCGACAACTCAAAACGATGATGGGTGTTACCTCTCACATTCCATTCATTTCAACCCCTAAATGCCCAACAGCAATGTACACACCACAGGCATGAGCAGTGATTGGATATGATGGAAGGGATTTTCTGTCTAAGATACATTTTTTTAGAGGTATAGGATGGCTGTTTGTTTGGTTGTATGCACGAATGTAGTAATGAATGGTTGATTTGGGTTCAAGTTAGAAGAAAATTTGACTCAAATAACTTGAATTCTTCGCCCGATATTCAAAAATGCTTCCATCAACAAATATTAATGCGACGGAACCTTTGCCGTGCGAGTACAACTCTGTACAATTCTGTTTGTCATTTTTGCATTTTGATTTTGATGGTGATTGCGGGCGAAGATTCAACCCCAAATAGTTCGGGTCAGATGTTTACAGATTTAACGCCTACGACGGCTGGGCCTTGTTGAGGCAATGGGCAATGTAGCTCTGGCCCGAAAAATCTTCGACCCGCGCCCGTGGGGCAACGCAACAGAGGACGTCCATGATTGAGGCTGTGCACACAAATGGAAAGGAGCATCAATTAACTCCAGCAGCTGATGAAGGGACATCATACTAATTGGAGAGCCATTTTTGGTTGAACTTGGACTGTAGCGCCAAGCGGAGAAGATAAACCGCCAGTCAATACAATTTATCAAGTTCTTCCACCTAAAATTATAAAGTGGCGACATCTAGACTTAAAACTGTTTCTGAAATGTGTGTGGGTTTTGCTTTTTTTCAATTACTCTAGAGGGCGTATAATACATTTGAAATTGTCTTTTGAATTCTTGTTCCATAATCCGTTATGGTAGTAGAATAGAATGTATGTAAAAGTGCAACCATAGGCATTGTAATTTGTTTAATACGTTGACTGCCAACTATAATATCTGCAACCACAATAAAAGCGTAGTTTACTAGTGTAAATATGAATAATATAATGTGAAAAAAAACTAAACTGTCATTTTAGACCGGAACCCTGAAAGGTACAATGGCAGTAGGGTTCCCAACGGTCAATTTCCACTGACCCCGAATTTAAAAAAATTCGTCCAACTCGGCTTTTGAGTAACGACAAGAAACGGCATTATTATCGAGAACAAATGCTGCCGGTTTGGGCTTAAGACACAATTCAGTCACAAAACCGTTTCATGCGAATCAAGTTGCCCACCATTGACCGAAACGTTGTTCCCAGCCTCATTTTCGAAGTAAAATTGTCCAATGATGCCACCACTTCACATTCCGCACCAAACTGTCACTCTCTGTGGATGCATTGGTCTTTCGACAATAACGTGCGGATTTTTCGTTTTCCGAGCCCCAGATGCGACAATTTAGTTTGTTAACGTAACCGCCCTGATAAAAATGCGCCTTGTCAGAAAAGATGATTTTACGCCCAAAATCGTTGTCCAATTCAAGCTGCTTTAAGGCCCAAACTGCGAAGCGATAACGAATCGAATGGTCGCGCGCCTTCAATTGCTGAGTCAATTGGACCTTGTAAGTCAATAATCCGAGATGATTTGTGCAGAATTCTCCTCAGGCTAGTGCGTGGAATGTTGAGCTGTTAAGATCGATAGCGAGTTAATGTTCGTGAATTGAGTCTCAGACTCTCGGCCACAACAGCCACATTCTCATCTGTACACATCGTGCGGCGACGAGGCCCATGAGTGTTGTCCACTAGCACACCAGTCTCACGAACTTTTTGCACAAACTTGCGTATAGCAGTCGCGGTGGGTGCCTCATTCCGGCCAAAACTTCTTTGGGAATAAACTTTGAATGTTTCCCAGCCTTGTTCAAGCGTAAAGCGACTCATTTCATTTCGCGGATGCAATTTTTTTCGAATTATTTTTGGTATACTACTGGAGCACTCAGACTCAAAACTGGTCCATTGTATTGCCAGGTAGCAACCTACTCCAGTGCCGTTAATTTGATCCCAACGGCAAATGGTGACTGGACCAGATTCCATTTCACTGGGATTCGAACCTGGGGCAGGCACTTAACCAACTGCGCCATCCAGTTGTTTTTCCGCGGAGGTGTGATACTGACTTTCTGTCAAGATTTCGAGCGGGAAACAGCCGTCAGTGTCAATTTAACCAATGATTTAAAAAAATAAGCACTAGATAGTCCACCCTGTATATTCATACAACAACATGAACACATCGTAACATCTCGGCATCGATGAATGATCGAAAAATCTACAACATGCTACATTATTTTTGTAATCGCTAGGCAGGACCAATTTGGCAGCTTCAGTTTCGAGGAGCAGAACGGCGGCACGCTTAGCTCATCAGATGGTGCGATTCCTCTCTCCTCAGCCGTACAACGAAGCTGTCCTAATGGCCCTGCTTGCAACACTGTCGATTTTCAATTCCAAACCTGTTGAAACTGAAAGGTCTCACGAGCTCAAAGTAAATTTATGTAGTTCTACTAAAGCTCCTACTTTAATTTCTGTTTCATTTAAAAAAAAAACAGCATAAGTCCCAAAAACTTCTATTCCTCCATCTGTATAATGCAATACCCATTGAACCGAGACAAAGTAAGCAGAATACACGCTCAAATAGTGTCACAAGGCCACCATATAATCACCACATCCACCCCTATCTGTCTGAGCATTCCCCATCCCCAGGGTGTTGCCTACCTGCAACCTACCAAAACAAACTCAATGCGCAAGCTCTTGAACTTGTAACTCAAAGCTGCTCTCACTTTACACATCATTCAACTCAACAACAACTGTTTGTTTGACTCCCTTGCATCTACAACTCACAGATGTGCACAAATCTCACATCGACGCCTCCCCATTTTCCCCCCACATTCACTCACCTTACTTGGCGTACAATAAAAGTTTTTGTATATAATTTCCCAGCTTTTCAAGAGGGGATGGCGCTTTCCACTTGTCAGCTATCTCGGCCGAAGCCTGGAGATACTAGGTCACCAGTTTTATTCTCGCTTGCGGTCGAAGGTGGTTCGCAGTTTTATCAAACCGACACTGTGCGTGCATCTGTGAGTTTGTGAGTCCTAATCAATTCGACACTACCCATAGGCATAGTGTGAGCTGCTAAGTGACCGCCAAGGTTAGTGATCCGACAGACGTTCAGACAAACAAGAGACGCGAACGCTTCTGAAATGTTGTACATCTTTTCGCTTGTGTGTTCGCTTCGGCAGCGCTCCGTAGGCTGTTCGTTGGGAAATTAATGAGAATACTTAACAAATCTGCTTTGTGTGATGTAATTCCCATAGTTCCCTAAAAATAGAAACCAAATTTAAGAATCTCGAGATCAGGCAGGTCCAATTATTCTCCAATCGTCCGTATCAGTTGGGAAAGTTTCATGCTTGTTGTTTTACAAACGTTCTTTAGTTGGATTCAAGGTCGAGAAACAAACTGGAAGTTGAGCAAGATATCTCGAAGATGTGGGGAAACCAGCCGAGCTTGAGTGTGACGCATGGGTCCCTTAAGAAAGCGCTGACGTCAAGTGTGTGTTTCTTAAGTGTTTTGTGATTTAATTATGCATGCGGTTGATGAAACGTTGTGATGGAGTAGAAGAGGAAAATGCTGCTTGATGAGGATGCTTCACGAAAACGGAAGCGAATTGAATAGATAATGGGATGTGCATAATTGTCCTAAACGCTCCTTTGTAAAAATGAAAGAAAAGCTTAAGTCACACAAAAGTCAAAGTGAATTACTTCCCTAAAGTAAACGATAACAAGTATTTCAACTAATTGGGGTGTAATTTGGGAATCAACGCAGAGGCAGCAAGATTATCATCTCCTTTGGCACACTTTAACAAAATTGTGGATCAATTTCCAAGAAAAACAATCGTAGGGAGTATCCGAAGGTTATCCGCTCATAAATATCTGATTTTCCACCAGGATGCCAACCGATGGATACCGGAAAAAGGTGTATGTTAATTCGGAATGACTCAAGGCTTATTGGATTCTGTGATCCCTTCGGGAGTATCGAGACCACTGATTCATAAAATATTTCAGGCCGTTCCGAATGAATTTGTTTTTGTTCTTTTTTTTTTATTTTTGCGTCGTAATTTGATTTCTCACACAGTTCACATTTCATCTGTCTGCGACTGGTTGTGTTACATTCTGTGGAATTGTTTGTGTTGATTTTTTGTATCTTCGCAATTTGATGATTGACCTTTAGTCATTGTCACATTTTATTGCGGGCATGAAATGATTGATTTTGCCTTGAAAACCCAAATTTGTGTTTGTTTACTCCGGATTAAGTTTGACTCTCAAAGCAGGTCTTTTGTTCTTTCCTTTTACATATTCTAGGCATATTTTATTCAGAATAGTGTACCCAGCTCAAAAACCACTTTCAATAACTCGGACAAACCCACTTTATCACAAAAATTGTAGTCGTAACTAAGTTCAATGACATTTTGATGGATGTTAAAACCAGCATTCTCAGCTGTCATCAGCTGAAAACAAGTAATTCCTCAATTTTATTGACTGATTCAAACGGATAACGATGCAAAAGAGTTAAAAATAGTAAATAATTGGCATACTTCAGCTTTCATTCAACTTTTGAAGTTTATTATACAAATTTGACTTCTGTCAGTAGGTAATTCACAATTTAAGTGAATATTTCATACAAACGATCTTAATGCCTTCTGGACTTCAGTTATTTAAACACAAAAGTGTCAACTGTACCGTACAGAAACATAAGAGAACTGAAGCAATCAACCGAATGCACAAAAACAATGCACTGTGACCATAGTAACAGCTTCGCTTAGTTACGGTATAGGCCGAACTATAATAAACATGAGCGAGCATAAGCTAGTGTCAAATTTTAACGAAATGTTTCGTCATGCTTGGTTAAAACACACGAACACGTGCGCGCTTAGCCATCTGTCAAAATTTCTTCCCGTGTTTTATTTCATTCAATTGTAAAATGTCGTTCAACAATAACTTAATGTCAATTCGAAGATTAAAACAAATTAATCATATGTTTACTATTATATAAGGCGTGCCTCTTCCTGATGGTTCTTCCTTTTGTTTCCTATCAAATCGTGAATAATTTGCAGTTGCGCACCTGCCATATTAGGGTTTCTGTGTGTTTGTGTGTTATCTGTCAAATTCGCATATGCGCGGTGCTGTTCAGAGCGCACTAGCTTAACGAAATGTTTCGAATTGCTCGTGAGCTCTATTATAGTCGCTCTTATGGGGATGCGTGTATTAGCTCAGTCACTCATGCGCGTTTGGTATTGGATCATGCGCGCTCATGCCTATTATAGTTGGGCCTTAAGTTTGTTTACTTTTGCCTTCTTACGCGGGAGCGAAATGAGTCGTATGCAAATGCCAGTTGACAGCAAAATTCCATTTAAGTTTCTATACGCAACTATGGTAACTTTGAAATTTAAAGACGCTTTTGGTTACTATTCGTTTGCTTTTGACATAAGCCTAAGTTTTCGAACTGGTATTAAAGTTGGTGGGCGCCGTGGCGTAGTGGGTAGGTGCATCGACTCCTACGCTCGAGGTCGTCAGTTCGAATCTCGGAAAAAAACATCAAACATTTTTTCACGGCTCCACCTCTTTCGAGTCACTGACAATGCTCAAAGAGTATAACTGTCTAGAAAAAAAGCTTCTCAATCTCGCCGTTCGGAGTCGGCATTAAACTGTAGGTCCCATCCACTCGTGAGAGAACAATAGCACGCACAACACGAGTGGTTGCTGAGAAGCTAGGCCCAGGTCCACATCGGACTGTAGCGCCGCCATTATTATTATATTATTATTAAAGTTGGCACTTTAATCTTCACTTCAAATTTATTTTGCATTTTATCGACAAGTGTTACACAATTGTGAATAAAATACAGCTTCTGTTCTTACATATATTTGTTAAGTAGGTCGGAAATATTTTGTAAAGATATTCAAATAAATTCTACTACACATTTTCAATGGGATTTGCATCCGGCGACTGTGATGGCCAATCTAAAACATCGACGTAATTTTCTTGTTTCCACACACTGTACAAACGACTGCGATGTTTCGGGTCATCTTGCAGTAACCAATTCGCATTCCTTCTTTTGGGCAGATGGTAATAAAGCCTTCTTATAAATTTTGACCATGTTGGATGCGTTTAAGTTATTTGTAAACATGAACAAATTGCAAAATCCTTGTTTTTAGAAGCATCCCCAAACGTGCACCTTTGCCGGGTGTTTGACGGTCCGCTGGATTAATTTATTGGATTGTCCAAAAAGAAGCTTAATCCGTTGTTCATCCATAACGTTGTTCCAATCTCTGTCCAAATTCTCCTTGGCCCAACTGATTCGTTTTTCTACGTGTTTTTTTGACAGTAGTGGTTTCTTTATTGTGCTTCGAAATTTTACATTATTGGCTAGCAAACGTCTTCGTATCGTATGACAACACATATTTAGACCCCTTTTACGTAAAATCCCTTGTCCTCCACGTAAAGATAGAAGAGGATTTTTTTCAAACACGCGTAGAATCATTTTGTCCTGCTTTTTTGTTGTTTTTGGTGTAGACCCACGATCCGGCAAATCATTCACATTTTTAACTTGGGAATAACGGTGCATCCACTTGCTAACAAATGCTTTTGACTTTTTCATGTATTTAGCAGCTGTACATATGCTCAATTCAGTCTGAAGTCATAAGCAATTGTTCATCTCTTGATGAAATGACGGAATACTTCAATATTTGTCTATGCAGCTTGATAACTTGTCTCCTGGGTAGGGATGCAACATCGTTCTTAAAAACATCGATGGTTCCACGACAAAAATTAATGTAAAAAAATATCGGTATTAACAACGATACATCGATGTTTTTCCGATTTTTTATTTATTTTCTCCATCACACAAATAGTTGGCTATATTTACGATGTAGTAAACAACAAAATATACTAGTCTTACCAGTTTCAACCCAAAAACCAAACCTTCTCGGTATTTATATAGCGAGTCGCTTGCTCGAAGACCGACACCCGTTCCCAGCCGCACCCCCTTGATGAACAAGCCTTAGTTTGGCTGTTGACACGAGGTCTGCTATGCCTACGTATCCAGCCAATAAATGCCGAAACATAAACCCTCTTTGTATAGCCACCGACCGACAGTTCCATAGGAGTTGGATACCCGGTCTCCTTGAGCATAAATACAAGCACATTTTATATATAACACATCCTGGGAATGTTTAACGATAAAAACGTTTGACAATTTTGCCATCGATGTATCGGCGATATATCGGTTATCATCGTTCATAAACATCATTTGCAGCCCTACTGCTGGGCCATAGAGACATTCGCGGCGATTTTAAGTCAAAACGACTTGCCAGAAATGCCACTACATTGCATTGAGAAAGATTTGTGTATGGATATGCTTTTAGTTACTTGTTAACTGTTGCTTAGCAGCCCAGAAGACAAATTGTTGGTACTATATGCCACACCTGTAGGACGATGTGACCAAAACTGAGTTCGCGCAGCTCCAAAACGTTTGCTCTCTCTCATCAGGTGAATAAATATTGATACATTGGTAGATGTAATAACAAAACACTGCCTCGTGGGTGCGCATGGCTGAGGACTTGGTCTCTTCCTTAATGACTTCTGCAAAAATTGCCGGAACGAAAAGGAGGAGGAGAACGTTCTCCACCTTCTCTGTATCTAACCGGAACTTGCGCCATTCAGACGCCTGCACGTGGAAGTCTAATTTCTTAACCAGAGATAACACCAATAAGTTACCAACAAGAAGTTACATAGCTTATTGAGAGCTTTAAATGGTCTTCCATCAGTGGACGAGAAGATACATTGTTTGAAGATGCATTTGGCAGTATGATGAACTCACCTTGTTTCCCACATTGGGTAACAGCCACTGTTTGCTATCTAGGAATCTAAAACGAATTTTTCTTAGCTTTTTTCAGTTTCACAAGTCCAGCACAAGTCACAAGCAGTGAATTTACATTTCAACTTGTGGGAATGCTTTTATTTATTGATGTTCTCTGTTACGTTGTCCCACAGGCTCGTGGTCAAGGATTCATCCAACCGAAGCTGTCTTATGTCACATGAATTCATGGTAATAGCCAGCTTAGTCTGGCTGAATGCGTAGGCGTCTTTTTAGACTAAAGTTACTGTATATCTCGTTTAGCTCGTGGTTGAACATTTTTCTCCAATTGTCACCAATGCAAACTAGACTAATGATCGTATGTCGAACTTTATCGTATAAGCGCTTCGAGTTTAATTGAAATGATCAGTCTTTCGTGGCTCTATTACCCGATTGTCCCTTGAGCCCAAAGAAGCAGCAGTTGACAAGATTGATTCTGCGTTAAATCTTAAAGCTATTATTGTAACAACTATTAACCGCATAGCCGCAACAGATGCAAATCATAATTTCGAAAGTGGCCAAAGCAAAGTTTAGGCCAAGTCGTAGAGTCGAGGCCAAGTCACACTTTGCTTGACAGTGACTTAGGGTTAGATCCATTTTGGCTGCTGGCGTATTGGCCTAAACTTTGCATCGGGCTCGCTGTTTTCGCAAATCGTTGCCTATTTTGTACGAAATTTTTGTTAAATTGACGTTTGATGAACATCTTGAGAGTGTCAAGGCTCACGTTTTGTTTCGTTTAGTCAAAATGATTACCAAAAAAATGTTGTCATACAGGACTTTGGGGTGAGAACCATGGTATTCGCATTTCACTGCAATATGTGTTCTTCTGTGTTCATGTATACTCTGCTTACAAATTCAAAGAAACGAAGAGGAGTCCGGCTCAAGCTGTAAACTAGACTTTAGTTTTCAACGACCATCTCAAGTAATAATAATAATGGCGGCGCTACAGTCCGGGGTGGACCTGGGCCTAGCTTCTCAGCAACCACTCGTGATGTGTGTGCTTTTGTTCTCTCACTAGTGGAGGGGACCTACAGTTTAATGCCGACTCCGAACGGCTAGATTAAGAAGCTTTTTCTAGACAGTTATACTCTTTGAGCATTGTCAGCGACTCGAAAGAGGTGGAGCTGTGAAAAAATGTTTGATGTTTTTTTCGAGATTCGAACCGACGACCTCGAGCGTAGGAGTCGACGCACCTACCCACTACGCCACGGCGCCCACGACCATCTCAAGTATAATGCTGAAAAAATGACATGAATCTTATGAATCTTATTGACATTAAAACGCTCGATGCGTTCGGTACCGCATTGTTAGAGAAGCGAACATTTTCCATCGTTAACCTGCACAACTATAAAGGGTGGACCAAATACAAGTTTCTTTTTAAAAATGCAATAAAATGAATAAATTTTCATTTTTTCCATGTATTATGGCTTTATTTGTAAGAACAAACATTCCCATTAATTATGAAATACAACGTCGTTCAAGTGGCTGCCTCGGCTGGCTTTACAGACGCGCATTCTGTCACCCCATTTTTCAAGACCTTGTTGATAGTTTCGAGCTGTAGCTCATGGATCGCTCGGATGATATTGACCTTAAGTGCTCGAATCGTTTCCGTATTGTTGGAATAACATCGGTCCATCATTGTTCCCCACAAAAAAAAGTCCAAAGGGGTCAAATCACAACACCGAGGCGGCCAATTGACATCGCCAAGACGGCCGATAACACGATTTAGGAATTTGGTGCCCAAAAGAACGATTGTGGTATGGATTGTGTGGCATGGCGCGCCATCCTGCATAAACCAGAGTTCGCCCAAATCGACGTCTTCAAGTTCAGTAAAAAAAAGTCGGTTAACATGGCTCTGCAACGCCCACCGTTGACCGAAACGTTGTTCCCAGCCTCATTTTCGAAGAAAAATGGTCCAATGATGCCACCACTCCACAATCCACACCAAACTGTCATTCTCTGTAGATGCTTTGGCTTCTCGACAATAACGTGCGGGTTTTCCGTTTTCGGAGCCCAAAATGCGGCAATTTTGTTTTTTACGTAGCCGCCGAGATTTAAATGCGCCTCGTCAGAAAAGATGATTCTTCGTCCAAAATCGTTGTTCAATTCAAATTCAAGCTGCTTTAAGGCCCAAACTGCGAAGTGATAACGAAGCGGATGCGATGGTCGCGCGCCTTCAATTGCTGAGTCAATTGGACCTTGTAAGCGAATAATCCGAGATCTTTTTGCAGAATTCTCCTCAGGCTAGTGCGTGAAATGTTGAGCTGTCGATGTCGATCGATGTTTGTGAATTGAGTCTCACTCGGATACAGTAGCCATATTCTCATCTGTGCGCACCGTACGACGACGGGGACCATGAGTGTTGTCCACTTGCAAACCAGTCTCACGAACTTTTTGCACAAACTTGCGTACAGTAGTCGCGGTGGGTGCTTCATTTCGGCCAAAACTTATTTTCAAAAAACGCTCTGTTTGGACTACACAGCATTCACTTTGGAAATAAGTCTTCAATATTTCCCAACGTTGTTCAAGCGTAATGCAACTCATTTCGTATGATACTGACTTTCAGTCAAGAATTCGAGCGGGAAACAACTGTCAGTGTCAAAATAACCTATGATTTAAAAAAAGCAACTCGATGGTCCACCCTGTTCATACATATGTGGTTGCGTGCCCCTGTTCTCTTATAATGCTGCATTTCTTTGATAGACTTTTGTAGAAGCCGAAACTAAGAGCCTCCATGGGTTGCTAGCCTAATAAATAAGTAAGCGTAGTGGTTGAATGCTTATGTTCTGTTCGTTATAGTTTTAGCCTTGATCAGGGAGAGTGTCTACTCATCCGTACCAGTCCAACCTTTTCAAGTCCTCAGCCTTGACTCTCTTGGCATTTTCTTTCATTTCCATCCTTTCGTCATCACATCTTAAGTAACCGGTATCCAAAAGTGGTTTCGGCTTAAAGGTACATAATTATTTGTTCCCTCGATTGTCAGGCGACCTTTAAAACTAAAGGCGAATGTCAGAATCACCATTGTAGGCTTAAATTAATTCTTAACTACCCCCGCTTGAATTCATGTAAAATGTTTTTGAACAACAAGTCTCCCGTAACTTATCATTCAATTAATTTGCACGCTTCAAAAAGTGCGCCAAAAGCAGAAAAATGCTGTAAACACGTTTTTATGAGACTGCACAAACGTAAAATTGTTGTCCAAGGTTTGACGTACATATTTACACATTAAAGTCCACCTTCCACAGGCATCTCCTTCCCTTTCAATGCCACGGCAAGTGAAGCGTTACATTACCTCATTTGCACGCACCCACTTTCCCAACCACTCACAATAGGCTTGTTCATTCAGGACCTCTGCAGCTGTTCAGGATATCCCTTTGCCCTAAAGCTTTTTTTTTTCTTCTTTTTTGAGTGAAAAACTTTCTTGAGTGACTAGCAAGTGTTTCATCTCACTCGGTTCGCAGCGGCTGAGAAGAGTGTGTGCGGCGTTCGCACCGCTCGTTTGCTATCGTCATCATCGACAGATGTATGAATGTATGTGCACAGCCACGACAACGTCTACGATCTCGGCCAACACCAAGTGGTATCCACAATTCGATTCTCAATCAAGTCAGTGAGCTTTCAACTTCCGACGGCTACGTACTCGTATAGGCGCGACTGGTGGTGACCCAAGTGTAAACTAGTTGTTTGTTGGCTTTCTAAAGCCGGCACATTGGAATTACGTCTCGTCAATCTACAACCCACTCCCCGGCAGTGTTTTGTAAGAATTTTTCCCTAACGACCCCCGCTGGCCGTTCCGAATTGGTCCCTATCAGAAATCGATTTTAATCCCCCTCGTCATCCGTGGACAAGTGTGCGGCTGTTGTGTGCTAGTGAAAAAGAAATTCTTCCCGAAAAAAAAAATTATTTTATGAAGACGTCGAATGTAATAAATTCATTTGTGAACAAAAATAGAAGATAGACACAGCCTAAGAGCACACGCCCGTGAATAAAGCGACGCCACCGCCCTGACAATGAGGTAAGGTCGACGCAAAGAAAATAATATTTAATTTAATTTCGCTTACACCGCCACTGTCAGAGCTGAGGTTGCTGTGGCTAATAAACATCTGGCGCGACGCTAGCTAGGTCGTTGTTTTGCTGTCAAGGTGAACAAAGCCCGACTTCAGTGACTTATCTGGTGCCGGTTTGATGCTCCGGCGATTCTGTGTAATGCTGTGCTTCTGTGAATCAGTGTAAATTGATTGCTGGGCTGTATCAAAATACGCCAATGTGTTGATTTGTCTGAGTCTCTCCGGTATGTCGATTTGAGATGGGAACGTGACATCATCGCTATTTGTTTGCTTCTGCAAGGGTGCCACATAATTGTTCTAACGACGACCCCACTTTTGTGCTTTGTGCTCGGCTTCAAAAGTCTGGTCACGTATCAAGGCTTATTCGCCGCATGCTGGTGTCTGTTTGATTACATCATTCTCTTTATCTAGGACAGGTAATGCGGTATTTCATACGGACTATCCCTTTTGTTTTTGACTTGCCGTGAACCATTCCGTGACATGTAGCCATTTGCTTGTCTGTCCTAGTTCGTACCCCCAAATCACGCTGCAATCACTCCTCATGCAAAGTCAGTTCACCGCATGAGAAACAGGATATTTGATAATTCGAAATTTGGTTCATATTTCAGGACAATGCCCTCGCTTCTTTTTTGTTTTGATTTTTTTTTAGCCAGCACTTCTGTTTGACGTTTGTGATGCAACTGTCAGAACCGGTTTGGCGTGAATTCGGTGGTTGTTGGGGGAAGAAGTTGATCAGGCGGAAGCTGAAGATAAATCAAACGGCACCTGTACAATTTGTTAAAAATTAAAAATTCATAAATGTATGCAGTCGCCCTCAATGAACTGGTTTCATTCAGATTTCTTTGGGTTTCAAAAAGAAACTAATCACTTTGCTGAATGTTTGAAGAATAAAGATTGTGAGATTGTGATATGTAAGTATTCAATGAGGATGAGATGTGGCAATGTAAATGTAAAAGTCCAAGAAAGTAGGTTGAAATGGCTTAGGAGTGAGTTCTCGGTTGTGTTTTCCCCTCCATTCGCCTTCCTCACAGGATCAAATATTCGATATAGAACTTTTCTTTCGAAAGCACCAAAAATCAGCTCTGAAATCCTGCTTATCGTCTAGCTTTGGTCTCTATATAGCAAGACTGGCACGATAATGGTTTTGTTGAGCATAGCTTGTGGTTGAACCGTCTTCTCCAAATGCCATCAACGCAAACAGGACCAAAAATCGCGCGAACTTTTCTCTCGAAAAAACCAAGAGACTGTTCATACGCTTGGGATATTGTCCATGCCTCTACGCCGTAAAGCAGGATTGGGATGATCAAGGTTTTATACAAAGTCAACTTGGTCTTCCGAGAGAGAGCTCTACTACTCAATTGCCTTTTGAGCCCATAAAAACAGCGGTTGGCAAGAGTTATTCTGAGTTTGATCTCGATCATGATGTTGTTTGTACTATTTACCGCGGAGCCAAGGTAGGCGAAGTCCTTAACTACCTCAAAGTTATAGCTGCCTATTTTGACGTTTTAGCCAAGTTGATGTTGTGCGTCCTTTCTTGATGATACCATATATGTACATACCTCGTTTTGGCCTCGTTTACCGCCAGACACATTCTTCCCGCTTCCGTTTCAATGCCAACAAACGCCTAGTTGATAGCGTTCGACCAATCACGTCAGTGTCATCCGCGAATGCTAGCACTTGTACGGTAGGTAGTTAGGTAGGTAAAAGTGGCGGTGGACATACAGATCTTGTTTTATCGCACCCAATTAGCGCCATGAAAGCGCCGTTTTAATACCACATCCTATAGGATACCTAATTTGTGAGAAGGGGGTGAAAAGGAGTGTGTATTCACTCAGATTAGCCTAATTTAAACCACTTTGTGGAATTTATGAAGGCTAGCAGACTATGAAAGTTTACTTCTGAGAGGTTATTAGGGGTCTTAAAGAAAAGTTGCCCAGAGTGCGTTGTATGACTCTAGCTAGAGCCAGACATTTGCACAGAAAGTGCTCGGGGGTTTCTGGCTCAGTTTCCACCCGGCAGCTGCGGCAGTGCGAGTTAAATGGTATGCCTAGTCTTTCAGCATGCCTGCCAACAGCCCAGTGTCCACTACAGGCCGCTATAATTCTGGATATGTTTCTTCTACTGTTGTTGAGCAGGTCTTTTGTTTTCTTTTGGTTGTAGTTGGGCCATAAGCTTCTGGATAGGACACATGTTTCCAGCTTGGTCCATCTTTCGTTGGCGATCTTGAGGAAGTGATTGTAGATGTTGTTTTTTACGAAGCCTAGTGGAGCCTGGATTTGTTCCACAACGAGACTATCGAGTTTGGATCCTTGTCTGGCTAGCTCGTCTGCTGCTTCGTTTCCTATTATACCCGTGTGCTCGGGAACCCAGATCAAAGAGACCGGGCCGTTCACCTATAATGGATAGTTCCTTGCAGTAGCGATCCACTAGTTTTGACGTTGTGGTTATGGATGTTAGAGCCTTGATAGCAGCTTGACTATCTGAAAAGATTGCTATCCGCTGTGCTGGTTCTGTTCTGTTTTTAATTTCAAGACACGCATCATATATTGAGCACTTGTACGGACTTTTGGAAGATCGTGTCTCTTGTGTTGGCCAGTGAGTTTTGCACGATCTTCTCAAGAACGATGTTAAAGAAATCACATGACAGCGCGTCGCTAAAACCTTTTTTGACATTGAAGGTCTCGATGAGTTCGTTACCGACCTTGATGGAGAAGCGAGAGTTCTCCATTGTTATCCTGCTCAGTCTGATGAGTTTGGCAGGAATGACGTAACTAGACATAGCGATGTATAGTATCTCGTCACTACGCGCTGTCATATGCGGCCTTGAAATCGACAAATAGGTGGTGTGTGTCGATCTGCATTTCATGGGTTTTCTCCAGGATCTGCCGCAGTGTGAAGATTTGATCATTGGTGGAGTTTTCTGGCTTGAAACCACACTGATACGGACCTATCAGATTGGTGACGAAATGTTTCAGCCGGTCACACAGAATGGCAGAAAAGATTTTGTAAGCGATGTTATCCCCCGACAGTTGGCGCAATCAAAGGTGTATTCTTTCTTGTGGATCGGGCAAACGATACTGAGATTCCACTCATCGAGCATGATTTCCTCCAAGCATATTTTACAGATGAGCTGGTACATGCACCCAATCAGATCATCTCCAGATGCTTTAAACACTTCAGCAGGCAGACTATCTGCACCAGCAGGTTTGTTTTTTTGTTTGTTTGTCTGTCTCGATATCGCTATCTTGATTTCGTCTAGATCGGGAGGGCGGTATTCTCTTCTATCATCGTCCGTTGTGTTGAGTGGAACAGAAAGGAAATTAGCAATGCCGTATTTACTGCCTTTAGAGCAAAAACTCAGGAAGGATGGGAGCTTTCTATAGAAGTTGTAGGGATGTGAAAGAGGAGGAGACAGACCTCGGCATCCGCCTAGCTCTTGAAGGAATTAGAAAAAGATCGCGAGGCAAATTCTGGTTCAGTAGCCTAGGAGAATTGTCAAACACTAAAATCCATGACATGGTCAAGTTCTTAAAAATTTGTACCTG
Source organism: Myathropa florea (assembly GCA_930367185.1). Lineage (NCBI taxonomy): Eukaryota > Metazoa > Arthropoda > Insecta > Diptera > Syrphidae > Myathropa > Myathropa florea. The sequence continues at coordinate 22,755,036 of OV884004.1, forward strand.
TAACCTTTAACACAGTAAGAACTATAAAATGAGCCACTAGGATATCAGTAGGTACTTTCAGGTGTTCTTAGTACGGTGATCATATTTTCGGGAGACAAACCGGGGCAAAAATATGGAAAAAAAAAAGTATAACATGGAAGAAAAAATTGTTGTTTTCGTTCATTGCATTCATCTTCGCAGCTCATTGAAAAGTTGTGCCAAAAAAATGTGCTCGTTATGTTTTACTCGAACCGGCAGCAACGCCGGACTCTTTGGGTTTCGTTTTAATGTGTTACTCAATATCGTATCTTTCACCACCAGCTAATGAAAACTTTAAAACGCATTTGTAACACCTAACTATGTCCGTTCGGCTTGTCAGATCTTTTGATGAAAGTGAATTCGCTCTTAAGATCTTCGTTAAAGTCGCATTTCCTTTTTGGTAATATGTCAAGTATCTACATTAATTAAAAATAGTCGATTCATAAGCGACATAATACAAAAAGAGGCCAACTCGTCTTGGCTTGCAAAAAATTATTGTCACACCATAAGATGAACGTGGCTAGAGTTTAACAACGGCAAAACAAAGTAGCTTCTGACGTTGGACCGAAACTCGATCCGTGTGTTCGTCGGAGTCATTACAAGACACTGCCCCATCGTAACAATGCCCTGGAAATAGAATGCGGTATCTAGCGATCCCTGCAAGAGCTGCAGCGATGAGGAAGAGGCCGAGGCGATCCAACATCTGCTTTTCCACTCCCCAGTTCTCCAGAATGGGCGCCTAGCTTCGCTGAGCCAAAGAGTCTTCACAGAGACTTCGGATTTAGCGAATGCAGATATATCGGATCTTCTAAAATACATAAAGAGCACGATGACACGATATTTTAACAGAATGTGTATTCCACAAATGAAGGGATTCACAATAGGCCCTATGGCTTCCGAGTGGAAGTGATGTTTCACCATCATACTCCCCTTCCTAAACCTAACCCAACAACAATAGTGAATGGTGTCTGTTTTGCTGATTTAACTAATATCCACCTTTTTTAATGTCAAAACATTCGCTATGGACTGTCGCTTGCTTTGTTTTGAAAATTCAAATATCAATTATCAAATCTTTAGTGACTGCTAAAGTTCGATATGCAAATTTGCACTTTCAAACGGATTCGATGCAATCTGTGTTATTAAATAGTAAACTGTTTAATTTAAAAAAAAAACACAAAAATAATTGCAAATGCAGGATAAAAACCGGAACAATTTTTTATTTCTTTAAAAAAAAAACTTGGTACAAGCTATCGAAATACGTGACAGTCCCGGGAAATACGGGACGGACGGTCACCGCAGTTGTTAGTCTTTTGGTTAACGAGTAAATCAGGAAACAAATATCGCACAGTGACGGCACAATGGATCCCATTAGGATCTAAGTGAGTCACGTTTGTTCAGCACTGTGACAGTTCACCCAACCTAACCTAACATAGTCTAACCTGGCACCGTCATTTCCTTACGTAGAGCACCTTGTAAGTAAGCAAAAGTGAACGAACTTACCGAAACCGATAGAAGCGGTTATAATGGTCAGTTAATCATTTTTGTATCTTCATTCGATTCCTTTAGTTAACTAAAGTTTACTTACATCTATTACAGCTGAGTCTTAATAGTTTTGGAACTACAGCCCACAAAAGTTTAACAAAGATATGCGAATTTTCAATATCTGAAAAATCAATCGTATACTCGTAGATCTGGATAGAAACATTTAAAAATAATGTATCACCAATTTTCAAATTACATTTTTCACACATCAATTCTCCATTGAAATCATCAAGGCATCAGTGATGTCTTTCACATTAATTTAAAATCTTGAGTGCACAAATTTTTATATGTTCACATTTGACGCTGCATGAAGTCATTCTATCTCGCAAAAGAAATGGATTTGAAAAGCAATGGATTTGCATTCGAAAAATTTCGATTTTTATTTTTGCCATCATATTTCTATTTTCCAAGAAAACAACTTAAAAATTTAATATATTTTGGAAAACATTTTATGTCAGAGAGACATGCAAAGAGGCAGTTGATTTCCTGTATTCATTTAACCAATTCACTCAATGTCTCTGTTTATTTTGAATTATTTGTTGAATACCTTTGTGTTCGAAAAATTTGAAAAGGAACAAAGAAGCATATGACTTTTCTTGAAATGTTATCTTGACTGAAAGTCGTTGCGAGGTTTGAATTTAAGGGAATAAACCATCAAAAATCGCACAAAAAATTAAAATTTGGATAGAGATTTTTCATGTACTTGAATTTGTTAAGAAAAGTGCAAACGGAGTAGGTTATAAAATTAGAATAGAATTTATTTTGACGTAATTCATGAGATGACATTACAATGTTTACATATTTTGATGAGTGTATTCAATAATAATTTTTCATTCTCAACACCTTCCCTGAAGAACTATTCATTATATTTAAGAAATTAATTTATTTTATGAATGAATACATTAATCAATTCCAAAAGAACGTTTTTTTTTTTTAATTATTTTAAACCAAAACCTTCTGCAAAAGAAATTTGTTTGGCAGCAGGTACGTCCTTTGTGAGGATATCTGCCAGCATCTGGTTTGTTGAAATGTATTGCAGCTTGACTTCTGAACTCTCTAGCTTTTGACGAATAAATTTTGCCTTGATGTCGACATGCTTCGTTCTCGGTGAGTAGGACTTATTTGAAATGATGTGAATAGCACTTTTATTGTCGCAATGAAGTACTATTGTTTTCGGGGCATCTGGAGACAGCTCATGTTCCAAGCGTTTAAGCCAAACAGACTCTTGGATAGCAGCAACGATGGACATTACCTCAGCTTCGGTTGAAGAAAGGGCGACAGTTCTTTGACGTTTTGTAGCCTATGATATAGCACCTGTTTGGAAAGTAAACACATAGCCAGTTGTAGAACGCCTGTCATCTACGTGCCCTTGTTAATCGTGCCCTTTAGGTACCTCATCACACGTTTTACAGCTGTCCAGTGCGCCTTCCCTGGATTCGTACCAAATCTACTAAGTAGATTCACGGCGTAGGAGATGTCGGGACGTGTGATTTCAGCGGCAAAGAGTAAACAGCCTATTGCCTGCATATAAGGTACATCCTTCATTCGTTGTTTTTCATTTTCGTCTTTGGGGCACATATCTGAAGATAGCTTTTGATTCAAGTCTATCGGTGTGGGGATAGGATTGCACTCGTCCATTTTAAAGCGTCTCAAAATATCTGAAATGTACTGAGATTGATCAATTTTTAAAGACGACTTACTTCGCTTGATTCGTATGCCCAAAACTGATGTGGCTTCGCCCATATTTCTTGAAGTTTTTGGACAACTCATCCTTTAAATGATTCACTAGATCAAGTGAGTTCGAAAATATTAGCACGTCATCGACATAAATGGCAATGAATAACATCTGATTTCCACAATATCGAAAGTATATACACTGATCGACATCGCAGTGCCTTAACCTCATTTCGATCAGAACATGATTCAATTTCTCGTTCCACACTCTACTGGATTGCTTGAGTCCATAAAGGGATTTACGAAGCTTACATACACGATTGGAACCATCTTCAAAACAGCTTGGCTGAGTCATATAAATGTCTTCTTTTAATTCACCGTTCAAAAACGCCGTTACAGCATCCATCTGATGCACAAGAGATCTTCTTGTCTGGCCGCTAATGCTAACAAATAACGGATCGATGTGTACCTCACTACAGATGCAAACGTTTCCGTGTAGTCGATCCCTTTCTGCTGACAAAAACCTTTTACTACCAACCTTGTCTTCCGTCGAATTGGTTTCCCTTCAGCATCAAATTTTGTTTTGAAGATCCATTTGGAACTAATAGCTTTTTTACCATCCGGCAACTCAGTTAATGTCCAGGTTTCATTTGAAATTAATGATTCAAACTCTTCATGCATCGCGTTTCTCCACAAATCGGCCTCAGAACTCGAAAGAGCTTCCTTAGGACTTCCAGGATCAATCAGAATTTGATCTGTTGCTAGGAGATTATACGTAGTTCGGTCTTGGCAGCGTCATAATTCGCTCAGAACGCCGCATTATTTCATCATCTTCTAATGTACTGACATCCTCATCCGGAAGATACGTTTCATCATGAACATCATTACATTCTGAATAATCGATTACAGTTGTTTCATGATTGGATGCAGCTTCATCTGATTCAGCTTTCAAACTAGTCGATGGCAATTCTAGTAACACTTCTTCCCCTGAATTGACAATTGCGTTCACTTCTCAAGTGAAACTAATTTAATTCGTGACTTTAAGGCCCATAACCTGTTAAGAAAAGTGCAAACGGAGTAGGTTATAAAATTAGAATAGAATTTATTTTGACGTAATTCATGAGATGACATTACAATGTTTACATATTTTGATGAGTGTATTCAATGATAGTTTTTCATTCTCAACAGAATTGGATTGAAGTTCGTAGTGAATTTAACGGAAATTATTTTAGTTCATTGATTTATATTCAAAATTCTTTCCTTAAAAAATGTTTCTGGTACAGAACCCTCGGCGACGGATACGTTCGCACTTGACCAGTTTCTTATTTATTAAAATGACTACACAACTGTCAATGGGCTTGTTTATATTGAAATTAAAGCTATTCACTTTGATACTCTAGTCAAGTTAACGGCGACTTGCGTCCTTCGTGAGAAAATATATTTTGATCTGTAATACCTTGTTACCAGGCCCGCATTATTCTCTTTCATAAAAGAACTGCAATTAGCTACCACCCCACGCCTAATCTGCTCGTTGATAATGTGTCTTCTTTATTGGTTGCTGTATGGTCCTTTGGAGTATTACGACAGTAGCAATAGTCAAGAGTTGTGCACGATTATATACAAAATAACCGCTATGTTGCCCCGTTAATTAATGATAACAAATTCTGTTGTTGACCAGATGGTCCCCTGCAAGACAATAAAATAGTTATCTGTAATTTCAAGTTGCAATATACCTTTCGTTCTATATTAGACCCTTGGTCTCTTTCATTAGGATTTTATGGAGCAATTCAAGAGCAAATTAAACAAATTTGATGAACAATTCATGATTTATTTATTAGATGATATCCACGATAGAAACTTCAGATTATAAAATCTTGGTAAACAATTTTATTAAATTTCGTTAATTTTACACTTGATTTGAAATTTAATTTAGTTTCTATCGTGAATATCATCTTTAGGGCGTTATTTTTATGCTTTAAGGTCTTGAAGGGTTCAAGTCTGAGCAATGTCCTGATAGTTATGACGATCTTCGGTAGGCCTGCTTCCAATAATTCTCGTAAGATTCTCGCAATCACACGCTTCAATGCCAAACGTTCGGTTTACGTCTTCTTCCTGAACTTAGGGCTTGTGTCTCTGTATTATGGAGCTCATTGTGGGCCGGCTGATTTGGTCAAGAAATCTTGTCTTTTGCCAGTACCGTTAATTTGATCCCAACGGCAAATGGTGACTGGGCCAGATTTGATTTCACTGGGATTCGAACCTGGGACCCCTCTAACTTGGAGCAGGCATTTAACCAACTGCGTCATCCAGTCGTCGATTATGCTTCCAGTTCGATATGCTGATTCTTAATTTACTGCAATATCGCATTAAAGTCACTGAAAAGGTTTGAAGATAATCCTCTTTAAAAAAAAAATTCTCTAAAAGCCTGAATGGTGCACAATGAAAGTTGGTGCACTGCCTTCATCAAGACTTGAAGCCTAGTTATTACTATCGACCGACGCCAACATGCACTATGAAATTTTTCTTATTACTGTTACCGTAGGGCTATTTTATTAAGACAACACCTGCGAGGTTAATAGATCGAATACAGAATACGAAATGGCAAATAAATTCCACGCAGTTCCATCTAGGTTAGGTTAGGTTAGGGGGCTGCCAGTGAATTCACCAGCACACTTAGACCATGTTGGTCCATTGTGATACCCACAGTCAGACTGCTACCACTGATCGACCGCTCCAGTGATAGTGCCGTTAATTTGATCACAACGGCAAAACAGGAATAAAAGCGTATTAACTTTGCTTGTCTGTGGGCGCCGTGGCGTAGTGGGTAGGTGCGTCGACTCCTACGCTCGAGGTCGTCGGTTCGAATCTCGAAAAAAACGTCAACTATTTTTTCACGGCTCCACCTGTTTCGAGTCACTGAAAATGTTCAAAGAGTATAACTGTCTGGAAAAAGCTTCTCAATCTCGCCGTTCGGAGTCGGCATTAAACTGTAGGTTCCCTCCACTCGTGAGAGAACAATAGCACGCACAACACGAGTGGTTGCTGAGAAGCTAGGCCCAGGTCCACATCGGACTGTAGCGCCGCCATTATTATTATTATTATAACTTTGCTTTTCATTGGGATTCGAAACTTGGACCCCTCTACCTTAGGGCAGACACTTAACCAACTCCCCCATACAGTCCTCTTAATACCGTCTATGGACATAGGCAACATTTCGAAGTCCTGAAAAATTTCCTGGGCTTCGGAAAATGTTGAAGTAGCTCCAAATGAAGTTTCCACTAGATAGCTCCTACTCTTGCTGACTGGAACTCTGGACGTCGGCTTTGACCAGTCAACTAATGAGCTTCTTCGCCGCCATCCTTAAAGAGGACTAACTCCAGCTACATAGTCATATTATCCTTCACCTGCTTACAGCCATCAACAACTTCTGACGGGTGTTGGATACTCTTACCTTCTGTCTAAGGTATTTGATTCGCAGATTTCATCGCAAGAAGATGACAGCAGGAGTTCGAAGACAAAGCCGAGGAAGACGATTGAAGGTATTTTCTCCGAAAAACTGGGACTGAGGTCATACACAGTCTGCCCCATTTCAAATGAGACTGGTTTAAATTAACATCGAATTGCAACGCATACAATTGAGAAGTGGCACTATCCACAGGTAGCATCTGAAGAAGATAGGGCTTGTCAAATATGATGCTTCTAAAAGAAGATGATGCCTTGTGGAAGAAGAGTCTGCGGTTCCAATATTATGCCAAGATTTTGGGTCATTAATAATAATAATAACGGAGGCGCTACAGTCCGAGGTGAACCTGGGCCTAGCTTCTCAGCAAAAACTCGTGCGTGCTATTGTTCTCTCACGAGTGGAGAGGACCGACAGTTTAATGCCACCTCTGAATGGCGAGATTGAGAAGCTTTTTATAGACAGTTATACTCTTTGAGCATAGTCAATGACTCGAAAGAGGTGGAGATCTTAGGTGTTTTTTTCGAGATTCGAATATTCGACCTCGAGCGTAGGAGTCGACGCACCTACCCACTATGTCGCGGCGCCCGATTTTGGGTCATTAATGGATGGAATTTAGTCTCCTCTAAGCAGATGCTGACTTTTATACAAGGAGTAGTACTTAATGGGTATGTGCGTCGACTCCTACGCACTAGATTTCAGTCTAGTTTTCGCACAGAAAAAAATATTTTCAATTTCATTTTTCCACCTCTTTCGAATCACTAGCAATGCACAAAAAGTATACATTTTACAACTCATTTATTGCCAATTAACACCCGATTTGTCACTAATGACTTCATTCGAAAACTATATTAGCGAACAATTAAAAAAAGTGATTAATTCAAAAATCGTTGAATATCTTCCAAGTAGAACAGATTGTCGTTTCTTGATTTTACATAATCAGATAAGAAGCGTGCTGACAATGTCCGTCTGACTTTTAGTTGATAGTCTGTATCCTGAGGATTTTGCAGTTTAGTACGCGCTTTAAGTTAATTAACAACGTCTGACTCAGTTTTATCTTCGAACAAATGTTGATAGTCAGCTGTTTCTTCTTTTAAAATTTCTGAATCATAACATAGTCTCGTCATTCATTATTACACACCTTTAATCTTTTATGATGATGACTAAGACTTCTTTGAAAAAATAAAGTTTTAATAATATATCATTGGCAATAATGACGTACGAATTCAGCCTAGCCCAAATTTTGTCAGTCTACTTTGGTAAAAAAACAATTTTTACAAAACAAAAAGAAATACGTATGTGATTATATTGGGTAATATTTCGTGACGATACCGCTCTATGCTTAAATTACTGTTTCTGTGGCCCTTCGACGCCGCGGGACTTCAACTCATATGGCAACCACTTTCTTAACTTTTGCATAAATCCCTTCCCCTTCAGGTCCTAGGAAGTTTCTGCTTGTGTCACTTCCAACGGTTCTGCAAGTTCTTCTTGCGTTTGACATGCGTCTTCAGTAAGAAATAATAATAATGACGGCGCTACAGTCCGAGGTGGACCTGGGCCTAGCTTCTCAACAACCACTCCTATTGTGCGTGCTATCTCTCACGAGTGGAGGAGACCTACAGTTTAATGCCTACTCCGAACGGCGATTTTGGGAAGTTTTTTCTAGGCAGTCTTCAGTAAGTAATGCCTACAAATCTTCGTCTTCGAACTTATTCGCTTGGTCTGGCCATTCCTTGTCTTATGTGTCCAAATTAACACTTTTATTGCGTTGAAATTCAAACTCGCATGTTTTTAAGGAAGGAGTACAGGGTGGACCAAATGCAAGTTCCTTTTTAAAAATGCAATAAAATTAACAAAATTGAATTTTTTCCATGTATTATTTTATTAGTAAGAACAAACATTCCCATTAATTATGAAATACAACGTCGTTCAAGTGGCTGCCTCGGCTGACTTCGCAGTAGCGCATTCTGTCACCCCAATTTTCCAAGACCCTCTTGATGTTTCGGACTGTCGGATGGTAATCTTGTTATGACACGTATTGCTTGGATGATATTGACCTTAAGTGCTTAAATCCTTTCCAGATTGTTGGCATAACATAGGTCCTTCACGGTTCCCTACAAAAAAAATTGTCCAAAGAGGTCAAATCGCACCTCCAAGGCGGCCAATTGACATCGCTAAGACGGCTGATAACATGATTTGGGAATCTGGTGTGCAAAAGATCGATTGTGGCATGGGCTGTGTAGCATGGCGCGCCATCCTACATGAAGCAGAGGTCGTCCAAGTTCAAGTCTTCAATTTTATTAAAAAAAAGTCGGTTAACATGGCTCTGTAACCCCCTGCCTGCATATGAAGGTCAAGCGGTAGCATGTGTAGGATCGTTTCCAGTCCAGCTGTTGGGGTAGAGCTGATTGCGCCAGTAACTCCCATACACGCAAGTCTCTGTATTTTCGTCAATGCCTTAAGATTAATGGCTTTCAATGCTGCCTGCCACCAGACTACGCTGCCATACGTAAGGATGGGTCTGACAATGGCGGTATACATCCATAGGATGGTCTTGGGGCTTGGTCCCCATTTTTCACCGATAATTTTTGCGCAGATATAAAAAGCGCATGTTGCCTTTTTGACCCTTTCAGAGACATTAAGTTTCCAATTTAGTTTTCTGTCAAGAATGATACCTAGGTATCTAGCACTGTCGGATAGCGTCAGTGTGGATCTCTCAATAGCTGGAAGCCTGAATTGCGGTATGACTCTTTTATTGGAGAAGAGAACCAATTCGGTCTTACCTGGGTTAACACCCAGTCCGCAGTTTTTTGCCCATCTAGCTAGTATGGTTATAGCGCCCTCAAGTACTTCACTTATGGTCGGGAGGAATTTGCCTCTAGCTATCAACACTACGTCGTCTGCATAAGCAACTACCGTCACTCCCGAGTATTTGAGCTTTTCTAAGACTTCGTTGATGACAAGAACCCAGAGCTGAGCTGAGCATTTTAACTTTCACCTCATGTGGGTGCCGGCACAATGTGATATTCCAGGAAATTGAGCCAGGTGCTGAAAGGTCTCATCACTATTACCGAGTGGAGAATTATCGCACACGTCTTGTCCTAGAACCAAACATCTTCTAAAACTTGAAAATATTAGAACCTTTGCTTTGCAATGAAATCGGACGTAATCTTAACTTCAAGCGCTTATTCTGTCTAATCAGAATGGACAGGTCATCTCTTAGGATTCTCTTCGGTGTCTTTACAGGATTCTGTGCCATTGGTACACACGCCTATAAATTATAACTCCTAGTTAAAGAATTCTTCAGGAGCTGCAGAAACGAGGAATAGGGGGAGACTGTAGCCTCCATCTGTGCTCATCTGGGAGCCTACTTCTCTGACGATTTGAATGAGCTGAACAACATCAGCACCAAGTCAACTTAAGCGGTAAAGGTAAGACAATGAGCTCGTGTTGGTCCAAATGAGACTCCCAGTCAGCAATCTAACCTAACCTAACCATCAATGTTCAATGCCATGAAACATGACAGACATCTGTTTGATTTTCACTTCTTCATTTGAGAAAACAAACCATCAATTAATTGAACGAAATCTAAAAAATCTAATAAATACAGTCATCCAATTAGAATCTTCTCTTCCGACATCCACAACTTCCCCCGTAATGAGTCAGAACCAGTCCATATGACAAAGTTTTCTCCAGAAACATCAATGATATCACGCATCCAAATCAAGGCCAATCTATTTCCATCTCCATTTCGAATCCACTTGCTCCCCAGAGATACAAATTCATCTGTGAATTACAACTCAATTTATATTTGTTTTGAATTTTCAACTCATTTCAGTTCAGTGGAAGAGCTTGATCAGACGCTAGCGTCGGTGCCAACGGAGGCGCTGGACACGTCACTGAGTGCTGAAGCAACCGACAGAGATACAGCAAACGACGATAAGATGGCTACAGTCAGTACTGATGTGAGTACTGAGCAAAAGAATGACTTGCCTGTAGCCAATCCATCGGAGGGAGGAGGCTACTTCACATTCATCTTCTCCGTGGTGAAGAAGATCGTTGTTGTCGGCACCATCTACATGGTCGGTTACTTGGGCTGGTCAGTGGGATGGCTAGCTGCGCCGATCATCCTGTCAATTGTAAAAGATCAACACCGGAGCGCTTTGCAGAAGAAAAGAGCAGTGGCGAAATCATTTGCCTTGGCAGACGAGAAGGACCTTGTTCTGGGACGATTGCATGATTTGCCAGCTTGGGTAAGCACTAAACACTTTCAGTCTTTAAAAACTATTTTAGGTTGGGTGAGCAAGATACGGGCAATGTTTGTTGGGTATTTTCCTTATCGCCGTTCAAGGTTATGGTGGGATGTGTCATCACTTAGGGAGTGCCTATTAGATTGCACTTGGAGCAGCATTTAGCTAATGAGTGTGAACTAACTGGTCTTAAACGGCAGTAAACGAGCAGCGATAAGAACGGTCTTTGGCACAGCGGAATTGGACGTAGAATATAATTAAGTCAAGGCAAATATTTGTGTACAAACATTATCAACTGTTATGACTCGATGGTTTGCTTACACAAGAGGGAAAAACTATCAAGTGGAGTAACGTGGCTTTGTGTTGACTGCGACCAGTACAGAATCCAAAGAACTCTAGGTTAAATTCTTATTTCTTCGGGTGACGCTACAAAGCGAGGTGGAATTTGAACTCCACTTTGGTTGTGTGTGCTTTTGTTGTCTTGCAAGTGGAGGAGACCTACTATCGACAACATGACGGCTAAATATGAGAAGCTTTACTTGACAGTTATACTCTCTTAGCATTCTCATTTATTCAAGTGAGGTGGTTCCGTAGATATAAAAGTTGATGCATTGATTGGAATTTGATCCACGGACTTTTGGTGTAAGAGTAGACGCAATTCACTGCTCACCACGCCAGGGCGTTGAATAATTGTAGTTAAATACTTGTATAAGCTTTGTTCAGTCGACGGTGCGCGGACATAATGCCAAGCGACATAAAGCCAAATTCTAGCATTTGGCCTTATAATAATAATAATAATAATAATAATAATAATGGCGGCGATACAGTCCAAGGTGGACCTGGGCCTAGCTTCTCAGCAACCACTCGTGCTGTGCGTGCTATTGTTCTCTCACGAGTGAAGGGGACCTACAGTTTAATGCCGACTCCGAACGGCGAGATTGAGAAGCTTTTTCTAGACAGTTATACTCTTTGAGCATTGTAAGTGACTCGAAAGAGGTGGAGCCGTGAAAAAATGTTTGATGTTATTTTCGAGATTAGAACCGACGACCTCGAGCGTAGGAGTCCACGCACGCCACGGCGCCCACAAGATTTGGGGTTGGTGGTTCCTAATGTTTCCTTATTTTCATTTTAGAATGGATGTGAGAAGGTAACTTATACCCCAAATTCTATGTGTGGCCAAGCAAGTAAGTGACTCGAAAGAGGTGGAGCCGTGAAAAAATGTTTGATGTTATTTTCGAGATTAGAACCGACGACCTCGAGCGTAGGAGTCCACGCACGCCACGGCGCCCACAAGATTTGGGGTTGGTGGTTCCTAATGTTTCCTTATTTTCATTTTAGAATGGATGTGAGAAGGTAACTTATACCCCAAATTCTATGTGTGGCCAAGCATGGGGGTTGCAGGAGGGCAACATGCCCCTCCATACGAACTTCACTGTTCACCAGTCCCCTTTTTAAATGTCTCAGAATATTTAATGGAAGGTATATTTTAATAAGGTAAGCAAGATCAGATATACAGCGGAAAGCGACATAAAGACATAAGGCCAAGTTTAAAAATTTGGCCTTATGTCCCTTGGCGTTATGTCATGGCACCCCAGTCGAAATTGTTGGACAGGGTATATGTACAAAATTGTATAGGTTAGGTTAGGTTCTACTGAAAGGCTGTAATTTAGCAGTCACACTTTGGCTAATTCGGGCCCATTGTGGTACCACGTGGACTATGCTTTAAATTAAATTATTGAAGAATTGCTTCTTGATCAGTCTTTCTGCTGTGCGCACTGCACACCGAACTCCTTCCTTTCTTTTTATTTCTGTTACTACAACAGCACACAAAGACATTCCGGGCAACTGCAAAGCAGATGAAATTGCCGATTTCGCTACCACCCGGCGCTGCACTCCGAGGTGGACCTGGGCGTAGCTTCTCAGCAACCAACTCGTGTTGTGCGTGCTATTGTTCTCTCACGAGTGGAGGGGACCTACAGTTTAATGCCGCCTTCGAACGGCGAGATTGAGAAGCTTTTTCTAGACAGTTACAGTCACTCACACTCAAAGTGGGACAACTTAAAAAAATGACAATAACTAATTTTCTAAAGCAAACAAAAAGTCGTGGTTTATTTTTCAGCTATTTCATTATCTTTCTTTTGTATCAAAAATTTCAACCTATGCAAAAGACGAAAAAGCAAAAACGAAAACAATATCATTAAATAAAAAAAGAAATCATAATATTATGAGCCTACTTTTCACTTCGTCACACTAAAGTGGGACACGGTAAATTCTGCTTTTTAAAGTAGCTTTATTTCATTTTTAATACTTTGTCGAGTTTCCATTGTTCTTAATAGTCGCTCCAAGACGTCTTGGCGTACTCTCAACCAAATTTTTGCAAAAGATGACTCGATAGTTTCCCATTCTTCCATCACAACTGTTATAAGAGCGTTGATGTTCAAAACTTTTCTTTTAGCCACTCTTTTCTTTAGTTCTGCCCACAAATACTCAATTACATTTAAGTCCGGTGATTGATCAGGTGTGGCAAGAACTTTAGGGCAATTGTGAACTTTAGGGAGCCACATCTTCGCAACCCAAGAGTTATGCTTGGGATCGTTGTCTTGGTAGAATATAAAGTCGTCTTTGATGCCAAGTTTCTCAACGCTATCCTTAACGGTCTCTTTTAAAATGTCAATGTAGTACATTGCGTTCATGTTTCTACGGAAAAATGCAATTTTCCAGTTTCTTCGGCTGACATGCAGCCCCATATCATCAGTGACCTGCCGCCATTCTTCACAGTTTTCCTAATAGCCTTTCCGTTGTATGCTTCGCCGGGTTTTCTCCATACAAATTGCTTTCCGTCGGAGCCAAAGAGACTGATTTTGGTCTCGCCTGTAAAAAGAATCTTTCAAGAAGGTTCGGAGTGTGTCAGAAGTCAGAAGACAAACCAAAAAAAAAACTTACTTTTGACCAGAAAGTCATATCCTTATCTGCTTATCTGCGTGTTCTTTTGCAAATTGAAGTCTTGAAAACCGGTTTTTTTTTAGATATTAGGGGCTTCTTGCGAGCAAACCTTCCATGTAAGTTATTATTTCTTAAGAACCGGCGACTGTTTCTGCACTCACTTCTAAGTTTTTAATGTCCTTTGACATTTTTCGAAGGTCCATGGCCGACAAAAAAGGATAATTTTGAATTTTTCTTAAAATAAACCTCCCATCTCTAGTGGTTATTTTCCTCCTGCTTTCAGTATTTTTTGGTTTATTTTGGATTCTTCTATTTTTCTTAAATCTTTTTATAATATTAAAAACAGTCGATTTGTTTTTGTTTACTAATTCGCTAATTTCTTGAACAGTTTTACCATTTTTATAATTCAGAATTACAATTTTTCTTTCCTCTACAGTAGTTTGTCTAGACATTTTGCTTTTTAATTTCAAAAATATCGCACAAATTCTCTGAAAGGACTGTATGGTTGGAATGAGCGAAAATACATCAGGATGATACAAGTTGCGAGCGAGAACCGTTAGTTTTCAAGGAAATCGACACGTGTCCCACTTTAAGTGTGAGCTGCAATATACATATGTTATGCACACATATTTGTCTTAAAATAAATTAGTTGTTGGTAGAATTTGGGTTTCTTTTTTATCACTGTGTATTTGTATTGATATGGAATGGGAAGTAGAATACTAAAAGCAAGATCATTTCAAACAATGCCTTTGCAATCAACCCTGAAAGCTCACGAGAGAGCATTTTTGTAGGTTGTCCCACTTTGAGTGTGAGGGACTGTATACTTTTTGAGCATTGTCAGTGACTCGAAAGAGGTGGAGCCGGGAAAAAATGTTTGATTTTTTTTTCGAGATTCGAACCGACGACCTCGAGCGTAGGAGTCGACGCACCTACACACTACGCCACGGCGTCCACATGTATGCCCCTTACAACTTGTAAATTGTTGTTACTAGCAGACGCAACTCAAAAAACAAACAACAGATGGACAAGAGGCACTACGTGCCACAACTCCAGAATGATCTGGCCCGAGCTAGACCTCAAAAGATCTAAAGAAATAATCTCCCTCGATAGATCTAGTATCATTACAGTGTCATTACAGGAGACTGCCTTATAGAAGATCACGCCAGAAGACTAGGGACTCTGGCAAATGATTTCTGCAGAAGCTGCCTAGATGAGGAGGAAGTGGAGAGCATTCCACATCTGCACGGCCCTGGCGTCACTTCGACGTCAACATCTGTGGGCCTACTTCTTTGACAGCATTTGCGAGGTTAGTAAGTCTCCGATGAGCAATCTATTGCGCTACATCTTGAGCTCCAAACGGTTTTGCGCAACAGAACAAACATATTTTCACGGCTCCATCTCTTTCGAGTCACTGACAATGCTCAAAGAGTATAACTGTTTAGAAAAAGCTTCTCAATCTCGCCGTTCGGAGTCGGCATTAAACTGTAGGATTTTAGCGGGGAGCACCTTAATTTATGGCTTGCCTGTTATTGGTACAGTATGCTGTTCCGGCGCCCATCAACGACCTTAACATCTTGATTCCAATAAAACAGAGTGAGCGCTTAAAATTCGGCGATGGCCAGATGTGTTTATCTGTTTGGTAGTACCTTCTCCCCACCTATGCTTAGGGGAATTTATAGCTAACTGCTTTGATTATGTGTTTTACTTATGTGAGATGCATTCACAGCTTCTCTTCTCGCTTGGCGAGTTCGGCTTTGCACTTTCTATGAATGTCACTCTGGCTAGCACATAAATGAGGTGCAAAATGAGGCACTTGGCCATCTCGTTCAATTATCAATACAAATTAATGCAAAAATTTGGTAATTGCTAACTTACAAAAACACCAACAACTGCCTTTACATTTTCGCTGCGCCATTTTCAACACCAATTGAGACGTCAAATTCGCAACACAATTTAAGGATTTGGCATCAAATTTACTCTTTTGAACTTCAGAATTTGCGGAGTGTATACAGATAAAAGTATTGGTGCCATTGAGATTATTGTTAGGAAATGTCACAGTTAATAGATTGGTCGTCAGGCGTCTGCGCTTCAACTTTGTGGAATAAGACTGCGTCAAAAAAAAGATTCAATAGATTCAGTCGAAGATTCAATTGATGTAGGAATTAAAACCTAATAATCATTGACTACGTCATGCATTACGAGTAAGTCATTGCGAGATGGAACAGCTCAAAAGTAAAACCTCTTTTTTTAGATTCAATTTTCTTCAGTGTTATTCAGCACAATTTAGATAGCTATTATTCTTCCTCGAAAAACCAAAATTTTTGTAAAAAAAAATTTGAAATGTTTATTGAAATAACGTCTTCCCATGCATTTTTTTAGCTAATTACAACACATTAATTTTAGCAGATAACTGCATGAGGTATGTGGCTGTAGATGCGAAGTTGTACAGTGCGCGAAATAATTATATGGTATAGCAAAAAACTTAAAAATAAACGTATTTTTTATTTTTTTTTCAAAAACTTTTTTTATTCAAGTTAAAGGCATAAAAAAAGGAAGAAATCAATACAAAAAATTAAAGTTTTCTACTAAAAAGATAAACGGAAATTAAATTTTGTATTACTTCAAACGAAATAAGTATAGCAGACAAGAACTTTAAAATCCATTTTCGATACAAAATGATGTTTGATATTTTAAGGCTTTGTTCTCCTCCTTTTTCCTTTATAACTGCTACTGAGCGACGAGGCATTGAATCAATTAAATTTTGTAGAGTGAATATGTCAATTTTAAGCCATTCTTCCTGAATAGCGGTTTTTAGCTGTAAAAGTAATTCGAATTGTTGTCCACCTAAGAAAACCCTCTTCGACAGTATCCACCATAGATTTTCTATGGGGTTTAAGTCGGGACTTACTGCAGGTCAACGAAGAGTGGGGATGTTATGCGATTTAAGGAAGTCGTTTGTGTATGCCGAGGCATGTATGGCAGCGTTATTATGCTGGAACGTTCAGTTTTCTCCCCACAAACTTTCACCAAAATCAATAAGAACACTGTCCAATAATTCCACATACTACTCCGAATTCATTTTATGGGAAACAAAGCAAATTGGATTCTATCCTCGATAACCGAAACCAGCCCATACCATAGAGCCTCCTTGAAAGTTTCTCCAGTGCCGAGTTTCACACTCCTGGCGTATATCTCTCCAATATTTTTGTCCTCCATCAAGGAAATCCATGTTAAATTTTTTTCTATCACTGAAAATAATGGATTGCCATTCCGTGGTCCAAAATTGATGTGTTTCAGCAAAACTCAGTCTTGCCTCCTTATGCCGTGGAAGCAGCTTAGGTGTCGGTAAACGCTTTTGATATTTAACAAATGTATACTCCCTTAAAAGTTGTTGCACTCTTCTTTTAGCTATTGGAAGAGATAACTGGAGCCTAATCTGGGAAGGAGTAACCGCTAGGCGCTTAATTTGCCTTTTGGCTCTGTCGTCAACTTTTGGTGGACGACCAGATCTCCTTTGTTTCCCATAATTTCCAGGATTATTAAAAAAAATTTGGACAGTGTTTTTATTCATGCGTACTTTCTCCACAATTTTGCTAATGGTTAAACCATTTTTTCTAAAATTAAGGATTCCTATCCTCTCGTCCACAGTAAGTGCTTTGGCCCTAGGCATTTTCCATTGATTGCAAAAAAATAAGGCTTATTTGATTAAAACTTAACTAAGCACATTTAATGTTATCAATAATATACCAATTTAATATAATTTGTCTCTTTAAAATACATTTTTCCACTTAAACGCACGACTCAAACTCGCGTCTGCTATATTTATTTCGCATAGCAAAACTGACAGCATACGAAAGAATAACCCGAAACAAAAACATAAGGACATCGAAAAAGTTAAAAGTATCGTTATGTTTCACTATCACACATCCTCATTCAATACACTAAAAAAAATTATCCGTTAATTTTGATTTTTTTTTAGAAAATGTAATTGAATATGCTTGTCCCATATAATTATTTCGCGCACTGTATTTGCAGGAAAAAACTTCAGCTCGAAGTTCTCCTTCGCGCACAAAGTTCTCCGGGTTTGAGACTTGCTGCAATTAAATTTCTTTGCAAGATCTCTCTGAGACAAATCTTCGTTGTAGTCTATTCATATTATTTTAACCTTTTTAAAAACGTTCACTTCACAAAATTACTTTTAACAAATCAATTGGACTGAGTAAAAAACTGGCGAGAACCAACATAAAAAAACTCAAATTGTTTCATTTGCCAACTAACGAAAAGTAAAAATTAGGGAAATCTCCAAATTAAACAAAGTAACTGGCGTTTTAAAGTTGGCGGTGGTATCGCAAAAAAACAATAAACGTAATGTATACATGTGGACATGGTAAGCAAACGACCACCCCGACGAGACACACACAAGCCACGTAAAAATCGACACATCCCACATACATATTTCGTATTCCCTACGCTTTGTCCAATTAGATAAGTCCGATTAGCAGGTGTCCCGAATTTAAAGGGAATTTTGTTTGAAAAATCGCAGGGAATGCATAACGTGCGGTCAAAATAGGAGTTGATCCGATTATAGAGAGTCCCGATTAGCAGGTTTTACTGTAAAAGAAAGTGATCAAAGTAGATTACACAAGTGATTAGAATTCAAATTCAATTATATAAAGTACCTTAAAACAAAGAATTTCATTCAGTTCATGCTGTCTTGCCTTCGGTTTCAGCAAGCATTGAAACTGAAGCAGCTAAAATGGATCTGGCGGTAAAGGAGGGCAAAACCAAATATATGCTGTCATCGAGAAAGGACGTACAACATCAACGACTTGGTCAGAACTATAGTCCGACCGAAGGCCAGTTTTTCGTGGTCGTCTAAGTTGGCACACATAAGTGGAGAGTGGCCATAAACAACTTTGTGTGCGCGGTTGGAGACAGGTGGCGGAAGATTGTGCTAGCTGGAGAGGCTTATTTGTTGCGGGCTAGGTCCACCCCGGCCCACATGAACAAGAAGAGGATGTGTTTCAACTCAAAATCCAATTCACGCGGAAGTGACAATGATTGCGAAAAATTGTACATGGTCAAATAGTCGCCACGAGTTAAAAAAAAAGTAACTACAACCACAAATACAACAACAGGTGAGGACGTAGGACATCGTACTCCAAATCAATGAATTCCCCAGACTACGTCAGTTTTACCACACTTCAGATGTTGGAAAAGGTGTTGGCTACTCTGCACAAAGTTCGGCCTTGGTGACTTGATAGTTGAGTCACAGAGCACCATGAATTTAATTAATTTCGCACGCCAAATTGGTTGATGTCTATCTAAAATAGTACGCGACTTCGCCTTAATTGTGGTGCTCACTTGTTGCATTATCCCACATGCCTGGAGTTTGAGGTTCATCGTGCCGGAGTTGTGTTGTGCCTACCCTCAAACGACAGACACATTCTGCTTACAGATGCTTAACGTTTCCTTCGAAATGTTTTACGAGCGTTTTTTACTTTCGTTTTTATTGTCTCATATTTCGATCAGGGCAGGGTGAAGGAAAAACGTATTTGCTTTAAACTGCTGACATAACAACTTTGACTTCACCTCTTTTATGTCATACGGGCACTTCTTGAAATCAGTCCATTCATTTTACGTGTTATTCTACCCAACTGTGTTTACTATTCATGTTTATGAATCTTTTCAGGTTTACTTCCCCGACGTTGAACGTTGCGAATGGCTGAACAGAGTAAGTAAAAGTGAAATTTTCAGAAGACTAATTGAGCAGCCACTTTCTTTGTGAAGATCTTGAAGCAAGTCTGGCCAAATGCGAATTACTTTGGACGTGATCTGATGAAAAATACGATTGAGCCAAATATTGCAGCCGCCTTAGCCAACTACAAATTACCCGGATTCCGCTTTGACAGAATCATCCTCGGCACGATACCGCCACGAATCGGCGGAGTCAAGATCTACGATCACAATGTCGCCCGAGACGAGATCATCATGGATTTGGACTTATTCTACGCCAGTGATTGTGACATCAACTTCTACTTGGCCTCCGTGAAGGGTGGCATCAGAGATTTCCAGATCCACGGACGTGTTCGTGTCGTCATGAAACCCCTGATCAAATCCATGCCCCTGATCGGTGGATTACAGATCTTCTTCCTCAACAACCCAAATGTTGAGTTTGATTTGGTCGGCATCATCGATTTGCTAGACATGCCTGGACTGCATGAGCTGTTGAAGCGAGTCATTATCACGCAAATCGGAGCGATAATGGTACTGCCAAACAAACTGCCCATAGCGCTAAGCGAAGAGGTACCAGCTGTTGACCTTAAGATGCCAGAACCTGAGGTTTGTCTTCTTTTGTCTATGAAAATGGGGAATCTATTTATTGTATGGTTTTTCTTTTTAGGGAATTTTGAGAATTCACGTCGCTGAAGCCAAGAATCTGATGCAGATGGACTTTGGTGTTCTAAAATCTGGCAAATCCGATCCCTATGCGATCGTCAATGTCGGCTCGCAGGAATTCAAAACACAGGTCATCGAAAACACCCTCGATCCTAAGTGGGACTTTTGGTGTGAGGTGAGTTTCAGGTCGAGTATGGTGTGAATTCAGCGCAAGTGCAACGCATTAACTTATATTTTTTGCGAAAACTGCAGATAAAGTGCGAACTTAAGTTTAGACTTTTTGACAAGCTAACACGGATTGTTTTCTATTTTTAAACGCAAAATCTCGAATGTTATCAACTCCCTTTTCCAAAAAACAAAGTTTCATCCGGAAGCTGTTTTTTCTTTCCTCTCACTTTCAGTGCATGTGACTATTTGAATAGAGGTTGCTCAGATGCCTCCGAACTAAATTATTAAGAAGTTACACTCATAGATAAACACACATAGCATTTTGATCACGAACACATTAAGAATGAATTTAGGAGAGAAACAATATTGGTTGTACTAACTTTTGCTCGTAATCTTTCGGAATGCTTTCAGTGGTATGTGAGACGGGTTGTATTTTTATTTACTTTTCTATATTGGATTCATAATTCTCTGTGGTTCTTTATTTTATTATATTTATTTTCTGAGCTCACACCCGAGACAATCTTTGCACGGGAGGGTTTAATGACCTTCATTTGAAGCAGAAAAACGCATCCTCAGTTAAGAGGGATTCTTATCAATGATCCGATTTGGATTAACAACTTGCACATTTTGCTTAAACTTGTCAGGAAGAACATCTACCCATGCTTGGTTAGTTTTAGGAAACATGCACAAAGTTCGTAAAGTGCCTGTTCGTGGCTACAAAATAAAGGGTGGTCCAAATACAAGTTTCTTTTTAAAAATGCAATAAAATGAGCAAAATTAATTTTTTTACACGTATTATGGCTTTATTAGTAAGAACAAATATTCCCAATAATTGAGTTAAAACGTTGTTTAAGTGGCTGCCTCAGCTGGCTTCTCAGTAGCGCATTCTGTCATCCCAATTTTCCAAGACCTTGTTGATGGTTTCGGGCTGTAGCTCACGGATTGCTTGGATGATATTGGCTTGAATCGTTTCCGGATTGTTGACATAATATCGGTCCTTCACGGTTCCCCACAAAAAAAATGTCCAAAAATGTCAAATCGCAGCTCCGAGGCGGTCAATTGACATCGCCAAGACGGCTGATAACACGATTTGATAATTTGGTTCGCAAAAGATTGATTGTGGCATGTGCTGTGTGGGATGGAGCATGAACCAGAGTTTTCCCAAATCCATGTCTTCAATTTCAGTCGGTTAACATGACTCTGTAACGCCCACCGTTGACCGAAACATTGTTCCCAACCTCATTTTCAAAGAAAAGTAGTCCAATCAAGCCAGCACTCCACAATCAGCACCAAACTGTCACTTTCTGTGGATGCATTGGCTTTTCGACAATAACATGCAAGTTTGCTGAGCCCCAGATTCTGCAATTTTGTGAACGTAGCCGCCGGGATGAAAATGCGCCGATGTTCGTCAGAAAAGATGATTTTTCACCCAAAATCGTTGTCCAATTCAAACTGCGAAGCGATAATGAAGCAAATGGTGGCGCGCCTACAATTGCTGACTCAATATGACCTTGTAAGCGAATAATCCGAGATCTTTGTGCAAAATTCTCCTCAGGATAGTGAGTGAAATGTTGAGCTGTTGAGATCGATGGCGAGTTTATGTTCGTGAATTGTCTCACACTCTCGGCCACAGCCACAGCAGCCACATTCTCATCTGTGCGTGTTGTCCACTAGCATATCAGTCTCACGAACTTTTTGCACAAACTTGCGTACAGCAGTTACGGTGAGTGCTTCATTTCGATCAAAACTTTTTTTCTGTTTGGGCTACACAGCTTTCACTTTGGGCTACACAGCTTTCACTTCCAATATTCCCCAACATTGTTCAAACGTAAAGCGACTCATTTCGTTCCGTTCCGTTCTAACTTTCTATCAAGATTTCGAGCAAGAAACAGCTATCAGTGTCAAAATAACCCATGATTTAAAAAAAACCACTAGATGGCTCACCCTGTACATCGGATTTCCACCAAGATGTCGTTGTGGTGGAGTTGATGTTTGCTAACTTACAGTTCTATTTTTACTGTACTTACTTTGACCACCCCTGAATGGGTTGACTTGGGCGAAAAGTATTCCGTTTTCTAAGACCACATGGTACGTTTTAACCTCAAATAGTGGGTCTGAAATCCTCAACTCAGTTGCAGTTTTAATAAATATACATATGAAGTCACTGGATATTGGTTTCTCGGGCAACAATCCCACAATTAAATGACTCCACAGACACAAGGCTTCCTTTCCGCAAAACAAAGCAAATACCTAACAACGATAAGAAAAGAAAAGTAACTCGAGCCATTATTAAATACAAAACCAAGATAAGCAACCACTTTCAACAGTCAAGTTCACCCACCTTCAGTGAATGGCGCATAAATTAATTTAAATAAAGTCTGTCTCACTTACCACGACTTTTCGTAGATGTTTTATTCTCGTTCTTCTGTTCTCTTTGTTTTTTTATTTCCTCACGCTCTTTTGAATTTGAAACAAAATATCTGACCTAGGCGGTAGCGTTTACAAAATTCGGAGAAACAATAGACTTCACACTTAAAGATTTAGATGACACGGGAAAGGACGAGAAACTGGGAAGGTAAGTTATGATCTGATACATTCTCCACCTGTCTCTGTCTCTCATTGTTCATCTTCACCTTTCTTTTCTCATTCACTTCATTCATTTCCTTTTCTAAATTCTTTCTTCTTTTTTTTCAAATTTATTTCACTTCAACTGAAAAGAAAAGAAACAAAACAAAAATGTCTCTAATTGTAAATACATGCTAACTGAAATTCCCAAAACCCACATAGACCCTTGTTTCATAGCATCGTAGGTGAACCGTAAGTGAGTAGATAAGCTGCTTCTGAATTTTTATTTTCATTTTCTTGTGCGCCCCATCGTGCTTGATAGCATTTTTGAAGACCCCCTTTAATGCCAGCATGCTCTGTGGCGGCCGTGCTAAAGCCTGTATGACTAATCGCACCCTTATTGTAGACTCTAATAATTAATTGTTATTTTGCACAATTTGTATTTTCCATTTAGGCCGTGGTTAGTTCGCATTTAAGTCAAGAGGTATTTTTCAACATGTGGGACAGCGATAAGGGCTTACCCGGTGTACAAGCTGACGACTTTCTGGGAAGGTTACACACACAGACTTTTCAAATGTTTTTCCATCTCATTTTTGTTTACACGTTTTTACACGTTTTCCACGTTTTTTTGTTTTGATTTTCGAGTTGATCTCCATTCATCGTGATACGTGTACATAATATTAACCTAACCAACACATCCCATATCTTTTGTTTTATTCGCAGCAACCGTTATTTAAGCATAGCTTATTTCTAGGCATTGATATAACAGTTATTTTGAACAGCAAAAAACCGAGTGAATGTATGTATATTTTCATCTTTTTTTTTCATAACAAAATGGCTACATTCTTTATTGAAATAAAACAAAATCAAAAATCAAAACTAACCGCAAAAATAAACCGCTAACGACAGTGTATTGTGGAAATTGTCCAACATAGTATTGTTGAATTTAGACTCTACGATTGGGATCTAGCCAATTTGGATGACTTCCTTGGCAGGTTTGGCTTACAGTTAAAAAAAATATTTTACTTAGTAAATGTTGTTGAGTTCATTTTTCTGTAGATTCTTTTTTGTTTACTGTAGAGATGGATATTGTATATTCTTTAATGTTTTATTTGCCACTTTTGAGACCTGACAAAACAGGAAAAGTAAATCGAAATTGACAAGTTTATGAAAAATCCAATGACACAATTTCTATCTTCGAGTTTTTCGTACATAATTGGTGCATTATTACACCAATTTATATTAGATTTAGGACCGTTATCGCTCTTGTAAAAATCGTTGTAAGGTTTTATGCTACAAATCGAGATCACGTGTATGAACATCATTTATTTCATTTATTTCATTTATTGTGGCATAAAGTGTACAATAGATACAATTTTAAATTATTGTTTTACAGAGATATGGTAAAAGTACCTTACTACTATAATATAAATACAATTGGTTAAAATAATATCACATGATTTTTAAATTTAGAAGGAAAAGCCACTAAAAACCTTCATTAAAACAAAAAAAGAAAAAGAAAGAGTAATACATATAAGGTTAGAGGGAAGAGAGAACTAGTTGCGAAAACTCAGTAATGAAACTTTGGTGCTATTATTAAATGGTATTGAAGCGATTTGTGTAGCTATAGAAATAAATAAATAAATAGGTAAATAAATAAATAAAAAAATAAATAAATAAATAAATAAATAAATAAATAAATAAATAAATAATTAAATAAATAAATAAATAAATACCTAAATAGATAAATAAATAAATAAGTAAATAAATAAATATATAAATAAATAAATAAATAAACAATTAATTAAATAAATATATAAATAAATAAATACATGAATAAAAAATAAATAAACAAATAAATAAATAGTAATAAATGAGTAAACAAATAGATTTATAGCTATATATACACAAATGAGTAGATATATAAGTAAATACAGAGAAAATAAATGAATAAATATGATAAATACACACAAATTACAATGCCAAATTAGAAATGTAGACATTGTCGGAAGATAAACACGAAATATTGTACTTGTACAGAATTTTTTCAATCCTTTGTGCTACCATTTCAATGTTGGCCATTTCATGTAGTTCTTTTGTTGGGAAAAACCATGGGAAATCCAGAATCATCTTAAGCAATTTATTCTGAGCTATCCGTGTATGAACATCTAATCGATGCTAATCGAACGTCTTTTGTCAATATACCGAATTTCAGTAATTCTTTTTGGATATTTTTCGCTTAGCAGTTTTTTTTAAACATAGCAAAAGACTGATCTACCTCAAGAATAAAGAATTGGTCCTGTGGTTGGTGTCAGGTTAGGTTAGGTTAAGGTTGCTGACTGCAGATAGCAGTCACACTTACGCCAACTTAAGACGACTCGATGGCGCAGTTGGTTAAGTGCCTCCCGTAAATTAGAGGGGTCCCAGGTTCGAATCCCAGTGAAAATCAAAGTTAATACGCTTTAATCCGGCTATTTGATGTATGCCGACGTTGTGCAGTCCGCTCAAGTCGTTAAAGAAGTAGGCTCCGAGCTGTTTCTTCCTGCGGGAGGATAGAGCGTTACAGGTGCAGAGAAGTTGCGTTATGCTTTCCTCTTCTTCCTCGTCTCTGCAGCTTCTGCAGAAGTTGTTATGAGAGAGTCCCATTCTTAAGGCGTGAGTGCTTATTGCACAGTGTCCTGTGATAACACCGATGAGAGTCCTTAGAGATGACCTGTTTATTCTAATGAAATAAAAAATACTTGTAATAAAATCGATGAAAAGGAGGGTATCGATTTGTTCTTCCTGTTTTTTTTTCCAAGATTTGCCGCAGTTTGAATATTTGGTCAGTGATGGATGGTGGGCGCCGTGGCCGTGTGGGTTCGTGCGTCGACCCATGCGCATTAGACTTTCACAGTCTAGGTTCGAATCCAAGTTAAGACAAACAATTTTAAAAAAAAAAAAAAAAATTGTTCACGGCTCCTCCTCTTTTGAGTCACTGACAATGCTCAAGGAGTAGTCTAGAAAAAAGCTTCTCAACCTCGCCGTTCGAAGTCGGCATTAAACTGTATGTCCCCTCCACTCGTGAGAGAACAATAGCACGCACAACACGAGTGGTTGCTGAGAAGCTAGGCCCAGGTCCACTTCGGACTGTAGCGCCGCCATTATTATTATTATTATTATATTATGGATTTTCCTGGCCTAAAGCCACTCTGGTATAGACCGACCAGTTTGTTGACGAAAGGTTTTAGGCATTCACACAACATGGCAGATAAGAGATGTTCAGAAGACTGATGCCTCTATAGTTGGCGCACTTCATGGGGTCCCCTTTTTTGTGGATTGGTGTGTAGTCTTGCTAAACCTTTTTCCAGATTGTGTGAGGTCTGGTACTGCCGTCTCTATCACCACGGGCACAATTAGTTTTAATCCTGATACACAGTACTGCGTTGTTGCTACGTCAAGTGGTGTTTAACTTCCAACACAAGCAATGCAGTTGCACAACCCAAAATACTGCGTTGTGCTAACGATCCTTGGTTTGGAATCGTCCTCTTCTGATAAAACAATACTAAACAGTTGTTTGATAGGCCAAGAGCTGCTAATGAATTCACCAGCACACTTAGACCATGTTGGTCCATACCCACAGATTACTACCACTGATCGACCGCTCCAGTGATAGTGCCGTTAATTTGATCCCAACGGCAAATAATGACTGGACCAGATTTGAAAAACCGGATAAAGCCGTATTAACTTTGCTTTCACTAGGATTTGAACCTGGGACCCCTCTAACTTAGGGTAGGCACTTAACC
Organism: Myathropa florea; assembly: GCA_930367185.1. Lineage (NCBI taxonomy): Eukaryota > Metazoa > Arthropoda > Insecta > Diptera > Syrphidae > Myathropa > Myathropa florea. The sequence goes on from OV884004.1 coordinate 22,781,840, forward strand.
AAGTGCGCTTTCCAGTCGTATTGTTTTTTGTTAAGTCGACAATGATCTCTAAGGGTTTGTGCGTCGACCCATACGCACTAGACTTTCACAGGCGGGCAAAACACGACACCGGCGTGCCCTTTCAAGTCTAGGTTCAAACATCAGCCCAGACAAACAATTTTTCAAAAAAAATTGTTCACGGCTCCACCTCTTTCGAGTCACTGACAATGCTCAAAGAGTATAACTGTTTAGAAAAAGTTTCTCAATTTCGCCGTTCGGAGCCGGCTTTAAACTGTAGGGTCTCCTCCACTCTTGAGAGAGCAACAACACACACAACACGAGTGGTTGCTGAGAAGCTAGGCCAAGGTCCACCTCGGAATGTAGCACCGTGATTATTAAGCGATATGAACCCCGATGTTGTTTTTGGACAGTTGACTTGCTTGTCTGTTGTTTTCGATTAGGCTCCGGTACAAGTTAGCTGCCAAGCTTCTTCTTCTGCTTCTCTTGTGCCACTACAGTCTGGGTGAACCTGGGCCTCCGTCAACAAGCCTCTCCAGATCTTTTGCTGGGTGTCTCTAATTAAGCACGCCAATTCGTGTGAGTTCCCTTTCCACTTGTGTGCGCTAATTTAGATGTAGATATCCTCTGTTGCTTTGTCTCCGTTTTCAGGATATATAAAATAAAACTCCTCTTTCTGAAAGAAAATAAGGAAAAAAATAGAAAATCAATAAAAACGTACCCACAGGTTTCAATTGTGTAGTAGTTATTGTATAATAATGCATGATAATTGATTAATTAAATGCATGGTATTTGTATTTATTTAACTGAGAATTTTTGGTGTTTATATTTGTGTTTTTTATTTATGTTTTGCTTTCGCTTACTGTTGCGCTTTAAAAAAACCTTGATATGGCTTAAGACAGCGATGGAATGGAAAAAGGACCCTTCACTAAGAAGTTTTTGCAATTCCGTGGTAATTTCTCCGACGCAGGCAGTGTGTTTTACATAACCAACTAAATGCCTGTGGGCTTACTTTTAAGCACAAACACTGCCATTGTGTGTATAGCTCAGTTTGGATTACGAAAATACTTGTTTTACAACGTTATTTCAACACTTTTTTTTCGAATGTTGCCTTTATATAGATTATTATTGTTGAGGGTATGTTGGACTGCGACCTTCAAGATCTATTGTGTCCCCTTTTAATACCATAGCGCTATTACGAGTTCCCCTCAAATACAGTTCTTTTCAGAGTTACAGTTTGTCAAGAAAGTGTTTATACAACGTAAAAAAAAGGAAATTCTACTTTCGCATTAAAAATTAAAGTACTTCCAGTAATTTAATGGAACATTTTCTTTTGCTAGTTCATAAAACTACATATTTGAAAATACGTAACATAAAAAAATTCTTTATTTTACTAAACAATAATGACAAAAATTACAAAATGCAAAAAGGGACGAACTTTGGACTGTTAAGAAAGTGTTTACACATCCTATTTCAATTCGCTTGCGCACTCCATGAACAGTTTCATAACAGTACCGTTATACCGGTTTTTTATTTTCTGTTTTATGACATGTACAAATTTGAAAGAAAAAATATTTATTGATATTTTTGCTGTTGAAAGAGTGTTGTTCGTAATCGTGTTGTTATTGATCAGTTGCATACAATATGCCTGGGAAAAGAATTAGTTTTGAAGTGAAGCAATTGGTTTAGTATAACCATTGCAATGGCAAAAGTCTCAAGGAAATTACAAATCTGTTCCGCTTATCTAAAAAGACAATTTATAACATTTTAAACCGAGCAGAGCGTGAAAATAGTTAAGAGGTTATTGCAACAAAAGGAAGGCCAAAAAAATGATCTCATTGAAATGAGCGCTGCCTGCTAAGAAAAGTGCACGAAAACCCCCAAACATCAGTTAGAGCCTTGTCCAGAGAGAATAACCAGGAATGTCGAGTACAAGTTTCTCACGAAACTATAAGACAAGTGCTTCTAAAGCATAAGTTTACATCGAGAGTTGCAAGAAAAAAACCACTGCTTTCGAGTAAAAACATTTAAGAACGCTTATGTTTGCTACAGAGTACAGCATTCAACGAAGCGAATACTGGGACGATGTTATATTTTGCAACGAAATGAAAATTATGATGTACTATAACGAAGGACCTAGCAGAGTGTGGCACAAGCCCTTAAAAGTCTTATCGAAAAGGAATATAATTCCAACCGTTAAATTTGGAAAGTTATCTGTGATGGTATGGGGGTGCATTTCGAGCAAAGGTGTCGGAGACTAAGGCTTTATTGAAAACACCATGGGCGCAAAGAAATAGCTGAGCATTTTACAAGCTCATTTGCTCAGCAGTGCTAACAATTTTGGATTTAATGGCGGTGATAACATGAGAAAACCAAAATTCAAGTTTTCTCATGATAATGACCCGAAACGTAAGGAACTTACGGTTAAGACATGGCTGCTTTATAACTGCACCAAAGTACAGGATACACCTGCTCAGAGCCCAAGCCTTAATCCTATAGAAAACTCTTGGGCCCATTTGAAGAAGAAAGTGGCAAAATTGAACCCAATTGATGCTATACATCAAAGAAGAGTGGGAAAACATTCCAACCAATTATGACATAAAAAAATGTATTGGGTCAATGACGAATAGGTTAAAGACTGTTATTTATGCACCAAATATTAAAATAATAATTTAAAACATAAATTTTCTTGATTTAGCTTCTTTTTAATTAGTTTAGCTTGCAATGTAAATGTGTGTAAAGACTTTCTTGACAAACTGTGTATTGAGGGTCATGGACTCTGTTGCGCATACATAGGTGAAGAAATCAGTTCCAGAGTACTCTCTCTAAGCCAGTTTCCTTCAGAAATCTGAGAATAAGAGATGGCTCTGGTGATTGCATTTCTTCTTCTGATAGTAGGTACTTGCCGAGGTATCCTTTTCTTTTGTGGACCTAGTCATCACAAAATCCCAGTAAATGTGCTGGATTTTCATTAAATTCTCCACAAAAGCTGCAGAGGCCTTCTTCAGATAACCCCAATTTCCATATTTGTCCACTCAGTTTACAGTGTCCTGTGAGAAAGCTTGTTTGATATAAAGGTTGTTCTTGCTCATTCTGATAATAATACAATAAAGGCGGCGCTAGTCCTGGGCCTAGCTTCTCAGCAACCTCATTCTGATGCATGCTTCAAACTGCCTTAGGAGTTCTTTGGCCTGCTTCATGCCATGAGCTTTGTACCAGTTTTCTGTCCGATTCCTTCTCTCTAGTTCCCTAAAATTCTTCTCTGGGGACATGGGCTCCTACAGCGCAGAATGGCTCAGGGCCTAGGAAGGGTTCTGATGCTCCTCATTGCCTTCTATCCCTGTATGGCCAGGTATCCAGCAGAGTTTCACTCTGTTTCTACTACTCAGTTCTTTAAGCTTTTGTAGGCATTCCCACATGAACTTAGATTTGATGGAGTAGGAGTCAAGTGCCATTATAGCAGCTTGACTATCTGACATTATTGCTATGTCGCGGTTGGTATAGTTCCCGTCGAGATTGTTTAAGACGCATCTGTCTATGACATACATTTCTGTTTGGAATATGCTGGTGCATTTGCCTATGGGTTCGAAGTACTTTGTCCCAAAGTTCCTTCATCAGTTCTTGACCCATCAGTATATCATTTTACCGCGTTGCTGCTCAGTCTGTGAACCATGGATTCATTGCTCCAGTCCTTTTTGGTGCTGAGCTTACTGGTGAATTTCTTTTGGAAATCAAATTTCCTGATCACGTCGTCCTTCAGAATGGCCGGAAGTGGGAGCTTTTTGACTAGCTCGTCGAATTGTCTCGATATAATGCACTTGTCTTTTCTTATCCCCTCCTTTGCCATTCTCGTGATTGTTTTTGTTTGCACACTCTGCAACCACCAGATGCAGGTGAGTCAGCTTCAATAGCACTTCCATGGCCACAGTTGGACAAGTTCTCATGTCGCCAGTAATACAGAGGCATGCCAACCGTTGAACTTTGTTGAGTGTTTCCCTCGTGTTGTTCAGATTGGTTCTCTTAGTCCATGCTATAGCCCCGTATGTGACTGTAGGTCTAACAAAAGCTACTCGTATATGCAGTCAAAATCGCTTACAACGACATGGTGATAACGATGTATCGGTTATAACGACACAATTCTTTGGACCCTCCTGAGCTCAATTATATTTAATCCAATAGTATTATCAATCGTTTACAATGACGTATCGCTTACAACGACCAAATTCGTCAGTCCCTTCAAGGTCGTTATAACCGAATTTGACTGTACATCCATCTTAGGATGCTTAGACTGCATCCCCAGGGTTTGCTCGCCAAGCTCCGGCAGATCATTAGAGCACGCTTCGCTTTCCTGGTTGTCTCTTCTGTATGTCTCTTCCAGATGGGTTTGCTGTCTTGGAGTACTCCTAGGTATTTAACTTCTTTTACTGGCGTCAATGTTGTACCCGACAGACTTGTTGGTTTTAGTCGTTTCAGTTTTCGTTTTCTTGTAAAAGGTACTATGTTGGTTTTTGCAGTATTTAGGCTTATCCCAGCCGACAAGCACCATTCTTTAGTTAAAGTTAGTCCCCATTTGATGATCATTTTGCCTCTGGCTATGATAACTAGCAGACCATATGTCTGTTGTATTTTACAGCATCATCAAGTTCATAGCACTTAATCCCATAAGGGTGTGACATTCGTCGCCTACAACCAAAAATCGTTATCGTCTCATTTGCCAATGTCGCGTCATTAGTTTTTTTTAGTGTCAAGACATAACAAGAAATTATTCACCGACCGGTGACACAACGTATTACCAATTAATTTGTTGACAATTTCTCTCTAATGCCTGAAACACAATATTGCGTTGGTGCTACCGTCGAGTGAGGTTTAGTTTTCATGATCACGATCAATAACTTGTCAACTGAACGTTCAACGTTCCTAACCATAATTGAAGTAAATTGATCAGGTAATTTAAACACCTAATATCTTTTCACGGCTTCACCTCTTTGAAGTCACTGACAATGCTTAAAGATTACAACTGCCTAGAAAAAGCTTCTCAAAATCTCTGTTCGGAGTCGGCATTAAACTGTAGGTCCCCTTCACTCATGAGAGAACAATAGAGAATCTAGGCCAAATTCCACCTCGGACTGTAGCGCCGCTATTGTTATTATTATTAATTTAGTGTCTTTGAAATTTCTTCGTCCATACCTTGCGGTCTTCACTTTTCAGAAAAGAATGTGAAAATCAAAGAAACGAAAGTCCCGTTTATCTTCTTCAGCGAATAAAAACAACTTACTATAAATTTACATTTCCAGTTACTCCCTGTCACTAGTAGATGACGCTGAAATTATTTTTCATTCGTATAAAATTCACAGAATATCTTTCCCCGGACTCTAAGATAACTGTTGCTGTCTGAGGATAAAAATTTGTTCTTGCTTCGGCAGAACATATACTAAAATTGGAACGATACAGAGAAGATTAGCATGGCCCCTGCGCAAGGATGACACGCAAAATCGTGAAGCGTTCCACATTTTTTTCTCGCTCCCTCTCTCTCTTGCATTGTTATTTGCTGTAAATTAGCTTGAATACATTTGTACATATGTATGTAAATTCTGTATGTATGTACGTGGTGTGTGTTGTGTATTCCAAAGATACTCGTTACAAAGGAGACATTTTGATTTTTACTTTTTTTAAATTATTTTTTTCTTGATTTTTTTTTCGTTTTGTTTCATTTTGTTCTGTTTTTGTTTCCTATACGTCAACGACATTATTGAAACCAGAAGTAACTCACATTTTTTCTTTATTTTATGCCGTATCCTCTAGAGCATCTGTCGAAATCTCCAACGTGGTGAAGAAAGGACTTTTAGACACTGTAAGGATAGAGCACTCAATGTACATCGACTGCAGATGGTTTTTAAGTAATTTGTTGTTTTTTGAAACAGTGGCTAGTCCTGGAGCAGGCCAAGCATGGAATGCTTCATGTTCGCTTGTCGTGGCATACACTCTCATCGGATCCGAATGATCTGAAGCAGGCCTTGATGGAAACTCAACTGCTTCGTGTGACCGCCATGAGTACAGCTGTTCTCGTAGTTTTTGTAGATTCAGCCAAAAGTTTGCCAGTAAGTGATGCTTAAGTTTACATCAAATGACACTTTTTGTTGAACGAATTCATTGTTTTCAGCAAGCACGAGTTGGATCTAACCCCGATGCATTCTGTACCCTCAGTGTCGGCAAACACACCGAACAAACTGGAATTCAAATGCGAACTGATTCGCCCGTGTGGGAGCAGGGCTTCACATTTTTGGTGGCCAATCCGGACAATGACTCGATCTACTTCAAAATTACTGACAGCAAGACTGGAAATGACCTTGGGAAATTCTCCTACATTTTGAATAATTTGTTGTCCAAACCGAGCATGAAACTTGTGTCCCAGCCGTTCCAGTTGGAGAAGTCTGGACCTGACTCAAAGATCACTATAGCGCTGGAGCTGAAGATTCTCAAGCACGCTGAGATTGAAGAAGATGATACACATAAGGCTGCACTGCTTACACAACTGTCACGTACGTCGTCTCAGAAAACCAAGGGTGACGCTACGAGCATTGCTGGTGGGGCAGGCGCTAGTAACAGCAAACCCGTTTCTGGCAGTGGTGGCACCTCCAAACAGGATGCAAAACAGAAAAGCGCAAAGGTAAGTTTGCCGTTTGTTTGATTGAAAAATTAAAACATTTCTATCTGCCATAGGACCCTGCTGACGACTCGATTCCAGAGGAAGAATTTGTTATGTCAAAAATGGCAAACATGTCGGCTTATCCAGTCCGAGTCGCTGTTAATCCCGAATCGGTTCTGACCCATCGTCATCCGGACACCACATCAACTGCTGGCGAGCATGGTCTGGGAAGAATTCAGCTCACAATTCGTTACAATGTTACGCGTCAAAAGTTATCCATCACAGTTCATAAGATTATGAATATCCCCCTAACCGATCCATCCAACATCCCAGATCCGTATGTCAAACTCTACCTACTGCCAGGTCGTTCCAAAGACTCCAAACGCAAGACCGTCACAGTAAAGGACAATTGCAACCCAGTGTATGAAGCGACCTTTGACTACGTCATCTCGTCCGCTGAGCTTTTCCAGACTGATCTCGAGGTTACCGTGTGCACTCAAAAGGGATTCCTCTACGGCGGCAGTCCAATCATTGGAATGGTATAGTCGAAAGAAACTATTAACAACTTCATACCAAATCACAGTTGTTTTCATTTTTTTTTTCAGTTGAAGATCGCGTTGGCCGAACCGGAAATTTCCGGAGCAGGAATCTCATCATGGTTTGACCTCCAGCCTGAAGTAAAAAATGAATAAATGCTCTCGCTTAAGATTTTACACATGTGTACATATATTTTTGTATAAACGCTGATTGCTTATAAAAACACGTGAAAATATTCTCAGGCCACATAACCATTTGTAATTTTCTTAAAAACAAAACGAAAAAAGGTCGTAACACAATGCAAAATGTTTTTTTTTTATATTTTTTGAATTTGAATCTCTGTAGTCCCTACCTCGGTAGAGTCGCTTTAATTGGAAATATGCTGCGTATGTTTCCACCACTGCCTTGTCTTAAAAAGGGACTGTATGTAGTCCAGGTGGCGATATATTGTATGCAAAAAAAATGATAAAACACAAAAGTTGAGCTTAAAAATTATATTTTCTTAGCTTTATATATTTTTTTTTAATTTTTCGTAAATAAAGTTTAAGATCAAATTAACACATTTTTTAGCTACATGCATATGTATTTATGTATTACAAATAAAATATATATATTGTACATTGTGAAGTTTGCAGTGCTTTTGATTGTTTAATTTAATTTCCACATGCAGTCTTTTTTAGAATATTCTTGCTGCAGCTGGTGCCCAGTCTTAAACCTACAGTCCACACCCCAGAGAAAATCACACCGATGTACACCCGGAGCCTGACAGGCCCGAGAACAGAAATCTATGAGAATGTGTACGAATATTTGAAGAAATCCAATGCTAACTTAAAACAAATATAAAACTTATAAAACCAATGAATAAAAAATTATTTTGATATGTTTTACATTTACTTTATTTAGAGCAAATTCGGCAGCAGTAATGCGGTCGTTTGAGACAAATGTACATTCCGCATTGGTAGGCTGACCAGACGTCCTCTTTTAAGAAGACATGTCCTCTTTTTGTCTCAAAACAAGACAAAAACAAGACAATACTGTTTGGAAAAACATGCATGTTGTCCTCTTTTTGGTTTTCACAGTTAACTAAATTTTTCGACATCACAAAACTACAACAAAACCTTTTTTTTTTCAACACTAATTTAGAAATTAAAAAGAAACGACCTAAAATACATATATTTGTACCTAAACTCATTCACAACACAACGCCATCTTTTTTTTAGCAGTCGTCTGAACACATCCACTCATTTGACAGCTCATTTCATACCTAAATACAAACGGTTGTTTACCGTATTCCTGTGTGCTTTTCTAGTGTAAAAAGAAGTAAGTCTTCAATTTTTATTTGAGACTGTTCAAAGTGTCCTCTTTTTCATGCCCATGGATCTGGTCATCCTACACATTGGTCGCAAAAGTATCGACTTTTCCTTCGCTTTCTGCAAAATGGACCATATTTTCCTCCACTGATGTTAACTTCCCGCGTGGTAACCCCACTGCAAGGTAACCCCACTTCCTCACCACCTAAAAAACTTCCGAGTTTAGAAACAACAACCTGGATACGGACGGATTTACTGTTGACGACCCTAGCAAACGAAAAAAGGACAATGACTTTCGGTTCTGCACGTGGAATGTGAGATCCCTGAACAGACCACGTGCACCCGATGAACTCGCGAAAGCCCTACACTGCTATAAAGCAGACCTTACTGCAAACCAGGAAGTGCGGTGGGATGGGCCGGGCAAAACGATGTTGAAAAACTGCGATATCTATTACGGCGATTGTTACAGAAAGCGAAGGCAGAGCTTATTGGGATTTGGATTTATTGTTCGAGACAGACTCAGGCAAAAAGTCTTAAGCTTTAAATATGTAATTGAGCGCCTCATAACAATCCACATCAAAGCTAATTTCTGCAACATCAGCCTAATCTGCGTCCACGCCCCAACGGATGACAAAGATGACGACAGCAAGGATGACTACTATGATCTCCTAGAAAGAAAGTACGATCAATGTCCCAGCCACGACACCAAGATCGTTCTAGGAGATTTATACGCTAAGCTGGGTAAAGAGGACATCTTTGCTAGAGTCATCGGTAAACACAGCCTGTACGACACCACGTCCGAAAACGGTGGACTCAAGCTGGTGGACTTTGTCACGGGGCGAAACCTCTCTGTAGCTAGCACGCGGTTCCCACACCTCAACATCCATAAAGGGACCTGGCGGTCCCCTGATCATTCAACCGTCAACCAGATTGATCACGTTGCGATCGACATCAGACTCCTCCAGTATTCTTGATGTCCGAACGTTCCGAGGCGCCAACATCGACTCGGACCATTTCCTTGTTGTAGCTAAGGTAAGGACACGGATATCGAGAGAACAACGGAGTCGAGGAAGACAACCACAGTTTGACGTCGAAAAGCTACAATCGCAACAGACTGCCAGGAACTTTGCCGATCGAGTCTCCCTGAAACTCTCCCAAAGTTCGACGTCGCCTGCACTAACAATAGACGAAGAACGGAAACGTTGTCAAAAAGCCATCAGAGAAGCCGCTACTGCTGTGCTGGGTTTTAAAACACCACCAAGGTTTGACCCTGGTTTGACAACGAGTGCAAGCAGGCACATGCAGCTAAGCAAGAAGCCTTCCAGGCAACGCTGCATCTTCCCTTGATAGTTGGCGCAGTCAAAGTGTCTCGTACAAAATCTTTTCCGCCATTCTGTGTGAACGCCTGAAACCTTTCGTCACCAATCTGATAGGTCCGTATCAGTGTGGTTTCAGGCCAGGGAAATCCACCATTGATCAAATCTTCGCACTGCGGTAGATCCTGGAGAAGACCCAAGACATGCAAATTGACACACACCACCTATTCGTCGATTTCAAGGCCGCATATGACAGCGTGCGTAGAGACGACCTATACAGCGCCATGTCTAGTTTTGACATTCCTGCCAAATTCGTCGGAATGAGCAGGATGACGATGGAGAACTCTCGCTGCTCCATTAAGGTCGGTAACGAACTCACCGAGACCTTCAATGTCAAAAAAGGTTTTAGACAAGGCGACCCGCTGTCATGTGACTTCTTTAACATCATTCTTGAGAAGATCGTGCAAAACTCAGTGGCTAACACAAGAGGCACGATCTTCCAAAAGCCTGTTCAACTGCTAGCTTACGCAGATGACATTGACGTGATTGGGCGAACAGAGCGAGCTGTCAATGATGCGTTTGCTGGCATTGAAACGGAAGCGGCTAAAATAGGTCTGGTGGTGAAAGAGGGCAAAACCAAGTATATGCTGTCATCGAGAAAGGACGCACAACATCGACGACTTGGCCAAAACGTCACCATAGACAGCTATATCTTTGCGGTAGTGAAGGACTTCGCCTACCTTGGCTCCGCGGCAAATAATTAAAACAACATCCGTACCGAGATCAAACGTAGAATTACTCTCGCCAACCGCTGTTTTTTTTTTGCCTCAAAATGGAATTGATTGGAAGAGCCCTGAAGACCAAGTTGACTTTGTATAAGACCTTGATCATCCCAGTCCTGCTGTACGGCGCAGAGGCATGGACAATATCCCAAGCGGATGAACAGTGTCTTGGTCTTTTCGAGAGAAAAGTTCTGCGCGCGATCTTTGGTCCTGTTTGCGTTGATGGCATTTGGAGGAGAAGGTTCAACCGTGAACTATATGGGCTGTACAGCTACATAAGTCTAGCCAGGCGTCTACGGATCCAACGCCTAAGATGGCTAGGCCATGTAGAGCGTATGAACAACTTAGCTCCGGCCCGAAAAGTTTTCGACTCTGAGGGACAACGCAACAGAGGATGTCCACGTCAAAGGTGGCGCACACAAGTCGAGAGGGACCACGGCGGGCTTGGTGTGTGAAACTGGAGACAGCTGGCGAAAGATCGTGCTGGCTGGAGAGGCATGTTGAATGAGGCCCAAGTCCACCTCGGACTGTAGCGCCCTAAGAAGAAGAAGAAGAATATGCATTTCATTCCGTTTATATGTCAAAACAGCATATGGGTTATTGACCACTGAAGCAAAAAATGCATGTATATTCTGCAAATCTGTTACGAGGCGAAGGAGTGTTATAGTGTCAAGAGCTTAGCCGATAAGAAAAAAATATTGAGGAAAGAAGGCAGATGTTATCGATGTTTTAAGAAGGGACATAATTCCAGAGCGTGTTTAGTGAAGGGAATCATTTGTATAACGTGTGGTGGACGTCATGCTACTAGTATGTGCGATCCGCTGTTTTCAGTAGCAAAGCAATCAAAATCTTCTCTGACAGCAGCAGGTAATGAAATGCCAAGAACGAGTGCAGGCCTTACACTAACGACTCAACCTTCGTTGAACTTGCATACGTCAGAAATGACACAGCGCGGTAATGTATACTTGCAAACTACTTGTGCCTTTGCCTCCAGTTAATCTTGTTCTTTTCCTTTATATGTTCGTGTGGTTATGGACCGTGGAAGCTAACTCTCTTTTATTAAATCTTCTTTGGTGAAGCAATGGAACCTGCCCATAATTGGAGTACAGAATGAATGATGGCGGCGCTACAATCCGAGGTGGACCTGGGCCTAGCTTCTCAGCAACCACTCGTGTTGTGCGTGCTATTGTTCTCTCACGAGTGGAGGGGACCTACAGTTTAATGCCGACTCCGAACGGCAAGATTGAGAAGCTTTTTTTTTCTAGACAGTTATACTCTTTGAGCATTGTCAGTGACTCGAAAGAGTTTTTGTTTTTTTCGAGATTCGAACCGACGACGTCGAGCGTAGTAGTCGATGCACCTACCCACTACGCCACGGCGCCCACAAGTACAGAAGGAGTACAGAAGCTGAGTGTAATTCCCTTTGGAAGTTCAAAGCCTAAGCCCAGTAGGATGTGCAACAAAGTTCGACTCGTGTTAAGAAGTCAGCATGATGATCAAGCCGTAGTATTTGATGCAATTATGGTCCCAGAGATATGTTTCGATGTTCTGTCAGTGCCTGGTAACCAAACAGCTCCTGGTCTTCGCGAATTGCTTTTAGCTGACGCAAGGATTACTGATCAACATCTGCAGGAAGGTATCAGCGTATTAATTGGCGCGGATTCTTACTGGCAATTTGCAACCGGAGAAATAAAACGTATTACGCCGAGCCTTACAGCAATAAACACCATATTGGGATAGACTATCCAAGGACCAAACGAAGTCTTGTTCTAATCGTGTTCATTGAATTAATAACACGTTTCAAATTTAATAAGTCGAGTTATTTTTTCTTACTATTATTTGAATAGTCATATCGAATCGGGTTCATATTATTTAAATTTGGTCTTGGTATCCTTAGCAACAACTTCGGCAATTAAAGAAATGTTTACAACTGGCATAGCCGAAGTTGTTGTTAAGGATACCACGACTCGAAACCGAACGTTTTACTTACCACATCGCCCTGCTTATCGTGAGGACAAGGAAACAACTAAGCTTCGTATTGTGTTCGATACGTCGGCACATGCTCCAAATTATTGGTCGTTAAACGATTGCCTAGAGGTTGAAGAAAATTTGTTGCCTGACTTGCTGGTGGTTCTTCTTAACTTTCGCATTGGACATATCGGAATTATTGCAGATATCGAGAAGGCATTCCACCAGATTCTCCTCAATGAGAGAGACAGGGACAGTCATCGTTTTTTGTGGCTTAGCGAAGTAAACGAAGGTGAAAAGAACCTACCCTATGTACAAGTTTTTCGGATGACACGGGTAACCTTTGGGGTTACCAGCAGCCCCTTTCTTCTCTCTGCCACTTTGAGAAAAATGATCGATGAGGCCAATTGTAATTATGAGGAGACGTGTGAGAAATTGCGAACTTCTTTTTACGTGGATGATTTTATAACCAGCGTCGATGATGAAGATACTGCAAAACGTATTTATGTGGAGGCAAATACCATTCTCAATAAGGCTTCTATGAAGCTCCGTAAGTGGAACAGCAATAGCGAGAGTGTTGTCGACGTTGTTTTACAATGGAGGATCGTACTCCAAGTATACAAAAAGTATTAGGACTGCGCTGGGTTGTTTTTACCGATGAATTAGAAGTGGATCTAGATCCCGTGGTGAATCTGCTTAAATCAGGATGCCTACCAGCCACAAAAAGGGTCGTGCTCAAGGTCATGGCTAAAATATTTGATCCGTTTGGTTCACTAAGCCCTTGGACTGTTCGCTTAAAAATATTATTCCAAAATATTTTTCGGCGAAAATTAGATTGGGACGTGGAGCTACCTGCTGATCTGAAGAGCATTTGGGTTGCGTGTTGTGATAAGATTGAGCAACTTCTTACCTAGAAAGGATGTCATCGAATTTCATGTGTTTGCAGATGCCAGTCAATTTGCATTTGGAGCTGCAGCTTATGCAAGAACAATCGACAGCGGTGGGAATAAGTCTGTGCGATTCATTTGTGCTAAGAGTCGAGTGGCACCACTAAAAACCGACCATGATAATGGGTTGACCATTCCGAAATTGGAGTTAACTGCTGCGCTGATCACGCCTTCTCGCCGTCTTAAATGAATATAATTTGCAATCTGATCTCTTTCAAAAGCTTTCAAAAGCGTCATTGGGCCAAATTAGTTTGCGACATTATGCCAAATTGTTCCAGTGTTTGACACAAAGTCACGCCACCACCGATTCGCAGAAATTATTCACTTGAATTGTTCATTTCTTTTGACCTACCTATTTTTTGTGCCTGCAACTGTATCTCTGAAAACCTTGCTAAATACAAGCTCAGGAAATAAACACACGCTTTTGTTTCTTTTCTTTTAAGTTTTTTGTTTCTTTATTTTTCTCAATCGTCTGTTCAAATGTTATGTATAAGTATATAATATATTTGTATACGTCTCTTATTGGTATCATTTTCCTGTTTCCTTATTTTTAATTAAAATTTTCATTTGTATCTTATTTGTTAACACAGTTGGTTACTATTTCTTTTTGTTTTTGTAAGCATTTGCTTGTGTTTTTGTTTGAAATTTGTTTGATGACATATGTACATACATGTATGACACTTAGATGTTCAATTATTTTCAAAAAAAAAAAACACACGTAGTATATATAGGATACTAATTTTCTGGACAAACATCATACATTTAATGTTTTCTTTTTATTACATAAATATATGCACAGTTATAAATAGTTAAAATATTTTATTTTTGTTTTAAATGGGTTCTTCATCTTAAAAGGCAATTATAACGTTTAGATTATGTTTTTATTTTATGCATAGTCATCGGGAACTATGGTCTTAATTTTCTTGTTAACACAGAATTGTTTATTTTGAATATATGTATGTATATGTATGTATTTGAGGTAGCCATTTTGGTTTATATGCGATATATAAATATGTATTTGTGTGAATATTTTTTTGCGTTGACTTAAGTGCGGTTATGAATCATTTTTCATTTTGTAAATTTTCTTGGTCGTTTGTTTTAAAATGGATTACGTTTCGTGGCGATCTTGAATTGAATTTCATTCCTAAGCCTAAATTTGGAGTTTTCAAAAAGCATCTATGCTCATGCAGTCGCTAGGGAGATACTTGTTTTATTGTGAAATAAGTTACAATGCATATTTCAATGTTTTCCTTTCTCTAGATCACCCTGCAATTTTTTATGAATTTCATTGTTGAACTATAGAAAAATATATGTATGCTGTATTGTATGTATATAATATATTACGTCAAATATTGTATGCTACAAAAAATAATTGATTTTTGTGTTTATTTTTAAACCTACAATTTCGTTTCATACTTTCATCTTCATCTTCATATTTCGGTAAAAAATAGTTTTTTTTATCATCAAAAATTTGTTTTTCTTTTCTTTTGTTGTTTCATTATTTCTCATTAGTACAAATGGTAAAAACTTAACACCTAATTTAATATTTAATTCCTAAGAAAATATAGAAAATATGTTTGAAGAGAAACCACGTAAAATAAACGATGAACAAAAAAATAGTTTCTTTTGGGTTTTTTTTTAATATCACGAACAGGGGGATGTGCAGACAGTGTTTTAGTTTCATTTTCTTTTACAAAATAAGAAAGAAAATATGATTTATATTTTCCCTCAAATCATCTTCATGCTTTTGTTGTTGAATTAAAAAATAAATTTCTGTAGGCCTACCTAGAGCAAGAATTTAGTAGTATTTCCTTTTTCAAGTTAAACTTTAATCACTTTTGTATTTTTGTTTTTATTTTCTTCTGTTTATGTATGTTTACTGCTTATTTCTACTTTTTTTTTTGTTTTCAAAATATGCACTTAACAATTATTAATGAATGAGAAGAAGAAAAAAATGTGTAAAAATAAAAATAAAAAATTTTGAGTAATAATAATGAATGTTATATGTAACAAGAAGGCTTCCTAAATAAATCGTAAAATTTCATTTTGATATTTTTCTGAACACACCATGTTTCTATACGAGGTACTTAAACGTGCTCCATTCATCCACTTCGATAAGAATGAAATAGGAAAGCTTAAATTGACTTGAGAGACTTTGTTTTTGTAAAATTATTCAAGCGCTCTCTTTGAAACTTAAGCTTAAAAAAATAATTTTGGATACTTCTTCATCAATTTCAATAAAAAATTGTATGACAAAATTTTCAATTGTTTTGTAGAATAAACTAATTTGAATCAAAAACTTACGGATAAGAAAATAATTGAGGATTCAAAATTCGATGGAGGAGATATGGAATGTGTTTAATTTTGATAAGCGTCCTCCACAATTATAAACTGCTCGAATTTTTTCTGGTTAGTTAACAATTAATTAGCAAGTCGTATCTGACGGTCGAATCCGACAGTAAAATTCGACTACAGCCGCATTTCTTAATTACAAAGTCGTGCAGCTGGTCGTAGATTTTGATAATCGCCCTTCATAATTTATAAACTGCTCGAATTTGTTCTGGTTAATAAACAGTCAATTAGCTAGTCGTATCTGACGGTTGAATCCGACAGTAAAATTCGACTACAGTCGCATTTCTTCATTACAAAGTCGTGCAAATGGTTGCGGATTTTGATAATCGCCCTCCATAATTTCTAAACTACTTGAACTGTTTCTGGTTAGTTAACAGTCAATTGGCAAGAAGTATCCGACGGTCGAATCCGACAGTAAAATTCGACTATAGCCGCATTTCTTTATTACAAAGTCGTGCAAGTGGTCGTGGATTTTGATAATCGCCCTTCATAATTTATAAACTGCTCGAATTTGTTCTGGTTAATAAACAGTCAATTAGCTAGTCGTATCCGACAGTAAAATTCGACTACAATCGCATTTCTTTATTACAAATTTGTGCAATTGGTCATATGTATATAAATGGTGTATATAGCCGCGATCATATTGTACTACAAGTCCTACGACTTTACTTGATAGACCAAAATTATTGTTACGAAAAGTCGTCCGGATCGGTAATATGGCAGTTAAATTTTTCAACTTGTTCGGACGACTTGTAGTACAGTGTGAACGCGACTTATAGCAACGCATACGACTCTTGTCCTTATCTGTTATTACGGTAAAGTCGTTTCATTGTCATATTTGTGTCGTGATTATTGATTATTAATCCAAGCATATTCTATGTTAAGGGTTACGGTCAACAGAGAATGAATTACTCCTTTTTGCATTCCCCGATGGAAAAATCGTAAGGGCCAAATCGTGACGATGCAAATGCGCTCACATTTTAACAACGATTGGTGCACGTTAGGTCAAGCTTACTAGAAATTTGTGTCAACCTGAAGTTTTCAAATCAAAATGAGCAACTCTTCTTGCTTATCAAACGCTTAAGTGTGAAATTCTACCCATTAAATTTAAATTTCTGAAATTTATAATAATAATGGCGGCGCTATAATCCGAAGTGGAACGTGGTCTAGCTTCTCAGCAACCACTCGTGTTGTGCGTGCTATTGTTCTCTCACGAGTTGAGGGGACCGACAGTTTAATGCTGACTCCGAACGGCGAGATTGAGAAGCTTTTTCTAGACATTTATACTCTTTGAACATTGATAGTGACTCGAAAGTGGTGAAGCTGTAAAAATTTTTTTTGGAAAAATTGTTTGTCTGGACTAGTGTCGGTGTCGTGTTTTGCCCGCATTGAAACTAGGCTGTGACTCGGTGGAGAACACGCAGTTAGAACACATGTTAGTTGATATATGTTTGTCAAATAAGTTTTAAATTAATATCTGATTTAAAGAAAGTTTCAGTCATAAAAAAATGTTGATGTCGCCAGGGAACACGGGAATAGTGGAATCCATAAATCTACTATAAATAAACTAAATAGCCTCCTCCTCAAAAAGCCATCGGCTGGCTCAAAATACAGGAATACCTCAACTTTTGTCGCTAATTCGTTTCAAGAAAACGCATCGTAAGTCGAAATCGAATTAGGTCGAACCATAAGAATTGCTTAGCAAACTAAAAAAGAACAGTTTTTTTCGAAAGTCAAATTTCAAATTTGCAAGGCTTACTGAGGCATAACTCGAAGCATAAATGACGTATGTTGAGGAAAGCTTGCTAAATTTTGCAAGACGAAATGACTTAACTCGAAGCGTCGGAACTCAATGTATTCCTGTAATTTTTTGTGAACGTAAGCATTTGATGAAAAGTTTTTAGATCATCTTTTTAATTTCAGGTTTGGAATGAAAAAAAGTACGTTGCAAGGCTGAAACTAAGGCACAATAAACAACAATTAAGGGATTGGCCTGGAGTTGGCTCATCCTACTTCCTATTCAAAATTTTACTTTGCAGACGTAATACAGTTCAAGAGAAAATCAGAGCAAATGCCCCTTTGCTCGTTTTGATTGTTTGACATTTGCATAGCTGCGATGATATGCGTTGCTTTTTCATAAGTCGAAAGTATCACAGATTCGGGATTTGAATTCGATACGACTCCTCATACGAAAGAAATATGAGAGAAGTAAGTGACTTTCGTAACGGAGGAGAGTGGGTGTGAACCTGTGGATTAAATTGATCAAGAAATTTATTCAAGTACGAGGGAGGCTAAAAGTTTAATTTAGCGAAGTTTTAAGAAGCTGCCCATACAAAGCATGTGATCTAACCTTGATAACAAGATTCATACAAAAAATTGTGTTTAAAATTCAACAATTACTCCATCTTAAACAACACTTCACGAAACTTATTCATGATTGGTGATTTAGTGATTTAGAAGATGGATGGTGAGTCTAGTCTAGTGAGCAAATTGCAATGGGACATATAAAGAATATGGGTTAGTCTTCCCGGCCTGAAAAATATTTGACTCCGAGGCTGAGCCGATACAGTAGAAGACTTGACTTCCACGATTAAGTTGGCGCACACAAATTCAGGAGAACTTCTAATCTAAGACAAATTATGAGACGACAGAGTGAGATCGTGTTAGCTGCAAAGTCTTATTGAGATCCATGTACATCTGGGACTATATCGCCCTCAATAAAGAAGAAAAATGTATACACCATTGAGCTGACCAGCCGTTTGAATTTAATTGCGAATATCTCTTAATTTAAGCAAATGTTGGAGAATATGCTTTAACAAAAATACTAGTTCCCAGTTACAGATTGATTTGAAATTCGAGTCGAACTTTCGACTGCTCTCGAACTTTGAACCTTTCTTTGCGGAATTTTTGCACATTTATCACAAAATTACTTATTTATTTATCGCCTGTGACAGTGTACACCTTATTTCGTTTTTTCCATCTAAGCTAAACTGTATTTATTGTTATTGTTGAGGGTATATTGCACCGCGACCTTTAAGATCTATTGTGCCCCCCTTTCAATACCTTAGCACAATTACGAGTTCCCCTCAAATACAGTTCTTTTCAGAGTTGCTAAACTGTGCAAAGACCCTTTGCAATGATTGGGCTTATTTCTATTCATTGCATGCAATTTACGAAAAAGAATTTCGTTTTTGAAACTTTTAGAGTAGAAAATTAAACATTTTAAAATGCCAGCAGTAAGATTAAAGAACTTGCAAGTGGACACATGTGTTTACTGAACGTACACGCAACGACGCAAGTTGTCTCTGTTTCTAATGTTGATTCAATTCACATGTAGTAGATCAGCAAGATCAAACAAGTACGATTTTTGTACGATTTCGGGATTACAAGACAGTATTTAGAAATTGCACATAACGGTTGAAAAGTAATAACAAAGTAGTCATTTTCATTTTTCAAATTTAAATCATTATCAATGATTAGCATCTGTCGCAAGGATATTCGGATGGTGGTGAGAATGCCCACCGGACATTGCCCGATAGACACCTTTGCCAGAAGGATGGGCATTCCACATAGCAGAAGTTGTAGGGACGAGGAAATATAATCCGTCCGGCACCTGCTCTGCGACTGTCCTCTACGGGGAAGGAGGCTACTAACTAACACTAGGTAGAAACTTCTTTGACGAGCTGGAGAATCTGATAGAGCTGAAGCACCTCCTGCGATGTATACAACAATCCAGAAGGTTCTAATTAGCGGTGAAAAATGTAGGTCTCATAGGGTATACCCCATATATAGGGCACAATGAACTCAACTGTTCGCCTAAGTGAGCCGAGACACCAGTCGCAAGGGCACCCTTTCACCTACCTACTTTGCTATTGCTGCACATCTGTTCCAGGCCCTAAAGTTTGAGTATCTGATGCACGAAATGATGCGTTTGACGTTCGAAACTGATGCCTTCATTTACATTTATGAACGAGATGCAAGGGTGATACGGCATCGAACACGCAGTCATACATTTTTGAATTGAAACTTATAACTTGTGCTTTTTACCACCAATACACCACTTCCAAAACTAAACACACTGCACAGGACTTTGTGCAATGGGAAAACACGCCGCGAGACTAGGCCTGCCAGACAACAACTTCTGCAGCAGATGTATGGATGAAGAAGAGGAGGAAACCCCCAGGCATTTTCTCTGCAACTGTCCTGCAATCGCCTCCACAAGTAATGAAACCCTAGGCACTTTCTACATAAATGAATTAACAGACATATCAGAAATAAATATCAAGAAAATCTAGATGTTCATCCAGGAAACAAGATGGTTTCAAGAGCAGCAGTTTCAAGAGCACAATGGACCTCTATGATCTAAGTGAATCCTTCAGCTGTAGGGGAAGCAATGGGTGAGTTCGTAACTGCAACGTCAAGCGTTCTTAATTGCAAACATTGGGCAATGATTCTTTGCATCGCGTTCTAAAATGCAACATGAAAGCAACTACTGCGCAAACAAAAGCAACCAGCGCATCATAGATTTTTATGGTGCGATGAATTTGGTCTCATTTTCCGACTTAATTGTCTGTTTTTCATGTCTGAAATATAATCAATTATGCTGGCATTGAATTAATATAATAATAATGGCGGCGCTACAGTCCGAGGTGGACCTGGGCCTAGCTTCTCAGCAACCACTCGTGTTGTGCGTGCTATTGTTCTCTCACGAGTGGAGGGAACCTACAGTTTAATGCCAACTCCGAACGGCGAGATTGAGAAGCTTTTTCTAGACAGTTATACTCTTTGAGCATTGTCAGTGACTCGAAAGAGATGGAGCCGTGAAAAAATGTTTGATGTTTTTTTCGAGATTCGAACCGACGACGTCGAGCGTAGGAGTCGACGCACCTACCTACTACGCCACGGCGCCCACGGCGACATTGAATTGCCATCATTATTAATCAAATTATTTCGAAAAATTGTCGCCAATCTTTTCGACATTTAAAAAAAAGAAACAATTGGCGGCCACAACAATAAGCCGAAAGTAAGTTCGACAATAAGTTCGAAACTCCAACAAATTTAAAGCATTGTGATGCATCGCAACTCAGCCAACCTTACCTAAACAAAGTAAGCGGTAAAAGTTGTTCATCGAAATCAACTAAAGAATCTGCTGAAAAATAGGAAGCGTTTTTTCGTTTGTCGTCACTTTACACGCCTTTTGAACTAAAAACAGGGTGTCGTTATTATATTGAATCAATCTAAAATGGAGCAAAGCTGCTGGTGGCGATCTGTACAAAGTGCACTTACTTACACAACGTAAGCGGTAAAAGTTTTTCTTCGAAATCAACTCAAGAGTCTGCTGAAAAGTAGAAAGCTCTTTGCCTGGTGGCGATCCGTGCAGTCAGAGAGAATCTGCTGAAGAAGTAAGGGGCGCTTTTTCGTAATTTGGAAAATCGTAATAAGGGAGCTTTGTCATCAAAGTATCGTTATTTTCAAAAGCAAGTTTCTCAAAATTGCTTTCAAGTTATGTGTTTTTTTTTCACGTACACAATTTCATTCTTATCGAACTTCCGGAGCACATATTTAACAAAAGTAAATCATTATAATAAGCAATTTTCAATTAAATTTAACCTTAATAGAAAAATGTATCAACGAATATCACGTTCTTAGGACTTTAAAACAAAACAAAAAATATATGAAGAGCACAAAGCAAAACAAATAAGAAACACGTTAAATCCAACAATGCAACGTCAAATTCTTACACAAAAAAAATGAATCTTAATCCATTAAGGCTTAAATTAAGAAGACACACGAGACATCTACAAGCGTAACAAAAAGAAATTTAATACGTAGTTAAAAAAAAATTGTAAATCTCGCCAAAAAGAATATCAAAAACAAAACAAAAAACAATAAAACGCATCCAAAAAAGAAACAGTTTAGTTTGTATCTTTGAAACCCTTTTCTCATATTTTTTTCAAAGCTTATTTATACATATATGTATTTTTAAGGATATTTTATAAGCATACATAGATTAGATTATAACATTTAGGTATAAGTAAAAATATATATGTATGTATGTATTTATACTATGTACAGCGTATATAATTCAAAAATAACATTTCCTTCAGTTGCTTTCCTCATTACATAGGTTCCCAAACGTACACCCACGGGTGTGTTTTGAAAAATGTAATCGTTCCTTAAGTGCTAGATAAAAAGTGTTTTGTTTTATATATACACATGTGTACTCTATACATACGTATTTATATGTTTATCCTAGTTTTAACATTCCGATCACTAATAAAAAAGTATCGTTCGGGTCTTACGGGTGTACATAGATCAATGTTTCATTCTTTCCTTTACAAAAACATATCACTTTAGAATAAGAAGAGTTAAAAGTACTCATGCAAACTAACGGATTAATATTATGTATGTATGTTTATGGATTTCTCATTAATTTCAAGTGTACTCTAAGTAAATAGTAGAAAATACAAAAATATAACACAGAACCAAAATTTAACGCTTTTCTTTTTCACTTTTTGCTTAAGTTTTTCTCTAAATATTTAACAGCGTCTATTGTGTTTTACTTTTTCCTCTTAAATCTAGATATATGTATATATATGAATATATTATGTATATGTATATTTATTAACAATGTTATATAAAAAATAAACCTTTTTTATATAAAAAGATTTTTTTTAAAAAAAGAAGGGATTTTAAAAAATATTTGGCTGCAAACATAAAACTTAAAATCAACGATTCATTTGGTGAATTTCGTTGCGGTTCGAAGTGGAAGGAACGGTTCTTGGCAAAATGAAGTCATACAATGGGATGGACACATTCTTTAAATGTGAAACTGAACAAATTCTGGTCCATTCTTAAGCTGGAAACTAATTTGATGTGAATTGTTACACAATGTCAAAGCTATACACTTGTTTGAGAATAAAAACCTTTTGGGCTTCATGCTACCAACAACATTTGGGAAAAAATTAAGATCAATCAAAGGCAGGCTGAGTCAAAGAATCGTGTAATAAAAACGATCTACAGTCCGCGACTAAAATATAGCACAACATCTAATCCCACAGCTGATTTTAATTTGAAACTGGTTAAAAACCTAAATTCTTTCTTTTTCTTATACCTCTCTACGCTTTAATAAAGCCACAATGGCATTGAACTGGGTATGTGCAATAGTTTCTAGGGAATCTCTAATAATGTAGGGAAAACCCTATTAACAGCGCGAAAAAACGATAGCACATTTTCTCAAAAAAGAAATTTAGTCGCGTTCCAGTGAACAAGTGTGAAGGATATTAAAGAAAATACAGTCAAAATCGCTTATAACGACGTCGGTTATAACGATAAAATTCTTCGGTCCCGTTTGAGCTCCATGTAATCCATTAGCTTTATAAATCATTTACGACATATCGCCTACAACGGCCATATTCGTCAGTCCCTTGAAGGTCGTTATATCCGATCTGTAATGTATTCTGTGATTTTGTTTTTTTGTTGAGAGCCGGAAATAATAAAATGGGAGAGATAAAATAAAGGTTATTACAAAACTGCATTAAGAAAATTTCAAAATTGCGTATATTGCCGAAAAACTGGAAAGAAGCCGAAAAGTGATTTCAAATTTCCTCAAAGACCCTGAAAATTACGGAAAGAAGAAGAGTTCGGGACGTCCAAGGGCTGTCAGTGAAAGGAATAGACGTGCAATTCAAGAGTTGCGTCGAATTCTAGCTTAACGGCTCGCAAAATCGCTGAACAAGCACCTGCTTGTCAAAACCAATCTAAGAAACGCCCAGCAAATATTGAAGGAGTCTCCACTTATAAAGCGCAAACATATTAAGAAGAAACCACCACTCACGGCAAAACACAAGGAGGACAGACTAAGATTCGCCATGGAGCATGTACGTTGGAAATAACGATGGCGCCGGATATTAATCACGGACGAGAAGAAGTTTAATCTCGACGGTCCCAATGGTCTGACATATTATTACCACGATTTGAGAACAGACGAATCTATATTGAGCCGTCGGCAACATGGTGGAGGAACTGCTATAGTATGGGCTGGAATAGGATAGCATGGTAAAACTGAAATAAAGTTCGTGCCACATAAAATGGACAGCAAGAAGTACCTGGATTTGATTGCCAGTGAAACAATACAATCAACTGGTGAAATTACGGACTTTGCCACTTATTTTTCAACAAGATAATGCTGCGGTGCATACGGCAAAAATTGTAAAAAAAATATGTTCCCGATAACAATGTCGATGTTTTAGATTGGCCAACGCGATCACCAGACATAAATATTATTGAAAACTGTTGGGGTCTTATTGCCAGCATATACAGCCTATGCTGAAAACAGACAGTACGAGAATGTTGACGAGCTTAAACAAAGCATTATATCAAATTGGCGCGGGTTACCACAAAAAAAAACATAAACAATTGTTTAAATCTTTACCAAATAGAATGGCAGAGATAATAAAACAAAGTGGAGGTCCTACTCATCACTAAGAGTTAAAAAGAAAATAAATTATCAATCAGTATGTTTTTGAAACCAATTTCTGCAAATGTGCTATCTTTTTTTCGCACCCAAATTTTATTTTTTTTTTTTATTTCCGCTGTATTGTATGACTTAATGTAAAAAATTTCACACATAAGACAAAAGAACTCCAATTTTTGTTTTAAGAAAATTCATTATGTCTAAACAAATGCTTAAAAAACTAATTGTGCTATATTTTATTCGCGGACTGTAGGGATCCGAAGGGGAATACGGGTGCATTTAATCTTGGTCGAGGTACTTCTTTAACCCTACTTCTTTGACATTTACAGGGATGCATTGACCCTCTTTGCGTCGTGACATTTACAGGGATGCATCTCTTATCATCATTTTAAATAAATAATCAGAGGCAATTTTTAAAGGAGCAATAACGGAAAACGACGGGAAAGTATCCATGTTGAAAATGTTTTGTTAGATCATCACATCTAGGTAGGTCACATCCAGTTATCGATGTGAACATGAACATAAACACAGAGGAACATCCAAAGAGACAAGACTTAAAAGTATTTGGGAACGGTTAAAATGTTTAGGAAAAAGCAGAAGGAACATGCAAGAGAGGCTATTGACAGAAGTAAATGGTCTGTGGAGCAGATATTCTATCTTCACATCATCGTCAGACAAGTTTATGTTTGGTTAGTGGTTCTACATGGCGTGGAAACACATTACAGGACAAGAAATTAGGAAATAGAAGCCTTTGAGATGTGAACAAACCGAAAAATACCACGCACTTCTTCGACTCATAAAGTACCGAATGATGATGTGTGACGATGAGTAAAAGAAACTTACTACTATACCAAATCAAAAACAAAGAATCGAGTGTTCGTTCTCCTTGGTTGAGGCTTAGGTCCACGCTGGACTCCAGCGCCACAAGACAAAGACGAATGTTCGTTCTATGAAAGGATGAATCAGTATTCGGTGAATCGGACGAATTGAAGGAAGATTTGTCTGAGGCAATGGCTGACATAGACGTCAAATGGCAAATCAGAACGCTGGACTCCAGCGCCACAAGACGAAGAAGGATGATCGTTGTATGAAAAGATGTACCAGCATTCGGTGATGACGAATCAAAGGAAGATCTGTCTGGAGACATAGAAGTCAAATGACTGAACCAAACGCTGGACTGCAGCGCCACAAGACGAAGACGGATGTTCGTTCTATGGAAGGATGTACCAGTATTCGGTGATGACGATTTGTCTGGAGACAATGGCTGACATAGATGTCAAATGGCAGAACAGAACGCTGGACTCCAGCGCCACAAGACTAAGAAGGATGTTCGTTCTATGAAAGGATGAATCAGTATTCGATGATGACGCATCAAAGGAAGAAGATCTGTCTGGCGGCAATGGCTGACATAGATGTCAAATGGCAGAACAGTCGAGTTACCACCAATTTAAAATTAAAGGATGTAAAACAGTTGAGACACTTCAGAAATAATTGCTGGAGTTATGTACCAATATACAAACTTCGGAGCAGAGAGGAACTATGGGTGAATTCAGAAACGCATCGCTGCGCGATGCATCCGGCATCATCCTTGCATCACGTTCATAAACGCAAAAAATGGCGTCGCTTTCATATGTAAAAAAGTTCATTTAAGCATCAGATGCTCAAAATGTATAGCAAATGAGCACTAAGGCATCAATGTTTGACGTATCTGAAGTTAGCCAATAAGAACAAGGCCCACCAGGAGCGATCACCAATTTTCAATCATTTTAATAGCAAACTGCTAAAGATTCTTGCATGCAACAGATTTTAACCAACATTTAGAAATTTACAGTCAAAATCGCTTATAACGGCATTGGTTATAACATCGTACCGGTTATAGCGACAAAATTTTTAGGTCCCCCTTTACAACGTTTACAACGACATATCACTTAGGTTAGGTTAGGTAGATGAAGGCCCTTGCTGTCATAAAGACATGTATAACGGCTCAATTAGACCGCTATGAGTCCATTGTGCCCAAAACATATCGCTTACAACGACCAAATTCGTCAGTCCCTTTAAAGATCGTTATAACCGATTTTTACGGTAATTGAAGTCGTCGAATACTAAAAAATAGGTTATTAAATAAAAAACCTGTTTGAAATGGGGCTTCATGCCGCAATACTCACAGAAAGGAAATTCGTGGAAGAACGCTTGTTGCTTGAGACTCTTAGACAACACAATGAAGTTTTGAAAGAAATGATGTTCAAAAACAAATTCGTAGCTTAGGTTAGGTTATGGAAGGGGAGTGAGATGGTTAAAGCATCACTTCCACTCGAAGGCCATGTGGCTCATTGTGAATCCCTTCAATAGCTTAGACGGGACTCTGTTGCTTACAGACATTGCATGAGAGGAGTTTAAATAATCAGACTTCATCTTAACGACTACTTTGATAAAAGAATGGAAACAATAACTTTTAGATTAACAAAACAAACTAAAAAATTAACCACCGCATAGTATGACCCAAATCGACGGCGAAACCGATCAAATCCCCGAACCATATCGGCACCAAGTTAACGTAAAATAACAACTATGACTAATGAAAAAAAAATATATGCATTCAGTTAAAACAAAAAAAAAACCGTATCAAGCTTACAACTTAAACAAAACTTGTAAAACAAAAACAAAAAATATAAGTAAACACTATGACCTTATAGAATATCTTAAAAATTAACAGGTAAAACAGGTAGCTCAAAGTTTTCTTTCAATTTTTGTTTTTCTTACTTTTTTTTTGTTTGATTTTGCGAGAGTTTCCACGTAATGCTAAAGTTATTAAAGTTTTCTTATTCATTTTTGTTTTTTTTCTCATCAAAGCTTCTTCCTCACTTTCTCACTTTTCATCTTCTCCTTGCGAAGAAACATTACAACAGAAAATAAAATCTAAAAACTATTAAAGCCACAAAATAAAAAAAAAAAAGTGGTTATCTATTATCGTGTTGGGTGTATCTGCGTATTTGTGTGTGTAATGTATATATTTAGACGTGTTGTATATAAAATATGTTATTCGTATCTATAGAATTTGTTTCCCACTAAATATCCATGTACATAGCACTCAAAAAAAATAGAAAAATAAAAAAAAAGGTTTTGTTTGTTGTATTTTTACATGTTGTCCACAGCTCTTGAATCCCTTGGATGGTTTCTGTTTTCTTTTCTTATTTTATTTCTGCTTGCCTCTCGTTTCCTAATAAGATCATTCTTTTTCTTTGCGGGCGTGCCGTCAGCCATCTTCAGTTCCGTTGTTTTCAACAATCTCTAGGAGTTGCGCAAGTCTTCGAGACCACCATTCGATATACCCTTCTTCACGTTGTCCAGCACATTATTGACAAAATCAGTGGTGCCACCTGCAATTCTCAATCCTGCTGGAAGTGTATGACAGTCAGCGCGTGGAAAGAGCACAAACAAATATCTCATTAGTATCGATGTTTCAAAGTTTTTCATTTTTTTTTAAATAAATTGGTTTTTAAAATGCACTTGAAGTTGGCAAAAAATGGTAATTCAAATGGAATATCACTTACTTATGGCTGTATTGTAGATCTGCTCAATTTGCTCGTCTAATTTGTCAGTTGGTTCACCCTGATTTTGATATTTTATGGCAAGTGCTTGCTTCATTTCGTTGATACCAGTCAAAAGTCTCTCTGCAAAAAAAAAAATAATTATGATATGAAACTCATTTCTGGAAAAAAAGGGGAGCGGTTTCCTATCTATTCAAATCCTTTTTCATTTAAGGACCGAGTTTATAAATAATTGGAATATAAAATACCCCCCACCATAAGGTCAAACTCTGCTGGGTCCCGGGCCACAGCTTAATCGCAGGGAACGAGAGAGCGGACGAATTGGACGGACAAGGATCTGAAATGAACATCAACGAAGCGGATACGTCACTACGACCACCAATCAGTGCATTGTACCGGATCATAAGCGAAACAATACAAAAAGAGGCCAACTCGATTTGGCTTACAAGAAATGATTGTCACACGTCAAGATCAACGTGGCCAAAGCTTAATTACGGCAAAACAAAGAAGCTTTTGGCATTGGACAGAAACTCGATCCGTATGCTCGTCGGAGTGATCACAGCACACTGCCCCATCGGAACAATGCTCCGGAAATGGAATGCGGAGTCCAGCGATCTCAGCAGGAGCTGCGGTGACGAGGAAGAGACTGAGACGATCCAACATCTGCTTTGCCACTGCACAGCTCTCCGGAATCGGCGCCTGGCTTCGCTGGGCCAGAGATTCTTCACAGAGACTGCAGACTTAGCGAACGCAGACATATCGGATCTGCTAAAATTCATAAAGAGCACGGGGTGGTTTCAGCCATCGCGCGACAGGATAGGTCATTAGATTGCATACTCCGCAATTGAAGGGATTCACAATGGGCCCCATGGCCTCCGAGTGGAAGTGATGCCTTAACCATCACACTCCCCTTCCAAAACCTAACCTACCAATGACCCCTCCATCACCGACGGTGCCAGTTGTAGATTCTCCGAAACTGTCAAATTCCTAGGACTTATCCTAGATAGGAGACTCAACTGGAAGCCGAATGCGTTGGAACGCGCCCGTAAAGCCACACTTGCTTTTTATGTAAGTTAAACAAGTCATCGACAAAAAATGGGGTATCCAACAACACATGAGCGCATGAGTAGTACCGGGCTAGAAGATGGGATGAGAAAAAGCTTCTACGCCTGTAAAAAATGTCTCTCATAACCTACCAGCTCAAGGATATCGAAGAGTCTATGGAGAAACAAAAAATACGGGCCTTTTATAAAACAGTCAAAAGCCTGGACTTAGGATTTAGGAAAGACACTCGGGCTCTTCAAAATTGTGAAGGTAATCTAGTTACTGACCCGCAGGGAATAGTGCATGTGTTTAAGCAGCACTTCCAACAGCTGCTTAGCGGGCCGGACCAGGAGACAGTGTAAGGCCATGAAGAAATCCCAACTCCAGTTGATGAAGTAGTCATCCCACCCAGCTTTGAAAAAGTCGACAGAGCCATTAAAAAGCTGAAGAACAACAAAACCGCAGGCTCATATGGCTTACCATCAGAGCTCTTCAAGGCCGGTGGCGATGTTCTGGTAGGGAGCATGCACCAGATCATTTGTAGAATTTGACAAGACGAAAGCATGCCCGAAGAGTGGAATATCAGCTCCATATGCCCCATACACAAAAAAGGCGATCTTACCTCTTGTAACAACTATATAGATATATCCCTGCTCAACGTCGCCTACAAGATCCTGTCCAGCGTACTGTAAAGCGTACGTCTAAAGCCGTTTTGCACCGCTTTAATCGGCACGTACGACTGCGGCTTCCAACCCGGCAAAACGACTATAGATCAAATTTTCACACTCCGACAAATCTTGGAGAAGACCAGCGAGTTTCAAATAGATACGCACCATCTTTTCATCGATTTTAAAGCCGACGATACGACAGCATTCATCGCAAGGAATTCGATGACCGAATTCGGGATCCCGAGAAAACTGATCCAGTTGTGTCGCACCACGCTAACACATACGCGATGCACCGTGCAGTTCGGCTTGAAGATTTCCGAGCCGTTTGAAACCTGCGCCGGATTTCAGCAAGGAGATGCGCTATCGTGTAATTTCTTCAATTTAGTACTGGAGATTACATCTTCTACAAGTCCAACTGTTGGGATACGCAGATGACATCGACATCGTCACGCGTTCCCAACGTGCTGTAGTGGAAGCTTTCACGACGATTGAAGAACAGGCGAAACGAGCTGGTCTTGAGGTCAATGAGGATAAGAGGAAATATATGCTGTCGAGCAAGAAACGATCCCCCGCACACCGCCTTGGACAAAACATCACAATTTTGAGGTAGTGAAGGAATTTGCATTCCTCCCGGCAAACGTGAACTGGCCGAACGACATCACAGTGGAGATCCAAAGTACAATTGTCCTTGGCAACCGATGCTACTTCCGTTTGTCAAAACAACTGGGCTCAAAACTCCTGACTCGAAGGACCAAAATCATGCTCTACAAAACTCTTATTTTACCAGTCCTACTATACTTGGAGCCGAAAGCTGGACACTAAGCAAAACTGTAGAGTTGCAAAGCCTTAGAAAGAAATATATGGTCCCGTCTGCGAGGAAGGCGAATGTAGCAGAAGACAAAACCGCGAACTCTATGAGCTGTGCCAGGATGTGGATGTAGTTCGGAAGGCAAAACTCCGTCGACTGCACTGGCTCGGTCATATCGAGCGCATGGACAACAACACTCCAGCTAAGAGGGTCTTCGAATCCGAGCCTCCTGGTTCGAGATGGAGAGGAAGACCGAATCTCCGGTATAAAGACCAAGTCATCGCAGACGCAAGACAACTTGGTTTTGATGGCTGGAAGCAGCGTGCCCAGGACCGTCATGGATGGAAGACAGCGATATCTCAGGCTCGGACCCTCAATGGGTCGTAGGTGGTGCTTTAAGAACCCCCCCGTTTGATGCCAAGGACGTTAGCCTCAACCATAGTTTAATTTAGTTTAGTTAGTTAGTCTGCAGGCCTTTTCCCAGCGGAACAACACTCCTTATAGTCACTTCTCAATACTAAGTTCTTTGAACTTCCCGACTAGAAATTTAGATCACGCCACATCCCAATATTTTCCTGATAGGAACTTTGAAACCCTAATTCCAGACAGAGACTTTTGGAATGATGATCCTTAACCCTTTGCAGGATTCCTGCACTTCTTTATGGATGGGTCCAAGACGAATGAAGGATCTGGTGCTGGAGCCTTCGTGGAGAGCGATAAAGATTTTTTGATCGGCAGTTAAAATTCGCTAAGACTTGTCACGATCCCGGGTCATCACGGGATCACAAGAAATGAGATCGCCGATGAAATTGCTAGGCGAGGATCAGAGGAGGTACTCTCAGGACCTGAACCTGAGCTAGGACTGCCTGCGTCTTTGGTTAGGGCTTCCGTCGATGGTTAGACTCGATGGCATGACTCTCCAGGAAGTAGACAGACCAAGCTCATGCTCCCCAACGTCTGCAAGAAATCCGCAGCTCTCTTGTTAAGATTTCTTGAAAGAAATCTCTTCGTTAATTTGTTGAGACAAAGTGTCAAGTCATTATTTAAGTCAGATCCAGAAGAAGACTGAATTAGGGACAAACGAAAAAACCAATCGAGGTGTATCCCCAAACACCACGTTGCTGAAAAATGAAAACCATTAAAAATCACTTACTGTGCTCGATTTCCAGTCCATGTAGTTTAATTTTATTAGCCTCATGCTGTGCCTTTTTCTTGAGTCTACAGGCCCTAGATGCCAACTTATTCTTCTCCTTCCTTGACTTGGGTCGCACATTGAATGGCAGCTCGCTAACTGGCGTCATATCGTTGATCGTCCGACTCAGCTTGTCCAGTTCCTTTCCGATGCTGTGCAACTTCCTTGGATTTGGCGTTAAATCGTTTCCATCACCCTTTCGTGCTTTGCCGCTGTGCTATAACCACCAAAGAAACACAAAGATTAGCGACTGATATTCGCGTGACTCAGCTCCAAGAGAATCAATCAGTTTCAATGAACAATTCAATTGTTGCCACATTGTTGGGTTGTATTTACTTTAAATACCTTGATTCCTCGTACTGAACAATTGGGGCTGAATACGGGATCTGTCACTTCGTTCAGTACGTGAGGATCTTCAAGTTTCGACTGGAATACCAAGCGCTTCCCCTTGGGACCCTTTGCCTGGACGTTATACTGCCAAAAGTATCGCTCCTTGCCCTTACTACTTGACAGTTGGTTTGGTGTTGACGTTCGGTTATCATCGTCGTTATCGGAACCTAAACGAAAAAGTGGTCAGTTGTTGCTGAATCTGACAAGAGACTAACTCGCTTACCATCATCTGTTGACACATCTTCGTAGTGATCGCTGTCGTAATCTGAATAGCCCTCGTCGTCCTGAGATAGATTGCCTTCTGGACTCAAGACACTTCCAGTGCTAATGGAAGAGTATGAATCCGCCTCAACTAGTGAACCAGTCGATAATAAATGCTGCCTTGGTTCACGTCGTCCCCAGATTTGCTCAAGTCCCAAATGCGTCAAATGTGTCGGAGCCGATGAGGACAAGCGTGACGATGTATCGCTACCGAATGACTTACGACCAGCGCTACCAAAACCACTACTGCTTGGACTTAAGGCCGTACCAGAGAGAAGCATATGTGACGGAGATGGGGCAGGAACTGATTGACCAAGAAGATTGCTGCTGTTGTTGCGATCTGGTGACATGGAGAAATCCTTCTTGAGCAACTGGACATTACGAGACTTAATCATATTTTGTTGATATTGTGAACGATTGGCATGCGGTGGAGGTGGTGGTGTGACTGAGTTTATGAGGTGTGGAGAGTTTGGACTCGCCTACAAGGGAAAAACAGAATATCTTTGTAATTTAATGCAGCTCTTCGTCGGGTGAGGAGATCTTACCTGGCTTCCTGGCGAGAAGGCTGTGCTTGAATTCATTTGCTTATTTGGGGTACTATGGTAGATATCGTATGGACTAGAGGAACCGTGATGTCTTGTGCTATGGCGACGTTCATCAAAGCTGTTGAGGTGAAGATGTAAGCCCAGAGAATGTTGTTGTATCCTTTGGTGGTGATGAATCTGCTGTTGCTGATTCTGCTGCTGTTGATTCTGTTGTTGCTGTTGCTGCTGTTGTTGCTGCTGCTGCTGCTGCTGCTGTTGCTGCTGCTGCTGTTGCTGCTGCTCCAACAGCTGCTGTGGCGGTCCTGCCGGCGATGCTTGTGGACTGGGCAACTGTGACGAAGTCTGCATGGCATGGAAACTATTTGGCGAAAGCATGTAATTACTTTGATTAGTCGGTATCAAGTCTTCAATATTCAAGTCTTCCAACAGATTCTCATCGTACAGCTCGGGAAAGCTGGCTCCCTGAATTTCTGTCTTATCAATTGGGAATATGTAGTCGTCTTCGGTTGAAAAGGGTTCATTTTTGGTGACAATTATGGCGCTGCCAATGTCGCTCCACATTGTATTCGAATTTGGCGTGGCCTGGTGCACATCGAAGCCAATGTTGTTGGTGTTACTGCCGTTGTTACTGTTCATACTACCGATGCC
This sequence comes from Myathropa florea, assembly GCA_930367185.1. Taxonomy (NCBI): domain Eukaryota; kingdom Metazoa; phylum Arthropoda; class Insecta; order Diptera; family Syrphidae; genus Myathropa; species Myathropa florea. The sequence goes on from OV884004.1 coordinate 22,815,275, forward strand.
ACCATTGCTGCTACTATTGCTCAATGGCGACAGCTCACTTGGGTACATCATATTTCCATTCGAGTTCGCATGATTTGCGTTGATCGCCGAAGCGCTTAAGTTTACGTCCTGAAGAAGTGTTGGCGACAATGAGGATGCGTCCAGCGCATCCAAACAAATATCTGTCAGATCAGCCATTATCTTAGGTTGATGCAGATAGTGATGGTGCAGTGGATGATGGTGCAGCTGATTATGGTGTGTATTGTTGCTACGTGGTATCGATATGGCGCTTGTTAGCATTAAATTCTCTCGAATGCTATCAATTGTGCTATTGTTAGTTGTACTTGGAGAACTGTTACTGCCGTTATAATTGTTACTGTTGTTGGTTTGTGATGTTGATGTGTTTGGTGGTGGACTAAGTGCAAAATGATTGTTGCTGCTGCCGCCACCACCGCCGCCGCTACCACAAAGTATACTATTGCTGTTGCTGCCGCTACTGAGACCGCCAAGTGAATACAAATCGAACTTCAGCGTATTGCTGCTGTTCGATGATGTATCAAAGAAATCTGCCGACATGGGGTAGATTTGGTTCTCAGTCATAGTTCATTTGGTATGGAGCGAAGAGTTTATTTCCTTCACACTCCAAATCTATTGATCCTTGCAAATGGGTCACACGTTTAGGATAAAACGAGATCCGATTTTATTGATTGTTGAACTGGAATAAAAAGAGAAAATTCATTTTATAGCGGATTTGAAAGTATGCAATTTTTGGGGAATATTTAAATGAGCAAAGAGATTCTGAAAAAATAAAAATTGACTTCGCTCAAGTTGATTATTCGAGAGATTTGTCTCTACACTCAGAGACGTTATGCAGAATGGCCTACTTAAAGTAGCCGGCTGGACTGGAATATGCAGCTCGGACCTTATACACATGAGGGGTTGCATAATTCCTCCTTTGATCATCTGTCCTCTGACAGCTAACGCAAATGTTTTGGGTCTTATCATCGATCATAGACTCAAGTGGAGACCCAACATCCAGAAGTGGATCGAGATTCTACTGTTGGAGGAAAGCCACTGAATGTTAATGGGAATTACAATCACCTGCAGTGTACTGGTTATTCACGTCAAGGCAGGTTCATACTTATATGCGGAGTAGGAATGGAAGTGTTACTCCATTTGCTTCCATTAGACTTATATGTACAAGCGAGCATCGGCGGCAAAGAATCCGTTAAGACAATTGAAACTCAATCCCCAGTGATCATGCCCGTATTTTAAATTCAATTATGTCAAAGGAAAGCGTAAGCGACTACGCACTTCCCTTCCTTGACCTTAAAAACTCTTTCCTTGTTAGTTCCCCTCCTACTTAGGAGTCAAACGACCCCATTCGAATCCCGACAATTATGGTTTATCCGGTGTGGCTAAAATGGAAAAAAGCGACACGCACGGGCATTTTCTCTGATGCACTTAAATTGCGCTGCTCGATCAGGATTTTTTTCGGAGGATTTTTTGAAACTCTTCTGGAGCACTCAGACTCAAAACTGGTCCATTGTACTGCCAGGTAGCAACCTACTCTAGTGCCGTTAATTTGATCCCAACAGCAAATGGTGACTGGACCAGATTCGATTTCACTGGGATTCGAACCTGGGACCACTCGAACTTGGGGCAGGCACTTAACCAACTGCACCATCCAGTCGTCTGTGCTCGATCAGGTTACCTGATTATAGGAGCGTTTTCCAAGCGGAGGTCCGTCAGTCAAAGAAGCGGCCAAAATGATATCGATCCTGGCAATACTACCGGATGATATTACCATTCTGATTGACAGTCAAGCGGCCATGTCCACGCTAGTAGCAAACTGTCGCGAAGAACTCAGGGTTCTTGGCTCACAGCACCGGATTAGTCTTTGCTGGGCATCACCGATGAGATAGCTGATGAACTTGCCAGAAAAGGATCCGAAATGTATTTATCCACTGCAATTCCGGGGAGTGTTCCCCTACTTTGTGATTTAAAGGAGCAAGTGGATGTCAGGATTCTCAAGTCGGCAAACCTCAGGTGGCAATCCTTGGACACCTGTGCAATCACCAGGACGATATGGCCTAAGTATGATAGGGCAAAATCCATCAAGCTGCTTCAGTACAACAAAAGGTTGCTAAGCATGATGATCGGAGCAATCGCAGGGCATAACCGTCGGAAGTCATTACTTCCATGACCTCAGTGACATTACAAATATACCTCTATTTTATATTTGCAGGTTTATACGACACACCGGATGGCTGGACAACATCTAGTAACAGGTTCACGTTGTGAAAAGGAAGAACAGGTTATAGTCCCTCTCGGGGAACACAATTCGTCCACATGAACCTAAGTGACACAGAGTCTTACCCTGTGTACCCACCTATCTAACCTAACTTATATGCTGAGGAGCAGTATGGTGCACAACACATGAAGGAGCACTCAACTGCAAGCTTCTTGACCGCGTATAAAGATTGGCACACTTTTGTGTCAGTGGAGTCCTTACTACTATACCGTCGGCAGCACTGCACATACTTCCCCACCTTCCTCAGTTGGATATGTACGGTAGACAAGTAGTGGCCAGCACAGAGGTTCGACATAAAAGTCTTCGTCCTTGGTCTGGATAACGTTTCGAACACTGTTACGTGCATTAAGCAGGGTGCAGACGACTGGATAGCAGTTGGTTAAGTGTCTGCTCTAAGTTCGAGGGGTTCCAGGTTCGAATCCCAGTGAAAGCAAAGTCAATATGCTTTTATCCGGTTTTTCAAATCTGGTCCAGTCACCATTTGCAGTTAGGATTAAATTAATGGCACTATATGTAGGTTGCTACCTGCTAGAACAATGGACCAGTTTTTGAGTCTCAGTGCTCCAGGGTAGTGTTTCATAAAAACCTCCGACAAAAAAAAAGCAGGGTGCGCCATCTTTTATGCCGGTATGCGACGCGTTAGCCATATTCCAAGCGACTCCGGAAACAAATGCAAATCATCCTTCAGCATGCAAGGTGGGTCCACTGACGCCAACATTTTATGCGAGATGACCATACGACACATATGCTTCAACCAGTTTATTGGAACGTCTTGTTCGTTGATGAACGTCTTGTTAACGATCTCTTAGCGTCCCGTGCTCGACACCAAACGACGAATGGTGTTATCAGACGATGCTTGTTGGCACACAATATTTTCGACAACAGCTGAACGACTATTTTAAATGCACGGCGTCACTATTTCGCAGTGGCTCTGTATAGCTCACTGTCATAGATGATCTGTTCTTTCTGTCTTTTCAGTGCTTGCTTTGTCCAGGGTAAACCGTTCAATCTCACGTGAAACCCTTCAAAATAAAGCAATGTTGGCAGTACTTTGTTTTTTGCCTTACTCTCGTTGGTCTAAAACTTACTGCGCCAAAGTTATTGGACCAAACAATTTTTTATCTGGTTATTTGAAGCAAGAAAATTAAGTCAGTCATTTATGGCTTCTAAACCCATGTGAACATTCCTGTCCATGGCTAAGACCACATCCAGTAACATTTGCATTAAATAAAAACCCCCCTTTCAGTTTCTGATTTCATTGCAAGATACAACAATACAAGTGGTCACATGCGAGTTGCACTAAAATCATTTTGTTGTCATGACCATGAAAACATTTGTCGAGCGTCTGGTTCTATCTCAGTCTTACATCTCTATCTGCATTCCTCTTATCAGCCGAGCAACAAACGGCACTCACTCTGTTGTCAAAACAAATCTCGGTCATTACCTTCGCGCTGACAAAAACGTGGCGCTATATTTGAATAGCTGATGCCTGCACAGCACATGGCATGCATTGCATATCGATGACTTTGTGAAAATGCTAACTTCGATTTCTCTACTAGAATATTTATAAATTTATCTGCTGTACACTTGTGGAGTGTGTTTTGTTTTGAGAACCTCCACTTCGGTGGCACGAGTTTGATTGCTTTGTTGCATTGCATTTACTGACAATAGCCTCAGCAACGTGTTATCGCCGTCCCACTCCCCACCGCTCCCTTGCTGTGGCGCGCAGTCATCATTAGTTCTCGCCGTTGACACAAGCGGGTGAATTGGTGAAATATATTCGTGTTCGCTTGGCTGATTGTTGTTTTGCAATTTGAATTGGACTGAGAGTGTGTGTCTCGTCCTCTATAGCGCGAGGGGTTTTCCGCGTTTTTGCTGGCGTTACAGAATGTTGCTTTCTTTTGAACAGACACTTGCAGTGGGGCGTGTAAACAAGCTACTTAACATTCACCGTCATCGAATAGTTAATTGGTTAATGGCGTTAGCCGTGATGATGATCAATGGAATTATCATGTCTGATCTCTCTCGCCAGGCATGAGAAAAACATTTAATTCCTCAGAAATGTGCACGGTGACTAGTTTATGGGATGACTTGTTGGGTTATATAATTAAATTGGCGATTCAATGAGCACGACTGTTGTGTGAGAAAAACAACAATTATTTTAAAATGTTCTTTAAGAATTAAAAAAAAAATGATTTCCGAGGTAACTGATCTGACAGAGCAAAACTCCGTACATCGTAGAGCGCTGTTCTGTTAATGTTTTTTTTAACTGCACGGTACTCTGTAGGTTAACTTTGGGAGAGATCGGGGCAATATTGAAAAAAGCAAAACTCCGTTTTCACCCAGTGTGTTCCATCAAATGCAGACAAAAATGAATAATGAATTCGTTTAGACAAGGTAAAGTATTCTAAGATAAAGAAAGCTTTTGGTGCAAAGGAGCTTATCGTTGAAATCATGAAGGCAGTTGGGGATTGATACTGATTCGACGAATGCATCATCCTAATAGAAGATATGTTTCTATGATCGGAGCTTGGATGATAGAAGATCTGAAGCATTTCCTTCAACAGAATTTTCGTGGCTCTAGCCAAAGAGAAAAGCAAATTCTTTTACAAAAAATGTCGTCTTTATATACAAAAAATTGTTGCAAGTGCGTTGTGATTTTATAACTCACGAACGGTCAAACCGAATTCGATAAGATTTTTTAGGGTTTGTTCGTATGGTCGTGTAGATGGTTTATCTTAAGTTTGCACGAATTTGGTTAACGCATTCATGAGTTATGACTTTATATGTCAACATTTGATTTTGTCTTTATAAAAAAAACAACAAAAAATACGTATGCGCCATGAGCGTGTGCTGCATGTATATTGTGTGCTAATGTCATACACACGGCAAATACACGTTGTAGCGATAATAATAATAATAATAATGGCGGCGCTACAGTCCGAGGTGGACCTGGGCCTAGCTTCTCACCAACCACTCGTGTTGTGCGTGCTATTGTTCTCTCACGAGTGGAGGGGACCTACAGTTTAATGCCGACTCCGAACGGCGAGATTGAGAAGCTTTTTTCTAGACAGTTGTACTCTTTGAGCATTGTCAGTGACTCGAAAGAGCTGGAGCCGCGAACAATTTTTTTTTGAAAAATTGTTTGTCTGAACTTGGATTCGAACCTAGACTGTGAAAGTATAATGTGCATGGGTCGACGCACGAACCCACACGGCCACGGCGCCCACCATACCAAACCTAATCTAAACTATCCCCTCTTTTGCGGTATTCCTGCCAATTTGTTCTCTTTATGAATGATATAGTAAATGTCCTGAATTTTGATATATGACAGTTCTTCTAGGGTACTAAATGAATATTTGTCTAGCGTTATTTTTCTTGTTCTTCGGCTAGACAGGTGCCGAGAAGTCTGGCTTCTTTTCAGAGTCGAATAAATCCTTTGCCTTTTTAATCGTTTTGTTCGTCTGTCAGAAAATTATTTCTCAGTAGACGAACTGAAATATTTTCAAGAAAAATGAACGGCGGCGGGGAAAGTCTTGGGTTGGAAGGATAGCTTAGATCACGACGCTTGGAGCTTATGGATGCCCAATATCGGCTCACGATCGGAATCCCTGGACAGACTTGTTGAAGTGGATGATAATAGTTGTGGATTTGATCTGTTGTATATACACATGAACAAAGTCTCCTTAAATGTGCGATCATATCAATACGATAAGTTTTTCTTTTTTTCTTGAAACAGGATGTTTGGGATTCAAGTACAATCTCAACCAGGCTTTTGGGTGAGTCCAAGCGTTCATCGGAACTTTAAGGAACACTTACCAGAAAAATGTTTATCAGCAATATTTTTAATCATTTAAACAGACTTGGAGGGATATTTAATAAAGAGTCTACAAGACCGTATCGACAGTAGATCTTACCGCTTATTTAGTTGGATAGAAGATCAAAGTCTCTGAAGTAGGAAAATACTAAAAAAAAAATCACGGGACACCTGTCAATTTGTAATTATTTTAATATTTGACCAAAGTTTCCGGTTGCTTCTGTGCGAAACTCAATTTGGAAGCCTTTTTTATGTCCAAAATAAATATGACCAAACTTCCCATTATAACGGTAAATTATTGCACGATTCCTTCCCGGTATTCCAAAAAAATACAATTGCCAACGAGTGTCTAGTCTTGGAGTGAAATCTGACAAAACACCCTCATATCGGTTTTTAAAACTAACGAAAACAATTCTAAAAATAAAACTGAGAACTTAACAAAAAAAAATGATAAACCTACACAGATACACACACATATCTTGTTCACCTAGTTTAGACACCTCTGTAAATCTGTCACAATGATAAGTTTATATGTCAAACTGACGTAAGGAATTGAATAAACTACATCATTCCTCTTCGTCTGTTTACCACCGAAATGTCTTTCTATCAACATCCCCATGCTACACAGTATTGTGAGGTTAAAGTCTCTACAATAATAGATGCGTATTGAAAACAAAATCTGCGTCAGAATAATAACTTGAAATTGGTTAAAAACAAATATTCTCAAACGACCTTGACAATACCGAGGCCACTCTCCAAAATCGCATATGTATGACTGTGAAATAATAACAAACAAACAATTTCACAACCACACCACCTTAATAACAAATGTCTGGGGGAAAAAAACAAAGTTCTTTGGAAAACAATCAATTCGGATGTGTGTATAGTTCATTTGTTCTGTTCACCACCTTCCTGATCCGATCAACTTTGTGTCATCGAATGCTAATCATTGTTTACGTTTCTCCTCCTTTCACAAGAGTGGTCAGTGTGATGTTTACCAGACATCCTATGGCTCCCCTATTCGTCAACCACTTGTGACGTTTGTTAGATTTGTTTTTGCAAAAATAAAAATTTAAAGTGCAGCCAAAACAAATGTGAACAACAACACGCCCCTTTTTTTCCCACCCCGTTCGACTGAGTTCGGGGTCTGGAAAGCTTGACGGTTCGAGAACTTAGCTAAACTTATTAAATTGATGTTTTTGTTTGTTTTTGTTTTGACGTCATTTTAGTTCCCCATTTTTTTTTTGTGGCTTATAAGAAGGGAACAGCTGAGCATTATGAACACACTAATACTTGAGAGATAAAACTGTGACTCACTGTAGTGTTTTGGTTTTTACCAATTTGTAACAACACCAATAAAATTGCCACCGTACCACTGCCGCCCCCGTTTGACAATCAGGCGACAGTCGAATGAGTGACAGTCACTCAGCCACAGCCACCGTCATTTGCGGTGATATTCGCTAAGGCACACTCGGCAAAAACGTGTCAACGTGGGAAAAACAAAGAAAAATTCCATGATTTTTTTTTTCTCTTTGCACTTTGAATCCTCTCTCTCTAACACAGACGCACACTCCCACAGGTAAATCGTGAAGCAAAACGACAACGACATCAAGCAAAAGCAGAAAAATAAACAAGAGAAGAGCACAAGAAACCTGAATGAGAAGGGTAAAGTCCGAAAAAAAAAAGCTTTCTGGTGGTGCCTCGGCTCGTGTGCGCGTGTATGAGTTAATTGGATCGGACTGTGTTGTGTCCATGACTGACAGGGGATGAGCGATGTGGTGGAGAAGTATGTCTTTCAGAGTGTTTGTTTGGATCAAGGTCAGCGGTGTTTATTTTTCAAATTTTGTTTTGACGACTAGTTTTATCCGGCTGTATGCTTTGTCAGTGTCAGAGAGCTTTTCCCGTCTATTCCCTCTCGCTTTCTTGTTGATCACTTTTGCGGTAAGCTCTTGTCAGTTATTTTTTTTTTATTCGTGCTCTTTTATAATTTATCACTGTGTGCGTGTGTGGGGAAAAGAAACTCGCACACAAGTGCCCGAACGACATAATCTTCTGAGTGTTGTTCTATTGATTAGAATTCTGCTAACGAGATATTTGTTATTGTTATTGTTTTGGTTTTTTGTGATGTTTTTTTTTTGGATGTAAAAGTTGTCGTCATCACCGTCAACAGATCTCACCACCATATGGTCTCTGAATTTTTATTGTTTGTGAGTGAAATGGTCACTGGATTATGAGGATGGATTCAATTGAATTATGACGCTATCCCCCAAGGTCTTCGGAAAGTTTTTAGAATCAACAATTTCTGAGAATCAACGAGAATCAGAGAAGTGAAAGGAATATACCTACATGCAATTTTTGGATGTGTTCGCAAAGTGAAGCGATGAGAACTGTGCAAATTGGAATTGTGAAAACTCCATTATCGAAATTGACTAAGTCAGTCTTCATCAAGCAGGGCGCTTTGACTAATGTTTGAGACAATAAGAGTATCTCACCATGAAAGTGGGCGAAAATCCAATTAAATGGTATTTCACATTCTTTACTCCTCCATCCTCTAGATTTTCGTTCGATTTGGTCAATGAACCAGTTTAAATTGAATTTACTTGTATTTACAATCAACGTTAATGACATAGTTACACTTTTGTGCAAAAACATAAGTACACTCAGAAAAAAACAAAAACACTTCCAAGTGGAATAATTTTGTGCTCGGTTAAGACATATTTTTGCTTTGCTCTCTAGCCATGTTCTAACTTCACATAATCCTCAGAAATTCATTTGAATAGTTATGAGAACTCATACAGTTCGTGACTGAAATATATGTTCATCGAATGAATTTTTATACAAAAATCTGCATTATTGAGTAGATGTTTTTTTTTTTCATTATAGGTTACCTTCCTATGCGTGCGTAGTTGATTTCAAACAAAGGAAAGAAAACTATCAGAGGAAATGTATAAAATGAAATGAACCACAGTCAAGGCCGTCTTAAATTACTGAACTTGGAATTTTTTTCTGTTTTGGAAGGATTTAATGTCACAAATTGTGGTGGTATATTTTGTGATTGTTCATAGGATTCCATCACCCAGATCATTCCAATGTATTGCAGATACAGCTGTGTTCAAAATAATAGTAGTGACCTCTACTAAAGAACATAAATAGTTTCAAAAAAATTTCTTAAAGGTTTTTTTTCGTTCAAATAAAAAAAATACAAACGTTAAGTATAATTGAATGTTTTACCAGAATTCATTACTTTCTAAGCTTATTAAATTTAATAAAATAAGCTTAAAATAAAATCAACAAAGAAAATTCACTGTTCAAAAAAATAGTAGTATTTATATTATTAAGAAATAACAGCCTTTAAATGGCATAAATATTAAATTAAAGTTATTTTAAATTACACTAGAGCTAATATTTTGTCGTGATCCCCTTATTATTAAAAACAGCTTTACAAAGACGCTGCATGGAGTCTACTGAGCTGTGGCAACCCTTCTGTGGGATTTTTGTCCAGAAATCTTTACTATCTCCCAAAAGCCCCGATTATTTGATGGTTTTGCCTTCTTTACCTATTTTTCAATATTCCCCCAAAGATTTTCTATGGGGTTGAGGTCGGGGGATTGTGCAGACCAAGGCATAACTTCAACCTCATTAACCCAAAACCATTCCTTAGCTGCTCGACTCGTATGATTCGGGTCATTGTCCTGCTGGAAGATGCATTTTAAAGGCATTTCATACTCGGCGTAGAGTATCATAGTGTTGTTCAAAATATCAACATTGACATGTTGATCCATTATTCTGTTTGTCAGGTGTATAGGCCCAACGCCGTAGTATGAAAAGCATGCCCAAACTAATATTTTTGACCCTCCGTGTTTTACGGTTTTTTACAGCATATTTGGGTTGATATTCTGTGTTGGGTGGACGACGAATATTCTGCCGAGAACCAGTACCTCCAAAGAGAACGAATTTACTGTCGTCTGCCCACAATACATTGCTCTATTTTTCAACTGGTCACTCTATGTGATTTTTGGCGAATTAGATACGGCTCTTGAGATGTTTCTTTGTCAAAAGAGAAACTTTTAGTTCTTTAATATCTTTCGTAAAAACCTTGTCAAGTGATCATTTGTAAAAGGGTCTACCAAGCGCTCGCTGTCTGGTTCTTGCAAGAAAACCGGGCAAGTGCAAGAGAAGTGTGTTAAGATCTCCCTCTCTAATAGGTTGTTGCAACTGCGACAATGTGTGTTATGTGGGATATCAAGTTTTGCGGCATGATCTCTAGGCGGCTAGTGTCCCGTAAAGACCGCCACCAATCTGGTGATGTCATGTCGAGTTCGCCGAAGGAGATATTTTGCTTTAGATCGGTTGCACTCAGGCCAAATTTTTCTTGATGTAGCTCAGTTTGTCAGTCTGGCCCATCTGAAGTTAGCTATTTCAAGGAAGTATGTAGAAATATTAGCCTTGATTGCTCGTATATGGATGTGCACCTCCTCTGCAAGCGAGCACTGAAGGCCAGATCCCTGCTTAGCTAGTTCTTCGGCATGGTGCCCAAATAAGGGAGATTTTGAGCTGGTCTTCTAATGACGCTAGCTCACCTCGGCATTCCTGTACTAGCTTAGAGTATAAAGCACAGTAAGCAATAGCTTTGATGGCTGCTTGGCTATCAATACAAATGGCCACCTTATGCCATGATATTTGGGTGTATTTTGACCCAAATATCAAATAGTTCCGGTTGAAACACACTACAATTGTCCGTCAGTCTGTAGGCTTTAGAAATGTTCAGGAATTCTGAGAATACACTCCGCCGCTCACCTTAGAGCCGTCATTGTTGATTTAATAGTTAAAATCGCTGCACACCTGATCGCTGTGCCGATCAGTCAGTTTTTTTTCTTTCGGGAATTAGAGTGTCGTTTGTTAGATTTAGTTTGAGGATCGTGTAATCTGTGGAGGATGTTACGAGATCTTTTGGTCGAAGATGATGGTGCTATGACCATAGGGTTTTGATGTCCAGCACCCAGACTCCCTGAACCTGATGGCGCTGTGAGATGTAGAGCTTTTAATGTGTAGGTCCAAAGGTAGGAGATGTAGCATTACCGTCAGAGCGTCTGACGGATTCAACCGTAGAGCACCTGTGGTTCCGATGCATGCTGTTCTTTGTACTTTGTTGAGTTTTATAATGTTATATTTTTTACTAAGGGCCGGCCACCATACTAGTGATCCATATGTTAGAATCGGACGAACTGCCTCTGTATACATCCATAGGGTCAACTTTGGTTGGAGGCCTCACTTTTCCGAAGGTTCTACTGCAGGCACGTCCTAAGACTTGTATAAGCTGTAGAAATGAAGAGGAAACAGGGATCATCCTTCGTTTGCATTCAAGATATGTAACACAAAATAATTTTTTTAAGGAAATCGAAGGATAGTCTCTGTTTTTTCTTCATTTCTAAAGCTTCTACATATCTTCGAAACCCCTAAAAAAGTGCCTATCGATGACATCAATCAGATGGTGAGAGGATCGCAAGAATCTTCGAACAAAGTCCTGCAAAGGAAATCTATAAATGCTTCAGTTTGATGCCTTGACTTAATAACTTTCACATATCATATCAATATCACAATGGACCCGCTGACTAAGTGAGTCAAGGGCCTCTGCCCTGCCAATCACTTTATCTAACCTCACTTTCCTTCGGGCTGCTCTATAGTTCGGGATGGATATGTGCCTAGCTTTTTTAGCAACCATTTGCGTTGTTCTCCCACGAGAAGGGAGCTGACATTTTTGAAAGTCATTAACAGGATTTGAAAACTTTGGGCCACAGTGATTTCTCAGGACAGGACTCAATGGATCCGCTGAATAAGTAAGTCACGGACATTTTCCATTTTTCGGGGTGGACTCTTTTTCAGCAACTACACTAGAAGGGACTGACATTTCTTCTCCTCATTTCATTCATTCATTCATGGCCCGCATGTTCCACTAAAGGGGTCGCAGGCGCAATGCACGCACGAGAGATCCTCAGACTACTCGATCCTCCGCCATCGACTCTAACTCATCAGGAGCTTTGCCCAAGTGCAATCAGGCGAGTTTTTGGACTTGGTCCAACCAACTCATACTGGGTCTGCCAAGCGGTCGCCTACCTGATGGAATCGCATTCAAGGCACGTCTCGGAAGTCGTGATGATGGGGACATTCGTGCCACGTGACCAAACCATGGAAGAACAGTACTTTCCGTTCGAAGAAGCAGCTGCCCAACATTGAGTTCCTCGCGCACTGCCATGTTTTGTTCTTGAGTCATAATCTCTAGCATTTGCAGTGACTCAGGAAAGGTGGTGAAAGTGAAAGTTGTCTTGTCCGGGATCGAACCATGGACCTTCAGCATAGGAATCGGCGCAGTTACTCAAACGGCAGCCATCACCTACTCATCTAATCTAGCTTAGTCACATACATACATATGTACAAGATGGCGCAGAAATGACCATCTAATCGAGCATGATCTTTTTTTCATGTCTTATGTCATCGTGCCTTTGACATTTGTGAAGTAGGTAAACAGAATCAGATGAGCAACGATTTCTTTGATGCCGGAAATTAACAAAACAGGTTTGGGGAGCAGGTGGTGTAAGAACGTCGTTCTAAAGGCACACAAAATATGAGCAATAAGGGAAATTCCAAACGAAGTCCCCCACCCCACCTTGGCTTAATCTTTCGATTTAGCAAATCATCTTATTACTTGATTATCAGATGATGCAGTGAATGTAGAAAATCAAACATCTCGGAATGGGTACCAGCATCTCTAGGCAGTAAAAGTTCTGTTTGATTCTACGTTTTAACATGAATCTGCCTACAGCTACAACAGGTCAATCAAAAAGTCTTTTTAATTACACCTAATCCCCATCCTTGATCATCCCAGTCCTGCTTTACGGTGCAGAGGCATGGACAATATCCCAAGCGGATGAACAGTCTCTTGATCTTTTCGAGAGAAAAGTTCTGCGCGCGATCTTTGGTCCTGTTTGCGTTGATGGCATTTGGAGGAGAAGATTCAACCACGAACTGTATGGGCTGTACAGCGACATGAGTCTAGCCAGGCGTCTACGGATCCAACGCCTAAGATGGCTAGGCCATGTAGAGCGTATGGACAACTTAGCTCCGGCCCGAAGAGTCTTCGACTCTGAGCCTGTGGGACAACGCAACAGAGGACGTCCACGAACAAGGTGGCGCACACAAGTCGAGGGGGACCTCTGCCGGCTTGGTGTGCGAAACTGGAGACAGCTGGCGAAAGATCGTGCTGGCTGGAGAGGCATGTTGAGTGAGGCCCAGGTCCACCTCGGACTGTAGCGCCCTAAGAAGAAGAAGAATCCCCATCCACATCGAAATCTAGACCATGTCAGAAAAATGTAGGTAAATCACTCGTAATTTATCAACTAAATTCCCGACCTTGAACTCAATCTGACACAAGTGCATTACCGCAACAGGCTGTCGTCTGAATAAATCGAAATTCTTTCAACTAAATCTATTCTTTTTCATCCATTCGACAGACAAACGTATACACACACAAAAACAAAAAAACGCGAACACGCGTAGACACAACAAAAATGACATTGCACTTTTCATACACTTCACAAAATGCATGCACAATCAGAGACAGCAACGGCTTGTCAACGTAAACAAAAACAAACATCACTACTCGGCCATTGTTAGGTAACTTTGCGGTGGGCGGCCAACCGCTACACAGCATACCCGCGCTGACAGAGGTGAATTTCTAAAAACAGCTCCAACTATCTACAAAAATAGACGCCAACAAATTGGTATGTACAGCCAACAGACATCAGCAGTAAAAACAAGAGAACCAGCAACAACATCAAAAGTAAATAATTGAAACTGGGGGCGCGGGTACGTTCGTTTTAGTGTTTTTTTTTTCTTCTGTGTTGGGTGGTGTACAGGCGTACCAAGAATAATCGCGTGGCGCCTCCGTGTCGCACTTCCTCTGAATAATCGATTTCGAATTATTTGCAAAACATTGCAAAAGGTTGCGGCCGGCTCTGGCCGTTTTTTTCTTGGATATATTTTGTCGATTTTCGCACCATTTTAGCAATTTAAACGAGCCACAACAACGACGGACTAGCTGGCTAGCAGCTCTCACCGCACACGTTGGGGGGTTTTCTCTTGAATTTCGCTCATTTAATGGTTTGTTTACATTTTACAAGGAAATGTTTATAAAATCGAAATTATTTGTTGGAGATATTCCAAAAAGTCTGTAAGTACGTACGTGTAGAAATTTCTTTGTTAAGTGTTATTAACATGGCCTAAATATGGAAAACTGTGTATCCATTGTTGACACTCATTGACATATTTCAAATTGTTAAAATGTCAGCTTAACTTTAAATAACTTCTAGAAATTTTCTTTAAAAATAGCTTTTGAAAGTCTTTTATTTTTTTTTGTGTGTTTTTTAATTGAAAATACAATTTTGAGGAAGGGGAAATATTTTTGTTTTTTTTTTGTTTTAAAATGTAGGGCTTGAGTGACACTTTGTCAAATGGAAGTGCATAGGGAAAAAGTTGTTCTGTAGTCTTGGGAAAGTTTTGAAACACTAGTTCTTCTTGCGGCGCCACGGTCAGAGATGGGCCTGGCTTGGACACATCAGGAAAAGCTTGGAATTCATCGAATGAATAAAATTCGGTTGAAATCTGAAGTGAAACGCTGTCATTGTAGATTTGTTCGTAGACATTTTGAAATCGGGACAAATCTAAAACTGAATTCAGACAAAAATATAATTTTTTGTTTTATAATTTGCGCGTGTAAAGTGGATTGTGAGCCCTTAAGTGTCCAGGTTCACAACACAGCACGGGCCGAAGGTATAGAGGCAGAGGAGGTACCTGTGCACATTGGCTTTAAATGTCTGTGAATCATAGTGTGTGGGAAATATTAGACTGGGAAGAGCATTTCATGTTCGTGTGGTGCGGCTGAAGAACGAGTCTCTGAACCTTACTGTGCGTCCGAAAGAGGGCTTAAAGGTTTATTGATGGGTATTCTTAGCGAGACGGGTATTGCGGGTGAATTTTTAAAGGGGAGGAATGCAATTGGCTAGTTCGCTTGAGCATCGTTGGTTGAAATAGCGATAAAACATTGATAAGCTGGAGACTGAGAAGTTTGGCCCAGATCCACCTCGGACTGTAGCGCCGCCGTTATTATTATTATAAGGTGGAGACATTACGTCGACCTTCGAGTGAGTCGATCGGCTTCGAAATATTATTGTCTCCTATGAGTTTCACCGCTCGCTGCTGTATTCTATCAAGTAGGTGCAGAGAGGTCTTGAGAGCGCCAGACCAGATATGTGCGTTATACTCAAGCTTGGGGCGAATGAAGCCCTTATAGATTGAAGCTAAATCAGAGGGAATGAAGTATTAATTTCATCGTTTTAGGAAACCTATTTCGCTGATTATTTTGAGATTGCTTGAGTGCCAGAAGACATGTTTTGGAAGCATTAAATTCCACTCTATTGTTTTTATATGTAATAATAATGGCGGCGCTACAGTCCGAGGTGGACCTGGACCTAGCTTCTCACCAACCATTCGTGTTGTGCGCGCTATTGTTCTCTTACGAGTGGAGGGGACCTACAGTTTAATGCCGACTCCGAACGGCGATTTTGAGAAGCTTTTTCTAGACAGTTATTGTCAGTGACTCGAAAGAGGTGGAGCCGCGAACAAATTTTTTGTCTGAACTTGGATTTGAACCTAGACTGTGAAAGTCAAATGCGCATGGGTCGGCGCACAAACCCACACGGCCACGGCGCCCACACTCTATTGTTTTTACCCAATTAAATATAGGTACTGTCAAGGTCGAAATTTAATGTGCTTAACATACGCTCCCGTTCCGATTCTACGGCCGAAGAGCAGGAACGTGAAGTCTGGAACGAATTTGAAGAGCTAAGGGTGCTGTCATCAGCGAAGGAGAATTGGATTAGAAGTAGCAGACAGGAGATCATTTATAAAAATGACAAAGAGTATCGGAGACAAAACAGAACCCTGGGGAACACCAGCATTAATATGGTGAGAATCAGACTTGAACCCATCCAAAACAACATGAATTGAACGGTTTAAATTAATTTTCAAACATCGATTTCCACCATTCATTTCACAATGAAATGCAACTACATACATCTACCTCAAGAGTCAATTTTAAACTTGAACGGCGTCCTACTTGGCCAAATTCCATTTCACGAAGTCCGAGTTTATGTGCACAATTTGATTTTCTTTTTCTTCTGATTGTCTTACAGTCTGGTGCGGACTTGGAACTAGCTTCTACAGCAACCACTCGTGTTTATACCCATATCGCAACATCGCGTTCGCGTGTAGTGATTGCACAAAATTTGATAGAAATCTCTACGCGGATGACATTGACTTGATCGAGCAAACCTTACAAGGCGTCAGTGTGAAGCTGGTATTGAAACGGAAGCTGCGGACAAAACACAGAGAAACAGTCCATGTCAACGATAATTTGAACAACACGTCGGATACTCTATACTTCGAGATGATCAAAGACTTTGTCTACCACAGTTTACAGTTCACACAGTTTGTTAAAAAGAAACTTGTACTTGGTCCACCCTGTACTGTTTGAGCATTGTCAATGAATCGAAAGAGGGTTGAAATTTGTGCTGGGAATTCAATAAGCTTTACAACAGCAAAGGCCTAGTTAAGGACCTATTAAACATGCAGCCAATGTAGAGCGTAGGGGCTGAAAAAAAATGTCTACTCAATCCCAAAGGCACAACTCAGCAAGGGACACATTGTTGACTGCGGTGGCGCGGAGAGTTTGAAGAGGACCTTAACTAACAAGGCGCGTGTCACCGGAAATTTTGAACAAAAAATTTGTGTTAGCTCTAGAAACTTGTCTGTCCAGGCCTAAGATCACAACGCAAGATGACGTCAATTCTTTTTAAAAATCAGTGACAATCTCAACTTTCTTCTTAAGAACAACTAGCTCACTTCAATCAAAAGACATTTTAATTAGGTTATTGCGTGTGTGGTGATGTTTGAGTTTGTGTCGTTATCAGGCTATTTTAATTTCAAAAAGTTAACCGATGTCAGTGCCACAATCAAGGGGTAAGTGACCGATATTGAAGAAGCATGAGGAAGGTCATGGAACAACTGTGTTAACGCACGAAGAAAAATCAAAAAAATCACTCCGATGTCGAGCATGAAACACGTCGTAATGACAGCGATTCAAAAGCTCACCGAAAAAAAGCCTTCAAGCTTATTCATTTGGAATAAAAATTTAGGAAAGATAGTCATTGTCAGGGATTAACTGGCTTACGTCAAATCATAAGTATTTGTCTATTTTACACGATCACTTGATGAATTGTCATGAGTTCCGCGCACAAGGACGAAGACAATTCGCTGGTTATCAAAAAGTTTTTATTTCCTCATCTGAACCCTGTCACGTATCAAAATAAACAATCGACTTCAGGTGACCAGACATGAGATTAAGGTCGTTATCAATCTGAAAAAAGTTCAGTTTCTCTCCATTAAATTAATTACTTTTTATAGCCCGAGTGTTTCTCTCACTCGAATGCGAATTTTTAAGTTGGTTTCCTTTTCGTTTCCAAAGTCTAGACACAAAAATCAAACACACATTCACCAGAACTGACCACTTAACAAAAACGATTCACAAAACTACACCCGTCTTGTCTTATCTTTGGCGTGCTGCTCATTCAATTATCAGCGCTCGTCGAAGCATAAGTGAAATATAAAATATTCTTGATCGTAATTCACACAAAGATTGAGAGCAAACCAATGAAACGATGGGGATTATCCCGGGAAACTGACGCGAAACAACCGACAGAGTGGCGTTACTGGAAGTTCCTTATCTTTTGCCTGTGGTCTCAAACAAAAGGGCTAGAGGCTTGTTTAGTCTCCCCTCTCTAGCTCTCTTCTTCACCCACAGGGGGACACATAAAATGCCTTGAGAATGTAGTACAGAACCCGATTTTATTTAATAGCAATCCATCAGCGTTATTTCACTCGACAATTTTGCGATTACGCGCATGATCTTCCCCTTCATCGCTCCTAAGCATGGCTGACAAGAGTGTCAGAGTAAGCTGTTGTATACAGCATTGTGCCAAAACTGATAAGATAAGAGGAATCTTATGAAAATTGATTTTATAATCAATTTAATGAATGACTGAGAAACGGAATCAACTGGATTGGTCAAGATGACATGACGCGTGTGTGAGAAGGAGCGTAATCAATTGGCGGAGGCATACAAGCAAGAATTCGTAACCTAATTTCAGGCATTCTTTTGTAAATATTTATACGCACGACAAATATTTCTCAAGTAGAGTGCCTATCTTTTCGACTGATAACCAGGGAATAGCCACAACAAGAAGATGTTAACGCGGAATTTATGATTTGGCGGATGGATTGTGACACAAATGATTTTGTTGAGCTTCAAAATCAAGCTGTGTTTGGTCGAATTATTTTTAGTTCATTGCCTTGTAACCGATATCTCGTTTTTTTTTACCGATTTTTGACATCTAATCTAATCAATAAACAGAAAGGCCAATACTCTTGTGTAGGGCTCTCTATACTGGTGACTCAGTAAAACTTAAAAAGGCGAGAGAGAGAGAAGACGAAATTGCCTTAATTGATAGGCATGTCATTTTTGTAACGATGGCCAAAAGGGTTACTTTGATATCGGTTCGAAATAGACTGGTGACACGTTTGTGGTCCCTCAGCTAAGATCTTCGGACGAGGCGATGTTTGTCGTACCATCTGATTGGTGATCAAACTATTGTACCCTGACCTAGATTGAAGAAAATAATATGGGAAGAAAACCAAATCATCGGTTATTTTGACACTGACAGCTGTTTCCCGGTCGAAATCTTGACAGAAAGTCAGTATCATACCTCCGCGGAACGAAATGAGTCGTTTTACACTTGAACAACGGGAAATATTGAAAACTTATTTTCCAAGTGAGTGCTGTGTGGCCAAAGCAGTGCATTTTTTAAAAAGAAATTTTGGCCGAAATGAAGCACCCACGACGACACGCGATTGCTGTACGCAAGTTTGTGCAAAAAGTTCGTGAAACTGGTATGATAGTGGACAACACTAATGGTCCCCGTCGTCGTACGGTGCGCACAGGTGAGAATGTGGTTGCTGTAGCTGAGAGCGTGAGACTCATTTTACAAACATCAACTCGACATCGATCTCAACTCAACAGCTCAACATTTCACGCACTAGCCTGAGGAGAATTCTGCACAAAGATCTCGGATTACTCCCGTACAAGGTCCAATTGACTCAGCAATTGAAGGTGCGTGACCATCCGCTTCGTTATCGCTTTGCAGTTTGAACCTTAGAGCACCTTGAATTCGACGACGATTTTGGGCGAAAAATCATCTTTTCTGATGAGCGTCTGCGCATTTTCATCTCGGCGTCTGCGGTAACAAACGAAATTGACGTATCTGGGGCTCGGAAAACCAGCACGTTATCGAGAGACCAATGCATCCACAGAGAGTGTGAGTTTGGTGGCGATTGTGGAGTGCTGATCATTGGATCATTTTTCTTCGAAAATTCGTTTCGTTTCGGCCAACGGCGTTACAGAACCATATTAACCGACTGTTTTTTACTGAAATTGAAGACATGGATTTGGACCATCCCTGGTTCATGCAGGATGACGCGCCATGCTACACAGTCCATTCCACAATCAGCCGTCTTGGCGATGTCAATTGGCCGCCTCGGCGCTGCGATTTAACCCCTTTGGACTTTTTTTGTGGGGAACTGTGAAGGACCGATGTTATGTCAACAATCCGGAAACGATTCAAGCATTTAAGGCCAATACCATCCAAGCAATCTGTGGGCTACGATCTGAAACCATCAACAAGATCTTAGAAAATTGGGGCGACAGAATGCGCTGCTGCCAGGCCTACCAAAGCAGCCTCTTGAACGACATTGAATTTCATAATTAATGGGAATGTCTGTTCTTACTAACAGACCCATAACACATGGAAAAAATTTAATTTTGTTAATTTTATTGTATTTTAAAAAAGAAACGTATATTTGGCCCGCTTTGTATTTATATAGATTATAACCGCCTAGAAAAAGCTTCTCAATTTCGCTGTTTGGAGTCGGCATTTAAGTGTGGGACCTGCACCTACACCTACACCTCCACTTGTAAGAGCAATAGCACGCAGAACAAGAGTGGTTGCTAAAGAAGCCAGGCCCAAATCCATTTTGGACTGTAGCGCCACAATTTTTATGTCATCTGTTATCACTTCCAATATAAACATGACCTGAAGTGAATGAACGCCAAGGGTCTAAGTCGTTCCAAAAGAGCCTTGGTACTTGCGTGTTTGTGCATAACGACGTAAGTTTTCTAAGACATTTTCTTAAGGTGGACATTTACAAGTATAGTAACGTCGCTAAATGATGCAGTAGGGCTGGATTTGAAATACCGTTTTCTAATGAGATATTTATTTTTTTTAAGGAGGAATAGATAGAACAAGGCTTCGAAGCAAAAATACATCAAATGTTTTCCACTTAACAGTGTCTGAGGCATACTCAAGCAAAAATCGATTTCAGTGAATTTCGTTTTTGATACCAGAGACTGCTTGTATGTAATCGATAAGCGCAAGAGGTCTTAGGATTGATACACGCTTCGGATTAATTGCCTACTATGTGTCCACCATGCCATGTGTACACTTTTGCAATGTTGTACCCAGGTAGGTAGGTAGGTAAGGTAGGTAAAAGTGGCGGTGGACATACAGATCCTGTTTTCGCACCCAATTAGCGCCATGAAAGCGCCGTTTTGATACCACATCCTATGGGATACCTAATTTGTGAGATGGGGGTGAAAAAGAATGTGTATTCACTCAGTTAGCCTAATTTTGAAACCACTTCGTGGAATTTATGAAGGCTAGTAGACTGTGAATGTTTGCTTCTAAGAGATTATTAGGGGTGTTGAAGAAGGCTTTGCCCAGAGTGTGTTGTCTGACTCTAGCTAGAGCCGGACATTTGCACAGAAAGTGCTCGGGTGTTTCTGGCTCAGTTTCCACCCGGCAGCTACGGCAGTGCGAGTTAAATGGTATGCCTAGTCTTTCAGCATGACTGCCAACAACCCAGTGTCCAGTGCAGACCGCTGTGATTATGGATATATTTCTTCTACTGTTGTTAAGCAGGTCTTTTGATTTCTTTTGGTTGTAGTTGGGCCATAAGCTTCTGGATAGGACACATGTTTCCAGCTTGGTCCATCTTTCGTTGGCGATCTTGAGGGAGTGATTGTAGATGGTGTTTTTTACGAAGCCTAGTGGAGCCTGGATTTGTTCTACAACGAGACTATCGAGTTTGGATACTTGTCTGGCTAGCTCGTCTGCTGCTTTGTTTCCTATTATACCCGTGTGCCCTGAGGGAACCCAGATCAAAGAGACCGGGCTCCGTTCACCCATAATGGATAGTTCCTTGCAGTAGCAATCCACTAGTTTTGACGTTGTGGTTATGGATGTTAGAGCCTTGAAAGCAGCTTGACTATCTGAAAAGATTGCTATCCGCTGTGCTGGTTCTGTTTTGTTTTTAATTTCAAGACACGCATCATATATTGCAAGCACTTCTGCCTGAAAAATGCTTGCAAAGCTTGGTAGCTTGAGTGACTTTGATATCTTGAGGGCTTCGGAGAAGATTCCAGCGCCCACACCAGAGTCCATCTTCGAACCGTCTGTGAAGATGGCTATGTCATGGTTTTGGATGACTCTATCGCTTTTCCACTCAGTTCTGGTTGGAAAGTATGCCCTATAGTTTTTATTGAAATTTAGTTTTGGGATAAGGTAGTCAGTATGACTCAGTATCGCCTGTTGTGGTAGTGAGTTAAGGATGTTACCATGTCCATAAGTTCTGCTATTCCAGCAGAGTCTAAGTGCACTGCATGTGGCCATGAACGTTGTGTGTAGAAGCCATGAACGTTGCGGGTAGAAGCTGCAAAATGACTGTAAGCGCATCTGTGGCAGTCGTTCTTAGGGCGCCAGTGACACCTATACATGTAGTACCTTGTTTAGTTTTGTAATATTGTACGCTTTGGCTAAAGCTGGCCACCAGACTAAGGAGCCGTAGGTGAGAATAGGACGTATTACTGCAGTATACATCCAAAGTGTTATCTTCGGTCGAAGTCCCCAGCTTTTGCCAAGAGTTTTGTTGCAAGCGTATAAGGCTATGCATGCCTTTTTAACTCTTTGCTCTATGTTAGTTTTCCAATTTAGTTTTGGGTCAAGAATAGTGCCTAAGTACCTGGCAGTTGAAGACAGAGTGAGGGTTTGATTGGCTAGTCTAGGAAGAAAAAAGTTTGGTATTTTGGTTTTTGTCGTAAAAAGCATCAGATCGGTTTTGCTTGGGTTCGTGTTTAGGCCACAACTGGTAGCCCACCTATTAACCTTTTGCAACGCCCCTCCATGATTTCACTAATCACTGAGAGAAACTGGCCGATACTAAAATCACAACGTCGTCTGCATACGCAACAACTTTGATTCCTTCCCGGTCTAGTTCTTCTAATAGGTTGTTAATGTTGTACCCAAATTAGCAAATTTTTGGAAGTGTTTCTGAATATTGAATACAATTTCTTCTCATTCAGCAGTAGCTTTACTGTTAAATAGCAAATAATTGATCATTAGTTTAACTTTCCTCCAAACAGGCGACCCATGTACAGTTAACATTTCACATTTTATGAATTCTTGTCTTCGAAGAGCACCGTAAACGAGAATTCAAACGTAAGTGCATACAAATTTTCGCACGATGGTGTGTGAATTTTTGAAACATTGACAATAGTTCTTCTTTGCCATTTCTAGCAGCGATCCGCGAAAACTCTCACCACCGGCACCGCCTTCAGTCAATCGCGCTTGAACATCTCAAATATCATAATCCAATGTAGACAGACTTCATTCACACTTCCGTTTAAATATAGATTTGATTACTTAGGTGGCAAGCTCATCAATTGTTTGCGGGGTAAATTTAATGGATTTCTTCACAAGAAGTTCTTACGTGTGCGTTGGCATGACTTGATGCAAAAAGCAAAAAAAAAAATAGAGTTAGAGGCCAGTCAGTCTCTGCGGAGATTCTATCGCGGTGTGGATAGAGTTTTATGAGCAACATAAAAGTTTCTGCTTAATGGCCGCCTGCACAGACAGGTGAAATTGGATTGAAGATAATACAAGAGCGGGTGGGGAGAAGACATAAAATGACCCACCGCTGGAATCGGCTTTATTATGAAATTATATCTAGAATCATCTGATAACGTCATGCGAATGTGATAATCATGAGAACACATACGTGAAAGAGTGGAAATGAAACGTTTTTTGTGGCAGTTTACTATTGATGAAAATAAAATGGGGAACTTAAATGAGAGCATAAAAGTTAAACTTTGGAAAATGCGTGTTTTTTTTTAATATAGGTCGTGTTACTCCTTTGGTGCTACACTGCGTGATGGACCTGGGCTTACAATATCTATATTCGACAAAAAGAGGCAAGTCTAATGTATTTTCCACTTCGTGACCTCATGTCAATCGATAGAGATTGTATATCTCTCAAAAAGAAAAGGAAGGGTCCCAAATATTTTTTGCGTAGAATTTCATATACTTTACTGATGTAGCATTGTGATAAGAGGCCCTCATTTTCGCTTAAGGTCCACGGTTTAATCCCGGACACATCATTCCGATCATCTACATTTTTTTTGAGTCAATTTAGGGCGCCTCCGCTTGTGAGAGGACAGTAGTATGCACAACAAGAGCGGTTGCTGTAAAAGCTAAACCCAAGTCCACAATGGACTGTATTGCTATTCAACGAAGAAGAGTGATGCAGTCTAACCACAAGAATCTCAGCCGAGACAACCAACAGAGAATTAATCATAGAGAGCTGTCAAACGTATAATGCATAAAACTAAATCTAAAGACAATATATTCTTACAAGCTAACTCCTATCTCACACAGCGAAAACCGCCGCGTGTTTAAGTCTGCCACTCTATTGTACAACGGCATCAAACAATGCTAACTGTGCTGTCAGAACTGCTGATTATGTCATCAATCTATGAAGGGCATACGCTTAGTGGCAAATTATGACTACCATGAGCGTCCAGACAAAATTGGAATGTTGTTGATTGATGTTGTATACCGTTGACAAACAGAATTGACCCAACCTTTGAATGTCAACTTAGTTGAGAAGATTTTTCATAACAGTGAGTCGCAAAAAGTGTTGCCGGAAAATTTAGATTGGCCCAGTCGACTTTCTTTCGAAAAAGCCGCATTGAAAAGCATTAAGTTTTGTCGCCTGGGATGCGCCTCTTCAAACATCGTCAATCAAGATTTCACCCTTATCGCGGTTGAGGTTTAAAGTGCATGTGGTGTGCATGACTGTTTGCACATACAACGTTTTTAACTCTTTAACAAAAATTTGCTCTTATCCAAATTCATGCCGTTTGGCATGGTGTTTGAAGAGTTTTTAAGAACATCAACAGCAGTTATATTCTCGACTAAACTTCTACATCTTCAGGTATCCCGTTGTTGACTCTCGAAGTGAGCGGTAAAAATCGGCACCGATTGTGTAAAACTACCGGCCGGTTATTTGTCAAGCAAATCAACTCAATTCTTCCGTGATCTAATCGATAATATCCATGATTTGTGCTCCGCCTTTGTTTACCTCCCAAATGTCAAAGTCACAATGACATAAGGCGCAATTTGCGAAAAAGAGAACATCTCACGTCAGAGCACTGACCCTTGCGCAACCTTTTCTAAGATAATGACGTTGTGCCGTCTTCAATAATTTGTCGCCGCAAATATTGTCTCGTTTTAGTTTTTCTGCTTGTCAGCCCTGAATCTTTCAACTGAACTAGAAAAAGGAGACGCTCTACACTTTGTACATTCTCTTTTCATTTGATCAAACATCTTAACATTGCAAACAGACGCGTGATATGTACGAAATCCTAATGACATGTGCGCCAGAAAACATTAAAAAAAAAAAGCAAAAACAAAAATTGGGACAAAGCAAACTAACGACACGCAAAGAAGATTCATGCTCGCGCTAGAATCCTATCTCTCAGTGTGTACTGTGCTTGTGCGTGACATAAACAAGAAAATGATAGTGGGTGCTGCAGACACAGATCTTTCAGCTTGATCTATAAAATTTAAATTAAGTAACTTTTGCTGATGCCCGAGATAATTTTGGCGGTCTTTCAGGTCTAATGACACCCGGTGAATGTCTTCGGCAGATATTTTTAAGATGAATCTCTGGGTCTTTATCTAACAGAGGAGCAGAGAATTTCGAACAAAAGAATTCACCATTTGGTGTTTCGCCGAGTGTGTGAATTGGTTCTTTTTTCGTATCGAACAATTAATTAACAACTTCAAATCGAAGTATCAATCACATTAATCTGTTAGGATTCATTAGCATTCTAAGTGGAAGCGAAATGCTTTGACCTTGAATATGAAATCAAAGTCCATCCTGTGATGAGTTTTGGAGAGGGGCCGGGGGGATATCCATGGAGAAAGGAAAATGGAACACGCAAAATGGCGTGTTGGGTTTCAAACATCTGTTGTGTTAGACGTAAATGACATGCTTCTGAAGTAGTCATTAAAAAGTTTCGGAACTGTTGCCCTTTCATGTGTACAAAAGTTTGAAGAGGATAGAATCAAGAACCAAGGTGAAGAACGCGACATAACTTTGCTTGTACTGGTCGCTTCAATGTCAAAGTAAAAAATGATTGGATTGAGTGTGAAGTTTGATGGGCATTACCCTCGGTTTGTCACAATTGTTTAGGAAGTCAGGTATCTTCGACTCTGAGCCTGTGGGACAACGCAACAGAGGACGTCCACGAACAAGGTGGCGCACACAAGTCGAGGGAGACCTCGGCCGGCTTGGTGTGCGAAACTGGAGACAGCTGGCGAAAGATCGTGCTGGCTGGAGAGGCATGTTGAGTGAGGCCCAGGTCCACCTCGGACTGTAGCGAAGAAGTAAGTAAGGTATCAGCTGTTCAAATGAAGATTGTTGCCGCAAAATATGCTTAAAAAAATTAAATGTTGATCGTTACAGATTTATAAAAGAATCTCCTAATGATATGTGACGTGTAATAATAATAATAATGGCGGCGCTACAGTCCGAGGTGGACCTGGGCCTAGCTTCTCACCAACCAACTCGTGTTGTGCGTGCTATTGTTCTCGCACAACGAGTGGAGGGGACCTACAGTTTAATGCCGACTCCGAACGGTGATTTCGAAAAGCTTTTTCTAGACAGTTATACTCTTTGAGCATTGTCAATGAGCCGAAAGAGGTGGAGCCGTGAAAAAATTTTAGGTGATTTTTTGGGAACGTGAAGTGTAATGCATCAATGAATTAATGCTGCCTATTATTCAAATTGTTTTCCAAGTGATCCCACTCTGATCCTGTGTGATAATGCAACAGAAGACGTCCACTTTTGGAGAGACTTGTTAGATGAGTCCCTAGTCCATCCCGAAGTGTAACGATGGGTTATCTAGTGTTTTTTTTTATAAATCATAGGTTATTTTAACACTGACAGCTGTTTCCCGCTCGAAATCTTGACAGAAAGTCAGTATCATACCTCCGCGGAACGAAATGAGTCGCTTTACGCTTGAACAACGTTGGGAAATATTGAAAACTTATTTCCAAAGTGAATGCTGTGTAGCCCAAACAGTGCGTCTTTTGAAAATAAGTTTTGGCCGAAATGAAGCACCCACCGCGACTGCTGTACACAAGTCTGTGCAAAAAGTTCGTGAGACTGGTATGTTAGTGGACAACACTAATGGTCCCCGTGTGCGCACCACAGATGAGAATGTGGCTGCTGTGGCCGAGAGTGTGAGATTCAATTCACGAACATCAACTCGCCATCGATTTCAACATTTTACATTTCACGCACGGATTATTCGCATCCGCCCCGTTATAGCTTCGCAGTTTAGGCCTTGGAGCAGCTTGAATTGGACAACGATTTTGGGCGAAAAAATCATCTTTTCTGATGAGGCGCATTTTCATCTTGGCGGTTACGTTAACAAACAAAATTGACCCATCTAGAGGTCGGAAAACGGAAAACCCGCACGTCATGGTCGAGAAGGCAATGCATCCACAGAGTGCGAGTTTGGTGCGTATTGTGGGGTGGGGGCATCATTGGACCATTTTTCTTCGAAAATTAGGCTGGGAACATCGTTTCAGTCAACGGTGGGCGTTGCAGAACAATGTTAACCATTTTTTTTTACTGAAATTGAAGACATGGATTTTGTTCATGCAAGATGGCGCGCCATGCCACACAACCCATGTCACAATCAATCTTTTGCGCACCAAATTCCAAAATCGTGTTATCAGGCGTCTTGGCGATAATTGGCTTTTTTGTGGGAAACTGCGAAGGACCGATATTATGCCAACATCAATCCGGAAACGATTCAATCACTTAAGGCCAATATCATCCAAGCAATCTGTGGGCTACAGCCTGAAACCATCAACAAGGTCTTGGAAAATTGGGGTGACGGAATGCGCCACTGCGAAGCCAGCCGAAGCAGACTCTTGAACGACGTTGAATTTCATAATTGATGGGAATGTCTGTTGGACTAATAGAGACATAATACATGGAAACAATTTAATTTTGTTCATTTTATTCCATTTTTAAAAATAAACTTTTATTTGGCCCACCCTGTACAAGTCAGTGTAAACGAACTTCATCATCTTAATTTTAGTTAATTTCTTTAGATCAACTGCGTCCTCGACCCTTGGCACTTAGCCTACCTAACCGACAGTCCACTGTTTATTTCCCTTCTTCTGGGAATCTCTTTAGGGAAAATACCTCACTCCTTAAGTACTTAATTCCATAGTAAATTATTCAAACAACTTCAGTGCATTATATCGAACATAGAGTCACTATTGGCAGACACTCTTTCTTTGAACTCAAGAGGAAGAATTTAGTAAAAGAGCCGTTCGTCACCACCATAGAATGCCATAGAATCTAAGCCCTAGTCCACGTCGAACTGTGGCGCCAAAATATTTTTAAATATTAAAGCAATTTAGTGTATGATGATTACGGCCCAGGCGGTCCCTGATCTGTCACATAAGTGTCACAATTTTGTAAAAAAAAAAAAAAAGGTTACGTATACGCCCCGGTATTTATTATTTTTTATTGTCTTCACGAGACGCGCGAGATTTACATATGTAACGTTAAAAATGCAAATTTACAATCATAGAGTCAGGCCTTCTTCAAAAAATATTCATATCTTCTTAACCGATGAAAGGGGCTTGTCGCTTTAATTAGACAACGATCGGCGATGTTTCCATTATACTCTTGACATATTGTCAGTCGAGACTTTGACATTTCTTACTTTACTTTTATTTTATTTATTAATTGTTGTACAGTTTTCCTTTTTACAGGTCACCTAGAAAATTAAGAGCAAAAAAAATGAATCGAAATGGCGGCAAAATTCCGAACAACCAGCAAAATTACAGTTTATTTGCATTGGGCGCGTTCAGCCCAAACTCAAAATTCTAGTACACTAAGAGCTGCTTGCCACTCCACTACAATTCCTTCCTTCTCTCTTCTAGACGATACTACAAGACCAAAGAACACATAAAAGCTCATAAAATTCCGGTCATAGCACCCTTCTTTGACTGAATTAGTTCAATTTCGTTAAATTTACCTCGCACCACCACTTCAAGCGAATCCCTTAACTCACTTACGCAAGAAACGTCATTTAATCCAAAAATAAACACCATTTGACTGTAATCAACTATCATTTAAAAGCGTCCTGCTGTGAACCTCCATGTGGTCTATTAATTCAATCCACCAAATTAAAACCCATTGAAATGACACACCCTCCAAGACACACGAATATGAGAATACGAAACTGTCTCCGAATGAAGATGGATCCCGAAGACACGAACGTACATACACGTCCATCAATTTGAGTTCCTAATTAAACGTACAATTGCTTGAGTGTATTGATTGATTCTCTCCACATGCCGTCGTTGTTATTAGACTTCAATCAAATCGAACAAACCCCCTGACAATGATGCCAGTTATATGTCATACGCAACAACAAACGACTGTTGACATTTTGCGAAGCAATTTGCAACAAAATTGGCCAAATTGAATTGTTTATATAGACCATGTGTGTCCATTTAGTGTCGGTTACAAAATTCACATAAACCTACTGAAATTCGATTGCGGATAATGATCGTTATTGCTATTGACAAACGAACACGCATCACACATCAAGTGACAGTTGACTTTCGCTAAGTCAATGTCTTGGCGGTAAGTTTAGATGTCGGCTTTACTTATTTGGAGCAACAGAATTTCCGGATTTCGATGCTAATTATGCATGAGAACACACCCTCTTTTGGAAGACGTCTGACATCTGAGTGTGCTGGGCGAGTTTTGTTGCTGGATTCGATAAAACTATCGAGAGTTATGTCAGCGAAGACATTAATGAGAATGCTTCCTGGATTGGATCACCCTTTTCGTGTTTTGCTACAGGTGTTGTCTATAAATAGCGATCTGGCATTTGGCATACGATTACACTTTTGTTTACATGATCTTGAAAACATTTGGGAATTCTGACAGAAATTTGAATATAAGCTGGGGTTAAGCTGAGTGACAGGTAAGTACTTGCATCAATTTGGGATAGGTTTAGAGAAATTGATTTACAAATAAAATTTTAATTGACATTTGGTATTTTTCAAAATTGGTAGGGATCAAGCAATCACAGAAGTTGGGGCCTAGCCTGTACTTTCGATTCAAATAGTTTAGAAAGGGTTTCTTGGCGGTTATGGTGACGTGGGTATATACATAGGTCAAGCGTCACCATTCCTGAAACCCCTGGGATGGTAGGTAATGAACGATTAAAGAAATAAACTATGAGAAAATTCATAAGAAAGGAGACCCTGCTCCAATTTAATGGGTAACTCTCATAAACACCGCACAGGAAAGACATTACTCTGCCATCTTGTATGAGCGCCTGAAGGAAAGGTTAGGTTAGAGGACTGCTAGTGAATTCACCAGCACACTTAGATCATGTTGGTCCATTGTGATACCCACAGATTAATACCACTGATCGACCGCTCCAGTGATAGTGTCGTTAATTTGATCCCAACGACAAATAATAACTGGACCAGATTTGAAAAACCGGATAAAAGCATATTAACTTTGCTTTCACTTGGATTCGAACCTGGGACCCTCTAACTTAGGCCAGGCACTTGACCAAATGCGCCATTCAGTGGTTTTGTGAGCGCCTGAAACTGTTCGCGAATAATGTGATAGATCCTTATCAGTGCGGTTCCAGGCCGAGGTAAGTCAACCATTGAACAAATCATCCCACTACGGCAGATCCCAGAAAAAACCCAAGAAATGCATTTCGACACTAACCATCTATTCGCCGATTTCAAGGCCGCATATGACAGCGTGAATAACGACGAACTACACAGCGCCATGCCTAGTTTTGATATTCCTTCCAAACTCGTCAGGTGATTCAGGATGACGATGGAGAACTCTCGCTGCTCCACCAAAGTCGGTTACGAACTCTCCAATGTCAAAAAAGGGTTTTCAACATGAGAATTTTTCAGCATAATCATTAGAATATCGTGCAAAACTCACTGACCAACATAAGAGGTACGATCTTCAAAAATTGCGTACAGCTACTAACATACGCGGACGACTTGGACGTGATAAGTCGAACACAGCGAGCCGTCCGCGGCAGTGGAACAACCCAATCTAGGACGCCCACGAAACGGAGCCATGGAGACACATGCGTCTGCATTTAGCCTCTTCCTTCGAACTCCTACTCTCACATCCTCGTGATAAAATTTGGAAAACGAGAACACTCAACAAAAGATGGGGTAAGCAACAATCGTGGGCCGTCGTTTTCCTGCTGCAAACCGAAGGTAGGGTGAGTTTTGATCCGGGTTCATCTTCTTTTAGGATGAGGGCGGAGGAGGTGCATAGCTGGCGGCATCCAGACACTAATAAGCAAGGCCTACCTGGTCCACAATCCTTTTAGAGCTCATATACAGAGCCCATACCTAAAAGAATTCTTTCAAAGTTGGGTCGGGACCCTGGAAAAAAAAAAAAAACAAAAAAAAGAGGTGAAGGGTGAACCCTCTTTCTTAAAGTCAACGACAGGGCTCGCAGCCTCGCTAACAGAACCCTAACAACACCGAGTACCTCCGGGCCCCTTGTCCAGGGGCTAAGGAAATGAATCTTGCATCCCTAATGGGGTTTAAAAGCGGGACTATCTTCCTCACAACGTAGAAAAAATGTTGTTCAACAACGAATTTGCTCCTCAACCAACTTGGTGTGCGATGTTGAAAACAGCTGGCGAAAGATCATGCTAGCTGGAGGACTTGGTTAGTTGAGACCCAGATCTTTAGCTGTAGCTCCAGAAGAATAATAAAAAGGAAAAGGTAAACACTGCAGAACTACGAAGCGGGTATGGAGAACTCTACATTTTCTCCAATCGCCAAAATTAACGGCAAGAAATATCACGAGGTACACTCTGGGATTTTATTCGGTCGATAAAATCTCTTATTTCGGCCATTTAGATTGTCTCAATTTGACCCCAAAAAACTGCTTTTGAACTTTTGCAAGTCTAGCAAACACAAGACTTTTGGGTCTGTTCGATAAGTTAACAATTTGTTGTAAAAATTCATGCGCAGGGAACGAGAAATGTATCGACACTGGCGACGCTAAACTCTTCACAGCTCAATTAAAATAAAAAAAACTTAAGTCCAAACAAACGAAATCAATAGCCACACCAATTGTTTTTGTTAAAAAAAACGATTGCCTTAAAAATCGGGTGAAATATTGTCTTTAATAAAAACATAATTTGATGTCATTATTGTTTATATACGTACTCCGTCAATCCGGTTCCGCGACTGGTTCGAATATACCACAATCTAGAAGTCAAGCTGTCCAACCACTTCAACCGGGGAATGAAGACGTCAGCCGTCATGAACTTATAGCAATTTGCATTGACTGCAAAGTCTAACATCAGTTTTGAACGCTTGTAGACCAATGATCCCATCCGCCCAGAAAGAAAACTAATCAGTGAATTTTTATGGATTTAAACGAATTTCTTTCCTGAATGGACGAATAGAACAATGATTTTTGGAATAAGTGTTACAATTTGCGAACATTGTTTCGGTAAAAATTACCTGTCAAAGTGAATGCGACTGGAAAAATGCTGCCAAATCGACAAAAATCTCTCTTCGAAAATAAAGGCATTTAATACTGTGTACTAAACATGTTTTTATTTTATCCATCTAGTCACTAACTTTTAGACAATTTTTATACAAAACTAACCGAGTGCGAGTGAAATACAGTGGACTCTCCCTAAGTCGAACTATCCCTGAGACGAATTTTTCTCTAACTCGAATTTTTTCACCATATTTTTTTGACATCCCCCTCAATTTTCCATACAAAAAAACTATCCTCTAAGTCGAACTCCCTCTAACTCCAACTAATTTTGATATCCTGAGAAGATTCAACTTAGAGAGAGTCCACTGTATTTGTATAGCTCCATTCACATATGTTAAGTTGTGCCCTCAAAAAAAAAGTCGCTTCATGTTTTTTGTCATTATTTGAATACAGTGTGAACGAAAAGTGCAAGCCGCCAAGTCAATTTTGAAGCTCGATTTTAGAAACACCTTGGGAATATGTTTCGAATGATTGCCTGTTACAAGGAAAAGAATCATTTAATAAGTCCACTTACAGACTTCCATGAGATTACATACAATTTGTTTGACAATCATGCCACCTGTCACATGGCATGGGATGTTCTTTTCCCTCAACAAATGACTGAAATATTAATAGAAACGTCAACAAAAACAAATCACTTCAATTCAATTCTCAAAAGTAACATCGTCATCATGAATAATTCAATTATTTTTCAGTACATCAATTGAGACGAATCATTTACAGTATTGCATCATGTCAAATATTGAAATTAAAACATTTGACGTCACACACCGCAGAGCAGAGCAGAGCGCACAGCGATTGTGCTGAATGTGTGTTCATTGATTAGATTCTCCTCTTTCTTCACACATCACTTAGTCGGAGAGTTTGTCTCGTCTTCGTTTTGGGGTTTAGTATTTTTGTTAAAACTGAAAAAAATGTGTTTTCCTTCCTTTGTCTTCGATTGGTAATTATTTCTAATTTATAGAAAATGACGAAGCAGACGGACAAAAAGAAGAGAATACAAAATTTGTGTTCGTTCTTGTTGTCTTGACGCCATTGCCCATTGCCGCCATTTAATTTTGCGCGCCGCACAACACAATTAGGAAGCAATAACAGCAACAGGAGCAACAGAGCATTTTGTAAATAGAATTTATAATAAATTCTAGGCAAATGCATGTGTGTGGGGGTTTTTTTTTACTTGTTAAGTATGAAGTGGGGGGAAAACCATGCGCCATGCCAACACACTTTTGATGATATTCTTTGAACGAGAAAACAAAGAGAATTCCATTCCATGTGAGTGGATGGATTTTTTCGTTCCTTTTTTGTTTTTGTTTTGATTTTGAAAAGAATGTACAATTTTAGAAAAGTTTTCTCTTTGTTTGCCTTGATTCGGAAAACCTGTTTTTATGGTTAATTTTTAGCCAATTCATGCATCAGGAAATCATGAGATTTTCAATTTCACATGATCAACGATGTATATATTTTTTTGAGAAAAAGAACAGATCTTTTGTCAGCGTTGTACGAAATTCGAAAAAAGACCTTGAAGTAAATGGAAACGGAATTGTGCTTTAAATTTTTTGTTAGAGAAACTGCCATAGACTTCTATCGGGGTTGATATAAAACGATATTTGACGAAGAATATTGCTGCTTCTACAGTTTGCTCAAACAGAGCTAAAGCTTCTCTAACTCTGGAGACAAAGTTCATGTCTTTACCTGAGTTTCCAACAGGTTTTAGAGTCGTGAGAATTTTACACTGACTCCGAACAGTATTGTTTGACTTTCCATGAAGGCCTGCTCTAAGATAATTTTTAGTGAGCTTGGTAGAAGGATTGTCTTGGGATAAAAATTGTGTTTTTGCTCCCGTTAGGTTCTGGTTCCGTCAGTTCTGCTATACAGTGGTGTCCAAAATGATTGGTGCGCTATTAAAACTCGTGTAAATAAATTGTAGAACACAATTAAGACTCTTCTTCAATGAATTCTTCCCGTGAACTTTTCAAAAACTGCCTGCCGATGTCTGCTCCCAATATATTGAACTTTGACTCATCAGACTATAAGACATTTCACCAATTTGTAGCTGGCTATTTTAGGTGCTCTTTGGTAAAGAGTTTGACGATGTCGAGGAGTTAGGTTATGTTATATTGGTTTGACTAAGAAGTTACCACGGAACATTTTTGTGGGTTTTCTACCAGAACGTCCATTGTTATTAACCTCCTTCTTATGGTTGACGTGTTTACACCCAGCCTTTTCTTACTTGGTTCATGGCTCATTTTTATCAAGCCTCACAATTTGGCGATCGGTGTTAAATGTCGTTTCAGTTCTGTCTGCTTTAAGATTTGGTTACGATATTTTGGAAGCATCCTAATATTTTGCACACCACTGTATGCCCGAGTATCAATAAAACATTTTCTGGGCTTCTTTGAAAGAAAGAATCTGAATCTGAACCATAAGCGTAGTAGTCAACGAAAATACCCAAAACCGCTAAGGTGGACTCCATCACCATCTCAACCTGCTCAAGCAAATTTTTAATGCGGATACAAAGTCATAGCAGACGAAGGAAAGTCAGGCAGAAATTGCTTAAACTGACAGTCACAGATCAAACCCAAGCTTTCGTTTGCGTGGTAAAGAACGAAGAACGACTACTAGGCAGTTGTAAGAATGTCATTCAGGAAATATATGTTTAGTCAGGTCCAATAACAGAAAGTACCCACTTTCTGCGAAAAGGACCAACTATAATTTCCGGAAGAAAAATGAAGCACCCGAAGGAATGTGCAAAATTGACACACTGTGGCTACAGTTACCACTTCGTTCAGTTTCGATAAGTTCGTTCGCTTTTGCATACTTACGCTGGAGCAACATGAATCGCTTTCTGCGTCATTTGACAGCTGAATTCTCATTATGTTTCTCTAAGCAATTAAGGGTAATTTAAGAATGCTTCTCATTAGTTTTCTTTTAATTTTGACATAAGCTAAAGTTTTTGTACGACTATTATAGTTGTGGGCGCCGTGGCCGTGAGGGTTCGTGCGCCGACCCATGCGTATTAGACTTTCACAGTCTAGGTTCAAAACCAAGTTCAGACAAACAATTTTTCAAAAAAAAAAAATTGTTCGCGGCTCCACCTCTTTCGAGTCACTGACAATGCTCAAAGAGTATAACTGTCTAGAAAAAAAGCTTTTCAATCTCGCCGTTCGGAGTCGGCATTAAACTGTAGTTCCCCTCCACTCGTGAGAGAACAATAGCACGCACAACACGAGTTGGTTGGTGAGAAGCTAGGCCCAGGTCCACCTCGGACTGTAGCGCCGCCATTATTATTATTATTATTATAGTTGGTCCTTAAGTCGTGCTTAAAATGTATTGCCTCGATATAAGTATAGCTACTTTAATGTCGAAATAAGCTGACGTTGCTAGACGACTAGTGATCCCTAAGTCTAGATACATTTCTGCAACAGACTGCGTGTCAACTGCGCTAATTTTTGGCGTTTCCAGGTGAATAGATTTTTATTTTATGAAGACGTAAACTGTTTTAGATTAAATATGAAATACAGTCGACTCCCTCTAAGTCGAATTTCCCTTTAACTCGAATTTTTTCGCCATATTTATTTTGGCATTACCCTCATTTTCCATACAAAAACCATCCTTTAAGTCGAACTCCCTCTAACTCGAAGTAATTTTGACATCCCGTGAAAATTTGACTTAGAGGGAGTATATTGAATTGTATATATTAGAGCTATTTGTGTCAGCTACAAAGCTCATCTCCAGAGCAGCCTAATTTTTTGACATCTGTACTCACCTCATAAGTCTCAAAAATTAGCTTGAGAATAATATTTTAACGCAGTCGACAGAAGCCTTAGCCTCATTTGCACTTCAAGAAATGAGAGGTTTGGTAAAGTTTATAACGCGATTATCAACGTACAAAAATGTAAGATATATGGATGTCATCGTCCGTACGATTTTTGGATTCCAAATGCACCGAAATATAATCTGCAGGCAATTTGGACACCAGACTTTCGGAACAACTATCGAAATTTTGAAGACAGTCGCCGGTGAGCACATTATCTTTGGAAATGCATCTGTTGTGTTGTCTCCAAGATCGTGAACTGTTCTCTGTAGAAGTTGTAACTTATGTATACGAATGTGTTGAGCCCTGAAAATCAACATTTTGAAATCAGACTTCAAATGCTAAAAAAATTGCTCTTCTGACAACTGCAAATCAATGACCATAAGTATTATAAGGCTGTTATATGGCATAGGAATCATAGAATTTCAAAAATGCCACCATAAGCACCACAGAAATATCAAAAATGTCATCACGTTCGTATTTAAAGACGAATCAACTTAAAAACAAACACCCCCTTCTTTTTAGGAAAGGGATTAAATCAAAAATAAATGTAGCGAAAATCAGCCCCTCACAAAGAGGCAACATTTTATATTTCAAACAATAAAAAGACCTGTCTGACCTGAACACTCGGTAAAGTTCAGAATTACTGTATCTTTCCTTGAACCTAAGAGGACATTTGATTGCAGGCTGTAGAAGGGGAATATGCAGATTTACCACTTATGCAAAAAGCGAACACACCTTTGACAAGCAAAATGTCCAAAAGTAATTTGTCCGATGTGATACACAATTTTAAAGCCGATAATAAAATAAGTCTCCTTCCATCAATCTCGTCTCTTTGGTGTCATAAAAATGTTAAATGAAACTAAATGTCAGTCATGTCTCTATTTAGTTCCTGATGTCAAATTAAATTTCATGTCATCACAATAAAAATCTAATTCTAAATTCAACATCTCCGCCATCAAGCACCTCGAAAAAAGACTTTGAATACAGAAAAAAGGACATAAAATTTTATTGGAAAAAAGTAAATACTGTCACATTATTATACAATTAAAATGTCATTTTCGATATCCATACAAATATCTTAACTGTCACTCAATAAAAAAAAGTTTCTTTATTCTTGCTAAAATTCTTCTCTGAACAAAACCGACCTTGATAAGCCATTCCTAATAATGACCGGAATTGAACTTGTTCGACATTAAACTGCTGACAGTAGACAACGACCACGACGACGACGACGCCAGCGACGGCGTTAGGTGATGAAACAAGTACATGCAATACTTTTTAGAACGTTTTTTTTTGTTAAGCTGCTGTCAAATTAATGATCTTGCATTCTTCATGTAACTTGTTTCGAAGTCGAAGGAATGTCAAATATTTTTGAAATACAAAAATTAAACAAATTTCAAGAATGAAATCAGAATTTCGTGATACCCAGAGTGCAATTGAATCATCAGAACTAATATGTGTATACACATACATACTGAACCCATCCGCGACCTACAAAAACCGAATTCTCATCATCATCAGCTGATGAAATAGGAAAAAGAAATTACACAAACAAGAACAAAATAAATATATGGTACATGCATAATTAACGAAACAATAACAAATAAAATGACATGACATTATGACATTTCAACTGTTTATGTCAAAACGAAAGAGAGATAACCAACCTTTTGTAGTCCTTGTTCCTTTTGGCCTGGTCTTCTCTTATTGGATTCGGTGAAATAGAATCGAAAAACCGAACAAAAAATCAAATCAAACTCATGAGATGCATAAACAAACTCCTTATATTTTGGTATTTTTCCTTTTGCCCCGTACGTTTCCACACTTGTTATTGTCGGTGTGTTCGGTGACTAACTCCTTTTTTTTTTTGGAGATTTTTAATTGATTTTTTTTACCCACTCCTCTCCACCGATTTGATGATTTGATTTTGGAGGAGAAGGTGTAACGACTATCTGTGTTTTGTTATTGTAAATACGATAGTTATTCGATAAAACAAACACTAAAACACTTTGTTTCGGTTTTTGCTTTTGAATTTGTCAAAACAAAAACGAACAACACTCAACACTCAGCAAAAAAAAAAACACAAAAAAAACTTGTTACTTTGTGTTTTCTTTTTATTATATCTTCACACACCACTCAATCAAATTAAACCGAGATTTTTTTTTTCTTCGTGTACCCCCTCTCTCACGCACACACAAACACTCTTTTCGTGTTCTCTCTGTTTTTAGCTTGTTATTCGCTCTTTTTTGCCTTAGTCGTTGTTTGCAAATTAAACAATCTACCACGAGTATAATGAATTTGTTTATTTTGTTTTTTTTTTTTGCCTCTCGTTCTTGTATTTTTTTATTTATATAATTCCAAGAAATGAGTCCCCCTGTACGTCTTGTACCGCGTAATTCAGCAACGAATTCAGCTATTAAAACACAGCACAACACACGTTCAGCTCAGATAGGGTGGTGTGGTGTGGTATGTTCGGTTGTTTTGATGACAACCCAACAACCCCCTGACAGCTGATGTTGTCTTTCCGCCCTAAGTATTCACTATTTCATCAAATTACTTAATAAAACTATACACTTGTAAACACACGAACACATCCAAGCGAATGAATTTGAAATTGAAAGCTTCTGCTTAACAGTGAAAGAAAGCTTAACTTGACAAGAATTATTTTCTTCTTCTTGTTCTTCACAAGAAAAACACGAAAATCAAATAAAACCAGCAACAAAAGAAAACACTTTTCTTCTTCACATATGTCACCGAAATAATACTTGTCGCTGCTTGTCGTTCTCTTAGCGGTTGTCGAATAAAAAAAATGTATATTCAAAATCAAATATCGATAGGAAAATCTTGAAAAAAAAAACACGAGATTTTTTTCACAATTTCTCTTTGTTTGGTGTTTCTTCTAAAGTTTTTGTGTTGTTTTTTCTAATCAGAAACAATTTTTTTTTTGTTTTGTTTGAGTTTAACGGGAGCTTGTTGCGAATCGCGTTTAGCACTGGCAAACGTTCTTGACCGATTGATAAAAACTTTTCAATTCGTGTTCGTTTCGTACATTGTGTGTAGTTGATTGGTAGCTTTTTTACTTGTTCTCCTCCTTCTTCTCTTCTCTTCTCGTTCTCTCTCTCAACCCACTAGTGTTCATGTTCTGATTCTGAGTTGCCAGTTTTCTGTTTTTGTTTTTGTATTCATTCTTTTCCTATTCTCGCATCCCCACACACAATAATGTTTTGAGGGGTTTCTCCTTTGCTTGGTTGGAGAGGATGTTTTGAAGAAAAAAAGCTTTTGCTTTTCAATTCCATTTTGTTATCTAAATTCGTGTGAGTATTTTTGTTGGGTTTTCGTTTTGTGGCTATGGTTCGCGTTGTGTTTGTGTTTTGTCTACAATCCGGAGTGGGCGCCGATAGGGGTGGGCACATAAAGATGAAGAACACTTTAACATCGAAAAAAAATGAAAAATGAACAGAGAATGACGCGAAGAGGGTGGTTTTTGTGTGGTGCTCTCGTAGTGCGGGGTTTTCTATCTTTTTTTTTGAACTGTTTTTGTTTTTTTTTTTGCTCTGCTACAGTCGGTCAATGGATTTCAAATCTACAGGAATTTGGTGAAATAGAATGCATACTTTGCATGCTGAGGAATTCAACAGTTTTGCTGGATTTTTGGTCGAAATTTGCCACGTTGGTTTTTTTTCTTTTTTTTTGCGGTTTGCAAGTTTTTTTGTCAAAAAGATCAAGTTGAATCATTTACCTCACGCCACGCTCATAATATTTGATGACAATTCACTTCTTGCTAATCGTCAGACTTTGCTGACAGTATACGTTTGTACGCATACAATCATCCGTTTGTATGTGTGTATTGCTAAAAACATTTTCAAGTTAGCTACTGTCCCATGAAGATCGATGTGACTGTGGCTCTAAAGAGAGGAAGCTGTGGACTATTAAATAGGTTTATTATTTCAGGAGCATATTTTTCAGTCCTTATTTTTGAAGACCATCCTCCTTCAGAAAAAGAGTTCTGGGAGAATACTACCTTAAATAAACTGGGCAAGTGCGAGTTGTACTCGCACGGGTAAGGTTCCGTCGCATAATATTGATGGATGATTTCTGAATATCAAACGACGTTTCCAAACTATTTCAGTTGAATTTTCTTCTAACTTCAACCTAAATCAACTATTCATTCATACATTTATACATCCGAAAAAAACAAACGTTCATCCCTACATATACTTATATCTCTATCCAAGTTTATCCAACACAGAAAATCCCTTCCATCATACACATACCCAGCACTGCTCATGCCTGCGGTGTGTGTGTATTCATTTCTGTTGGGCATTTAGGGGTGAGATCGAAAAGATAACGCTCATCAATGAATAGAGTGGCCGAACACAGCATGAAATTATGTGTGAAAATGAAAATTCTCATTTTAAATCTTAGATATCTCAAAATTTCAACATAAGTCGATATTTTAAAATTTATCATTTCTTAATGCTTACATTGATGTCTTCAAAACTGCGTTTTCAGATCTTCAAAATTCGCATGTCGATGATTGACCGTTTTTGGCCAATATCTCCAAAACCATTAGGGCCAGAATGCTCGCAATGGTTTTAAATGAAAGTACTCAATGAAGCCAAGTTTTTGTGATTTTTTCAGATTTTTAAACACTTTGGTTTAGAAATGGCAGGTGGGGAAAATCTTTGGAGCTCCATATTTTCCAAACGGTACTTTTGATAAAAAAGTGTTGAAAGAAACCTCCACCTCATTTCGAAAGATCTGTCGATTGATATATATATCGATGGGGTGCGACAATTTTTCAAAATTAGTGTCAACTTCACCTGCGTGGGCCAAATACACGTTTCTTTTTAAAAATGCAAACAAAATAAATTTTCTTTTTCCATGTATTATGGCTTTAATAGTAAGAACAAACTTTCCCATTAATTACGAAATACAACGTCGTTCAATTGGCTGCCTCGGCTGGCTTTGCAGTAGCGCATTCTGTCACCCCAATTTCCCAAGACCTTGTTGATGGTTTCGGCCTGTAGCTCACGGATTGGTTGGATGATATTGGTCTTAAGTGCTTGAATCGTTTCCGGATTGTCCTCGGTCCTTCACGGTTCCCCACAAAAAAAAGTCCAAATGGATTAAATCGCAGCTCCGAGGCGGCCAATTGACATCGCCAAGACGGCTGATAACACGATTTGGGAATTTGGTGCGCAAAAGATCGATTGTGGCACTGTTTGTGCTACACAGCACTCACTTTGAAAGCAAGTTTTCAATATTTCCCAAAGTTGTTCAAGTTAAAGCGGCTCATTTCGTTCCGCGGAGGTATGATACTGACTCTCTGTCAAGATTTCGAGTGGGAAACAACTGTCAGTGTCAAAATAACCTATGATTTAAAAAACACTCGATCGCACACCCTTTAGTAGTGCAGTGCGAACGCAGCTAACAAAACCCGATGTATTCACTAAATATTTAATTAACGCTCAAGTCAGATTATAGTTTATCTAAAACACGTTGCATTGTCCTTTCCAAAACCAGGCATTTGTACAGAAAATAAACTAAAACTTCGCTCTCATTACCCTCTCATTTTATGGAAATGTCAAGCTTGGTCGCGTGTTGTCCGAAAATCAGTAAAGATTGCAGCAAGCCGGTTTGTCGTTTTGGGTTTGTTATAATTGGGCCCAATCTTTTTTGAAACTGCACAGTTCCGTAGCCTTTGCCATCCAATATCTTCCCTTAACCATTCCTAAGGAAATATAGACCGGTTCCGCCGAAGAGTTATTGGAGAAAGATCTCCTCCTAGTCAGCTAACTGGAAAATCCCTAGAAATTGATACCGTCTTCGACGACAACCGCCACATTCAGATCGTTCTCAACGGTAGATATTTCTTCATGTTCGAAAACAAAGGAGACACTCTCTAGGATCCATCTATCGCCATAAAAACTTGATTAAATTGCAGTTCCATTGTTTTTTTTCTGAATTCTTCCGCTTTCAGTTGCTTACTTATTTAACTCAGGTCTTGCTATAGTTCGAGATGAACCTGGGCCTCATCTAAAAAGTCTCTTCAGCTAGCACGGTCCTTAGCTACCTGCCTCCAGTTGCACACTCCAAGCCGTTTGAGGTCCCCTTTAACTTGTCCTTACCACCTAAATTTAGGTCTTCCCCTACTGAGTTGTCCCTCTAGGTTAGATTCGAAGACCCTGTGTCCTGGAGCATTGGTGTCCATTCGCTCTACATGTCCTAGCCATCTTAAGCGACTGATGCACAGATTGTTACTAGGTCGATGTCGCTGTACAGCTCGTATAGTAAACGGGACCGTATTTTTTACGAAAAATTTTTCTCTCGAAACGACTGAGGATATCTCATCCGCTTTTGACAAAGTCCATGCTTCAGCGCCGAAAAAACACCAAACATTTTTTCACGGCTCCACCTCTTTCGAGTCACTGACAATGCTCAAAGAGTATAACTGTCTAGAAAAAGCTTCTCAATCTCGCCGTTCGGAGTCGGTATTAAACTGTAGGTCCCCTCCACTCGTGAGAGAACAATAGCACGCACAACACGAAGCTAGGCCCAGGTCCACCTCGGACTGTAGCGCCGCCATTATTATTATTATATTATGCTTCAGCGCCATAAAGCAGGACTGGGATGATCAAGGTCTTATATAGAACCTCCTTAGTTGTTCGGGATAGGGCCTTATTATTCAATTGCCTGCTCAGCCCAAAGAAACAGCAATTGGCGAGAGCTTTTCTTCGTTTTATATCTGCCGAGGTCATAGTTTATAGAAGAGTTAAGTTAGACAAGTTAAACAAAGTCCCTTACTACCTCAAAGTCCAGTTACACCTGCATTAAAAACAAACTGTTGTCATCGCTATGCTTTTCGATTTCATCTTATTTGAGTTATCAATAAGATTTATCGCCTTCTTTGCACTTCAAGGTCCTAAGTGCTGATAGAATTAGATTAAATTGTCAAAGTAGAACAGCTATATAGCACAGGGGCATAGACAATATAGAAATTCGAGGAAAAACCCTTGATTTGTTTTCTAAAGAAAAGTTCGGGGGGGTCAGTTTAGTCCTGTTTGCGTGGTGATTGGAGAAGAAGATTGAGCTACAAATTGTACATCCAACGAATCCAACGACTATGCTAGTTAGGCTATGCACGAGAAACTTAGCTCGACTCCGAGCCTGTGGAACAAGGGATGAGAACACCGGCATTTTTCTTCTTCTTCTACAGTCCGAGGTGGACCTGGGCCTAATCCAACATGCCTCTCCAGCTAGCACGATCACCAGCTGTATCCAGTTTTGCACACCAAGCCGGCCGAGGGCCCCCTCGACTTTTGTGTGTCACCTTGTACGTGGACGTCCTCTGTTGCGTTGTCCCGCAGGCTCAGAGTCGAAGAGCATTTAGGATACCGCATATAAGTTAAGAAGGACCTCAACCCACTTGGATATTGAAGCTTGGCCAATGGTTCCCGATTTTCTACGAAAAAATGTTCGCTCACAGTTAGTACAGTCTCCCTTTAGCTCGATACATTTAGTCCAAGAAAATTCTAACTTTATCAAGTTATTAAAAAAAAAATATAATACAGTAGAATATCGAAGAGGTAAACATATGTATTGATAATAAAAAAAAATACCATTTGGGGGTGACTTCCGTATAGGTGAAGTTACCATGAATTTTGAAACAGTGAAGCACTCCATCAAATGATGTATCAATCGACAGACCTAGAAGTGAGGATGAGTTTTGCTCCAAAGTGCCGTTTAAAAAATATGGAGCTCCAAAGTTTTTTTAAGGACATGGTTTTGGACGACCTCTGGTGCATGCAAGATGTCGCGCCATGCCACACAGCGCATGCCACAATCGATCTTTTGCGCATCAAATTCCCAAATCGTAT
Source organism: Myathropa florea (assembly GCA_930367185.1). Taxonomy (NCBI): domain Eukaryota; kingdom Metazoa; phylum Arthropoda; class Insecta; order Diptera; family Syrphidae; genus Myathropa; species Myathropa florea. The sequence goes on from OV884004.1 coordinate 22,859,260, forward strand.
TATCAGCCGTCTTGACGATGTCAATTGGCCGCCTCGGAGCTGCGATTTGACCCCTTTGGACTTTTTTTTGTGGGGAATCGTGAACGACCGGTGTTATGCCAAAAATCCGGAAAAGATTCAAGCAATATCATCCAAGCAATCCGTGAGCTATAGCCCAAAACTATCAACAAGGTCTTGGAAAACTGGGGTGACAGAATGCGGTACTGCGAAGACAGCCGAGACAGCCACTTGAACGACGTTGTAGTGGGGATTAAGGGGATGTTCTTACTAATAAAGCCATAATACATAGAAAACAATTAATTTTGTTCATTTTATTGCATTATTAAAAAGAAGCTTGTATTTGGGCCACCCTGTATAAGTCGTACGACTTGGTTTAACAAAAATTAATTTGTACCTTTCCTATTTTCTCTCATTTTCCTCGATCTCTGAATTCAGCCATCTTTTTTTGAATTCAGCCCCGTTTTTGGTATCAACAAGGTTAAGTTACCTTCACGTGACAGACAGTGCTGACCTATAATCAAGAACAACGTCTGATATCATTGTCAAGACTCACAAAGCGCTGAGTGGTTAAAAAATATCCCCCCATTAAATAGCGATAACAATTGCTAATCTTCTGTTTACATCCAAAACTCGATAACATTTGTTTCTCCGTCTCAAAGAGATTAGGGAACCAATTCCTTTCTCTTGAATTAAAATGAATCACTTACATTTTGATGATTGATCTGCCAAGAGAAGCATGGTTGCCATGTCTTTGAACAAGCACAGAGCTTGAAGTAGGTTTCACTTGAAATTTGATTACCCCCAGGATCGGGCACGCATCCCTTTCATCTTCTAAATAATTTCGAATTTCAAGAACTCCGCATTATTCATCGAAAACCGGTTCCTTGGGGAACCGAATACACTTGACCCCCACGCATACTCTCTTTTTCTCTTTCCCCTTTTTTGTACACACTTTTCATTTCATTAGACTGAATGAATAACACAAGGACGAGCAAGCAATCGCTCCACCGCCCAGCATGGCATCCTAAACAACAAGCTGTCAGTGGGGCAGGTGAAAGTTGCACAAAGCGCGTAGAAAAACTCATTTCGCTTAGAAGCAAAATGTAAACATATCGATTGAGAAGGAACAGCTAAACAACTAAACATAGCATCGGCCCACACCGTTCGGTCCTTGCTGCGCATGACAAGTGGGAAAAAGGATGAAAACAAAAGCCAAAACCCAATACGAAATACGCGCCCCCACACGCCCACATGTCGCTTTATTTTGGTTTGAATTTTGTTGTTATTCTCGATTTTCATAACAAAACCAAGGCGAACGAAGGAGCCGGGAGAATGAGAGAGTGGACTGCATGTGTGTGTACAAAAAGAAAGGGCGTGTGTGCGCCTGTGTGGGGAAAAAGCTTTTGTAGAGTTCGACGATGGGAAAGGTCAAGGGATTGCTGAGGGAAAGCTGGATGAGCGTGGGCTGACGAGTGCGATGTGCGTCCCTAATGCAAACTATTTTTATTCATTCGTTCGCGTTGTCGGCGCGGCGTGCGGGAGGGGATCGCGAAGGCCATGTAGGACGAAAATACGCATAGGACTGCCGCGTAGGCGTCCTGATACGAACTTCCACACACAAGCGAACCAGCAGACGGAGTTGAATTTTCTGAATGAATTTGTGTCAATCGGCCCTTGTTCGCATCGCAGAGATAGTCGCCAGCCGTGCCACGATGCCGAAAGCGAAAGTGTGTGCGCCTGTTTGTGCTCGTACGTGAAAATATCATTCCCACTCCACCTGCTCCCAAGGCCACGCACGAACACACAGACGCGCTAATATTGTACGCCGTCAGCTAGCCGTGCCAGAGGACGGCACAAGTACCTACACTCGAAGGGGAGTTATAATTGGAAGCACAATGGAAATGATATTTGTTTATTATTGTGGCGATTTGTTTTTCGTTGTGTGATCCTTTGAAATTGATAGGATTCACTTTCATCACTGTAGTGGAATTGTAGTCCCAAGCGGGAGCTCGAATGACCCCGAATTGAAAATAATGAGCCCGAAACCCGTGGGAGCTTTGAATGCAAATGAAATGTAAATATTTTCAATACTGCTGTTGTTCAACAGTTGTTTGTTGGGAAATGGCAATGTTGACGTATATAATGTGGAAAACGTGCTAAGGACACTGTAAAAGGTTCAACGGATATACGTTTCAATGAAGTCATCCCATGCGAAGGAATAGTTAACAGGGATGGTCTGAGGGAGGTAGCATTTGCTGTGGTAGAAGTCTTGATTAGGCTCAGTGACATTTGACATTTTGACAGATCGGATTATGAGGCGTGGCTTAAAATGTTGATTGAAAATTTAATGAAATGTTGTTGACATATTCAAAATCCAAATAAAATTAAAAGTTTTTATAGTTTTGACAGTTACTGTCTGTACTGTAGCAAATAATAAGATTGTGTTCTTAAAGGTGAATTTTTTGGAAATTTGGATTCGTGACATAACCTAGTCCAAGAACGAAATACAGTGGTTGACAAAAGTTTTCACACAGTCATTTTTAAAAAAAGTCAATCGTTCAAATCATAACAAAATTTGTCAAAATTTGGTTTTTTGTCACTAGATGGTATTGGGCGCCGTGGCGTAGTGGGTAGGTGCGTCGACTCCTACGCTCGATGTTGTCGGTTCGATTCCCGGAAAAACACCAAACATTTTTTCACGGCTCCACCTCTTTCAAGTCACTGACAATGCTCAAAGATTATAACTGTCTAGAAAAAGCTTCTCAATCTCGCCGTTCGGAGTCGGTATTAAACTGTAGGTCCCCTCCACTCGTGAGAGAACAATAGCACGCACAACACGAGTGGTTGCTGAAAAGCCCAGGTTCACCTCGGACTGTAGCCCTGCCAGTCCAGATTGTGTTGGTGTCTATATACAGACAGCGTCAAAAGTAAGTAAACAGTCATAAGCTGTAGGTATTCCTCTAAATTAAAATTGACTGGAATGGTCTACGTCTGATATTATTGCCTCAAATAAAAGCTCTGAAATCGTACTTCAAAATTAGCTATATTTCATTTAAAATAACAGTAAACATAAAGAAGTTTATTTAGGTCAAACGAAAAAAGGGTCTAAAAACAGGCGTCAAAAGTGAGTGAACACATCTCTTTAAAAAACAGTATCTTATTGAGAAAAAAATTGTACTTTGTATGCCTTTGCCGCTTTTTAGGTTATCTTATAAGGCGGTCTTAATTTTCATACAAATGTGTAACAGAATCGAGCCTTTATGTCTTACAGTCACTGACACAACCATATATTCTCTTTCACTCACTTTTCAAAGCTGTTTTCAGCACTTTTCTCTTTGAAATTCAATTAATTGTTTTATATATACACTTATGTCAAATATTATTCACCATATTTCAAAGTATGACTTTTGAGCTTTAATTTGATATATCCGTGTCCGTTCAACCTCATTCCGGTGAATATTAATTTAGTGGATAAACCTTCAGCAGATGACTGAATGTTCACTCACTTTTGACGCTGACTGTATATAGAAACACTAATCTTATTGCGTCAAACAAACACGTGTTTGAAAGTTGACATGTCAGGCTGAATTTCTTGTGAAGACAGGTGTGTAATTCGTTGTTCGTGTTAAAAGTTATACTGATTTGAAGATGAGTGATATATCTGAAGAAATACTTCTATGTGATGCTTTTTTACTATAAAAAGGAAAAAACGCTGCAAAAACATGCCGAACAATTTGTGCAGTTTACGGTGAAAATTCTGTGAGTGAACGCCGCATCCAGGAGTGGTTTGTTCGATTCCGTTACGGAAATTTCGATGTAAAAGATGCACCTCGCACTGGTCGGCCTGTCTCTGAAAATGTCGATTGAATATTGCAACTAATGGAGCAAGGTGCCGGTCTTGCTGTAGAAAAAGCTGTCAGGAGATAGCGGAGGCACTAAACATCAACCATATGTCAGTTTGGAATCATCTAAAACGAGCAGGCTACTCAAAGAAGCTCGATGTTTGGGTGCCGCATGAATTAACACAAAGAAATTTAATTGACCGAATAACCATCAGTGAAACGCTGCTGAAACTTAACGAAATGGAACCATTTTTGAAGCGATTCATTACGGGCGATGAAAAATATATTAAATGCGAGAATTTCCAACGCAAGCAATCATATTTAAAAGCCGGTGACCGACCACAAATGACTTCAAAGCCTGGATTGACGGTAAACGAGGTTATGTTGAATGCTTGGTGGGATTGGAAGGGAATTGTCTATTATGAGCTGCTAGAACGTAGAGAAACTGTTAATACGATCCTCTACTGTGTACAACTTTACCGTTTGAATCCATTATGACACTGCTAGGCCACACAAATCTTTGATGACCCGGAACAAATTGACGGAGCTTGATTGGTAAGCTCTGATGCATCCACCGTATAGCCCGGGCTTTGCACCCTCTAATTACCATTTGTTTCGGTTTCTGCAAAACACTCTTGATGGTAAAAAATTGGCCGACCAAAGAACCGCTGAAAATCACTTGGTCAAGTTTTGATGATAAACCACAGAAGTTCTACACCGATGGAATTATGAAGTTACCCGGTAAATAAGAAAAGGTCATAGATAACAACGCCCAACAACTTGATTGAAATTAATTTCGAATTCAGAAATTTTTTTTCTAAAATGTAACAAAAAACAGCGGAAACTTTTTATATGACCGATAATAAAAAAAATGTTTTCATCCAAAAACAATAAAAAAAAAAACGTTTATGAAGCGTAAAGCGGCTCATTTCGTTCCGCAGAGTTATGATACTGACTTGCTGTCAAGGTTTTGAACGGGAAACAGCTGTCAGTGTCAAAATAACCTATGATTTAAAAAAAACTACTAGATGGCCCACCCTGTCTTCTCCCCATTTATCCAAAGAAGGTTTTGCATGTTCTTCAATCGCCGCGAATGCTTCTACCACTGCTCGTTGGGATCGCTCGACAATGTCGATTTCATTTGCGTAACCTAGCAGCTGGACCGCTTTGTGGAAGATAGTGCCTTCCGTTTTTACATCTGCCCTGCGCACTATTCTCTCCAGAACTAGATTGAAGAAATTACATAACCGCGCATCTCCTTGCCGAAATCCGATTCAGGTTTTAAACGCTTCGGGAGTTCTAGAATCCAGCTGCGCAGTGCACCGCGTATTTTTTTTAGCGTGGCTCGACTGAACCTTTTCAACCGGATTTGGCCATCGCCTCGAACAGTTCCTTGCGATGAATGCTGTCATATGCGGCTTTAAAATCGATGGGGAGGTGATGTGTATGGATTTGAAGCAAGCTGGTCTTTTTATGACTTACCGAAGTGTGAAAATTTGGTTTCCTTTGAAACACCCACTATTCCCTGCGAGTCGGTAACAAGATTACGGATTACAGTCTTGGCGCCTTTCCTGATTTTTTGCTTTTTTTATAAAAGCCAGCTGCAATGGGACATAAATTTCTTCTCTAAAAATCTTAGTTCATTCTGAATTGCATCCTATTTCATCGAAGATCATGAAATCAAATAATGACTACGCACTCTAAACATTAAGAATCATCGACACTTTTTTTTGACATACGTCAAGAGTCATTAATCGGATCGTTCTAAAAGTGATTTAAAATCTAGTACAAAATCTGATCCATTCCATTCATCCATCAATGCACGTACGAAGACATTCTTTTATTTTCCAATAATCTCCAAATAAATCCCAAAAAAACACAAAAAGTTTTTCATTCACCATCAAAAGCTCACTTTAAACGAAAAATTAATTCCTTAAACGAATTTCCAAAATGTAATGTCCGGTTCATTAATTTCATCTTTTGTTTTGCACAAAGCTTTCTTTCCCGTCACACTTCATTCTGACATCTCGTTTATGTTTCAAAAGGATTCCCTCATCGCTTATGAACTGACAGATCGCAGTCAAACTGTTCCATCCTCAGTCTCAGTCTCTGAATTTTTAAAATAGACTTTTAGATCAAAGCTGGTATAAAAATACAAACACATTCAAAGAAAAGAAATCAATAATTGATCGAAAATAAAATATTCAAGATTATTGCTCGTTTTGGCGTTGAGTTCATGGACAGGGCCGCAGTCATGTGGAGGAACAATTCTAAGAAAAAATTTCTGTTTCGTTAAATTCACGCCTCGTTTTGTTCGTTTTATCTATAAGCAATATCTTTTGTTGCTGCTGCTCATTCAAATTCATATTATTTTTTTTGGTTTTAAAAGAACAAAATAAATGTCAATCCAGTTCTTTAAGCGGTGCCCAAACGGACAGGTGTGTTGTGTTTATCCATCACTTGATCGAGAGTCCGGAGGACAATAAACTCTCATTAAGTCTATTCCGAGACTCGAGAGAAAGCTGTGTATAATTTTAGCAATGAGAAAATAGATAAGAATGAAATGGAATTTTTTTAGCCATTACCGAACACCCACGATCATCAGCTGAGTAATAAACTATTCGAAGGCTGATGTATGCGATGGTGGCGTTTAGCGCACGGAGGTGGAGGATTGTATACTTTCGGCTTTTGTGACGGAATATTTGCCATGACAGCCTTTAAATTCAAGTTGCCGCTGGGATTAGAATTTTATTTCTGACATAACTAAGATGTATCAATTCTTGTGGAATTCCGACAGATTTCTGGTCCAGAAATTAACAAGCAAGAAAATAAGAAAAATCCGATGTCGATGTAGATTTACTTTATAGAGAAGTGTAGACTTGCTGAACACTGCCAGAGTACAAATATTAATAAGTGATGGTTGTACTGTACGAAGGTTGTATGATATGTACTCGTGTTAGGCAAGAAAACCCATTTTCCTGATTTTTTTTCACTTATTGTACTTCTCAAAAAAAGTCTCTTAAAGACCGGTACAGAACCAAATTCCAGCGATTTTCTTAAAAAAGAAAATATTTATCGTAAAATGGGCGATACCTCGTTTTAGGTGAATCGCTATTCGACAAGACATTTTTTTCATGTTTGGAAACAAAATTAAGTCACATAGGGTAAAAAAAAAAGAATAGAATAGACGTGCTGTGACGATTGATTAAAAGAGCATCTTTTTTTTTGGCCAAATGAGGCTCATCAGTTCAGCATAAAATAGGTCAAATAAATCAGCATAATACTGTTCCCCGATTGTCCTGTTAGTCTCCAAACAGTCGGTGAAGATGATGCCTCGGTAATCGTTAAAAAAACGGGAACTTTTTTAGTCGCTGGAACCTTTTTTGTCTTCTATAGAGCAGGTTCGTGGGCTGAAATCTACTCTTTTGATTGATTTTTTTCATTTCTAGCGAGTAGTGATGTATCCAAAATCGCCAAAAGTCACGCAACTATTTTCGTAGTGGGTAAATGCACCAGCTCATCATATGGTCGGAGGAAAGCATGCACGATGAGTGGAATCTCAGTATCGTTTGGTCGATCCACAAAAAAGGAGACCCCTTTGACTGAGCCAACTATCGAGGGATAAGTCTCCTTAACATCACCTATAAGATCTTTTCTGTCATTCTGTGTGAACGCCTGAAACCTTTCGTCACCAAACTGATCCGTATCAGTAAGTTTCAGGTCGGGGAAGTCCCAAATGCAGATCGACACACACCATCTATTAGTCGATTTCAAGGCCACATATTACAGCGTGCATAGGGACGATCTATACAGCGCCATGTCTAGTTTTGACATTCCGGCCAAACTCGTCAGACTGAGCAGGATGACGCTGCTCGCTGCTCCATCAAGTTCGATAACGAACACACCAAGTCCTTTAATGCCAAAAAAGGTTTTAGACAAGGCGACGCGCTGTCATGTGATTTCTTTAACATCGTTCTTGAGAAGATCGTGCAAAACTCACTGGCCAACACAAGATCCTTCAAAAGTCCGTTCAACTGCTAGCTTACGCAGATGACATTGACGTAATTGGGCGAACACAGCGAGCCGTCAATGATGTGTTTGCAGGCATTGAAACGGAAGCAGTTAAAATGGGTCTGGCAGTGAACGAGGGCAACATCGACGACTTGGCCAGAATGTCACCATAGGCAGCTATAACTTTAAGGTAGTTAAGGACTTCGTCTACCTTGGCTCCGCACTAAACAGTACAAACAACATCAGTACCGAGATAAAACGCAGAATAACTCTTGCCAACCGCTGTTTTTTGGGCTCAAAAGGCAATCGAGTAGTTATTATTATTATTAACCACTATAATAATAATAGTAATAATGGCGGCGCTACAGTCCGAGGTGGACCTGGGCCTAGCTTCTCAGCAACCACTCATGTTGTGCGTGCTATTGTTCTCTCACGAGTGGAGGGGACCTACAGTTTAATGCCGACTCCGAACGGCGAGATTGAGAAGCTTTTTCTAGACAGTTATACTCTTTGAGCATTGTCAGTGACTCGAAAGAGGTGGAGCCGTTAAAAAATGCTTGATGTTTTTTTTTTCGAGATTCGAACCGACGACCTCGAGCGTAGGAGTCGACGCACCTACCCACTACGCCACGGCGCCCACCATGATAGGGCATCCTTAATCGCCATAGTCCCTGCCTAAAAGAAATAACAATGGTCCTTTGAGACGGCATTTAATCCCAACTGTCTTAGAGATAGATATATGAAAAGTCGCAGAGGACCAATGAGTAGATGCAGTACAAAATTGATAAACTTCCGTCGAATGTGGCCAACACACTTTTTTCTGATTGTAAAAGAACATTTTTCACAAAGATCAAATATTTGCAGGATTACCTGTCACACAGTAAACCGAACAAATATGACGTCAAATGTCAGATTAACTGTTTGTCATCTGCTCAAAAAAAGAACTTCTAAATAAATACCCTTTGATAAATTGGATAACATTTATAGTTTAGCTGTGTTTATCTGTTAGAGAGTGCGATTTTGAACAGTACAGTAAATCTGATTAAATCTTCAAAAAGATTTCCTTAAATCCCTCAAAAAGGTTGCTCAGCTGTAAAAATCCATGCAAAGTGACAATTAAGTTAGATCCCCTTTCTATATTTTCTTTCCTGAACTGATCAATGGTTGTGTATTTGAATAGACAGTTTCGCTAAGTATGCTAGTAAATATTTTTTTATTTAATATTTAATTATTCATAAATTCAACTTCAATAAATTTTTAGCCACACCTAACAGAAATGTGAACATGAATACCATAGCACCCTGTTCGCATTGGACCAAAGCTTCAATTAGACCATAGACTATAGCCGACTGACAAGTGCCTACTGTTAAGAGAACACACATAAGTAAATACCATCGAAGAGCCTTGTGGTAAACCAGACTCCAAGTTTATTGATATTTTCTCCCTGAAACTGCGCGCGTTTGCATTCTTAATCAGTTTTCCAATTAAAAATCATTTGAAACTTTCTAATTTTAATCGGCTCTGCTGGTTTATCGTTTGAGCCGCGGACGTCTGGGAGAGCTTTTTTTCATTTCAAAATCGATCTGTTTGAATTTGCTAAATTAATTCAGTTAGTTGACTTGGTCAATACAGTTACAGCCAGTTTAACTTTGATTTTTGCTTTGTTTACTTTATCTTGCACTGAAACGGGGTCACTTGGAAGTGGTTGGACTACACGTGAATTTCTATGAATTAAATCGAATGGACGTTCAGATTTCCGATTAATGGAACTGGACAGTGGGTGTCCTTGAGTATGAATGAGTTGTTTCCACTTTACTTGAATCTACTAGAAAATATTGGCTGTTCAAGAGTTTCTAATGAATGAAAGACTTCAGTGAATGTGTTCTGTGTATCTTGAAGAGAAATCGACCTTGAATGTGGGATATTCTTTGGGATGTAATTGAGTTGAAAATATTTTATTTAAAGCGACTGGTTTTTTGGCATGCGTTTGTGTGTGGTTCCAAAGAAATTGATGAATATTCATGTGTGCCAAAGTTGGTAATAATTTTACACTTGATATCACACCAAAAATGATTCACGATTCGGTTCTTCAATGCCACTCGAACTCGAGCTCGAACCAATCGAATAATTTTTTACTCAACAAGAAGAGGACCTATGTTATCCAGACCGAACAGAACTGTTGTTGTGAGGGTTAATTTCATCAGTTTTATGTTTTATTGTCCTGCTAGAAAAGAAACATTTCTTTAAGTTTCTTTACAAATACTGAGAGTATTTTTTAGTCCAATACAAATCTGTCAAACCAGTGTCAGAATTAAAACTGTCAGTGTCCTTTTTTATTCAGTAGCCCCTGCAATTTTATCGTGATGACATACACGTGGCATATCAACTTCATGAGACGAGCATGTTTCTAGACAGAAAACTCATCTGGAAGAGACACACAGAAGAGATAACCAGGAAAGCGATGCGTGCTCTAATGATCTGTTGGAGCTTGGCGGGCAAATCCTGGGGATGCAATCAAAGCATCCTAAGATGGATATATATAGCTATTGTTAGATCTACAATCACCTACGGGGAAATAGCATGGACTAAGAGAACCAATCTGAACAACACGAGGGAAACATTCAACAAAGTTCAAAGATTGGCGTGCATCTGTATTACTGGAGCCATGAGTTGTCCAACTCCGGTCATGGAAGTGCTATTGGAGCTGACTTCCCTGCATCTAGTGGTTGCAGAGTGTGCAAACAAATTGATCATGAGAATGGCAAAAGAGGGGATAGGAAAAGACAAGTGAAGGCAATTCGATGCACTAGTCGAAAAGCTACCACTCCTGGCCATACCAAAGAACGACATGATCAGTAAATTGTATTTCCAAAAGAAATTCACTAGTAAGCTCAGCACCAAAAAGGACTGGAGCAATGAATCCATAGTTTACAGACAGAGGACCAAAAACTGATGAAGGAACTGGGGCAGAGGTTTTTGGACCCGGGAAAAAGTACTTCGAGTACTCATGAGCAAACGCACCAGAATTTTTCAAGCGGAAATTTATGCCATAGACAGATGCGTCTAAATCTAACTCGACACGAACTATACCCACCGTGACATAGCAAAAATGTCAGATAGTCAAGCTGCTATTATGGCACTAGACTCCTACTCCATCAAATCTAAGTTCGTGTGGGAATGCCTACAAAAGCTTAAAGAACTACTTAGTAGAAACAGAGTTAAACTCTGCTGGATACCTGGCCATATAGGGATAGAAGGCAATGAAATGGCCGACTCCCTGGTAAGAAAAGGAGCATCAGAATCCTTCATAGGCCCTGAGCGATTCTGCTCTGTAGGAGACTATGTCCTCAGAGAAGAATTCAGGGAACTAGAGGGAAGGAATCGGAAAGAAAACTGAAACAAAGCTCATGGCATGAAGCAGCTCAAGAAACTCCTAGGGCAGCACAACCGAAAGAGATTTGAAGCATGCTTCAGAATGAGCAAGAACAACCTTCATATCCTAACTAGCTTTCTGACAGGACACTGCAAACTCAAGGAGCGTCTAAGGAAAGTAGGGTTATCTGAAGAAGGTCTCTGCAGAGTTTGTGGGGAATTTAATGAAATATTCTGGGATTTTGTGAAGCACTAGCCCACAAAAGAAAAAGATATCTGGGCAAGTACCTAATATCAGAAGAAGAAATGCAATCACTAGAACCATTTCTCATTCTCAGATTCCTGGAGGAAACTGGCTTAGAGAGAATATTCTAGAACAGATTTCTTCATCTATGCGCAACAGGAGTCCATGACCCTCTGGAAAATACAGTATTTAAGAGGAACAATAGATTTTAAAGGTCGCTGTGCAATATACCCTCAACATTAACAATCATGGAATGACTTGTGTCAAACATTTATACTTCAAATAAAAGCTCTAAAGTCATACTTCAAAATAAAGCAGTTAATTCAGTTTAAAAGTAAATAACTTAGTGAACGCCTACCTGTAAAAGGAATGATCGTATTGGGAAAAAGTACTTTCTGTACCTTTACTTCTATTTTCCGTTTTCATTTCAACCGGTCTCAATATTCCTACAAATCTTTAATGAAAATGATCCGTTATATCTAAGAATCATTGACAAAGCCGTATACGCACTCATTTTTGACTGCTGTTTTTAGCACTCATTTCCTCTAAATTTGATAAATTGTTTTATGCTCACGCTAACGTTAAATAAAATACAGCATATTTTTAACAATAACTTTGGAACTTTTGATGTATTCATGGGAGTCCTAACTCATTCCGGTGAATTTTAATCTAAAGGACACACTTTCAGTAGATGTCTGACTGTTAACTCACTTTTGACGCTGACTGTAAATGAAATGATCATATGGGAGCCTAATTTCCCACGACAGTTAACCCACAGGTAAGTATCGTTTTATAGAAAATACATAAAAATATCAAATATCCGCTCTCTCTTTGTCTGTTTTGTGAGGAAAAATGCGTGCTGACCTCCGGTCAATTTAATTTCTTTAAATATTCACAGCCTACACTTACCACTTTTTATGGAGTTTCCCTCTATATTCTTTAAACCTCAATCGAAATTCCTGCAAAGAAACAAAGGAACAAATTGAAGTCATAAACACAACAACAGAGAACATTCAAAAAAGTTCAATTAATTCGAAAACAGTGAAATTTCCAAATATAGAAAGTGCTCGTGTACCCCAAGAGGGAATTGCCATGGCATCAGCATTAAAAAAGATTCCATCACTCGAAGCACGTTGCGATTATTTTCTTAAAGAAATTACGCAGTTTTTCTCACTCCCCTTTCCCTTTCAGTTTTGAGTGGGAGTCCGGAGGTAATCACATTTAATTAGACTTTTCAGCAAACTCACCTCGAGGAAAAACAAAAAAAAAAGCTTGAAAACACTTCTGATTCTGTGTATCCCGACAAAGCGTGAAAAAGAAGGAACAACCAAGTGGAAGACAGACCAACAACGTCGAAAAGAGGAACACGAAAATATTACAAACAACAAACAAGGAGACGAGGAAGAAAACGAAAAAAACGCGAATAAATACGACCCCGCGAGATAGTTGTCCTAACACACCCGACTTCCCCGGATTGCACTCAATGACTGAATCCGCGCTCCGCTAACCTAGTTTCCTCTAGTTCAAGTTTTTTTTGTTGCCTTGCCTTGCTTTTTGATGTGATGAAATCCCACCATTTCTATGTGCAACAAACCATTAAAATCAACCACCAACATCTAACCAGCCATCCCTTGTGCAACAACATCCATCCACAGCACACAGCGGCGCGAGGTTTGAGAGAAATTTTGTAAACCGAAACCGCGCGGTGCGCGAAGTTCTCCTTCTGCCGCTGGTACACGCTGGGATGAGATTCAACAAATCAACCCCTCGTGCAGCGTACACAAATCCTCCTTCCCTTATCCCATGCTTCTAAGTGAGTCATGAGGACATTTCGCGGACACGTTGTAAATCTTCGTGGCCCTTAACCATTCACACACACACTCACACACATACTCATAAGCCCGTGAAAGACATCCTCGAATGAATATCCCCACCTCCCGAAGGGAGACAGGAGACAATGAGCGTCGCTGTTTTTTATGTTTGCTCGAAAAAATAAACATAAAAGAACGGAAAAAATAATAAACTTTTTTCGATTTACTTTATTACTGAACGTTTTTGTTGAGAGCTCCCGAGAACAAAAGGATCGACACGAAAGAGGTGTTCCCATCCCTCTCTCTTGCTGGGCTGTGGCCCGTTTCTTCTTCACGTGTGGATGGTTTGCTTGTTGATCAGTTCGCGACGCGAATCCGATCGCGGCTGCTTGTTGGATTTCTTCGAGGTTTGGGGTGCCCCTGGCGAAGGGAGTCCTTGCAGCCGAGGGTACGAGAGTTGTAAACTCGTGAATGATTTGCGTACGACGAAAAGTAGTTGTTTGATTGTTGTATTTTGTGCCCGACAATTGGAATGGAAATCGAAGCAAGTGGTGGTATCCTTCTGAAGGGAATGAACGAAGATTGCAGTACAATTGTTCCTTGCGGCATTGTAACCTATAAAAAAAAATAATCCATTGTCCGGGATCCCTTCTTCTTTGGGTTCTTCTGAGTCACATTAAGGAGGGTTGGATGCTGGAATAATTTTTAATTTTTTATTTAAATGAGATCACATCGGAATGTGTAGTTGACATTGTTACGGTTAATTGCAAGGAAGATTCTATCGGCGTCTTGTTGGGATCGTTTTGCGACCGCAGTGCATGGTAACTCAATGCAATTCAATGCATTCAAGAAATATACCCCGATTAACATGGATAGGTATGTACATACATGAATGCGAAAAATGGCATGCTGAGGAAATTTATTTAAGTATGTACATAATACTTTGTGACTGTTTTATGATCAATGGCTTGATCTTCTTCTTCTTCTTAGGGCGTTACAGTCCGAGGTGGACCTGGACCTCACCCAACATGCTCCGCCGGCTGTCTCCAGTTTCGGACACCAAGCCAGCTGAGGACCCCCTCGACTTTTGTCGTCTTGTACGTGGACGTCCTCTGTTGAGTTGTCCCACAGGGTCAGAGTCGAAGACTCTTCGGGCCAGGGCAAAGTTTTCGATGCGCTCTACATGGCCTAGCCATATCGCTGTACAGCCCATATAGTTCGTGGTTAAACTTCTCCTCCAAATCCCATCAACGCAAAAAGGACCAAAGATCGCGCGGAGAACTTTTCTGTCGAAAAGGCCAAGAGACTATTCATCCGCTTGAGATATTGTCCATGCCTCTGCGCCGTACAGCAAGACTGCGATGATCAAGGTCTTGTATAGGGTCAGCTTGGTCTTCCCAGAGAGGGCTCTACTACTCAATTGTCTTTTGAGACCAAAAAAACAACAGTTGGCAAAAGTTATTCTACGTTTGATCTCGGTGCTGACATTGTTTGTACTATTTACCGCGGAGCCAAGGTTGACGAAGTCCTTAACTACCTCAACGTTATAGCTACCAATAGTGACGTTTTGGCCAAGTCGTCGATGTTGTCCGTCCTTTCTCGATGACAGCATATACTTGGTTTTGCCCTCGTTTACGCCAGACCCATTTTAGGCGCTTCCGTTTCAATGCCAGCAAACGCATCATTGACGGCTCGCTGTTTGCTCAATCACGTCAATGTCATCCGCGTAAGCTAGCAGTTGAACAGACTTTTGGAAGATCGTGCCTCTTGTGTTGGCCAGTGAGTTTTGCACGATCTTCTCAAGAACGATGTTAAAGAAGTCACATGACAGCGCGTGACCTTTTTTGACATTGAAAGTCTCGCTGAGTTCGTTACCGACCTTGATGGAGCAGCGAGAGTTCTCCATCGTCATCCTGCTCAGTTTGACGAGTTTGGTCGGAATGTCAAAACTAGACATGGCGCTGTATAACTCGTCTCTATGCACGTTGTCATATGCGGCCTTGCAATCGACAAATATGTGGTGTGTGTCGATCTGCATTTCTTGGGTCTTTTCCAGGATCTGCTGCAGTGTGAAGATTTGATCGGTGGTGGAATTCGTTGGCCTGAAACCATACTGATACGGACCTCTCGGATTGGTGACAAAGGTTTTAGAAGTTCACACAGAATGACGGAAATGATTTTGTACGAGACCTTTTGACTGCGCCAACTATCGAGGGATAAGTCTACTTAAACTTCCTTTGACTGCGACATATGTATTATATGGCTCCTTAAACTTATCCCTCGATAGTTGGCACCGTCAAAGGGGTCTCCTTTCTTGTGGATCAGGCAAACGATACTGAGATTCCACTCATCGGGCATGCTTTCTCCGACCATATCTTACAGATGAGCTGGTGCATGCGCCCTACCAGATCACCTCCAGCTGCTTTAAACATTTCGGCGGGCAGACTATCTGCACCAGCAGTTTTTTTAGACTTCAGTCTCGATATCGATATCTTGACTTCGTCTAGATCGGGGGGACGGTATTCTCTTCTATCAAACAGACATGAAGACAGCGGCATTTGTGTCTTCATCGCCGTTTAACAGTCTGCAGAAATGATTTTTCCAAATTCTAAGTATCGACTGCGAATCTACTACTAGTTGTCCATTCTCGTCCCGGCAGGCTTCCGTCCGAACTTTATACCCGTTCGATAAAAGTTTTACCCTTTGGTAAAACTTTCGGACATCATTCCTGCCATAACACCTCTCCATCTCCTCGACCGCGCGCGTGTTCTCGTGCTCTTTCTTTTTCTTCCTGAGAAGCCGGTTCTCTTCCTTTCTTCTTTGTTCGTAAAGCTCACGAACAGCTCTCGTAGTTCTATGCAGCGTTGCCTTGTAGGCTTCTTGCTTTGCTGGCAGGTACATGCCTGCACTCGTTGTCAAACAAGAAGTTTTTCCTTGGAGGCGTTTTAAAACCCAGCACATCAGTAGCGGCTTCTCTGATGGTTTTTTGATAACGTTTCCACTCTTCGTTTATTGTTAGTGCAGGCGACGTCGAACTTTCGGAGAGTTTCAGGGAGACTCGATCGGCAAAGTGCCTATCTGGTCACCCCATACAAAAAGTTGTGGAAGTTCAGTTGTTTTCTTTGTGGAGAGGATTCATATCATCCTCTGCTCTGAACCAGTGCTGCCAGTTTGTTGTAAATTTACTTTTTCGTGGGAAATTCCAAATCACATTCCGTACATTTGGTAAAAAGGTATTTTCTAACAAAAAAGGGTAAATTTCTTCTAAAACAAATACCCTTCCGATTGTTTGTGTTCTCTAACAAATCGATGGTTGGAATAGTGTGAGTTCAAGGGATGGCTGAAAACAAAAAAGCGAACTGCAGAGCTAGGCAGCAGAAATAATAAAGCACGGTGGAAGAAGTAAACATTAAAAGAGTATAAATGCAGTCCAACGCCTTCTCTAGTGTCAACATTGAATTGCCTAAAAGACACAACATTGAAATAAGGTGAGATAAATTTGACAGATTTCTTTGCGGAGCATAATGCAACAAGTAACATGAGAGATCATTCGGTTCCCATTTTAAAAACAGTATTTATGTATTCCGAATTTGCGAAAGATCTAGTACCTCACTACAGCTAACATTTTTTGGAAGCGGTAAATTTTGGTAATTTTTCTTCTTCAGTGTGGTAAATTTTACTTAAAAATACTGGCAGCACTTCTCTGAACAAATTTATATAAGTCTAATAAATATATACATAAGTCTCTTCCTTTATAATAATTTCATAAAAACTCAGTTACTGCTTTATGTGGGCGTCGGAACTTTTCGGTTTAATATCAACCAATTCTGGACTCGCCTCTAATTGCTTTGCTTTGTCTCGACTCAAAAATCGCACTTAAATTGTCACATTTCTTCTCGACAGGAAAAAATAAACATTAGCATACATAAAATAGAGAAAAAAATCACTTCCGTTGGCGACATTTTGCTTAAATCGTCTACCACATCCTAGAAGATAATAAAAACACATTTAAATGCTTAAATTTTCACATTTTCTTCTGGAATCTTCAGGCACAGTCACTCGAGCGAACACAAAGAAATAAAATTTACATAGAACTCTTTTCCCCCCTCGCTCTATAGACATTTGTTTGATAAATCACATAAAATTCACAACAGTACACCAAAAATTCTGACAAATGAACGCGAAAGGCCTTGAAACCAAACGAACATATGATTTCATTTCCTTGGCACATGACTCTAATTTGTTGTGTTTACAAATGGATGCCACCGACCCGACAGCGCCTCTTCGGGGCTATAATATCATCAACGTGCTCTACCACCACCACACACCATCATCACCGTTGGTGAATGTGTCAGTTAGTCGTTCAATTTGGTTAGCGAATTCTTTCTTGTATTTTGCCGCCCTATTGCCTAGCATTTTGAATTTATTTATCGCAGTGTGCTCTGCTGCTCTTCGTTCGATTGGATTGGATTTAGTTATTTATGTCCGCCATTTTGAGAATCATTTCACTGGCGGTGCTCGCTCTATTCTATTATTTAACCCCATCGACATTGAAAGTACGTTAACCCGTATCGCGAGATCGGCTTTTTTCCTTGTCTTCTTGCTCTCTGTCTTTTTAATCATTTTAGGTTAAAGAAATGTAACACGCTGGGGAGTCTGTTAGCACGGCCACCTGAAGAAGAGCCTCTAAAAGAAAAGCTCAAAAGCAGCTGTCAAGTGCGATCCCAGCTTTGAATCTCAGAAAGAAAAAAATCTAATCATATTCTTTCTGCTCGCTGCTTCTCGCCATAATTTATCCGAGGAACACAAAAAGCTTATTATTCATTGTCTGTTTTCACCCGTCTAAGGGAAATCAAACAGACTCGTTGAACGTTGAACGTTGCCTTCACCTTGACAATAAACTTTTATCAGCGTGTAACATAGGCTTTATTCGTTTCGCCCCTTTTGTTTGTTGTCATTTTCATAATTGGCTTTTTCGCTGTCACCGTGCGGTGGTATTTGTTTGGTTGTGTTTGAATTGTCACCACGTTAAGGCACGGCAAAAAAATGTTGCTTGACATAAGTGCCGATAAGAGCAGGAAGAAGACGAGCATAAAGAGCAAACATAACACGGTGGTGGTGGGTGTGTTTGATGGTTGTGATCGGTGATCTGCCATTGTTGCTGAATTCGGTTGTGACGCCTATCGTGACGTTAGTTTTGCTTCTCACGATCGTGTGTTTTGAAAGGAAGTTGAATGTTCGCGGACTGAAGTAGATAATTGTGTTCACAGAACATTTGACACTTTTTTTTTGTTTTTGTTCGCTTGATTGATGGGTATTTTGGTGTATGGCTGTGGGACATTTTGACACAAGAGATGTGACGGATGTTCATAATTTAGGTAGCATGAAATGTTATATTTGGATATTGTTGATGTTTCCTTTTAAAATGGCGAGCCATTTTAATAATTTTTTGTTTATTTTTAGTCACTGGTTTTATTTTCTGTCCATCCAGGTATGATCTATTTTTGACAGAAGCCTGTAAAAAAAATGTGTCCCCTGGTGTGAAAAATTGACTTTGGACATTTCTCGATTGGCAGGTCTTAAAAGAGAAAAGTTTATGGTAAACTGCACCAAGGGGGGCTAGAAAATGGGCGACATACAAAAATTAATGACAAACCTACAACTTTGTTGTTCTTCAGATTTTTGGTAGATTTAACGACTTCTTCAATACTGGGTGGGAGAACTACTTCATCGACTAGAGGTGGGATTTCCTTATTCCATATCACTCTCTCCTGGCATGTGCTCATTAAGCAGATGCTGGAAGTGCTGCTTAAATACATCCACTATTTCCTGCGGGTCGGTAACATGATTATCCTCAACATTTCAAAAAGTCTGTTGCCAAATTGACTTTTTTTTTTTTATAAAAGACCCGTATTTTCTGTTTATCCCTTGAGTCCTCGATATCCTGAGGTGGGAGGTTGCGAAAAATCTTTTCTTTTCTTGCAGTAACTTCTTCTCCCGTCTTCTCCCGATACTCCTCTTATGATGACCTGGTTTTTCGGTGAAGCGCTGAAAGAAAGCCGTTGTCTGTTTTCGAGTCGGGGAGGGTGTACTTTCCGACTACTCCCCCGAATATGTTCTATTTATCGATTTTGGCATTGAAGTTCCGAGTACGATCTTAACATCGTACTCCGGACAAGCACCGTAAGAAACGGCGCAAGAGGTCATTGAAATCCTCTTTAAAATAGTCTTTAATCTCGTCAGTAGGGGCGTGTGCACGCATAAGCGTGACGTTCTATGATCTGCCTTGAAAGCGGATCACAGCCAGGTGATCTCTTATCGGCTTGAAGTCGACGACTTTCTAATATGTATAGGGTGGGCCAAATACAAGTTTCATTTTGAAAATGCAATAAAATTAACAAAATTAATTTTTGTCCATGTGTTATGGCTTTATTAGTAGGAACAAACGTTCCCATTAATTATGAAATATAACGTCGTTCAAGTAGCTGCCTTGGCTGGCTTCGCAGTAGCGCATTCTGTCACCCCAATTTTCCAAGACCTTGTTGATGGTTTCGGGCTGTAGCTCACCTATTATAATAATAATAATGGCGGCGCTACAGTCCGAGGGGGACCTACGCCTAGCTTCTCAGCAACCACTCGTGTTGTGCGTGCTATTGTTCTGTCACGAGCGGAGGGGACCTACAGTTTAATGCCGATTCCGAACGGCGAGATTTAGAAGCTTTTTCTAGACAGTTATACTCTTTGAGCATTGTCAGTGACTCGAAAGAGGTGTTTGATGTTTTTTTCGAGATTCGAACCGACGACCTCGAGCGTAGGAGTCGACGCACCTACCCTCTACGCCACGGCGCCCACTGTAGCTCAAGTATTGCTTGGATGATATAAGCCTTAAGTGCTTGAATATACGACTGGATAGCGCAGTTGAATAAGTGCCTGCCCCAAGTTAGGGGGGTCCCAGGTTCGAGTCCCAGTGAAATCGAATATTGTCCAGTCACCATTTGCCGTTGGTATTAAATTAACGGCACTGGAGTAGTTTGCTACCTGGCAGTACAACGGACTGGAGTAGTTTGAATCTGAGTGCTCCAGTGTAGGGTTTCAAAAATACTCCGCAAAAAAAAAATGTGGTTGAACCATTTCCGAATCCGCATAACATCGGTCTTTCATACTTCCCCAAAGAGGTCAAATCGCAGCTCCTAGGCGGTCAATCGACATCGCCAAGAAGACTGATAACATAATTTGGGAATTTGGTGCGCAAAAGATAGATTGTGTGTGGCATGGTGCCCCATCCTATATGATCCAGAGGTCGTCCATATACATGTATTCAATTTCAGAAAAAAAAGTCGTAACGCCCACCGTTGATCGGAACGTTCTTCCCAGCCTCTTTTTCGAAGAAAAATGGTTCAATGATGCCACCACTCTACAATCCGCACCAAGTTGACACTCTCTGTGGATGCATTGGCTTCTTGACAATAACGTGCCGGCTTTCCGTTTTCCGAGCCCCAGATGCAACAATTTTGTCTGTTAACGTTAACGTAGCCGCCGAGATGAAAATGCGCCTCGTCAGAAAAGATGATTTTTCGCCCAAAATCGTTGTCCAATTAAAGCTGCTCTAAGGACCAAACTGCGAAGCGATAACAAAACAGATGGTTGCACGCCTTCAATCGCTGAGTCAATTGGACCTTGTAAGCGAATAATCCGAGATCTTTGTGTAGAACTCTGTTGAGATCGATGACGAGTTGATGTTCGTGAATTGAGTCTCACACTCTCAGCCACAAAAGCCACATTCTCATCTGTGCACACCGTACGACGACGGGGACCATGAGTGTTGTCCACTAGGACACCAGTCTCACGAACTTTTTGCACAAGCTTGCGTAAAGGAGTCGCGGTGTGTGCTTCATTTCGGCCAAAACTTCTTTCCAAAAAACGCGCTGTTTGGGCTATACAGCACTTACTTTGGAAATAAGTTTGCAACATTTCCCAATGTTGTTCAAGCGTAAAGCGACTCATTTCGTTCCGCGGAGGTATGATACTGGTACAGCTGTCAGTGTCAAAATAACCTATGATTTAAAAAAAAAAAAACAGCAGATTGCCCAGCCTGTACAGCCTTCTGTGGCAACTGTAATAAATGCCGCAATCTTTTTTCCTTATCATTCCCATTCCTATCCACCGCACTGCATGGATTGTATTAATATCCGTCTCGTACTGCGTGAGGATGCATTTCAGTCGGCATACAGTTACGTCCTTTTGGCTAGGATGTTCGCTGAATACATTAGTTCACCACCCAATTGTTGCTGTAGAGGCTATCCATGGGCGTCGAGGATGTGTGCCAACTTGATCTGACCATTTACAGGGATCGTTGCTGCCATCCCGCTGGGTTAGGAGCAATCAACAAATTTGCCAGATCCAGATTCTCAGATATTTCTTTATCGACACAGATATCTATCCAGATCATAAGCGCCGTAAAATGGATATAGCTCAATGAAATTTTCGTGAACTGAACCTTGATTTTCGGGGTAAATTCGTTTCGGCGTGAGTTTATTCATTAATCAAAACGAAAATTCATACTGGCAGTAAATCAACTCTAAATTGTCAAATTGGCTGTCACTACAAACAGTGCTGTCAAGTTGAAGTCAAACCTCTTTAAACAAAGATCCTTTATCAGTTCCTCAACCAAATGACAAGCAAAGGGATCCTTCAATTCCCATAAGCCTTTGAATAAAATAATGCGTTCCTTAAAGCTGTTTCATTGCCAATGGATCATCCTTAAAAAGGACGTTACAAGCAACCAGGGTTAAACTTAAGCAAAAAAATTACTAAAAATAGACTGAACACATCCGCAACAATAAGCTTTTCCTTTCCTAATCGCGCCCTCCTCTTGATCCCACATCCGCTTTCCTAAAATGAAATAAAATAATCGGGTTCACCACAGAGTAATCCTCCCAAGCTACTGGCAAATCCTAATGACAGATAATCATTAAAACTGTTTGTCTGCCAATAATACATCGGGTCGGCAAAAAACGCACTAAACTCACCCCGCAACCCACTGACATAATGACCTGACTCCCCATCAGACGCACCCAATCGATATTCACCTTCTTCCCCACACGCCCACCACCATTTTCAACAAAAATGCTGGGAAAAACCAGAGCAAAGAAAGCGAAAGTAAAGAATCAATAAAATGGGGGAAAAAGCTGAATTCATATGGTTGAACTGACGGATGTGCCACCCACTCGTTCTAACGTCACGGTCACTCCTACCACGACGCCGCTGTCGCACCATTCGACGACGACGCCAAAGAAAGCACACCAAAACAAAACCGAAAGAAGACGCCCCGATGGATGTTTGTATTATAACAGCCACGTATACACGCTGTGGAGTGTCCTTATTTACATTTCGCCTTGAGAGTGCAAAATCTGTGTTGGCGTGACTCTGAGATCTGGCATGCGCAGGACGGCCAACGACCAGTGGAGACCAAAAAAGGACGCGCCGCAATTCACTACACCAAAACAAAGCCTTTGGCAATGTTTGTAAACAAGTTGTACTCGTACGTTCGTACGCAAAGTTTGTTAATGGAATTTCGAAGGACGAAATATTTTTGTATCTGACGTGGGAGTACGTGTGTGGGTAGGTTCTTGACTTGATGGGGGCTAACAGGATGGGAGCGTAGGTGGTGTAGGCAGTGTATGCGTGCGTCAGTGTGCGTTGGTAAAATTAATTGTCTGGGCGGATGAGGAACTTTGAAAGAAACTTTTCCGACTACTAAAAGTACGGCAGACGTTAGAAGTTTATAAGCACGCCCTAGGCGTTCCTTAAATCTTTCCATGGACTTTCTGAATTGGCAAAGTTTTATGCAATATTCAAAAGATTCCAACGAAATTATGACTGTTTGAACTTCAGTCCTATGCCAAAGATATTTGGCTTTTCCCCGAAATATATCGACAACTAGATTCTGAGTAATACGTATATCGGTGCTTCTATGGGCTGTTGTTTGTTATCAACACATTGATTTATTATCCTTTGTTGTCTTAAGTTCGATGTAAAAAAAAGATTAGCCAGGGATTTTCTTCCTCGTCTTTATGTGGCGCTACAGTCCAGTGTGGACTTAGGCTTCAACCAACAAGCCCCTTATGTCAGTATGGACTTTTTTTAGCTGCCACTAGTTGCTCACACTAACTCGATTGAAGTCCGTCTCCACTTGTGTACGCCACTTTAGACGTGGACGTCCTCTGCTGTGTTGTCCCGCAATTTCAGAGTCAAAGATTCTTCGGACGATCCATACGCTCTACATAATCTAGGTTAAATTATAGGGCTCCTAGCGAATCACCAGCACACTTAGATCATGTTGATTCAATGTGATACCCACAGTCAGATTAATATTTGATCTCAACACCAAATGGTGACTGGAGCAGATTTGAAAAACCGGATAAAAGTGTATTAACTTTGCTTTCACTGCGATTCGAATCTGGGACTCTAACTTAGAGCAGGCACTTAACCAACTGCGCCATCCAATCGTCTGAGTTCTCCGTTAACAATTACTTTTCTTTCATTGTCTTCTTTGTAGAAAAATTGGACAAATAATGTCGTCATTCCGAAAATCACCCGAAACCGTCACACGTTCTGTATACATTAGGTTCTTTATGACAACGTGTTGATTTTCCGATCCCCAAATACGCCAACTTTACTTGTTAACCTAAGCGCCGAGGTAGAAATACACCTAAAAGGTGATTTTTGAGCCAAAATTATCGTTAATTTCGAGTTGCTGTTAAACCTAAAAAGCTTAACAAAAAGGCAATGTGGTGGTTATTTTGCTTCATTTTTAAGGTTCCGTCTACAAAAACGGAACCTTTATAATTTCGGTGTGTCCGTCCGTCCGTCCGTCCGTCGTGTCTGTCACACTTTTTTATCTCTGAAGTTAATGAAGATATCGGCATGAAATTTTGGAATTAGGTACTTCAGACCTAGATGTCATTGCCTATGCAGCGATTTTAAAAAGTGGGGCCATTTGGGGGTGGTTCCAGTACAGGTGAAGTTGTCATTAGTTTTGAAAAATTGTCGCACCCCATCGAAATATATTTCAATCGACAGATCTTTCGAAATGAGGTGGAGGTTTCTTTCAACACTTTTTGATCTAAAGTACTATTTGAAAAATATGGAGCTCCAAAGTTTTTTTTAATGCGTCCCCCCCTGCCATTTCTAAACCAAAGTGTTTAAAAATCTGAAAAAATCACAAAAACTTGGCTTCATTGAGTACTTTTATTTAAAACCATTGTGAGCATTCTGGCCTTAATGGTTTTGGAGATATTGGCCAAAAACGGTCAATCATCGACATGCGAATTTTGAAGATCTGAAAACGCAGTTTTGGAGACATCAATGTAAGCATTAAGAAATTATAAATTTCAAAATTTCGATTTATGTTGAAATTTTGAGATATCTAAGATTTAAAATGAGAACAATTTTCATTTTCACACATAATTTCATGCTGTGTTCGGCCACTCTATTCGTTGATGAGCGTTATCATTTCGATCTCACCCCTAAATGCCCAACAGAAATGAACACACACACACCGCAGGCATGAGCAGTGATTGGGTATGTGTATGATGGAAAGGATTTTCTGTGTTGGATAAACTTGGATAGAGATATAGGTATATGTAGGGATGAACATTTGTTTGTTTGGATGTATGAATTTATGAATAAATGGTTGATTTGGGTTGAAGTTAGAAGAAAATTCAACTGAAATAGTTTGGAAACGTCGTTTGATATTCAGAAATCATTTATCAATATTATGCGACGGAACCTTCCCCGTGCGAGTACAACTTGCACTTGCCCATTTTATTTAAGTCTACTCTGACATCTTTATACGAATGGCCCAGATCAGGTATGTTCAGTTACCGAGATCTTGCCGAGATCAGTTGCCTTGAGGTTCTCGCACTTTGACGCACACTTTCATCTACAGCTGTTATATTCTCCGTTAAAATCCCAAAACGAACACAAGAATATGTTCGATTATCAGTCAGTAAACCAGTCTCATGAACTTTCTTCACAAACTTGCGTGCACCAGCTGCAGTTTGCATCCACAATTGGACCGATATTTTTTCCCCGAAATTCGCACTATTTCGGCGACACAGGTCGCAAACACGTTGCCCTTCAACTTTGGAAGTTATTTTGCGATCGATCGATTTCGTACCGCGAAAATATAGTACAAGGTGGCGCAAAATTAATCATCCTATCGGAAGATGTATTAATTTTTGCAAATGGCTATGGGTAAAGAGAGAGTTTTATGGCTCTCTCGTGTCATTAAGGTGGCTTGGGAACGCGGTGAAACACCTGGTGATTGGCAGACTGGGGTGATTGTCCCTCTCTTCAAAAAGGGGGACAAGAAAGAGTGCTCCAACTACAGGGGCATATCTCTTTTAAGTCTCCCAGGTAAAGTCTACGCTAAGGTGTTGGAAGCGCGTTCTAGAGCTATGGTCGAGTCCAGGATGGGGGATGAACAGTGCGGTTTTCGTCCCGGCAGAAGTACAACCGACCAGCTTTTCACTCTAAGAATGGTACTTGAGAAGACTTGGGAGTACTCCAAACCGATCTACAGTTGTTTTGTAGATTTGGAAAAGGCATACGACCGAGTTCCGCGAGGTAAACTCTGGAGTGTTCTGCAGGAGTATGGGATTGATGGTTCTTTGTTGAGGGCCATTCAGAGTCTATACACAAACTGTAGTAGCTGTGTTCGGGTTAACGGTAGTAAATCAACACCTTTCACCGTGGGCGTTGGACTTCGCCAAGGGTGCGTTTTGTCACCTCTCCTTTTCATTATATATATGGACTGGATGTTACAGCGCAGTCGAGGCGAGGAATGTTTCACATTGGGAGAGTTGAGGGTAAGTCATCTTCTTTTTGCAGATGCTTTAGTCATCCTCACATCCTTCCAGATAGAACTCCAGCGCGCGCTAGATAGGTTTGTGGCCGTATGTGCTGATGTTGGGATGAAGGTTAACGTGGACATATCCGAGGTTATGGTTATTTCCAGAACCCCTGTTCAATGCACTCTACATGTTAGTGGAGTCCCATTGAAACAGGTGGAGAAGTTCAAGTATCTCGGGGTCTTCTTCACGAGTGATGGGAGGAATAATGCTGAGCTTTCCTGTAGGATTGGTCAAGCTGGGTCAATTTTGAAACAGTTTGGTCGATCTGTAATCAGGAAGGCGGTTACGTCAATAAACAAAATCTTCATTTCTGAGTCACTGAGAATCCGCGTTTGATGCACGAAGAGCCATTACATCCAGTCAAGGCCCGGAATGCCTGGGTCGTATTTTTTTGAGATCTTGTGGAAAGTCATGAAAAATGTGATAAAACGGGCACAAATGTGTATCAACACTGGCGGCAACCACTTGGCGGATATCATATTTTCCACTTAGCCGACAAAATTGTAAAGGTCCAAATAAAGATTACCATTACTCAAAATCATTTTTTTTATTTAGTAAAAAAGTAATTCAAAAACAAAATTGGATGATTAATTTTGCACCACCTTGTACAAAACAAAATCTGTCAATCTGTCAAAATAACATCTGATTTGAAATGAAACCAACAGATGGCGCAATCTACACTTCTGTAGAATTGTCCGAACAGTCGTGAGAGCCACTGTGTGTACTATGAACGTAAATTTTAAAAATAGGCAAAAAATGTGTTTTGAATCGTCTTGTCTCTATTTTTCCTCTAACCACTGTATTGCGTCAAATGTATAACCAAAATCGCGACCTTCAGTTAAAAAACACCTTGGCTCTGATTTAAGAAGTCTATCACCAGTAGTTCCATGAAATCCATCATCAACTTCAACACAGCAAACTGAAAAAGTGTATATTATCGAATGTGAATAACCGTGAACACCCTGGTTCCGAACCCATGTAACGAGTGTAAAAAATAACCCAAGGGGATGAAATTCTTACATTGTCTCCCCTAATGCCCGCGACTTGGTACAGTTTAACCCACAAAAATGCTTAACTATGCGCTGTATGTACTGGCATGGTAATTCACCTAAGAAGATCTTCTTGAGCACGTGTGCTCTATAAAACTAGGCTTCTCGCGGCGTTGGGAACTTCTTTCTCCGGAGGGGTTCTCCATACCTTACTACCGTTCAGCCCCTTTCTATTACACTGTGATTTGAATTCGTGCTCACAGTTGTTGGATTATTTCGGGTTGCAGGGAGGACACAATTTTCCTCCTGCAGTAGCTCGCATTCCGCATTCCCCTGCCTGTGCGCTAAACTGACATTGCAATGGATAATTGCGCTAGGGGTGAATAGCTTTGCATGAAGGGGAAGAAGAAGGAACCCAAGACAAGGGTGGTGCACACAAACCAGCGTAACCAGCTTCAGGTTTTGCGACTTTCACTATTTTCAACAAGTTCCACGTCCTCCTTTGCTTGGGTGTCTTATCCCCTATAGAAGTCGGACGAGTTTTTTTTTGCCCTTCTTCTTGGTCTTATTGTTTCAACAGGGAATCAGCAGACAGAGTGTGACAAGAGTGAAAGGGAAATAGTAGAAAAACTAGAAGGACCAGAACAATGAAGATGATTCATAGATAATCCCTATTGTCCTGTCATATGTGAGAGGTGACGGATAAACCCGAATGATGGTGGGGAAAGGAAATATTATAAATAACTGTAATTTAAATACAATCGATCAAAGTCTCATTTCGACTGCTTACAGTGACGAGAGAAAAGGATGTGATATGATAGCTTGAAGGACAATGCAATTAGCATGTTGCCACCTCCCGTTGAAGTGGTGGAAGGAAAGAGCAGAGCAAAGGTATAAGTGTTTTGATTTTTGGGTCAGTCCAGCCACTCGAAGGTCGATCTTTCGTTTAAGGAGAAAGACACTATCAGGTAAGCCCCCATTCTATGAAGACATCAAGAGAATCTTCCGGGCGAACGTTTAACTGGAATTGATTGCGATTAATGGAATTTTAATGCGAAGTGACAGTGACTCTGGATCTTTTATGTCATTGGATGATAGGTTTTTATTGAGTATGACGGATTATTTGACGGATGAAAGTGAGACTGTCAAACCCTCTTGTTTTGAAAGTGAAAATGTCAAACAAAGTGTTTGTTTCTTCTGATAAATGGAAAAAGTCTTAAGTGAGAATGTCATGGATTATTGAACGTATTGCAAATAAACTTTTTCACTCTCTGTGTCAGAATTTCAAAACCCCTTTAAGGCGTGGCCCTCGTGGTGTAATGGGAAGTGGATAAACTCCTACGCTGAAAACCCGCAGTTCGTGTCTCGGATTCAACTACAATCAAAATCGTTTATAGAGACAAAATTCTTAGGTCCCGCCTGAGCTCCATCATATGTGATCCAATAGCATAATAAATCATTTACAACGACATATAGCTTACAAGGAGCAAATTTGTCAGTCCCTTGAAGGTCGTTTTGACTGTACTTTAATTGACATGGAATCACCTCTCTTGTGGCACTGACAATGCTCAATGAGTATAAAAGTCAAAAAAGTTCCCCAAATTTCGACATTTCACTGAGTGGTCGGTGTGTATACCGATCCTTCCCATGTTGTTCAATAATCTGACAACTGGGCTCAAAACTCCCGACTCGAAGGACCAAAATCATGCTCTACAAAACTCTTATACTGCAGTCCTGCTATATCCAGCAAAAAACTGGACACTAAGCAGAACTGCGGAGCTGATTCTTGGTGCTTTCGAAAGAAAAATTCTACGTCGGATACGTGGTCCCGAGGAAGGCGAATGGAGGAGAAGACACAACCACGAACTCTATGAGCTGTACCAGGATGTGGTTGTAGTCCGGAAGGCAAAAATCCGTCGACTGCACTGGCTCGGCCACATCGAGCGCATGGACAACAACGCTCCAGCTAAGAAGGTCTTCGAATCCGAGCCTCCTGGTTCGAGAAGGAGAGGAAGACCGAACCTCCGTTACAAAGACCAAGTCATCGCGGACGTAAGACAGCTTGGTCTTGATGACTGAAAGCAGCGTGTCCAGGACCGTCAACCATGGAAGGCAGTGATTTATCAGGCTCAGACCCTACATGGGTCGTAGGCCTACAAAGAAGGAGAAGAAGAAGAACAAGGCTCTGCTGACAATCTTCACGTCCTATCTTCCTTAGCTTCCACGTCTTCCAAAGCTTTTGATTAATCAGCGTTGCCTATCAGTCTCACATACCTTCATAGATTAAAATTTATTGAAAACTATTAAATCGCAAGAATTTTTATTTCAATTTAAATGAATGCTGGTTAGCCGATATGCGTCAACCTTATCTTTTCTTCAGAAAACGGATTGTGGCACACGCTTGTTGAAGAGATCTTCCACATTGATGGGATTTAACTGGTAAACGAAAAAGTGTCAAGTCATGGCTCTCCATTGATCGCAGCAATGACTGTGTGTCTTTTAAGTTGGTGGACGTAACAGCATTTTTATTATTATTAACAGCGTTTATTGCATGCGAACATTTTTTTCGCTTTAAGTAATAGTAGAATAATAGTGATTGTTGGCGTAGCCATTATAAAGGGTGGTCCAACCATAATTCACGATGTTAATTGTGAGTCACACTTTACGTCAAGTTTTTTGACGAACTTAATTTGACATTTCTTTGTTTCAGTGTTTGACAAATTCAACCATGGAGAGGTGCACAATTGAGCAGCGCGTTAAGATTGTTGAAGGCTTTTACGAAAATTGACGTTAAAATCAAAATGCATTTCGTACACTTCGTGATTTTTTTGGTCAACATAATCGATCAAATGTGTCCACAATCGGTAGAATTGTGTTCAAATTTCAGCAAACCGGGTCTGTGGGAAAATTCGTAAACACCTGTGCATGCTGAGTGACTGTTTGGTGCGGTTTATGGCGTTCGCTATCGCGAGATGATAACGGTCTTCTTGTGTCCAGAAATTGAGGATATGGACCTGGACGACATGTGCTTCCAACAGGATGGTGCCACTTGCCACACAGGCAACGAAACAATGGCTCTTTTGCGCAAGAAATTCAATGACCGAGTTATCTCACGTCATGGCGATGTTAATTAGCCGCCACAATCATGTGATTTGATACCGTTGGACTTCTTTCTTTGGGGATATTTAAAATAAAAAGTGTACGTCAATAAGCCAAGAACAATTCAAGAGCTAAAGGATGAGATAATTCGGCACATTAACGACATTGAACCTCAATTATGTCTCAGAGTCATTGAAAATATGCACCATCGGATAGAGGTATGCCACCGAAGCCGTGGCGAGCATTTGGCCGATATTTTTTTTCACACATAATTGTCATAGATCCTTCTATCATAATAAAAAATATTAAGATATTTCTCTGAAATCTTTTTGTTTTATTTCCAATTGTCATCGTTCGTTTTCGTTGGACCACCCTTTATTTTCGCTGTACGATTAGGGATGCAACATCGTGCTAAAAAACATCGATGTTTAAAAACATCGATGGTTCCACGACAAACATCGATGTTAAAAAACATCGATATTAACAGCGATACATCGATGTTTTTCCGATGTTTTATTTATCTTCTCCATCACACAATTTGTTGGCTATATTAACGATGTACTGTATCTAAACAACAAAATATACTAGTCTTACGAGTTTCAACCCAAAAACCTTCTCTGTATTCCGTTTCGTTGATGATTTGATTTTTACCTTGTGGCTTATCGGGCCAACGAAAAACCCAAAGTGACGTTGGAGGATCCTACGGTTCGAGATTAGGGTTCCCGAGCGGGCCCATCATGCACGTTTATATAGCGAGTCGCTTGCTCCAAGACCGACATCGCTCCCAGCCGCACCCCCTTGTTGAACAGGCGCTAGTTTGGCTGTTGGAGGGATTTGCTATGTTATGCATCCAGCCAATACATGCCAAAACATGAACCTCTCCGATTAGCCATCGACCCGCAGTTCTCTAAGAGTTGGATACCCGGTCTCCTTGAGGGTCGTTCGATGCTCAAGGTGTACCACTTGGAGTTTCGGAGCAGGATGTAGGACTAGGAGAGGCTGACATAAAAAAAGTTACTTTGTATTGCTCTAGCTCTTTTACACCCCATTATTATTACACAAATACAAGCACATTTTATATATAACACATCTAGGCAATGTTAATGAAATGAATGAACGATGTCGATGTTCGACAATTTTGCCGTCGATGTATCGGTTATCAAAACATCGATGTTCACAAAACATCGATGCTTGCAATACATCGATGTATCGTTTGCATCCCTAGGTACGATCCATTTCGCCTAAACAAAGTAGGGAAAAATTGCAAAACTGCAAAGTCGCCGAATTTTGAACAGAAATTTTGGTTAAAATTTGGATACAAACTCTAGCTATTGGTTGTGAGACTAGATTGCTGATCAATCTACGGCCTAAAATCTCGTCAATTGATCCGAGCCTGAGCAGCATTTTGTATAAATATGTCGGATTATTTGCTTACAAGATCCAATTGACTCATATCGATACCGCCTCTTTGTTTGACTTTTGGAATAACTCGAAATTGACAATTTTGCTTAAGATTACTGATGGGATGTGTTTCAGCTTCGGCGGTTGCCGTATTTGGACATCAGAAAGTTCATACGTAGTCATAGAGAAGCCAATGCATCCTGAATGTGTGATTGTTTGCTGTAAATACACTACAAAGTACTCATACCAATCAGAGAAGAATGGACCAACAACCCCCCGTGGATGAAGGATGGAACCCAAAAATGGTACACATATGGGTCGATATCTGAAAACAATGTAGGGGCTGGAGTGATAGGACCAAGATACAGCCTACACATTCCTTTCTGTAATGAGTCAACAATATTTCAAGCTGAGCTGTTCGAAATCAATGAAGCAGCACACCGCATTAACGAAAACCCACCAACATCAAAATATACATATTCTCAGACAGCCAAGCGGTCCTTAAAGCGCTAGAGCTACACATTTAACTCTAAGACTGTCTTGGAATGTCACAAAATACTAAGCAAAGTGGCAGGGAACAACAGGCTAAAATAGATCTGGGCGACAGGCCATGAAAATCACGAAGGAAATGAAAAGGCTGACATACAAGCCAAAAGTACTCAGGTACTTTTTTAAGGGGTGAAGGCACCCCCCTTATGACTTCAACAACACGGACACAAACTTACATCTACACAAATAGATCATCAAACAAAGGAATCAGTTCTGGAACAGCCAAGAGGGTATTAAACACTCAAGAATGTTCATGGAACAAAACTACAATCCACAACGAGCCAAAGAAGCTCTAGAACTTAATGAAGCAGACCTAAGAGTGCTACGTGAAGCACTAAAAGGACACGGGGCATGCAACTACCACCTTCACAAATTGGGTCTCAGCCGCACAGAAATCTGTAGGCGATGTGGACAAGCCAAAGAAGCATATACTGACCGTCTGTAAAAGTCTTTCCCGAGAAAGATTTAAAATGTCAAACCAAACAAACGTAACAGGGAAAGACTTTCAAGAAATCCCATCTAGTTGTCAAATTCTTGAAGACACCACCAAAATCCTAGATCAAAAGAATGGAGTAAAATAAATCTTTATGGTCGCAGAACTAGTGTTACATATATGACACACCTCGAGTTCTTCAATTCAATTCAATCCTGTTTGCGTTGATGACACTTGGAGAAGAAGATTCAACCACGAACTGTCTGGTCTGTACAGGGACATGAATCTAGTCAGACGTCTACGGATGCAACGCCTTAGATGGCTAGATCCCGTAGAGCGCATATAAATAACTTCTCCAGCCCGATGTACGCCCGTAGAATAACGCAATAGATGACGGCCGCGAAACAGGTACCGCACGGAACTGGAGGAAGACTTTAGCAACGTAATGGAAAGCAGCTAGCTAAAGAACGCGACAGCTGGGGAGTATTGTTTGTTGAGGCCCAGGTCAATCCCGAACTGTAGCGCCATCAGAAGAAGAAATTCAAAATTAAATATTGAAAAGTGCTCGAAGGTGCAGACAGACAAGAGGAGGCCGCTTCGAGCAGAAATTCAAAATAAAAGCCAATTACAAATGACTCATGCTTTTTATTTGCTTCCTAAAGTTCACTCTGATTTCAAATTCTAAGAACTCTTATTATGGAATAGCATTTAGTGGGAATACGGTTTAATTTGGGGGTAGACTTTGTACCGACGGTTCTTAGAAAAAATCTTAGAAAGTGATTATTAGATGCATCATTAGAAAAAGTTTTAATTTTAAAGAGAATTTCGATTTGTCGGACATGCACTACATCTAAAGCGCCCTGTATAGACACAAGCTATACACCGTAGTGTCGACTTTAACTATTTCCGCTAAACTACTAGATAAGATTTGAGAACATTTTCAGTATCATAAAGAACTCTGTGAGACTTTTAAGTGTTTACTAAAAGTGACGTGTTGTCTTGTGACTTCTTCAACACTTCCTTCATGAAAAGCGAGAAAGAAAATTAATTGGAGAATGCACACCGCACTGCCATCTAAAGCACTTGATATAGCTAAGCGGATGACGTCGATGCGACTGGGCGAATACACAACACCATCGATGATTCATTTGCGACGAAAATGGCTGAAATTAATTTGGCAAAAATAAACGATATGCTCTCATCGAAAAAGAACGCACACAAATTTGGCCAGAAAGTCGCTGTGGGCAACTATAAATTCGTTTAGTAAATAAACCCGCCCACCTTGACCCAGCTAATTAGCAAGCCAAATTGAAAGAAAATTGAACTCAGAATTACTCCAACAAATCGTTGCAGTGAAACGTAATAGAGCCTTATTTTCTAAGCCCTAGAGGGATCTGTAAGACATTTAGGATCCAACAGGGACCTCAGTCAATTTGTGTGGCAGCACAATTAATCAACTGGTCTAAATGCACACTCCAGCCACTTTAAACCTACATACCTATGACCCCAAACGTCTAGCACAACGTATTCTCATTATCAGACGAAATCGCTGTTTAAGAAGTCCCTTATTACGCTTGCGTTTACCAATCTCGGAATCGAAATGTCCCTTTGCGGATTTTATTCACCAGTTACTCGTTTGCAGAATTATAAGCTCTAAACTCGATGAAACCAAATTCCGCCGAATGATTGAAAGAGGAACTCCACAAGGATGGGTACACTCTCCGTAACATTACGGTATGCGAACTGCTGTTAAACCTAGAAGTGGTAGGACGCAAAGTGATCGCCTAGGCGGACGATGTTGCTACACCAGACTCAGGAAAACGTGTCTCAACGCTTAGAGACATCATGTATCATACTTTCCCACCGACTAACCTCATGGACCAATACATGAGGACTTGGAGTCAATACTCCAA
This sequence comes from Myathropa florea, assembly GCA_930367185.1. Taxonomy (NCBI): domain Eukaryota; kingdom Metazoa; phylum Arthropoda; class Insecta; order Diptera; family Syrphidae; genus Myathropa; species Myathropa florea. The sequence goes on from OV884004.1 coordinate 22,893,841, forward strand.
AAAAGGAACTAGTACTCTTCACGAGGAAATACAAAATTCTTTCCTGCGACCCTCCTTCACTCTGTGGTATAAAACAGACACTCACAGTCAAGGCCAAATTCCTGAGACTCATCGAATTAAACTGGAAGCCCGACATCATGGAGCCAATCAAAAAAACCACTACAGCGCTGCGAGGAAGCCATAGGATGTAAATAGGGTTTACAGCCAAGAATAGCATATTGGCTCTATGCAACAGTAGTCAGACATGTAGTCGCAGTATGGTGGAGAGTTCTTAATAACGCTGTCAATTGCAATGTTCTGCAAAGATCCGCAAGCATTTCCATCAGTAGGGCTTTAAGAACAACACCATCTCCTGAACTGAACATTATCCTCTACCTCCCTCCACTCGATCTGTTTGGAAGACATGAAGCAGCCAGCAGCCAGGGGTCAGACTCAAGACACTTCACATCGGTCCTACCACTATTCTAGATAATCTCGAGTTTCTTCCCCACGACACTGACCTTCTGCTACCCCAATCGCTCTTTCTCTACCAGCATACCCTCCAGATCTGACTGGGAGTCAGGTATTCAGGCGCTGGACAATCCTCTTCGTTTTTTCACAGATGTATCCAAGACGGATAAGGGTTAAGTGTCTACTTTAAGGATTTCAATTTTAGTTTAACCCTCCATCTTCCAGACCATTGTAGCGTATTCCAGTCTGAGACAATGGCAATTAAAAAAACCTTTGTCTTGGCTTAAGAAAAACGTGATATCTAGAAAGAATATCACCATTTTTTCGGACAGACAGCAATTAAATCCCTGAGTTCAGTCATTTTCCACTCTAAGACTTCCCTGAATTGCCGCCAATCTCTACACACTGAGCAATTAAATAGTCACCTGCGTCTAAGTGTCTTCTTCTTCTTCTTCTTCTTCTTAGGGCGCTACAGTCCGAGGTGGACCTGGGCCTCACTCAACATGCCTCTCCAGCCAGCACGATCTTTCGCCAGCTGTCTCCAGTTTCGCACACCAAGCCGGCAGAGGTCCCCCTCGACTTGTGTGCGCCACCTTATTCGTGGACGTCCTCTGTTGCGTTGTCCCACAGGCTCAGAGTCGAAGACTCTTCGGGCCGGAGCTAAGTTGTCCATACGCTCTACATGGCCTAGCCATCTTAGGCGTTGGATCCGTAGACGCCTGGCTAGACTCATGTCGCTGTACAGCCCATACAGTTCGTGGTTGAATCTTCTCCTCCAAATGCCATCAACGCAAACAGGACCAAAGATCGCGCGCAGAACTTTTCTCTCGAAAAGACCAAGAGACTGTTCATCCGCTTGGGATATTGTCCATGCCTCTGCACCGTAAAGCAGGACTGGGATGATCAAGGTCTTATACAAAGTCAACTTGGTCTTCCGAGAGAGGGCTCTACTACTCAATTGCCTTTTGAGCCCATAAAAACAGCGGTTGGCAAGAGTAATTCTGCGTTTGATCTCGGTACTGATGTTGTTTGTACTGTTAACCGCGGAGCCAAGGTAGACGAAGTCCTTTACTACCTCAAAGTTATAGCTGCCTATGGTGACGTTCTGGCCAAGTCGTCGATGTTGTGCGTCCTTTCTCGATGACAGCATATACTTTGTTTTGCCCTCGTTTACCGCCAGACCCATTTTAGCCGCTTCCGTTTCAATGCCAGCAAACGCATCATTGACGGCTCGCTGTGTTCTCCCAATCACGTCAATGTCATCCGCGTAAGCTAGCAGTTGAACGGACTTTTGGAAGATCGTGCCTCTTGTGTTGGCCAGTGAGTTTTGCACGATCTTCTCAAGAACGATGTTAAAGAAATCACATGACAGCGCGTCGCCTTGTCTAAAACCTTTTTTGACATTGAAGGTCTCGGTGAGTTCGTTACCGACCTTGATGGAGCAGCGAGAGTTCTCCATCGTCATCCTGCTCAGTCTGACGAGTTTAGCAGGAATGTCAAAACTAGACATGGCGCTGTATAGCTCGTCTCTATGCACGCTGTCATATGCGGCCTTGAAATCGACAAATAGATGGTGTGTGTCGATCTGCATTTCCTGGGTCTTCTCCAGGATCTGCCGCAGTGTGAAAATTTGATCGATGGTGGACTTCCCGGGCCTGAAACCACACTGGTAAGGACCTATCAGTTTGTTCACGAATGGTTTCAGGCGTTCACACAAAACGGCAGAGAAGACCTTATAGGCGATGTTAAGGAGACTTATCCCTCGATAGTTGGCGCAGTCAAAGGGGTCTCCTTTCTTGTGGATCGGGCAAACGATACTGAGATTCCACTCATCGGGCATGCTTTCCTCCGACCATATCTTACAGATGAGCTGGTGCATGCGCCCTACCAGATCACCTCCAGCTGCTTTAAACATTTCGGCGGGCAGACTATCTGCACCAGCAGCTTTATTAGACTTCAGTCTCGATATCGCTATCTTGACTTCGTCTAGGTCGGGGGGACGGTATTCTCTTCTATCATCGTCCGTTGTGTTGAGTGGAACATTTTGCCTGACAGCGGTATTTGTGTCCTCATCGCCGTTCAACAGTCTGCAGAAATGATTTTTCCAAATTCTCAGTATCGACTGCGAATCTACTACTAGCTGTCCATTTTCGTCCCGGCAAGCTTCTGTCCGAACTTTATATCCATTCGATAAAAGTTTTACCCTTTGGTAAAACTTTCGGACATCATTCCTGCCATAACACCTCTCCATCTCCTCGATCGCGCGCTTCTCGTGCTCTTTCTTTTTCTTCCTGAGAAGCCGGTTCTCTTCCCTTCTTCTCTGTTCGTAGAGCTCACGAACAGCTCTCGCGGTTCGATGCAGCGTTGCCCGATAGGCTTCTTGCTTTGCTGCATGTGCCTGCCTGCACTCGTTGTCAAACCAGGGGTTTTTTCTTGTTGGCGTTTTAAAACCCAGCACATCAGTAGCGGCTTCTCTGATGGCTCTTTGACAACGTTTCCATTCTTCGTCTATTGTTAGTGCAGGCGGCGTCGAACTTTCGGAGAGTTTCAGGGAGACTCGATCGGCAAAGTTCCTGGCAGTCTGTTGCGATTGTAGCTTTTCGACGTCAAACCGTGGTTGGCTTCCTCGACTCCGTTCTTCTCTCGATATCCGTGTCCTTACCTTGGCTACAACAAGGAAATGGTCCGAGTCGATGTTGGCGCCTCGGAACGTTCGGACATCAAGAATACTGGAGGAGTGTCTGACGTCGATCGCAACGTGATCAATCTGGTTGACGGTTGAATGATCAGGGGACCGCCAGGTCCCTTTATGGATGTTGAGGTGTGGGAACCGCGTGCTAGCTACAGAGAGGTTACGCCCCGTAACAAAGTCCACCAGCCTGAGTCCGTTTTCGGACGTGGTGTCGTGCAGGCTGTGTTTACCGATGACTCTAGCAAAGATGTCCTCTTTACCCAGCTTAGCGTTGAAATCTCCTAGAACGATCTTGGTGTCGTAGCTGGGGCATTGATCGTACGTTCTTTCTAGGAGATCATAGAAGTCATCCTTACTATCGTCATCTTTGTCCTCCGTTGGGGCGTGGGCGCAGATTAGGCTGATGTTGCCGAATTTAGCCTTGATGCGGATTGTTGTGAGGCGCTCGCTTATGTACTTAAAGCCTAAGACTTTTTGCCTAAGTCTGCCTCGAACAACAAATCCACATCCAAATAATCGCTGCCTTCGCTCTCTGTAACAGTCGCCGTAGTAGATATCGCAGTTTTTCATCCTCTTTTTGCCCGGCCCATCCCATCGCACTTCCTGGATTGCGGTAACGTCTGCTTTATAGCAGTCTAGGGCCTCCGCGAGTTCATCGGCTGCACGTGGTCTCTTCAGGGACCTCACATTCCACGTGCAAAACCGAAAGTCATTGTCCTTTTTTCGTTTGCTGGGGTCGTCAACAGTAAATCCGTCCGTATCCGAGGCATATTGTTGCTTCTCAACTCGTTACTTTTTTACGTGGTGAGGAAGTTAACCCCACGCACAACCTCCAACTGGGAGGACAGGTCCATTTGTTTAGCCCCCGGACAAAGGGGTCCGGAGGGATCCGGTGTCGGTAGCCTCTTGCAGGCTGTGAGCGCCGCCGTTGGCCCTAAAAGAAGGGCTCATCCGCCGCCATCTCTATTCCAAGGTCCTGACCTTACCATGGAAACCAGGTAGCTCCTGCTGACTGGAGTTGTGGATGCCGCCGTTGGCCAATCAGTTGACCAGCTCCTCCGCCGCCATCCTAAAAAGAGTGATGAGCCCTGGTAGACTCACACTCCCCCCTCTCTCGTTAGCAGCCGCCCAGACGTCCCACGAGGGTTGGTTACCCCATCTTCTGTCGAGGGTACTCGGCTCCCGGATTTCACCACGGGGAGGTGAGAGTAGGAGTTCGTTAATAGAGGCTAGGTGCAGACGCTTGTGTCTACATGGTTCGCGTATTAACGCTTCTAAGTGTCTGTGTTTACTAATTATCTTAGATAGTTCATCGAAGGCAATTATGAATAGAACCACTCAGAGTGGTGAGTAAAAGCATAGATCTAAGTAAAACTAATCATTTATTTACGTCACTAATTGAAGACATCTTAAATTGGTCTAACCTCTCTTGTGCAAAGCTTTCTCTCGACAAATGCAAAACTTTGCACATCTGTCGGAAAAAGTCTTGCAACAGCGACTCATTGTCTTTAAAAATTAATAATGTAAATATCAGTAGTGTACATAATTTAAAAATTTTAGGCCTCATTGTTAACAATAAATATAATTGGAAACCACACTGTATTAGTCTTAAGAAAAGCCTAGCTGCCAGAGCAAATGTAGTTAATTATCTAGCTAACAAAAAATTTAATACCCATATTAACACTCTATGTAATATTTCAAAGTCACTACTACTTAGCAAGATCGACTATGGTTTATTTATTTACGGCAACTCACCAAAATCAACCTTCAACGCCATCAAAGCCATATACCATCAAGCTGCCCGACGTAGCATTAACGCCTTCCGAAACAGCCCTATGAAAAATGCCCTCGTTGAAGCCGGACTTCCCACGATAGAAGAACGAATAGAATCCGCTAAAGCCAAACTTTACATAAAGCTCCTACACTCTAACAACTCCATTATTAGCAGGGATTTTGCTTTAGCAAGGAACCTAAAACACTCAAAAAGAGTTCAGTCATCAATAGCAAGTGCTCTCATAATTGCAAAAAATCTGGATCTCCCACAGAAAATGCTCATTCAACGAACCCCAACTGTCCCACCATGGGCTACTAAACCAGAGTCACTTATCCTGGACCTAACCCGTCACGACAAGAACAGTACACCAAAAGAGACTTACCTTGCTTCGTTTCTCCGCATTTCCACATCCCTAAAAGCGAAAGGCTGGGAGTTCATCTTTACGGACGGTTCCAAGAAGAACAACAGTACTTCTTTTGCCGTCACCAAAGAAAATGGTACTTTAATTCTTGGAGGTTTGCTACTAACATATTCTTCCGTGTTCACAGCAGAAGCCCTAGCCATCTACAAAGCTTTATGGATAACTGCTAAACAGTGTGGAAGATATGTGATCTGCTCGGACAGTTTGTCCACTATCAACGCGGTAAAAAATACCAAACAGAACACAGCCATCATCTCGGATATCCGCAACTACATGCTAAGGCTCCAAAAAAAATAAAAATAATGTGGGTCCCAAGCCATGTCGGTATAAAAGGGAACGAACTTGCGGACCATATATGCAACACTTGCAACAGATTGTTCGACATCAACCACATACTGTGTCCCGCACACCTACGTCAACACTGCACAAACAAACCAGTTCATCTTCTGCTTAAATCTCCATCCCAACATAACATTAATTTAATTCGATTATATCAAAAAACTAAACATAGATATTTAAAATTACTTCAGAGCCGCAGGTCTCGGCAGCTAGCGCTCTATATTCATATGTTAGTTTATAATTTTAATTATATTCTAATAAATTATAATAATAATAATAAATAGTCACCTCATGTGGGTGCCGGGACACAGTGGGATCCCAGGGCACGGTCTCTTAAATTCTCCCCAGTGGCGAACCGCCGTCCATGCCGTTCGGTACACAAAACTTCTTTTAAAACATCACACAATTAGAACCACCAAGTAAAGGTAGTCTGAAGGCACGTGCCACATCACTAAACAAATATGGCCAAAACTGAACTCAAAACGTTCACTCTCATCAGAATGAACAGGTCATCTCTATGGGCTCTCATCGGTATCATTACAGGACACTGTGCCATTGCCACTAACGCTTCAAGATTGGGGCTCCCCCACAACGACGAAGTAGAGGAAAATATAACACATCTCATCTGCACTTGTAGTGCTCTTTCTTACCACAAAACCACATTGGAGCCTGCTTTTTTAACGATCTGAGTGAACTGAATAACGTCGGCATCATTCAACTAAAACGCTTCGTAGCAAGCACCAAATGATTTGATGGACAGGGGATATAGAGCCGACATCTAAGACGGCTTGACGATAGAAGACCCTGAGAACAGAGGTCGGCATAGACGCTCGCCGAACTTGCACGTTTGCGTTATCCCCTACACGACGAACACATTTGACGAACATTCATTTCGTGTTGTTTCTTCAAACCCTCAACATGTGTCATAGGGAAGCCCAAGTGGTGAAATCGTCGATAAAATCGTGGCTGACTTTTGACATTGTGTTTAATCCGCGATATGCACTCGGCGACGTCTCATCTCATTTTCAATGACCCGCATGTTCCACTAAAGGGGTCGCGGGTCACTCGGCGACGTTTGCAGCAAAAATGAGGTTTGTTCGCGAACATAGACCTACACGGCGAACATCAAAGCCAACGAACACGACAAAATCGAAATTTTTCGCAAATAGCGAACGGCTCGCGAACCAGCCCATGCAAGACGAAAATGCGGCGAGCACGAGCAAGTTCGGCGAGCATGTTCGTCGTTTAGGGCTACCTTTAGTCTACTGGGTGCGAATGGTAGCTGTCGATGAATAAAGATGAGATCAAGGAAAGAAGTGCCACCAGAAATGAAACCGAATCCAGTCCGCGCTTTGAGCCAGTATTGTCCTTCACACAGTCCTTCAATGTTGGCGGTAAGGTAAAATTAAATCTTCTACACCCCTTCACTCAATAGTCCAATTCCATACGGATCAGCAGTACAAAACACAATTCAAACAGTTGGTAAAGTTTATTTAAAAAAAAAAAACGAAAAAAAAAACGTTTGAATGTATTAACAGTTCACCTCTTGCCTACATATCCTCCGTGCTGTATTTGTAGGCCTCGTCGGCTAGGGCCTTCTTCTGGCTCTGCACGTCGAACCATTTCTTCTCGTAGCCGTTGGATCTGTCCACACCGTCCCATCGATATCCAGGCGGTATGCTGAATCTGTTTTCCGGAAACGATCCTTTGTACTTGGGCATGACGGGTGCATTTCCCTCCTTTTGTTGGGATTTCTTTTTGCTGCGAATGTACTCGAGCATGGGATCATCGTCCCGTTCTTGTTGCTTGAGCATCTCGTCCAGGTCAACATCGTCCGAGTATCGCGCCAGTGGTTTGCTGCTCTCGTATTGTTCGTCGGTCATTCTCGCTTGGTAGGCTTCGATTTGCTTAAGACCTTTGTTCCAGCGACTATAGAGCTCCTTCTTTTGCTGCTCGTGCTCTGCCTTTTTTCGCTGAACTTCGGGATCCTCCTCCTTTTCCTTGCGTCGGCGGCGGTACGAAGAATTTTGCCGCACTTGGACTTCAGCATCACGACCTGAGACTTCCGATGACATATTATTGAACATTCTGTCCTCGGCGCGACGACGTTCGTCGGTTTCTGCTTTGAGAGTTTTCGCATCTTGCAGTCCAGCGCGTTTGCCATCAAGCGTCTTGGACATTTTGCCAGAATTCTTGTGAGTTGGCGGCGGAGACTCTGAATGACGTTCATGTTTGATGCGTGGAGGCGATTGATCTGAGCTTCGTCGAGGTCTTTGTCTTTGAGGTGAGTTGTCAGGTGATTGCCTCTCAACCTTGATGTTGGTTCTGAAAGGATTGCCGTTGTTTCGTCTCCTTGGCGGAGACTGGTCGGTGGATCTCTCCCGCTTTATCCGAGAGGAAGAGCCGTTGAAGTCTTGCCTTGCATCTGGTTGTTGCGATGGATGACCTGGAGATCGCCTTCTAGATGGCGATTGATCTGAATCTGCATCTCTTCTTTGTGGTAATTGATTCGAGTCCCATCTTGTCCGGCGAGGTGGCGACTGGTCTGAGTTCTTCCTTTGCCGCACTGCTGTGCGTCTTGGGGGCGATGAGTCTGAATCACGTCTCGACTTAGGTGCATCTCTTCGCCTCGGTGGTGATTGGTCTGAGTTTTTTCTCATTCGTCCCTGCGAATGACGCCTTGGCGGCGATTGGTCTGAGTCCCGCCGCCTTCTTGGTGGCGACTGATCGTCGGATCTCCTCGGCTCCCTGTACTCCTTTGATTTTGTTGGTGGAGATTGGTCATACTTTCGCTTTCGTTCCATAGGGTGGATGTCAGCAGCATAACTTGTTGCTTTCTTTCCCCACAAATCATCGTCCGGTCTTCGCGTTTCGGTGATTTCTTCCTTCACAGACCCACTGATGCTCTTCCATTTCTTTTCCACTTCAATACTACCAGAGGCATCGATTATTCCAACAATTTGTGGTGCATCTTCGCCTGTTAACAGAAGTTCTTCATCAATTTCTGGATGATTACCACCGTGCACGTCGTCGTCAATGATTTTCACTGTTGCCGATTTACTTTTAGATTTTTTATCTTTTTTCTTCTTCTTCTTATCACTCCCTCCAGATAGATACTTTTTCAAGTATTCCTTTTGACTCATTTTTGCTGACATATTTAATTCGATTTTAGGAGAATTTCAAAAATATTTACGAGGGAATACACAATTTTCACGCACAAAATAAACGTACAACAGAAGCGGCACTGTCAAATATGACAAGCGGCACTGATTTCGATAATTACTTTTTGCTATCGATGGTATTGCCAGATTCAATGTTTTTCGAATATGATGAAGTGAAACCAATTAAGGCGTTCGGAAATACGAGCAAGGAATATAAATAAAAAATTGTAATTAAACTTAATTCAAAAAATAAAAGTGGAAATAAATTTAACAGCTACGCTTAATAGAATAAAGTTAACCAATTATTCCAAACACATTTGGTCATAAATTCTTTAATTCTAGGACATTTACTATAATGTACAATATTTAAGGCGCTTTTTGTTTGATGCGATTCTTTCGTAATTCTGAAGCAGCATCTAGCAATGTGTTGCCAAGGTGGAAAAAAGTGCGGAGGTAGTCCGATTTGTCTGTACATGTGAGATGGAAACATGCTCACGGCCTATGAAGAATTGCCATGGATAAGTGAAAAGCAACCACAAGAAAAGAATATCTAGCAACTCAGGCATGGCATCGTGTAAATGTCGCCAAAGTATTTAAGTTTGTTAGGCATATCAAGCCAGAATAAATAAAATAACAAAACATGTGCTACCTTTGAAATAAAACGAAAAAGGTAACACGAAACAATTTTACCCAACAAAACGCTTATCTGGTAACACTAATCGATAACAATAATCACACTATTTAATTCTCCATCCGTGTCTCCATCCCTTCTCACCACATTCCTCCGCAATTCTGTTTTGATTATCCATTCAAGGGTCTTCCTATTTGACAAAAATTCCTCTTCTCTGCCGAACAAAGAACACGGCAGAAGACACTAGAATCATGTCAATAAGAATTGGAACAGGAATGAACACGAAGAATTTCTTTGCAACTGGTCTTTGGACCATTATGCAAATTTTGAAAAAAAAAAAGTGCTTTGCTTACCCAAAAAATGAAGCGTCCTTTATGATGAAATCTCGTCTTTATTGGTAAATGTGGCAAAACAGATGCCCATGGACTGCGCAGGACACATGTATGTGTTATTGTTGGTCGCTCGCGTCTTTCACTTCACTTTCGATGGTATCCAAAACAAACCCCCCACTAGCACACACACATAGAGTTACACGTTATATGGGTTAGTATATTAGGTAACCGAAAGAGTATGACACAATGGATGCGTGTGTTAGCAATTAAAGTTCAGAAACACTTCCCTGTTCACTTCACTTGGTCGGGGGCAAAGTATGTAAGAAGTTTATCACTTGGCGTATGTAATGTATTTGTTTACATCAGTGGAAGATGTGAACACGTTGATGATGATTTGTTGTCTTTTCGCTGTTGACTTTTGATTCCTCTTTGCTGAATTGATTCTCATTAGATTTGGTTTGGTTCGCACTTGTAGGCACACTAGCAGCTGTTGAATGGTGAGCTTATTGGCTTTGTTTTGTTTCTTTGTTTTGTGCTTTAACGGACGAGGTGGATGCGAGAAAGCGAGAGAACAAGTGGTGAAAACAATTTTGACAGCTGTTTCAAATACGTCGGTTATCGATAGCTGACACTTGGATATCGATATGAAGTTTAATGATGAAGGCTTCAGATTCTAACATTTTCAAAACGAAAGACGTTGAATTCGAAGAAAATCGAATTACTGGTCAACGGAAGGGGGTCATCTTTTGGAAGTTAAACAAATTCTTAATGTATCGAAAGATATCGGAGAGTTGTAAATGGATAAGTGTAAAATATGTGTAATGTGTGCAAATAGAACATTTTTCAAGACATTTTCAAATACTTCTGGTAAATAATTTTCCACCAGTGTTTCTAGCTTATTCGCTAAAGTGGTCCATACACAATTTAGTTGAAGTTGAAGGTTTACAACACATAGCATCATCTTATTCGAAGGAACTTCGCTACGAAGTTTGAGAATAATAACTTCCTTAAATATTTTGGGTGCTTAGAAGCAGATCCAATAATACATTTTACGAGCCAGACATCTAATTATCACTGCTAATCAATTAACTCACCCAAGCTCGATTCAATAAAGATGAGAGACCTCCAGACAACTTCTGAAAATCAATATTGTTTGATTTTAATTCAACAAACTCACTCTAGCATTTGGCCTTATTATTATTATTATTATGGTTGAGGGTATATTGCACTGCGATCTTCAAGATCTATTGTGCCCCCTTTATAATACCTTAGAACGATTACCAGTTCCCCTCAAATACAGTTCTTTTCAGAGTTGTATTGAGGGTAATGGACTTCTATTGCGCATAGGTGAAGAAATATGTTCTAGAATATTCTCTCTAAGCCAGTTTCCTTCAGAAATCTGAGAATGAGAGATGGTTGTAGTGATTGCATTCCTTCTTCTGATAGTAGGTACTTGCCCAGATATCTTTTTCTTTTGTGGGCTAGTGCTTCACAAAATCCCAGTATAATTCAGATAAAACCAGTTTCCTAAGATGCTCCCTGAGCTTACAGGTTCCTGTCAGAAATCTTGTTAGGATACGAGGGTTGTTATTGCTCATTCTGAGGCAGGCTTCAAATCTCAATCGTTTGTACTGCCCTAGGAGTTTCTTGGCCTGCTTCATGCCATGAGCTTTGTTCCAATTTTCTGTCCAATTCCTTCTCTCTAGTTCCCTGAATTCTTCTCTGAGGACATGGTCTCCTACAGCGCAGAATTGCACAGGGCCTATGAAGGGTTCTGATGCTCCTTTTCTTGCCAGGGAGTCGGCATTTTATTGCCTTCTATCCCCGTATGGCCAAGTATCTAGCAGAGTTCCACTCTGTTTCTACAACTCAGTTCTTTAAGCTTCTGTAGGCAATACCACACGAGCTTAGATTTGATGGAGTAGGAGTCAAGAGCCATTATAGCAACTTGACTATCTGACATTATTGTTATGTCGAGGTTGGTATAGTTCCTGTCGAAATTGATTTCGACGCATCTGCCTATGCCATACATTTCTGCTTGAAAGATGTTGGTGCGTTGGCCCATTGGTTTGAAGTATTTTGTCCCGGGTCCAAAGACACCTACCCCAGTTCCTTCATCAATTCTTGATCCATCTGTATACAATTTCACCGCATTGCTGCTCAGTCTGTCAAAAATGGATTCGTTGCTTCAGTCCTTTTTGGTGCCAGGAATGGTAGCTTTTTGACTAGTGCATCGAACTGCCTCGATGTAATGCACTTGCCTTTTCCTATCCCCACTTTTGCCATTCTCATGATCGTTTTGTTTGCACATTCTGCAACCTTTAGGTGCAGGGGAGTCAGCTCCAATAGCACTTCCATGGCCGCAGACTATGGGAAAGTTCTCATAGTCCCAGTAATACAGAGGCATGTCAACCTTTAAACTTTGTTAAGTGTTTCCCTCGTGTTGTTCTGATTGGCAATATCCTTTCAGTATCCAAAAGTAATTTCATTACATTCAGCAATTTTTACAGATAATCTGAAGGAAATTGCCGAAAATAAGGAAAAAATGTTTCACGTATATTTTTCAATAAAGTTAAGAATGTATAAAAGGCAAAAAATAATAAATAAATAAAAAAACAAACAAAGCGAACGAAAAGTTAGGAAAAATAAAAAAACAGAAGAGTCTAAATAAATATATCTTTGTAGCGATTATTTTATTTTACAAAGCACACACCACACCACGCAGTAATTTCAGATTATTTAATGAAATCATAACAGCAAAAAAATGTGGAACGCTTCACGATTTTGCGTGTCATCCTTGCGCAGGGGCCATGCTAATCTTCTCTGTATCGTTCCAATTTTAGTATATGTTCTGCCGAAGCAAGAACAAAATTGTTCCCACAAATAATGATCTTATCTTAGACGCCAGGGAAAGATATTCTGTGAATTTTATACGAATGAAAAATACTTTCAGCGCCATCTATCATCGACAGAGAGTAGCTAGAAATATCAATTTACAGTTAAATTCAGTTTATTATCGGTAAACGGGCAACAAGACTAGATTTGACCCCACAGGGGACTATCACTATATCCGATTAGAAAGACCTGTAAATGTTTATCTCATACTTTGAATGTTTGTAATCGCAGCTATGTATGTTTAATGATGACGTCTTCAAAATATGATCCTTTTGTTGTTGTTTATATATCGAGTTTCTTCTTTGCGATTATATCTTGAGAAATAATCATCAATCTCTAGTTCCCATACCTGCTTTTCGCGCCATAGCTAAAGAAATTTCCGTTCCTGCAAATTTATTAGGCTAAATGCTTGAAGCAATGAAAATTATTTGCGTCTCTTATGACGGGATACGACTTTTTGTGGAACGGATAACTTCTTGAAATGCTAATAGACTCCCGCATTCAATATACAGCCATGGCCAAATGTATTAGGCACCCTTATCTTTTTGTCTTTGCTGCCAAATCACTTATCGGGAGCAAATAGTTTAAGTTTTATAGTTTTCGGCGACACTATCTGAGGTTGAAAACGACTTTTATTTTTTTCTGTCATTTCATAAATTTTTTTAATCATTAATCAAGCTCCCTGTCTATTGGAAGAAAAGCAAAAATCTCTCGATTACAAGGAATTCATCTTTGCAGCCTTTCTGAAGAAAGACATCAGTTTCTTATGACTGTTTTTGCCGCCATTTTTCGGCCGAATATGTCAAGCGGAAGTTAGATTAAAGATGACTTTAAGTGCATCCGAAGAGCTAGTTCCTATGCAGGTGAAGATTTGACGTTGTATTTTCCTTAAGTTCCTATAATGCATGGCTTTGTCTGACCACTCCATACATCAGGATGGACCGCAATGTTGATTCAGTGTGTTTGAAGACCCCATTCTTCGCCGATGGTTTTCTTGTTAGTGTAGCCTTTCTAGCTCTTACATTAGTTTAGACCACCAGCTAACTTTCTTATCTGGGATGGGTCCCAAATACTTGGCAGTGTCTTTAATGGTTGCGGGTAGGGATGCAAACGATGTGTTTTGCAAGCTTCGATGTTTCGTTCATAAACATCGATGTTGACATCGATACATCGATGCTAACCGATACATCGACAGCAAAATTGTCAAACACCGACATCGTTCATTCATTTCGTTAAACATTCCTAAGATGTGTTATACATAAAATGTGCTTGTATTCTTGTAATAATAATGGGGTGTAAAAGAGCTAGAAATGCGCAATACAATGTAACTTTTTTATATCTTAGCCTCTCCTTTTTTAATATCCTACTCCGAACCTCCAAGTGGTTTACTTTGGACATCGAGCAACCCTCAAGGAGACCGAGTATCCAACTCCTATGGAACTGTGGGTCGGTGGCTAATCGGAGAGGGCTCATGTTTCATCATGTATTGGCTGGATGCGTAAGCATGACAGACCTTGTGTCAACAGCCAAACTAGCACCTGTTCACCAAGGGGGTGCGACTGGGAACGGGTGTCGGTCTTTGAGCAAGCGAGTCGCTATATAAACGTGCATGGTAGGATTCTCCAACGTTACTTTGGATTTTTCGTTGGCCCGATAAGCCACAAAGTAAAAATTCAATCATCAACGAAACGGAAGACGGAGAAGGTTTTTGGGTTGAAACTGGTACGACTAGTATGTTTTGTTGTTTAGGTATAGTACATCGTAAATATAGCCAACAATTAGTGAGGTGGAGAAGATAAATAAAACATCGGAAAAACATCGATATATCGTTGTTGATACCGATGTTTTTTTAACATCGATTTTTGTCCTGGAACTATCGATTTTTTTAAGAACGATGTTGCATCCCTAGTTGCGGGGCAATATGTGGGATAAAGAGAAAGATTTTGGTTTTCGGAGCGTTGATATTTATTCTAGTTAATTTTGACTGGAATATTTTTTAGTAAATGCAAAGAACAATTTTAATTATATTTATTTTTGATGAATTGTACTTTAAAACATACGCATTTTGATGAAATTTGCTCCAAGCAGCCCACGCTCGTTACAATGAACAATCTCGCTCCAGTGAACATGCCATGTTTTTATTAGTTCACTATATCGAGCGTTCACTGTAATAACTGTCACCATTTGGCACAGCAAATTTTGGATAAATTCAATAAATTAAACTTGAAAAGGAACAACTCATTTAGAACAAATGTTTACTTTATTACTATCATTCCAACCTAGGACTACTTCAAAAAGTATTTAAACATCAATAATTATAACCAAAAAGTAGACAAAATCTCTTAGTATCTAATTATGCTAGTTCATCAAAACAAATTATAAACATGTTTCTTTTTTTTTCAGTAGTAAGATACACAATTTAAATGTTTTCAAATGTGCTATATAATTAATTAATTATAAATTTTCGGCTATCATATAAACAAACAATAAACTAATTATGCTAACGTGTGCTTCAGTTGAATTGGCACATGCTTCAGTTGGGTAGTTTTGCTGTCAATTATTTCAACAAGTGTAGACTGCCATTCTGAACTTTTATTTTAACAAGGTTTCACGTGTTGATGTATGAGGATGTTGCCCAGCGCGAGACTTTACTGGTGGTGGGATTGATCACACCCACTGAACAGTCTCAGATGTAAACGCAGTGTTTTCAAAACAGAATATGCACGCGGGTTTACACGCTGGAAAACATACCCAAACAACAGTTAGTGTCTTATTCCACCATGTTTGGTTAGCCTTTTACCGTTTTAAGGGCCCTTATGGGCAACTTATTTACATGTTTCTGTCAGATTTTACCAGTGAATAAGTTGTTTGCTTACGAATGTTAGCTCTGTTAGTTTGCTTCGCTGGCTCATCTCCTCGACTTAAGTCAGAATTCGTAAACACTGTTTTAAATTGCACGACTTGATAAAGGATATTTCAATTCAAAGATTATGGTTTGTTTTTCGTTTTCGAACTCTCGTTTCCTTTTTGTTTTTTTTTTTTTTTTTTCTCATGATAGTTTATTTTATTTTTTCCTATTTTTATATTCATTGTTTTGCAATCTTTTCTTCGGTTCCCAATTGATTCTCTTACTACAACTACAATGATCCTTGGATTTCAATAACATTTTGTTTTGTCAAGTGAAGTAGATACCATTTCAAAATACATTTAGGTAGTGATCATATGTTATTGTCTGAGAAAATTATGGGTGATTCATTTTGTTCACTTTTATTAATGAGCTTTTGTTTTAAATTATTTATTCCGCCCTATATACATAAGTTTACTGCAATACTTCACAATGAAAAGACAGCTCGAGTGCATTGGATATTTCTAATGTTTATATATCATAATATATTTTTGACTAACAATTTTATATTCATTTATTTTTGCTTTCTTTTGTTTTGTGTTTTTTTCATTGATTTTGAAAATTATTAATGCAACTAATAGGTTTATAAAAAAACTACCACTTAAATAAGCACACTCTCAGTCATTTGTACAGAAGAAGTGTGTAGGTAAGGATTGAAGTCTCCAGACCGAGTTGGACATACCTTGTCAACATATATGGCTAATATAACATTCAACATTATTTTGTTTAATTTTTCTAAATATGATTTTAATTTACAATTTTATATTTTCTTTTTGCAAATTGGACTTTTTGAAGTTGAAAACTGAAATATAACATGACATGCTTTTGTCCATACGTACGTACATATATTCTGAGAGTTTAACGCATTTCTGAGTCCGGGACTCTTGAGAAACATATGTAGGCGACATGAAACAGCTATGCTCTGTATTATTTTCGAACAAAATTTCACTTTATTGCAATTTGGTCTCTATAGCATTGACACACGCATGTATTTCGAATACAATAAATCATAGAATTTAACAAGCATATTTCTTTCTGCTTTCCAACTAGTGCTATACTTAACATAACTCTGCAACAGGTTTTATAGAATATCTTAAAACATTTTATTCAACAAATTTGTGATTTGACTGTGAGTCCTCTACGAAAATATAGGATTAAATAATTACATACATTCCCACTCTTATTACGAATAGCGAAGCGAATTCTCTTTGGAATTATTTCGGTAAACCTGATTTGTTGTTGGCCATTGGAACTTACGAGTATGTCGCAATCATGAACAGTTAGAAATAAATACGATTTTTCAATGATTACACGGAATATTTCCATTTATGAAATTAAGCGTATTTTTAAAAACTCTTTCCTTGACATTTGGGAATCTAGGTTTATAGCATAATAACATCTACCGTGAACAACAATCTGTCGAACTTTCTGTTCTTCTCAGATTCGCAAAGAAAAAAAATTCAAGAAATACAGATCGACACATACGTGTAACATCATCAATAGGCACGTGCTATACATCGCCATGTCTAGTTTTGACATTCCTTCCAAATTCGTCAGACTGTGCAGGATGACGATGGAGAACTCTCGCTCCTCCATCAGGGTCAGTAACGAACTGAGTGCGATCTTCAATGTCAAAAAAGGATTTAGACAGAGCGGCGCGCTGCTTGTGAATTAGTCAATATAAGCCTTAAGAAGACTGTGCAGAACTCACTGGCCAACACTAAATGCACGATCTTCCAGAAGGTCATACAAATGCATACGCGGATGACATTGACGTTATCGATCGAACTCAGGTAGCCGTCAATGAAGCATTTTTTAGCATTGAAACGGAAGCGGTTAAACGGGGCTTGGCAGTAAACGACATTGACATGATCGGTCGCCTTCAATGAGACGTTTGGCATTAAAACAGAAGCGGTTAAACAGGACTTGGCGGTAAGCGAGCACAAAACGAAGTACAAGTATAAGCTGTCATCGAGAAAGGATGCACACCATCGACGGCCAGAACGTCACAATTCCACTATTAATGTTATAAGGCTGTTATAACTTCGAGATAGTCGAAGACTTCGTAGGAACAGTATGAACAACATCAGTACCGAGATGTAAAAGCAGAAGACATTGATCATCCCAGTCTTGTTCCACGGCGCTGATGTATGGACAATACTCAAAGAGGATAAAAAAACCTTTTTGTCTATTCGAGAGAAAAATTCTGCATGCGATCTTTGGTTCTATTTACGTTGATGGCATTTGGAGGAGAAGGTTCAAGCACGAATTGTATGAGCTTTGCAGTGACATGAGTCTAACAAGGCGTCTACAAATCCTACGCCTTTAATGGCTAGGCCAAGTAGAGTGACACAGCGCCCTAAGCAGACGAAGAAGTAGAATGACAACTTAGCTCTAGCCCGAAGAATCTTCGGCTCTGGGGCTGTTGGACAACCAAATAGAAAATCTCTATGTCTAAGATGGCGCACACAAGTTGAAAGTAGCATCAACCAACTTGGTGTGCAAAATTTGAGACAGCCAGCGGATTGCGCCATTGGGAGAGGCATGTTGGTTAATGCCTAGGTTCATACCTGGGAGAACTTCTGCCCTAAGACGAGTTTTTCTTTCTCTAGGGTTGTGAGGACATTGATTTTCATTTTTGTTTTAGTAACAGTGATAAGGGCTTCATACCGACTCCTTTGAGAGCACCAAGTGCCCGCCAATAACGACCTAAATATTGGCATTATAATTTAAACAGATTTTTTTTTTTTTATCATAGACACCAAAAACGTTGGGTACTTTCAAAAATACCGGCACCTTGCCTGCGGCTGCAATCCCTCTCCAACAAAATTTGAATGTTTAGTTTCAATACACCATCGTTAAAAAACATCAAACTTTTTTTATGTTAAACTTCCCATGCAATTTGAGAAGTTTTTGTGTGTATTGTCATTTCATTGTGAAATTTGAGAAATTGTATTGTCATTTCATAGCTTGTCTGACGAACAACCTTCGTAAGAGTATCACAAACGCAGTATTATGATTTTCACATAAAGCAATCAACCGAATGCATAGAAATGATACACTGCGACCATAATAATTGTTTCGCTCAGTTTCGTTAAGTTCGTTCATTTTTGTTTACTTACTTACAAAAGAATTTGTAGATCACTGGGTATGTAAATGACTGTTAGTTATGAATTGAAATAAAACTATTTACTTTTCTTTTTGAATGTTCTACTTGAACGTAGTAGACAACATAGTAGTACATTTTTTAGTTATACCACCGATTAATTTTATATATTTTAAATATTTAAATGTTTGACTGCTCATTTTTCCTTCGCATTTGAATTTTATTTTACATTTTGATGATGATATGACATCTGAATTTTGTTTGAATTCCCAGAAGCGATTGCTTCTAGTTACTTTTCGTTCGGTTCTAACATAAGCATCCTCGACATGAGTCTGAAGAAAGTTTCATAATCATGAAAAATCTTATTTTCCATTCCTGTTATGTTCCTCTCTTTCTTCCAGGCGTAAGGGTAATGTTGACCATACGTTTTTATGGTGGGGCCTAAGTTGATACGCTGTTAACTTTGTTAGAGGGTACATGTATGAGCAGAGCAATTGAGCAGCGCGTTAAGATTGTTGAAGCCTTTTACGAAAATGGGCTTTCAAATCAAAATGCATCTCGTGTACTTGGTGATTTTTTTGATCAGCATAATCAACCAAATGTGTCCACAATCGGTAGAATTGTGTTCAAATTTCAGCAAACCCGATCTGTAGGAAATGTGAAAACACCTGTGCATGCTCGCCCAGTTCGTTCTGCGGAAAACATTGCTGTTGTTAGCGATGGTGTGGCAGAAGAGCCGTCAAGCGGTTACCCTGAATGGTGTTCGCTATCGCGAGATGATAACGAACTTTTTGTGGCCAGAAATTGAGGATATGGTCCTGGACGACATGTGCTTCCAACAGGATGGTGCCACTTACCACACAGCTAACGAAACAATGACTCTTTTGCGCAAGAAATTCAATGGCCGTGTTATCTCACGTTGTGGCGATGTTAATTAGCCGCCACAATCATGTGATTTGATACCGTTGGACTTCTTTCTTTGGGGATATTTAAAAGAAAAAGTGTACGTCAATAAGCCAAGAACAATTCAAGAGCTAAAAGATGTGATAATTCGGCAAATTAACGACATTGAACCTCAATTATGTCTCAGAGTCATTGAAAATATGGACCATCGGATAGAGGTATGCCACCGAAGCCGTGGCGAGCATTTGGCCGATATTTTGTTTCACACATATTTGTCATAGATCCTTCTTTCAAAATAAAAAATATTAAGATAATTCTCTGAAGACTTTTTGTTTTATTTACAATTATCATCGTGCGTTTTCGTTGGACCACCCTTAACAACTGGAAAGGGACCTCACTGTGCTTCACTGAGGACTATATTCACCCCGGACTTTAGAGCTAGCCGAAGAAGTACTTGTCGGCCTCAGTCATAACGTCAAATCTATTGAAGAGCGCCCCCTATCGACAAATCTGCTTGAAGAAAAGTGTTCGTAAACGGCATAAAACTTTAAATCAATATTCGCCAGCTTTTGCAAACAAATAGTCACATTCGCCAACATCTTTTTTTATTCGATTCGCTATTCGCAAGAAAGGGATTCATGAGGCTTACATTTCATGCGGTGAACTTAAACTATTTGCATGCGGGTTCACACGTTTCAAACAATCTCAAACTTCTCGTTCCGATGAAGCACCGATCAAGTCTACGACATGGATATACAAACAGTAAATCGGCTTCGCTTTTGCCGCAAAATCCATTATCTTTCGATCTTGTTTATTTAATTGTCTGAACTTAAATGCCTGTCCATAGTTTGAAACAGTCTCAATATTTGAGGGAACAGTAAATTATACATACGAAACATTTAAAAAAATATTTTTGCATAAGGAATCATTCTTTATTTATGTATAATAGAAACACAAAATTTACATATAAACAATAACATAAATAAGTTAACAAACAAATCTGTTTCGAATAACCTATCAATACTTTTTAGTACAACGTAATATTCACATACATAAGTCATTTATGTTTGAATGTCTCTGGAAAAATATGTAAGTAGAATTAGATCGTTTACCTACCAAATTAATAAAGCAATGCAACGTGATAATTGACTAAATAATGCAAAAATATTTTTTTAACTGAGTCAAATACAACAAATTAAAAACGATGGCATTCATAGAAGCACTCTTGTTCCTTTAATATTGAGTTACAATAAATAAAAAAAAACACTATAACATTTAACAATAGTTTTATAATATTATTATAACATTTGACTAGAACAATTTAGTTTGAACATGTACAATTTATGTAGAGATTACGAGTAATGCTAAATATGGGTGAGAGTAGTGTTTATTCAACCGATGCTTCAATTGTTCCACTAAAAATCAATGACAAATCATATCTGCGTCTGCTTAAATCAGGTTTCAAATCTCATGATCGAATGGCAATAATTCAGATTCAGATAGTGTATGTGAAACTTATTTTACATTTTAATAATATATTTGTTCTTTGAGGTATTATATGTGTGTGTGTGTATATACATTTATATTTGGTTTGTTTCCTTTGTCGTTTAATGGTCCTTTTTTTTCTTCCATGAAATATTAACTTTTTCTTGTTCTTCTTTTGGTTAGCAATTAACTGAATGAGTTTAAAACTCGAAAATTATTAAAGAAAAAAAAGAAAAGTTGGGTTACTTTGAGGAGGTTGATTCACATCTATAGATACGGCACGGGGATGGTAGACAGGGTAAATATTTTTCGGTACCTTGCCCATATGCCGGACTTTGCTGAAACAGTATAGTTCGCACAAAAATCTCGTCGAGGATAGTTTTTCTTGGCTAGTCTGCGCACTCTATTGTGTCATCTCAGATTTGTTTTGGTCTTCTTCAAACATGTGTCCATCTATTGGTGTTGCAAGCCTAGATAGGGCAGTTTCCTCAATATATTTTGAGTTGAAGATAATGGGGGGAGTGTGGGTTAGGTTAGGTTAGGTTAGGGGGCTGCTGAATTCACCAGCACACTTAGACCATGTTGGTCAATTGTGATACCCACAATCAGACTACTATCACTGATCGACCGCTCCAGTGATAGTGCCGTTAATTTGATCCCAATGGCAAATGGTGACTGGAACAGATTTGAAAAACCGGATAAAAGCGTATTAACTTAGCTCTCACTGGGATTCGAACCTGGGACCCCTCTAACTTAGGGCAGGCACTTAGCCATATGCGCCATCCAGTCGACTGGAGTGAGTATAACTCTTACATCTGATGAGGTCGACCATAGTAAGTGCCCCCTAGGTCTTGAGCGCTATCTTGAGAAATGGAATGTTCTGATAGTCTATAGACGTAGCGACTGGACCTTGATCATCCCAGTCCTGCTTTACGGCGCAGAGGCATGGACAATATCCCAAGCGGATTAACAGTTTCTTGGTCTTTTCGAGGGAAAAGTTCTGCGCGTGATTTTTGGTCCTGTTTGCGTTAATGACATGTAGAGGAGAAGGTTTAACCACGAACTATATGGGCTGTACAGTGACATGGGTCTAGCCAGGCGTCTACGGATCCAATGTCTAACCTGGTCCATGTAGTGCGTATGGAAAACACAGCTCCGGTCCGAAGAGTCTTCGACTTTGAGCCTGTGGGACAACGCAACAAAGGACGTCCACGAATAAAGTGGCGCACACAAGTCGAGGGGGACTTCGGTCGGCTTGGTGTGCGAAACTGGAGACAGGTGGCGAAAGATCGTGCTGGCTGGAAAGGCATGTTGGGTGAAGCCCAATTCCACCTCGGACTGTAGCGCCCTAAGAAGAAGAAAGAGGCGTAGCGAAGCATGCCGGGCACGAAAGTTAACTACAAGTTTCAGTGAATATTAACCTTAACTAGTTTAACCATTTCTTGAGTCATGTAGAGCGCAGGGGGAATCTTCGACTCGGAATCAGATGAACATCGCAACAGAGGAAGTCCACGTCTGATATGGAGCACCCAAGTGGAAAAGGACTTCACCAACTTTGCGTACGCGATTGCCGATAGCTAGCAAAAGATCGTATTAGCTGAAGAGGCTGTTGGTTGAAGACCAGTGGTTCACACCGGACTGTAGTGGCCCAAAGAGAATAGGAAGAAGTAGGTTAAGGTTCAATTTAATTTGTGTTGACAATGGAAGTCGTGATGATCTTCTACTCCATCGGATTCTAGATCGAAAATACTTGGGGCAGATCTGTCATGCACAAAAGCTGTGCAATGGTGTAGGTATATATATTAAGGACGACGCTACAATCGTGTTTTTCATTATTGTCCTCTTACGAGTGGAAGGGACCTACTCCGTGCCGACTCCAAACTCTCTTTGAGCCTTGTCAGTGACTGAAAAGAGATGGAACCATGGAATTTGAAAACTATTTCTTCTACTCTGGGAATTGAACCTAAACTGAGAGTCTAGTGACCACTGCATTGTGTTGCTAGAATGAAATCAAAGATTCTCCCGATCAGAGGTGTGTTGCTTAAAAACTGATGATGGCAGTGAGAACACAAACATCAAGTATTCGAAAGTGTCTACTAGACTTAGTGCTTCATATTTTGGTAGCAATGCTTCAACCATTTGTATAACATCCCATAAACTGTTTGGAGTGTGAGTCAAGAATATATCGACAGGATAATTAAAGTGATGTGTTGTATTTGTATATAAAATGTCCACATATTTGACACGATGTCAGTGAAATTGTTCCTTTTAATAGAGCGCTCTTATGAGAACATAATAACACTTTATGTGTAGAACTCGATGTGTGGAAGCCGTAATAAACCTAACAATGAATAATTAAGTGATTTCGTTTGAAGACTTTGATTCTATGTCAAAACCAAACAGCTTTGTTCAATAATTTTGTTCCTTAAATGTAAAAGTATGAGATTACGTGTTCATTGAAAAAAAGTATTTTATGGAAACTGAACCATGAGCGAGATTCGGATTTGTTAACGATATGATTTTCTTCATTTATTCATAAGATCGAGATCGAGAACAGATTCGAGAGAACCGTCAAAAAACAGCCGTGGTTGTAATTTGGGTTTTAGATTCGAGCGATTATCAAGTTTTGATGCATACGGGATATTTTCAAGAATTTAACCAACTGCGCTGACAATGTAAGCTGATCTGCAGCAGAGCCAACTATCACGGCCGTACGGAAACTTAAAAGGGCTGAAGCAACCGAGCGAATACACAAAAATGATTTACTATAGTCAATAGTTTGCTTCTGAATATTTGAACAGAGCAAATACTACTGGCTGAATTCTTGAATGCACCCATCTTATGTATGGATGCTCATTCGAACTTGATCTGATATTCTTAAGAGATTTATAGTTGTTCGTTTAGTTCTATTGCACTTTTTTCCTCGTTGAACAAAGCTGATAATAATAACATTGTGGCGCCACGGTGCGGGGTGGATGTGGGCCTAGTTTCTACAGCAACCCCAATCGTGTTGTGAACTATTTTTCTCCCACGAATAGACGGGAACTAAACACAAGTGGAGCAGAACTAGCAATGCCGTAAAAATATGGAGTTGTTTTTCGGGGATCGAACCTAGACTTGGAGCGCGAGTCGACGCGCTGGAACTACACACCATCACGGCCGTACGTGTCGCATATATAACATTTAAATGTAAGAGTTTAAAAGACGAGACGATATTTCAGTAGCCAATAAGGTGACCCTCTGTTGGGTGCCTGGTCAAATGGGAATTTCCGGTAATGAAAAGGCGGATGAGCTCACCAGGGTTGGGTCACATCTAAATTCTTCGCGGGCCGTGCACACCGCTTAGCACCTTGCACAGGGAAATAGACATTGAGTCTAACGAGGCAGCTATAAACAGAGGTGTCGATTAGACACATGTTCTACAGCGAAATCGTTATAGCCAGTCTACGACAAGAGATCTATCGATCTCAATGAACTAAGTCGAAGGGAACAACAGCCGTTGGGGTCGTGACACGGCACTGCGCGATAGGAAATTACGCAGCACGGCTGGGAATACCCCACAACGACTTTTGTAGAAGCTGTAGAGACGAAGAAGAAATAGAATCTATTCGTCACCTACTATGTGTCCTGCACTAGCCGTTAGGAGGAAGGAAAACCCTAGGAAGTTCCTTCTTTTCGGAGCTGGATGATCTAGGGAAAACAGAGCTAACTTCTGAGATACACATTTATAACTGGGTGATTTAACTTATCTGTTGACACATCACAGTTTTAGGTTTTCCACGGTTTTAAATTTTTGTAGGGCACAATGGACTCATAGTGGTCTAAGTGAACCGTTGACATGTTCTTCATGTTAGCAAGGGCACCCATCTACCTAAGCTAACCTAATTGAAAGAGTTTTATGACACATAGCCAATGAATATCATGCCTCAAATGCCGTGTCAGCAGATGTGAAATGACCTTCTAATGTTCCTATTTGGTTATTCATTTTTTTTTTAAAGAAAATTTAACACCTCAGTACATAAATACGTGAGCACGATGTTTGAATCGGTTCAATTGAATTCTTAACGTAATTTGAAAATATTTTTGAAAAAGCTTAAGTTCTTTTGTTTTTCATAAACTAAACATAAGAGCATATGATCTACCAATGAAATTGTTTGTGTTTTCTTTTCTAAATCGTATGAAATTGTACATTTATAAGGAATCGACCGAAACATTGTTAATTATCATTTTGGAGGAGTGTGGGATGGGGGGAGACTGGGAAGGGGATGAATACACATTTTATTATGACTAACATTAAGCTGATCTTATTGGAATTAAATGCAGTTTCATTTGACAAATACATCTTCGTGAACATTTATGAACCAAATAATAACGGAAAAAAAATATATATATGTATTGAAGTTCAGCTGATTAATTATATACTATTCGACGCACATGTACAAGATTATTGCAAATAATTATTTTGAGTATACAAATGTCCCACTTAAATAGTCTATACAATCACACCTTTTTTTGTTTTTGTTGTTTTTGTTTAATACATGCGAATATAGGTAAATATTGTAACTTCATGGAACATAGTATTAGGTGTAAATGGATGTAACAACAACGTAATATAATATTTCTTTAAAAATTATAATACTAAAAAAATAATTAAATATAAAATTTTGATCGTAAAATACATTTAAACTACTTCTGAATTTTATTAGAATAGACGGTAATGACTGGTTTTTTGAAAATAAATGATTATGATGATATTGTGCGTTCATGTTTGTTTCATATTTCGTCTTAAATGATTTTGATATTATAACATGCACAAATATTAGGCTTTTATTATTAAATTGTAATAAATGAACTCTTCAAAATACTTTTCGTTCTGGTCCAAAATCAGGGTTAACGAATGAGAATCCGGCAAATTCCTCTTGATTAATACACCTTATAACATCTTTGGCTACATGTGTAAGTACTGGTTCTTCCTTGGTAAATTCTGTATCAAAATTGTTGGCATCGCGCGGATTTTTCTGTAATAATTCATAATTTGTTGTTTAGTGTTTAATGGATACTTGTTTTGATTAATAGTTAGATTCTGTTTTTCTTTTATGGAAATCTATCGACGACATATTCCTCAATAATTAAAAAAATGCTGTAACATTCCCAATGCACTGAGATAATGTACAATAAACCACAATGATTATCAAAAATTCCTTTACCCCTAACAAAAAAAAGTCTCTCCTTTCGCTTACTCGACCACTGCAGCGTGTTTCAGGCGGAGATAATGGCAATAAGTGAAGCTCCGTCCTGGCTTAAATGGAATGTAATATTCACATGTGATATTTGCTTTTCACGGACAGCCAAGCAGCCATCAGGGCTCTGGAATTAATCTCACTAAACTCTAAAGCAGTAGTAAACTGTCGCTCATCTTTAGACCTGTTAAAAAATATTAGCCACTTGTTGTAACTACACTTTGCTTTATTAATATTATACATAGTATAGTATGCTTAGTCAAAAAACTTTCCACTGAAAAAAAACACATACATACAAACATTCAAATATTCCTCAGACAAATGAATTTTATAAATCAGTCTTTCCTTGCAATTGATGAAATTAAGTCGTGTTAGCCTAAAAATTGAAACGGTGGTCGTTATGGAGGTGGTTACTCGCGGTGCTTTTAGAGCACAACTTACTAAAGTTATAAAGGTTGCGACAGAACATCTAAATGCGGAAGGCTCTCAAATTAACGATGCAAATTCAGAACGGTATGATGTAATTGAAGAGGAACTCGTCACGCTTATAGATCGTCTGACTGCTATTCAAGCAAGCGTTAAAACGGCAGACGAGCAAATCCTCAGCAAGGAGCTTATAAAGTCAACTGAACAGGAAAAGGAGTGTGAGAAGATAGCTGAATACGATGATACAGCAATATCGATGCTTTCTCGATTAAAATTTCGTCTGCAGAAATTGCGTAGGCATCAGCAACTACCAAGCGATAGTCCACGTCAGACCGAATCTGTTAAAAGTAACACGAAGCTCCCAAAACTACAGCTCAAAACATTTGATGGTGAAATTCAAGATTGGGTTCCATTCTGGGATCAGTTCGACGTAGCAGTCCATCAAAACGACAAATTATCTCCAGCGGAAAAATTCCAATATCTGGAAGGAGCATTGCGGGGGCCAGCCAAAAACGTTATAGCCGGATTCACAGCATCAACGGCATGCTACGACGCAGCTGTGGATTTGTTAAAAGAGCAGTACGGCGATATGGAGAGGTTGGTTGACGGCCATATGCAAAAATTAATTTCACTTCGCCCTGTATCTGCAAGAACGGATGTTGTCGGCCTACGGAATTTATATAACACTATTGCAATTTCTATTCGTTCTCTAACTGCATTGCATGTACCATCCCAACAATATGATGTTATGCTGAAATCAATCCTGCTGCGTTGCTTACCCGTCGAACTTCGAGTGGATTACCATAGGGCAGCAGAAAATGATGATAGAGGTTCGACAGCTCTATTAGATGACACTCAATCTCAGTCACAGGGTTCGTTGTATGGTATGAATGATGAACAAGTTAAAGGCATTTTACAATTCTTAAAAAGAGAAGTGGAAGCCTTGGAGAGAAGCAAGGTCGCTTCTTTGCATACAAACAGGAAAGTAACAATGTCATCGCCAACAACAACTGCGAGCCTTGTGCGGGTAAATATAACAGACGAATGTGTATTTTGTCAGTCTACAGAACACCAAACGAAAGATTGTGACACCAGTAAGCCCATACAGCAGAAACGGGAAATCCTGCGGAAAACCAATCGATGCTTTCGATGTGCGAAGATAGGTCATTCTGCTAGAAAATGCAGAAGCTTAAAGTTCCTCAAATGTGCCAAGTGTGGTGGCAAACATATATTACCGTTGTGTGATGCAGCACAAGAAAAAAGACATTCAACCACTAATATGATAGCACCGATGGGAATTTGTACAGCTAAAGAAACCAAAGGCTTCAATATTTGCGTGCATAGTTCTTTTACAAATGTTTTCTTAAAAACAGCTCGATGCATTGCTATTGGAGCAAATAACCACAATAGTTTGATTCGCGTCGTCATTGATGGTGGCAGTCAACAAAGCTATGTGCGGAGAAGTGTTGTGGAAAAACTAGATCTTTTGCCTGGCAGCGAAAAAGTGCACTTATCAGTAATTCCTTTCGGTTCATCGAACAAATCACCAATGCAGACATATGAAAAGGTAACAATAAAGTTGAAAAGCCAGTATAATGAGCAGTATGTCTTGTTACAAGCGATAGTTGTGCCAGAGATTTGTGTGGACGTCCTGCAAGCCCCTGATCCATTGTGCTCCTCGTTTAAAAATCTTAAACTCGCAGATACAATGCACGTTAACCTTACGATGGAAGATGGATTAAGCATGTTAATAGGATCAGATTTTTACTGGACCATTGTCACCGGGAAACAGCGACGAATTTCCTCCCGTCTAAGAGGTATACATACAGTTTTCGGATGGACGCTTCAAGGTCTTCATTCACCTGCTGATACCATTACTACTGCAAATCCTACAAGTGTTGCTGGAAATGTGTTTAGCACAAAGGGTGAGTGGGAAGCGAATCTTTCTACATTATGGTCTCTAGATACTATTGGCATACGAGGCGAAGAGGCTGAAAAGGAAAATATTACGGAGAAGCTGACATCCCAGTGCTTAGTGAAAAAGGGAAATCGTTACGAAGCATCCTTACCGTGGAAGGATCCTAGGGCGATGTTTGGAAACAACAGAAGTCAGACGGTAAGTCGTCTTAATTTACTTATTCGTCGTCTATCTAGGGATCCGGTAAAGCTTATGGAATATGATGCTAGTATAAAACAACTTGTCATTGATGGTGTAGCGGAGCCAGTGAAGCATTCGTTGCAGGTTGCTTCAAAGAGGGTCATTTATCTACCACATCGTCCTGTTTATAAGGAAGAGAGTACGACGACGAAATTGCGTATAGTTTTCGACGCCTCCAGCCGAACAGATGACATTCCCTCGTTGAACGATCAATTAATTACGGGCACAAATCGACTACCGGATGTGTTAAAGATACTTTTAAATTTTCGAATAGGACAAATCGGTATCGTTGCGGATATTGAGAAGGCATTTTTGCAGATAGCTCTTAATGAAGCCGATAGGGATTCTCATCGCTTTCTCTGGTGCTCTTCTATTAATACAGAAGAAGGGCGGCGAGTTTATCGGGAGTTTCGAATGACAAGGGTGACATTTGGCGTAAATTGTAGCCCCTTTCTTATTACGGGTACAATAAGGCTTCATTTAAATAAAGAAAAGCGGATGTTTCCTGAAACTTGCCGGATACTTGCTGACAGTTTCTACATGGACGATTTAGTCTTTAGTGTTGAGTCGGAGGCTGAAGGTGAAAAAATTCATCGAGAAGCTCTGCAGATTATGTCCGCTGCCTCAATGCGTTTAAGGAAGTGGCATTCAAATAGCACTTCCGTTCGAAATACTTTTAATGAAGACAGTTTCCCAATATCTCAAAATGTCTTGGGCCTAGTCTGGCTGGTTTTCAGTGATGAGCTGGCAGTAAAGCTAGAACCAGTTCAAACTTTTCAGTCAGTCCCACCTTTATCAAGCTGAAGATTCTGTTTCAAGAAATGTGGAAAAGGAAGCTATCATGGGACGAGGTTCTGCCGCCTGACTTGTTACTGGAGTGGAATGATTGTGTTCAGAACATTCGCCAGTTGAAAGAAATGTCAATTCCAAGATCAGTTTTGCCATTCTCATCCAGCCGAATACAGTGCCATATCTTTGCAGATGCCAGTTTGAAAGCTTATGGCGCAGTGGCTTACATTCGAGCTTTTGATGCGTCTGATATGGTTGCAGTTTCATTCCTTTGTGCACTATTGAGAAGATGGCGTTGTGAATACTTACAACTTTTAAGATCTTTTCATTGCTGTAAGGACAAAACTTCGAATCAGCTCAAGGAAGGCGACGTAGTTCTTCTTTTCGACCAATCAACTCCTCGCGTGCACTGGAAAATGGTGGTAATTGAAAAAGCATACGAAGGACGAGATGGGAACGTGCGTTCTTGTGAAGTGCGCAGCGCGGATGGGCGTTCATTTCGGAGACCAGTTCAGCTCCTATATCCACTGGAGCTGTCGATTTATCCCGGGCCGGAGGATGTTAAAAAATATTAGCCACTTGTTGTAACTACACTTTGCTTTATTAATATTATACATAGTATAGTATGCTTAGTCAAAAAACTTTCCACTGAAAAAAAACACATACATACAAACATTCAAATATTCCTCAGACAAATGAATTTTATAAATCAGTCTTTCCTTGCAATTGATGAAATTAAGTCGTGTTAGCCTAAAAATTGTTTCCACAGAATAAATATTCTAAATTGAATCATCGTCTTTTCATTTACGTGGTTTTATTTAACAAGACCAAATGTCTGATTAGTTCAATATTCGCCTGTGTTGGGTACCAGGCCACAGAGAAATTCCAGGCAACTGCAAAGCGGATGACCTTGCCAAGTTCGCTACAACACAGCCATTACTACCGAAACACAGCTACATGGGTATGCCCCTTACGGCTTGTAAATTGTTGCTCCTAGAAGATGCAACTTAAGAAACAAACAACAGATGGGCGAGAGTCACAACGAATGATCTGGCCCAAGCTAGATCTCAAAAGAATTATTTCTCGATAGATCCTACATAAGTAAAATCGTCGGTGTCATTACAAGACACTGCCTCATAGAAGATCACGCCAGAAGACTCAGAACTCCGACTAATGATTTCTGCAGAAGCTGCCCAAACGAGGAGGAAGTGGAGAGCGTTCCACATCTCCCCTGTTCCTGCCCGGGAAATGTAATCAGCGAATAGAAATAGAAATATTACTTCCGAACTGAAATGTTCTCGTTCTTGTTGAAATTGATTTCCCGTATTAAGTTTAAACTATTCGAGTGTTTGATAGGAACATTTTACATTTAGTTAAAATATAAAGATATGATAATGTAACATATTTTATCAATAACAGTTAAAATAACAAATAACGTGATTAACATAATACCTACCATTTTTGGTCTAAACGGTGGCTTTATATTGCGATTTTCTAATTCGTTCCAATCTAGTTTTCCAAAAAATGGATGCTTTCTTATCTCGTTTTCATCCCCGCTACAACCCAAGCGATGTGTTGGGTTTTTTGTTAAAAATCCTGAAAAAGAAACAAAATGTATTTTTTAACAGTTAATTTAAAAATATCAAATCTAAGGCCAAACAAATATGATTATCTTAACGGATTTATTTAAAAGAGTTTTATTTTAGAATAAATCGTCTTGAATCATTGTATGCGATTTGTGTTTGTTACCGGGTCAAAAACGTAATTGATTGGTGCACTCCCTACACATTTACAAAGAGGGATAGAAAATTGAGATCGAAGGAGGGGCGAAGAGGACAATCGTGTCTACCCCAACGAACTAAACATTGTGAACATTGTGCAAAAGGGATTATGAATACCCTTAAGTGCCTGGGTTCAAGACACAGCACGGGCCAAAGGTATAGAAGCGGAGAGGGAGAGGAGGTACCTGTGCACATTGGCTTTAAATGTCTGTGGATTATGTGTGGGAAATATTAGGCTGGGAAAAGCATTCCATATTCGTGTTGTGTGGCTAAAAAACGAGTCTCTAAACTTAACTGTACGTCTGAAAGCAGGTTTAAGGGTGAAAACTGATGTGTGAGCATTCCTGGCGAGACGAGTATTGCGGGTGAATTCATGGATGGGAGGAATGCAATTGGCTTGCTCACTTGAGCATCGTTTGTAAAAATAGCGATAAAACAGAGACAAGGAAGACACATTACGGTGGTGTTCGAGCGAGTCTATTGACTTCGCGATATTGCTGTCTCCTATAAATTTTATCGCTCGCTGTTGTATTCTATCTAGCAGGTACAGAGAGGTCTTTGAGGCACCAGACCAGATATGTGCATTACATACTCAAGCTTGTGGCGAATGAAGGCCTTATAAATTGAAGCCAAATCAAAAGGAAGTGAAGTATTTTTTGCATCGTTTTAGGAAACCTAGACATATCGCAGCATTTTTTGCGACCTCGAATATGTAATCGTTCCAACTAAGTGTTGAGTCGATACACATACCGAGGATGAAAAGTTTTTCGGTTTCTTTGATGCAAGTGCCATTTAGGTATAATGTCTGATTATTCTGGGATCGCTTAAGTTACAGTAGATAGCATTGAGTTTTGAAAGCATTAATATAATAATAATAATAATAATGGATTTCGAAGCGTTAATACGCGAACCATGCAGACACAAGCGTCTGCACCTAGCCTCTATTAACGAACTCCTACTCTCACCTCCCCGTGGTGAAATCCGGGAGCCGAGTACCCTCGACAGAAGATGGGGTAACCAACCCTCGTGGGACGTCTGGGCGGCTGCAAACGAGAGAGGGGGGAGTGTGAGTCTACCAGGGCTCATCACTCTTTTTAGGATGGCGGCGGAGGAGCTGGTCAACTGATTGGCCAACGGCGGCATCCACAACTCCAGTCAGCAGGAGCTACCTGGTTTCCATGGTAAGGTCGGGACCTTGGAATAGAGATGGCGGCGGATGAGCCCTTTTAGGGCCAACGGCGGCGCTCACAGCCTGCAAGAGGCTACCGACACCGGATCCCTCCGGACCCCTTTGTCCGGGGGCTAAATAAATGGACCTGTCCTCCCAGTTGGAGGTTGTGCGTGGGGTTAACTTCCTCACCACGTAAAAAAGTAAGGAGTTGAGAAGCAACAATATGCCTCGGATACGGACGGATTTACTGTTGACGACCCCAGCAAACGGAATAAGGACAATGACTTTCGGTTCTGCACGTGGAATGTGAGGTCCCTGAACAGACCACGTGCAGCCGATGAACTCGCGGAGGCCCTAGACTGCTATAAAGCAGACGTTACCGCAATCCAGGAAGTGCGATGGGATGGGCCGGGCAAAAAGAGGATGAAAAACTGCGATATCTACTACGGCGACTGTTACAGAGAGCGAAGGCAGCGATTATTTGGATGTGGATTTGTTGTTCGAGGCAGACTTAGGCAAAAAGTCTTAAGCTTTAAGTACATAAGCGAGCGCCTCATAACAATCCGCATCAAGGCTAAATTCGGCAACATCAGCCTAATCTGCGCCCACGCCCCAACGGAGGACAAAGATGACGATAGCAAGGATGACTTCTATGATCTCCTAGAAAGAACGTACGATCAATGCCCCAGCTACGACACCAAGATCGTTCTAGGAGATTTTAACGCTAAGCTGGGTAAAGAGGACATCTTTGCTAGAGTCATCGGTAAACACAGCCTGCACGACACCACGTCCGAAAACGGACTCAGGCTGGTGGACTTTGTTACGGGGCGAAACCTCTCTGTAGCTAGCACGCGGTTCCCACACCTCAACATCCATAAAGGGACCTGGCGGTCCCCTGATCATTCAACCGTCAACCAGATTGATCACGTTGCGATCGACGTCAGACACTCCTCCAGTATTCTTGATGTCCGAACTTTCCGAGGCGCCAACATCGACTCGGACCATTTCCTTGTTGTAGCCAAGGTAAGGACACGGATATCGAGAGAAGAACGGAGTCGAGGAAGCCAACCACGGTTTGACGTCGAAAAGCTACAATCGCAACAGACTGCCAGGAACTTTGCCGATCGAGTCTCCCTGAAACTCTCCGAAAGTTCGACGCCGCCTGCACTAACAATAGATGAAGAATGGAAACGTTGTCAAAGAGCCATCAGAGAAGCCGCTACTGATGTGCTGGGTTTTAAAACCCCAACAAGGAAAAACCCCTGGTTTGACAACGAGTGCAGGCAGGCACATGCAGCAAAGCAAGAAGCCTACCGGGCAACGCTGCATCGAACCACGAGAGCTGTTCGTGAGCTCTACGAACAGAGAAGAAGGGAAGAGAACCGGCTTCTCAGGAAGAAAAAGAAAGAGCACGAGAAGCGCGCGATCGAGGAGATGGAGAGGTGTTATGGCAGGAATGATGTCCGAAAGTTTTACCAAAGGGTAAAACTTTTATCGAATGGATATAAAGTTCGGACAGAAGCTTGCCGGGACGAAAATGGACAGCTAGTAGTAGATTCGCAGTCGATACTGAGAATTTGGAAAAATCATTTCTGCAGACTGTTGAACGGCGATGAGGGCACAAATACCGCTGTCAGGCAGAATGTTCCACTCAACACAACGGACGATGATAGAAGAGAATACCGCGACCTAGACGAAGTCAAGATAGCGATATCGAGACTGAAGTCTAATAAAGCTGCTGGTGCAGATAGTCTGCCCGCCGAAATGTTTAAAGCAGCTGGAGGTGATCTGGTAGGGCGCATGCACCAGCTCATCTGTAAGATATGGTCGGAGGAAAGCATGCCCGATGAGTGGAATCTCAGTATCGTTTGCCCGATCCACAAGAAAGGAGACCCCTTTGACTGCGCCAACTATCGAGGGATAAGTCTCCTTAACATCGCCTACAAAATCTTCTCTGCCGTTTTGTGTGAACGCCTGAAACCATTCGTGAACAAACTGATAGGTCCTTATCAGTGTGGTTTCAGGCCCGGGAAGTCCACCATCGATCAAATCTTCACACTGCGGCAGATCCTGGAGAAGACCCAAGAAATGCAAATTGACACACACCATCTATTTGTCGATTTCAAGGCCGCATATGACAGCGTGTATAGAGACGAGCTATACAGCGCCATGTCTAGTTTTGACATTCCTGCTAAACTCGTCAGACTGAGCAGGATGACGATGGAGAACTCTCGCTGCTCCATCAAGGTCGGTAACGAACTCACCGAGACCTTCAATGTCAAAAAAGGTTTTAGACAAGGCGACGCGCTGTCATGTGATTTCTTTAACATCATTCTTGAGAAGATCGTGCAAAACTCACTGGCCAACACAAGAGGCACGATCTTCCAAAAGTCCGTTCAACTGCTAGCTTATGCGGATGACATTGACGTGATTGGGAGAACACAGCGAGCCGTCAATGATGCGTTTGCTGGCATTGAAACGGAAGCGGCTAAAATGGGTCTGGCGGTAAACGAGGGCAAAACAAAGTATATGCTGTCATCGAGAAAGGACGCACAACATCGACGACTTGGCCAGAACGTCACCATAGGCAGCTATAACTTTGAGGTAGTAAAGGACTTCGTCTACCTTGGCTCCGCGGTTAACAGTACAAACAACATCAGTACCGAGATCAAACGCAGAATTACTCTTGCCAACCGCTGTTTTTATGGGCTCAAAAGGCAATTGAGTAGTAGAGCCCTCTCTCGGAAGACCAAGTTGACTTTGTATAAGACCTTGATCATCCCAGTCCTGCTTTACGGTGCAGAGGCATGGACAATATCCCAAGCGATGAACAGTCTCTTGGTCTTTTCGAGAGAAAAGTTCTGCGCGCGATCTTTGGTCCTGTTTGCGTTGATGGCATTTGGAGGAGAAGATTCAACCACGAACTGTATGGGCTGTACAGCGACATGAGTCTAGCCAGGCGTCTACGGATCCAACGCCTAAGATGGCTAGGCCATGTTGAGCGTATGGACAACTTAGCTCCGGCCCGAAGAGTCTTCGACTCTGAGCCTGTGGGACAACGCAACAGAGGACGTCCACGAACAAGATGGCGCACACAAGTCGAGGGGGACCTCTGCCGGCTTGGTGTGCGAAACTGGAGACAGCTGGCGAAAGATCGTGCTGGCTGGAGAGGCATGTTGAGTGAGGCCCAGGTCCACCTCGGACTGTAGCGCCCTAAGAAGAAGAAGAAGAATATAATAATAATAATAGCGTCGCTACAGTCCGAGGTGGACCTGGGCCTAGCTTCTCAGCAACCACTCGTTTTGTGCGTGCTATTGTTCTCTCACGAGAGGAGGGGACCTACAGTTTAATGCCGATTCTAAACGGCTAGATTGAGTGGAGGGGACCTACAGTTTAATGCCGACTCCGAACGGCGAGATTTAGAAGCTTTTTTCTAGACAGTTATACTCTTTGAAAATTGTCAGTGACTCAATAGAGGTGGAGCCGTTAAAAAATGTTTGGTGTTTCTTCAGGAATCGAACCGAGAACATCGAGCGTAGGAGTCGACGCACCTTCCCACTACGCCACAGTTCCCATTGTGTCGCTTATGGTACAGTATAATGCACTGATCGGTGATCGCAGTGACGTGTCCACTGCGCCGATGTCCATTTTGGACCCTCCTCTGGTCATTCGTCCGCTCTCTCATCCTCTACGATTGAGCTGTGGCCTGGAACCCAGCAGAGTTAGACCTTGTGGTGACGGATGGACCTTAGTGAGTCGCGGCAGTTCATAACAGCCTTTGAACTCATTGTACAGTATCCTATTGACTTCAGTGCAGCCGGGCTGTCTACAAAGACGTTAATATTCGATGGTGGGATATCGGTTACTTGTATGTGTTTGGCTGCTTTCTCTATTGCCAGAATCTCTGCTTGAAAGATGTGCAGTGTCTAAATGATTCCTGTTTGTGCAGGGTGTCCGAGTAGACTCCGGCCCTAGTACGTGTGTCCATTTTTGATCCGTCGGAGATACGGCCAAACAAACTCTTAAACTTAAAACAAGTAGAACCACTGATCAAAGATGCCCCAAAGACACTACGTTACTCATTGTGAAGCTAATCTTACCGAAACTTAACTTTAAGCGATTACCAATGCTATTACTGTGTCATTGACACACCTGCCTCTAGGATAGGAATCCCAAATGACGAATTCTGCAGGCATTGCAGAGACGAGGAACGCCTCGAGGAGATTGTAACGCATCTCCTTTGTACGTACATTGCCCTATCTCTCCGCAGGAAAGATTATCTGGGAGCATACTTCTGAGCTGAACAACGCTAGCATCAGTCAGCTAAAATGCTTTATAACAAGCCACAAATGGTTCTATGGGTACGATATACACGATCCGCGTGGTACCACAAGGCGCCTACGTTGGCCTAAATGACACAGTTAGTCTGCAGTCTGCCGCCTTAATATAATCTAATCTAATCCTTTCAATAAATACTTGATAACTCTTTGAGCATTTTTGAAATGTAGGAGATCTTCAAAATGTGTTGTACGTACCTTTTAATATAGATACTGCTTCACGGGATAACCATACTGGATATAATACATCATCGTGTAATATTGAATCAAATAATTCGTCTTCGTTATCAGCTTCGAACGGTGGCTGTCCGGCCATCATTTCATACATCAGAACACCTAATGCCCACCAATCAACAGATGCTCCATACTCCTGTTCCTTCAGAATTTCTGGTGCGATATAATCAGGAGTACCACAAAATGTTGAAGTTAAAACGCCATTCAGTATGCCCTCCTGAAAAAGCAACGCTCAACGCTCAGATGTGAACTGCAAAACAGCAATAAACTAAACTTACCTTGCACATTCCGAAATCAGCAAGTTTGCAATGACCCTCTTGATCTAAAAGAATATTATCCAGTTTGAGGTCACGATAGATCACTCCATTAGAGTGAAGGAACTGCAAAGCCAAAGTGACCTCTGCGGCATAGAATGCCGCACGTGCAGCTTCAAAACGACGAGCTTTTTGTATTTGGAACATAAGATCGCCACCATTAACATATTCCATGACAAAGAATAACCGTTCCTTTGAAACAGATAAAAACAGTTAATAAATTTGTTGGCAAAGATGCCTTGTGTATGAAAAAGTACCGGTGTCTGAAAGCATGAGTGCAATGCTGTCAAGAAAGGATGTTTTGCTGCCAGCGCTAAAATACGTTTCTCTGTCATCGTACAATCCACATCGTCGTCTTGAATAATAGCGTCTTTTTTTAGTACTTTAATGGCGTAAACCTCGTCTGAGCCTTTCTTCTCGGCCAACATTACTTTACCAAATGAACCTTTGCCTAATACTTTTATAAAATTAAAATCTTGAAGAGTAGACTTTCCAGAACGATTTTCGAAATAGTTGTAATTAATCGCATTTTGTTGTTGATTAGGTAATGTACTACTGCGTAAGGAGGATTCACCATCCGCGCATTCCTTGCGCTCGACAGAGAACTGTTCTTCTCCAGCTGGTTGATTTAGATACTTTAAAAGAATAAACATATTATGACAAGACATCACATACAAAGCAAATTATATATGTTACTTTTGATCGACGAGGTTGTTGTTTATCTGGTGATATTCCCAACGAATTTAATATTTCCGCCATATATTTAGTGTTAACGCCACACGTGTTTGCTACATTTTTCTGGCAACGTTTATGAACATTCATATAACATGCTTCACACTGAAGACCTTGTTTTATCAATCCATAAAGTAAGGATCCACAATGATCACAAAATGTAAATCTTTTGTAGCTATGTACAACAAAACGATGGGGAACATTGACATTAAATCTTTGACCAGCTGGAACGGATTCAGTTTGATTTTGCTTTAACGATGAAAAAAACAATTAGTATAATTTCAACAATATTTAACTTCCATTTCATTCATACTTCTTCGCGCATTCCAGGACATTTCGTTACAACGGAACCGTGACATCTCTTGTGCACAACGCAAGTACAAACTATAATTTAAATATTTCTCATTACGAAATGCTTTTCAAATTGATATTCAAAATAAAGAAAAGAAATATACCGTAGTATTACGCATACATATATGTGTAAATCTATTGCATTAGGAATAACTTCATAATCATGCATGTGCGTTATAAAAGATAATGCGGATTCAAGGATATGTAGGTGGAATTTAAAGAAAAACTTAATCACGCATCATGTATCATATATTAGTTTCATTTTTTTCATTAAATAAAAAGAGCATTCACATAAATACACTGCTTGCCAAACACTTAAACATCCACGTGTGATAGATTACTTTTTGTCCTCCACGGAGGCGGGGAATTACATGAAGCTTCTAAACATTGAAATTATAAAATTCGTATGTAAATGAAATAAGTGTTAGATATAGTATTATGTTGGGAGGCAATGCAGAACATTGCCAGAAACTCGATGGACAACAATTTTTTAAACTCATTGAACGTACGACCAGATATGTAAGAAAGGTAATTAAATTATGATTCTTGGGAGAAAAAATGGACCAATGCAATGGAAGACGACCTCAGGACGAATAACCCTCGAATGTAAAACCTAAACTCAACACGACTGCATGGCGCAGTTGGTTAAGTGCCTGCTTTTATCAGGTTTTTCAAATCTGGTCCAGTCACCATTGGGATCAAATTAACGGCACTATCACTGGAGCAGTTGATCAGAGGTAGTTGTCTGACTCCGGGTATCACAATGAACCAACATGGTCTAAGTGTGCTGGAGAATTCACTAACAGCCCCTTAACCTAACCTAACCTAAAACCTAAACTCGTTTCTTAACAATGAAATCTATAATCTATAATTGAAAATAATAATATACGTGTTCATTGCAATTCATGATGAACTTCTACAAGAATCACTCGTGTGCTTGGAATCCGAACCTTAACTTAAAATCTCTGCATAGGAGTCGACAAACCTAGGTATGTAAAAGCGGCTTTAAAAAAGAAGTGCTCTTAGACCAGAATTGGTCCATTGTGCCGTAATATAGATTGAACTTGGGTCAATCCATTTGTCCGCTAGTAGGAAACCATTTTGAGACTTTAGTTATTACGTACCAGATTGCTGACGACAAATACGCTCTCAAAGAAGTAGTCCCCCAAATAATGTAATCTAAGGTGCAAAGAATGCAGAGAAGATGTGAAATATTCTCTACTTCCTACTTTTATTGATAAATACTTAATTCTTATTATAATGATACGTGAAAAATGTTGTGCGGGACAACTAATGAACGAACAATTAGGTTCATATAGACGTCGACTGGTCGATAGTGGTCACATCGAGCGTATGAGCACGAATGCTTCGGCTTAAAGGGGCTTTCAATCCGGGCTGGTTCTGGTTCTACTGGTGCCAGAAGAAGAAAACCGAACCTCCCGGACAAGTGATCGCGGATGCAAGACAAATTGGTATTGATGACTAGAAGTACGAGTAAGATGGCTGAGACTGTCAAAGATGGAATGCGGTAATAGCTCAAGATCAGACCCTTAATGGGTCGTTGACAACTAAGTAGATTCATATAGATACATAACTATCACAATGAAAAATTAAGACTGCCTCAGAATTATTACTTGATCCGAAGTACATATCCTACTTGGCACGCGTATGGCTGCCTCAAAGCAACTTAAAATATCTTAAAAATCGCCCGATCTAAACCCTATTGAACACTCATGGCGTAAGTTAAAACTGCTGCTTAAAGAAAGTGCGTTCTCTAACAAGAAGTATTCTGTCGTCTTTTACTGAAAAACTTGTAACATCCATGTTTCTGTTGTCAGATGCTGGAAAATGTGCTACCTACATACTGTAAAATTGCTTTAACCATAAATTAAATTAACATTTAATTTTGCTCAGTTGTATGCCAAATTTTGTGCGTTAAAATTATGTACTTTTTATATTTCAGTGAAACATAGCTTATTTTGTTAAATATTAAAAATATTAAATATTAAATATACAATACATTGTTATTATTTCGTTTTTTATATGAAATATGTGTAATTGAAACTACATTTGTTTTTTTTTTTTAAATAAATTTCTTTTTTAAAAAGATAAAAAGTAACTTCCTTTTATGATCAGCTCCTAATTTGATTAAAAGCCTTGTGTAAACCTTGCTTCTTTGACAATTGAAGTAGAAATGTCTAGTTAGCTGGTGCACATATCGTAATATCGTAAGTCCGAGCACAAAGTTCGGAATAGAGCTACTCCCTACTATATAGGACTTTTTGACAACTGTAAGTACACATTTATTTAATATTGTGATTCATAATCATAGGAATCCATGTTCAATGAATAGACATGTCTAGACATGTAATTTACTAAACTGAGAATTTAAACTTTTAGACGTTAAAAGCATAAAAAAACGCTCAAGTTGTTAATTTCGATTTGAAAAATTGAGGTTGCTGCATTTTGATATCAATTTCTCGAATAACGCGAGACAACAGCTGTCAAAGACCAAGCGCGCGAACGCACCGTTGCTATTTGGCCTTTATCCTTCGTCGAATCGGAGAACACATTTAATTTTGTTGTAAAATGAAATAAAATGACAAATTTCATTTTAATTTCATAAAAAATGCCTATACTTGTAATAAATCAAATTTTTTCTTTAGAAAATACGTTCAGGAGTTTAAATTACAAATTTTAGGCTAACAGATTTAAAGAGACGTTTTGTTTAAAGATAGCCTTTGTCGATTTGACAAGGTTAAATAAAAACTGGTGGTAAAATATAGAGAATTGCACACTATGTTCTGTACGAACATAGCCCACAGTCCTATAGCTGACATTCATCAATAGCGTTATAGTACGTTTACACCGCACCCAAATTCAACATTTGAGGAAAAAAATTTCGGAATCAAATTTTGCGTTCCCACTGCAACTTATTGGATATTTTTTCCTGTTTGGAAATCGGAAGTGGTTGACCTATTTAGCGTGTTATATTAATTCAAAGATGAATTTAAATGCTAATTCGGACATATATATTCCATTTTTATTGCAATGATCACTTGAAATGGTTTATTGTTTTGCTGACAGCTGTTTTTTTATTTATATCAGCGGGCTGAAATGTCATTGTATGACGTGCTGAATGGTGCTGAATTTGTAAAGAGGATTGTTCGATTTGACGAACTTACAAATGCAGCGACGAAATTCTGCATTTCGCTGGAATGTAACATTCCAGAATGCAGGAAATGTATGGCGAAATGCAATGTATTTGGGCTGAAATGCAGAAACTAGCCGAAATGTTGAATTTGGGTGCGGTGTAAACGTACTATTATTATAAAGTCCGAGGTAGACATGGGCCTAGGTTCTCAGCAAATGATAAATATTGTAATTATGAGTTATACAAATAAGTACAGCACAATGGACTTTAGAGAAAAAGCGCGTCCCTCCTTTTTATGCAAATATCCACCACTGGCAATAGTTTATTGTGTTCGACAGAATAAAGATCATCGTATGCAACCATAGTTAAATGCACTTATTAATCGAATGCTAGAAACGTATATTTGCAATATCATCGAAAAGGGATAGTCATAAAAATTAACCTCTTTGTTAACTGTAATTTTTCCCAAGAATTACCGGGCATAGGTCTGCACAAAACAGTAAAAATCTAGGAAAAACTGTCCCATAATCCAAAATTGTATTGATTTGAACAAAAAAGTAAAAACATTTCTCCACACTGCAAATTTTTGGTCCACGAAATTTCTGTATATAGGCAGGTATTATCTTCGAATCAATGTCAGTCACTCGATAGAGGTAGTGCCGATAACTTTTTTTTAAATTGTAACTTGTTCTTGGGTCTGAACCTAGACTTGAAAGTCTAGTAGGGATCGACGGATATATCCACAACGCCAAGACGTTCCAGATTCCAGCCAGATTAAAAAAAAATCGCCGCGTTTTGGCGCGAATATGTGGTCATTTCAACCAAGAAATTTATGTCACACATGCCAACAGTACAAAGTTCTTCGGTTTTAGGGAGTGGAATATAATACATTCAAATGACTAGACACTATGTTTTCGCCTTAGTGACAGCAAACAGCACTGCTTTTGGGAACAGTTAAAGTCCCGCCTATAAGAGCAAATAACTAAATAAATTAATGCATTCTTGGCAGTTGAATGATTTGGACATTTCACACGCTTCTCTTTTGCTTGCATAAGGTTTTGCTTTGTAAAGTTTGAGTTTTTGAATAAAATTAATGTGGCTGAAGTGTGCACTTAGACCAGTATTGATCTATTGTGCTGCCACACTGGTTGACGTCAATCCAATTGTTCAATTGGGGGAAACCATTTGGAATTCAAAATATAGCGCAATAGATTGCTTATCGGAACCTCACTGAGTTCGCATAAGCTATCAAAGAAGTAGGCCCCCAGATGTTGGCGTCGAAGGGACCCAAGGGCCGGGCAAAGGAGATATGGAATGCTCTCCTCCATATCTAGGCAGCTTCTGCGGAAACCATTAGCCAGAGGCCCTAGAGTCGACCACATAAACACCTTGCGGATCATCATCGAGCAGTGTGTTAAGTATCGATCACCACTCCACCTGCTGTTCATCGATTTTGAAAGGGCGTTTGATAGTGTCAATTGGGAATTTATCTG
The DNA here is from genome assembly GCA_930367185.1 of Myathropa florea. Taxonomy (NCBI): domain Eukaryota; kingdom Metazoa; phylum Arthropoda; class Insecta; order Diptera; family Syrphidae; genus Myathropa; species Myathropa florea. The sequence goes on from OV884004.1 coordinate 22,937,115, forward strand.
GCATGCCTTGCACAGGAGAGGCATTCCTGATAAATTAATAGCAATTATCAAGGCCACATATGATGAGTCCGCATGTCACGTCTTACACAGAGAAAGGCTGTCTGGGAAATTCGAAGTCCAAAATGGGGTTAGGCAAGGCTGCATACTTTCACCAATACTGTTTCTATTGGTGATTAGCGGAGTGCTGAATGCGGCCTTATCAACAGGAAATAGAGGAATTCGATGGATTCTTACATCTGAACTCAAACAGCTTGACTAAGCCAACGATGTATGCCTTCTGTCTCACAGAATAACGGACCTTCACCAAATGACAACAAATGTGGAGAGGAAAGCAGACGTCGTTGGGCTGAAAATTAACTCGGCAAAAACAAAAAAGGTCAGCCTGAGACCAAACTTATCAACTCATATATGTATTACTGGACAGACGGCTGAGAGAGTAGAGAGTTTGCCATACATTGGGAGTATTGGCGGAACCGAACTGGATATAGCCAACCGCATAGGCAAAGCAAAATCTGCGTTTGGGATGATATAGTTTAGCGACTTTTCCGTTCCAACGTTGAATCCGTGCTATTATATGGATGTGATACCTGGAGGGTGACCAGCACTATCACGAGGAAGCTGCAAACGTTTGTCAATAGGTGCCTACGCTACATCTTAAGGATATTCCTATAGGCACAACCAACCAACCAACGACGAAAGTGGCAGTGGATTGGTCACACTCTCCGAAAGGGTGACAGGTCCAAAGCTAACCAAGAGATGCAATGCAACTCAGGATGGCAGGATGCTCGGCGGTCCCAGGAGTACATGGCGCAGAACAGTTGAGAAGGAAGCACGGCAACTGGGAAAAAGTTGGAGAGAGCTGACTCACATTTCCAGAAACCGCACTTGATGGCACGTAGGCATAGTAGAGGGACTAGGATACACGAGGGGATTCAGGACATAAGTAAGTAAGTATTAAATCCGCAACTGCATACTCTTCCAACCACTGTTCCCAAATAAACTATGCTACGCAGTATACTTTAGGAATATCTCTTCATGGGAAAACGATACTGCCATGCGGACAGTGCACATCAGAATCAATCGGAAGTTGTAGTCTGCAAAATGTCTGAGTATCATTTTCGTGCAGAGTTCCGCTTAAGAACAGAATAGGAGCCAAATGACATCAGTAGATATAAGTATTTGAATGTATTTTTGATATTTGAATATAATAAGTGTTTGGTAAAATCTTAAGGCAATAAGACAAATCCAATTCAAAGCGCACCATACCAAGGGTTCGGACGAAGGCAGGGCAACTCTAAGCAGATATAGGACAGAACGGTCTACGACGAATAGAGGACGCTGGCAAGAGTGAAACGCGTTGGATCGATTGCAGGTGTTTTTTAAACGCTCTCCCCACATAATAGGTCCTCGGAAGTAATCTAATGAGTAGAAGGACGTTTCCAAAGACGTTACAATTCTTAAGTCATGTACCTAAAAGCAGAGGTATTATGTCTAACACTCAATTTATATAGTAGAAGAGGAACCGGCTCATGGAGAGAGACCCTTGATCGTTCCATAATCATAATCTGCGTAGCGACGTGTTTAAGAAATCCAGAACTGAAATAGACAGTTGTAGCATTGTATCGATACTCGTTCTAGGCTGACCAGTCCCAGCATACTTACACCAAACGACATGTAGTTCAACAACGATGTAAGCTACTTGCTCCAAAAAGAGTAGCAGCTCTTCGATAGCACTGTATTTTACTTGAATAGGTGCAATTTATTAAATTAAATTTAATTTTTTTGACAAAACTCTTTTTGTGTTAGTAAAAGACAATTTACGAAATGAGGGGTCATCATCGGATATGATTGTATCTTGAAATGTGGTTAGGCACAAAAGTGTGTCATATTTAGGGTAAGACAAGACAATGACTTAATTTTTAATGTTCGACGCACGAAATCAATTGTCGGAACAGGTACATAAAGTGTGATAATAAATTTAATTCATTGTTCACTCAACACTGTACAAAACATGGGACTTGTCAAAACATTTACATTGTTTGTTAATCCTGTTAGTTTTATTTAACAGAAAAGAAAAACAACACAATTTTATGGAAAAAATTGTAGAAATAGATGGAGAGTTATGTGTTAGATGTGAGAAGTTAGAAAATGTGCGATTTGTTAGTTTCAGCAGATTAATTATTTAGCTTCATATATGGAAGGAACTCTGTACCTAATTTCTTCTAATAGAGGGTCTGTTTTATTCCCAATTATGTAGGCAGTTAAGTAAACTTTTACGCAAAAAAAAAAACAACACCGTGTCGATGAATTTTTTTTATTCGATAATTTGCGTGCGCAATAATGTCTGGAATCAAGACACAGGACGGGCCGCAGGTGGAGAAGAGGGAGAAAGGGAGAGGTTTCTGTGCAAATTGGTCTAACTACGAAGAGTATTCCGATGATGTGATGTGGCCAAAAACCGAGTCTGAATTCATGCAGTGCAATTGTTAAAATAGCGTTAAAACAGTGACAAGGAAGACCCTGTGAAATGCTTTTGAAATATCATGCACAATGACCTGGCTTTCGCCTAAATTTTGTAAAGATTGATTCCACTTTTCGGTAAGATATGCATTCAAATCTCCAGAAACTGTCGAGTAAACTGAAGTGGAGATTGAGTATTTATAATCCCGAAGTCCAGATGGAGCTAAAAACGCGTGTGTGAAATATTTGCTTAGTTTGTGACGACTACTACGACTTTATGATAAATATCAAAAAGTTTAATTTTAAAAAAAGGTGGTCCAACCATAATGCACGACGTTAATTGTGAGTTAGGTTTAGCAAACCGGGTCTGTAGGAAGTGTGAAAACACCTGTGCATGCTCGCCCAGTTCGTTCTTATTATTATTTTTATTACTTTCATATCGTTATTAGTTTGTTAATAAAGTCGTAGGATTATTTGTTTGTAATTGATAAGGTGCCAGTTGAGAAAATGGTTTTGATTGATGTCAAATGCCATTAAGATTTTCTAAGACTTCAACCTTGGAGATAAAGTGAGTATATACGTTTTATTGAAAGTGGTTACTTAGCGGGGTACAAAGTTCTGAATAAAACAAGGCTAAAATTAAAGAAAGTCCAAGTGTGTTTTAACTTAAAACATCTTCGCGAAGCTAAAATCTTTGAAATTATATCTACTCCCTTACAAAATTATAATAGTAATAATAATGGCGTGGCTACAGTCGGAGGTGGACTTGGATCTAGCTTTTTAACAACCTTACAAAATTAATTAGTATAAATAAGGCCGTAAACTTTTTTTTGAAGTGATATGACCGTTCAGGATATATTAGGAACGCAGATTTTGCTTGAATGCAATAAGATAAACGTCAGCAGAATGAGGAAGACGTCATTACCGGAAGATGGAGAAGGTATACAATGAGCGTCAAAAGAAAGTTGACACTTTGGTGTTTCAGATTAAATTAAGAATTTTATTACAAGTGAATCATAAAACCTATTAAAACAAAATACAAAGAAGAGGATATTTTTTTTGGAAAAACGTTTTGTTCTGCGACGAGAGCAAATTTGAAATTTTCAAGCCAAAACAGCTGACAAGGATTTGGAGAGCTAAAAACTAGGCATTTAAGGAGAAAAAAGATTGTCTCCACTATTACGCATGGAGGAGGGTCTATTATGGTCTGGGTATGTATGGCGGCCACAGGTATGAGGCCCAACCAAGTCATTAAAATCAGAGTGGCAGAACACTCCTTCCGAGTATACAAAAAAATGAGTAGAATCCATGCCATGGAGGCTGAAAGCTGTTATTAATAAAGCAAAAGGCAATCAAACAAATATGCTGTCAACTTTCTTCGACTCTTTATTCAAAGGGTGTCAACTTTCTTTTGACGCTCACTGTATGTTCATACTTAGTATAGCTGTAAAATTACGCAAGTTTGAATAATTTGGGTTAATTTTTAGAATAAGAGTCGTGCCATAACGAATTCTATGTGAAACGGCTCATTTTAGCTTAGTGCAATCAATGAAAAACAGTCAACATTTTTGGCCAAATTCCGTTTTGAAGACATTTGCCATGACTTTTTATACAGTTCATTTCCTTTGGGTGGAAGAGCGTTTAAGACTTTCTCTCTCTAATAAGTTAAATATGGTTTAAACGGGTGTAACGTTAATAGAGGCTAGGTGCAGACGCTTGTGTCTGCATGGTTCGCGTATTAACGCTTCGAAATCCATTACACCCAAATCACATGTTTCCAAATGTTTTGGTCCATATTTATGTCAAGATAATATCAAAGCACGGTCTACTAGCAATTTATATATGCGATGGATGGTCTTCTGAACTGATGCGCATGACAAATAGGTACATAAATAATAGTTCATCTGCTATCAACATTGAATAAATAATTACATTTTTCTAAACTCTGTATGGAGAAGGTTCAACTGCGAACTATATGAGCTGTACAGCGACATGATACTAGCCAGCCGACTTGGTGTGCGAAACTGCAGACAGCTGGCGAGAGATCGTGCTGTCTAGATAGTCATGTTGGGTGAGGCCCAAGTCCACCTCGGACTGTAGCGCCCAAAGAAGAACAACAATGGTTAAGAAGATAAAGGAGTTCGGGTCTGACACCCACATGAGGTGAATGTTAAAATGCTCAGCTCTCTCATCAGAAGACAGACAGTTCAGAAGTTCTTGGGTTAAAATGTAACAGAGTTTAGGAATATAATCGCGGCTCGGCAGTCTGAAAAAACCATACAGCGTCTGAAGATTAGACTTCCAGTTAGATCTGGTTGAAAAGTTTTTCTCAAAGACATTGTGGTAGTTCAGCTCGTTGTTTTGGAGAAAGTACTCGAATTTATACAGATTAGTAGTGTGGCCGGTAAGGAGTTCAGTTCACAAATGGAGTGTTTTAAGTCTGACCGCTGTGCCTGCTACCTGTCTCCCATATAAATCTAGTGCAGGAAGGTAGAGAATTATGTTCAGTGCAGCGGATGGTCTAAGTACACCATAAAGCCACTTCAACCTATCTTCCTAATAGGACTACAACCTTATAAATACGAACAGTGAGCGTCATATATGGCAGAGTACCGAGAAAGAAACCATTCATATCAATGAATAAAAAGAAGAGGCGACTTAAATATGCATCAAAAAAACGGAAAAAACAATATTTCTTTTTGGAAAAACGTTTTGTTCAGCGACGAGTCAAAACAGCCAACAAAGATTTGGAGAGCCAAAAATGAGGCATTTAAAGAAAAAAATATTGTCTCCACTGTTAAGCAAGGGGGATGTATGGCGGCAACAGGTGAGACCTGGTTTTTATTGAGTCCACAATGAATAAAAAATATTTTAAGGCTAAACTTACACCAGAGTGAGGAAAAATTTAATTTGGACAGAACATGAGTATATCACCAGGACAATGATCCAAAGCTAACCGCTAAAATTGAATGGTATCGAACGCCGAAACTGCTGGATCACCCTCCGTAATCCTCAGCTTTAACACAATTGAGCACTTGTGGGACTATCTAGACAAACAAGTGCGAAAAACGGAAATTACTAACAAAGACTCATTAAAGTCAGTACTTTTGGAAGTGGCAGAAAATTCCTTCTGAGTATACAAACAAATTAATAGAATCCATGCCCCGGAGGCTGAATGCTGTTATTAAAGCAAAAGGCAGTCAAACAAAATATTGATAGCGTTAATTTTTTACTTTTTTCAATGCTGCCAACTTTCTGCGACTCTTTATTCACTAGGTGTCAACTTTCTTTTGACGCTCACTGTATATACATATATAATTTACTAACCAGATTCTGATGTTTGTCCCTCAGTCCTTACAAGGTCTGGGGACAAATTAACTAACAACTAATTATTTAGATACACTCAATTCTCAAAATGCGAGCATCTTTCTTAGGACATTGAAATTTGTTGTATGATATGGTTAAATTTTGGGCACAATATTTTATAAGTTAGGGGAGAAGTAAGAGAGAGGAAAGCAACATCCTAAATATTAGCATTCAATTCTATGTTAGGTTACATTGTCAAAGGCAAACACATAGATAACGTATGTACACATGTAAATTCACAAAACTTGCTCTCAAGACTGAAACATTGTTAAACCTATTCATTCACTTGGCTCTAACGAAATATAAAGCGTTTGCATTAGATATTATGTGACTTCTGGCTCACATACATAAACATTTACACAACACTATATGACATTGGAATTATTGTTTTGTTATCAAGCACTCGAACAGGGGTAAGAAAGGACGTTTAAAAAATGTATTTGTGTCATATATTCTTTTGATTCTTTTGAAATGTTTATACACTTTTTCAGATACATGCCAATTAAGGACTTATGTTTTCTTTTTTTTTGTTTAGCATGAAGGATGTCCCCTAGGCGTGAGGCAACACTTGCATAATCGCATAGGAAAATTTCAATTAAAGAACAAAATAATAAGAAAAATAATATTTGAATATATAAATTGGGTTGGTTTTATATGGCTTAGAATGGGAATGCAAATTATTTTTAGGAACGAAAATAATGTATAAAACAAACGCAACAAAATTATTCTACAGACACCGAAAACAATGAGTATTTAGGTAATTCTCAACATTACAAACATACCTTGACACTGATAGCCTTGTTTACCAATACCCCTGGAAAGGCAAAAAATGTCCGATTCTAATATAATCTTTTTCAATCACCAAATATGTTTTTTGTTTTGTTTTTAATTTGATTTTACATGTGAATTGTTCGTTTCTTAAATTAAAAAATATGGCAAATCCCTTTACACATAAAATACACTTGTTATCCCTTTACAAAAACACATTAAAATTATTCCAAAAACATAATACAAATGTTAGATGTTTTAAGGTACCCAAATGTTATTGTTTTTTCTTTTTCTGTTCTCAATAAGGAGAAATACCTACTAAATCTATGGAAAATGTTTGTAAAATCACCTTACCAAATAAATTCTCGACAATGAGAACAGAATGTTGGCTGCCTTAAAAAAGTCGCCATAAATTTGTGTCCATTCACCTGTAAAAAAGAAATTGTTGGATTGTAGAAAACAAATGTGTAAACGCGTATTTGCACTATATTACCTGATGAACACGCCTGCGCATTGCACCGCGGCGGCGATTGAATCCGGCTCTTTCCTTGAATTCATTTTTTGTTGCAAGTAACAACGGCTCTGTGTCGGCGATTGCTTTATTTTGATCTGTAAATAGCAAGTACATAGATGTTTTAGATCACTGTTTCATTGGTGAACGATTAAAGGTGAATTTTGCGTTGTACGAATGTACAAAAATGGCTGGAGAATTTGAAACGATGACTTTTAGCTGATCGCTCTACTTCTTAGGTATACTTATTGAAAGGAATCTGTCGGACAGTCGAGCTGCTACTATGGCACTAGACTCCTACATCATCAAATCCAAGCTTGTATGGGAATGCTTGCAAAAGCTCAAAGAGTTGAGTAGGAGAAACCGTGTAAAACTCTACTATATACCTGGCCATACTGTTGAAAAGGCAATGAAATAGCCGACTCCCTGGCAAGGAAAGGTGCATCAGAATCTTTCATAGACCCTGAACCCTTCTGCGCTCAGGGAACTAAAGGGTGGTTGAACCATAATGCACGATGTTAATTGTGAGTCACACCTACCTAACGTCAAATTTTGTTGCCCAACTTGATTTGACATTTCTTTGTTTCAGTGTTTGACAAATTCAATCATGAAGAGTTACACAATTGAGCAGGGCGTTAAGACTGTTGAAGCCTTTTACGAAAATGTTCGTTCAAATCAAAATGCATTTCGTGCACTTGGTGATTTTTTTTGGTCAGCATAATCGACCAAATGTGTCCACAAACGGTAGAATTGTGTTCAAATTTCAGCAAACCCCGTCTGTAGGAAATGTGAAAACACCTGTGCATGCTCGTTCAGTTCGTTCTGCGGAAAACATTGCTGTTGTTGGGCTGGCGGCGTCATCGGACCGTACTTCTTCGAATGTGAGGTCGGTTAAACAGTTACCGTGAATGGCGTTCGCTATCGCGAGATGATAACGGACTTCTTGTGGCCAGAAATTGAGAATATGGACCTGGACGACATGTGCTTCCACAATTTGCTTTCGCGCGGGAAATTTAATGGCCGTATTATCTCATGTCTTGGCGCTGGTAATTAGCGGCCACGATCATGTGATTTGACACCGTTGGACTTCTGGAACAACGATCGTGGAATGAAGTAGGTCAAGAAACTCCTAGGGCAATATAACCTAAAGAGGTTCGAGGCATGCATCAGAATGAGAAAGAACAACCTCCGTATTCTAACAGGCTTCCTAACGGGGCACTGTGGACTCAGGGAGCATCTAAAGAAACTAGGGGTATCAGAAGAATGTCTCTGCAGATTTTGTGGGGAATTTAATGAAATTCAAGAACACATACTGGGATTTTGAGGCAGTAGCTCACAAAAGAAAAAAATGTCTGGGCAAGTACCTACTATCAGAAGAAGAAATGCAATCACTAGAACCATCTCTCATTCTTAGATTCCAAAAGGAAACTAGCTTAGAGAGAATACTCTAGAACAGATTTCTTCACCTATGCGCAATAGGAGTCCATTACCCAACACAACTCTGAAAAGAACTGTGTTTGAGGGGAACTCGTAATAGTGCTAAGATATTGAAAGGGGGTGCAATAGGTCTTGAAGATCGCGGTGCAATATACCCTCAACCAAAATAATAATAATATCTACTTCTTGGGTATACTTATAGTTTGCTGCACCGTGCTTCGGAAACAAACTACTTGATGCACAAAACATTCATAAGCAGGTGATCGAATTTTTCGAAGCCTTTAGGGCCTCGAAAAAGGAAAAATTTTGACTCTAAAAAAATACTTGTCGAATGTCGAATAGGGCCTGTTTAAAAGGGTGATTTTTTTGCTGAGTCCAGGCCAAAAATGATTCTTCCAAGGTTAGGTCGGTACCTTGGAATAGAGACGGCAGCGAATAAGCCCTTTTTCTTGGACAAACAGCGGCGCTCACTGTCTGAAAAAGGTTACCGATTCCGAATACTTCCGGACCCCTTTGTCCAGGGACTAAAGAAATGGTCCTGGCCTCCCATTTGGGAGTTGTGCGAGTGGATAACTTCCTCACCGAGTAAAACACTCTTAGTTCAGAGACGTCTAATAGCCTCGGATACGGACGGATCTATTTTTGAGGACCCCCCCAAACGAAGTAAGGATAACAATTTTCGGTTCTGTACGTGGACCGTGAGATCCCTCAAAAGATCACGTACTCTCGATGAACTCGCAGACGCCCTAGATTGCTATAAAGCAGACGTAACCGCAATCTAAGAATTGGGGTACGATGGAGCGGGTAAAGGAGGATGAAAAACTTCGACATCTATTACGGCGATTGGTATTGAGAGAGAAGGAAGCGCTTATTGTGATGTGGATTTGTTGTTTGAGGCAGACTTAGGCAAAAAGTCTTAAACTTTAAGTGAGCACCTTATAACATTCCGCATCAAGGCCAAATTCGGAAACATCAGACTGATTTGCGCACACGCCTCTACTCTACAGAGGACAAGGATGACTTCTATGATCTCCTAGAAAGAACATACGATCAATGCCCCCCAAAATCATTCTAGGAGATTTAATCGCTAAGTTTAGTAAAGAGGACATCTTTGCTAGTGTCATCGCATCAAACGTAGCCTGCACAACATCATGTCGGAAAACTGACTTAGGTTAGTGGACTTTGTCACGGTGCGAAACCTTTCTGTAGCCAGCACGCGGTTTAAACACTTCAACATCCATAAAGAGATCTGGCGGTCCTCTAATAATTTAACCGTCAATCAGATTAATCACGTTGCGATCGACATCAAACACTCCTCCAGTATTTTTGATGTCCGAACGTTCCGAGGAACCAACATCGATACGAATCAAGGCAAGGACACGGATATCGAGAGAACAACGGAGTCGAGAAAGAACACCACGGTTTGACATCAGAAAGTTACAATCGCAACAAACCGCTAGGAACTTGGAAGATAGTCTCCCTCAAATTTTCTGAAATGTTGACTCCGCCTGCACAAATTATAGGAAAAGTATAGAAATGTCATCAAAAAGCCATAAGAGAAGCCGCTTTTCATGTCCTGGGTTTTACGATACAACCCAGAAAAAAACCCTGGTTTGACGACGAGTGCAGCCAGGCACATGCAGCAAAGTAAGAAGCCTACAGAGCAACGCTGTCTCAAACAACAAGAGCTGTTCGTGAGTTCTACAAACAGAAACAAAGGGAATAGACCCGACTACTCGGGAAGAAAAAGAAAGAGCACGAGAAGCGCGCTATCAAGGAAATGGAGAAGTGTTATGGCAGGAAAGATGGCCGAAAGTTTTACAAGAGGGTGAAACTATTATCGAATGTATAGTTTCGATATAAAGTTCGGACAGAAGACTGCTGAGACGAGAATAAACAACTTGTAGTAGAGTCGCAGTCGACACTGAGAATTTGGAAGAATAATTTCTGCAAGCTGTTAATCGGGGATGAGGACACAAATTAACGGGTGAAACCCTTCGTCACCAATCTGATAAGTCTTTATCAGTGTGGTTTGAGGACGAGGAAGGCCGTAATATACCAGATCTTCACACTACGACAGACCCTGGAAAACACCCAACAAATGAAGATCGACAAAAACCACTATTTGTCGATTTCAAGGCCGCATATGACTGCGTCTACAGATACGAGCTATACGGTGCCTTGAATAATTTTGACATCCAAACTCGTCAGAGTGAGCAGAATGGCGATGAAGAACTTTGGCTGCTCTATCAAGTTCGGTAACGATCTGACCGAGAACTTCAATGTCAAGAAATGATTTATACAAAGCGATGCGTTGTTATGTGACTTTTTCTCGTGCGAGACCCACTAGCCAATATTAGGGACACGATCTTCCATAACTCCATACAACGGCTATCATGCGCAGATGATATTGAAAAACGAGTGTATGCTGTCACGGAGAAAGGACACACAACTTCGACGACTTGGCCAGATCTTCTCAATAGGCAGCTATAACTTCTAAATGTCCATGCTTCTGGCAATATTCTTCAATTGCCCTCTTAGGGCAAAGACACAGTGATTTCCAAAAATTATCTCTCGTTTTATCCCTGCAGAGTAAGTGAGTTCTTTTTTGAAAGATCGAACTAACTTTGTATAAGATTTTGATCATCCCAGTTCCTCTCTACAGCGCAGAGCATGGACAATAAGAAAAGTTCTGCGTGCGATCTTTGGTCCTGTCTGCGTTGATGGCAATTGGAGTGGATTCAACTACGAACTACATGGGTTGTACAGCGACAAGAATCTAGCCAGGCGTTTACGAATCCAATACCTAAAGCGTCTGGAAAACGTAATTCCAGCGCAAGTCTTTTGAGCTTGTGGAACAGCGCAACAGTAGACGTTCATGGACAAAGTGTATATACAGAATTGACTCGATAAATTTTCAATCGTGACCACGTGACACAGCACAACAGAAACATCTGTGTCAACTTGGAATGGACTCGGAGTAGAATATCTAGCTGTATAGACGTTTTGAATAAGGGATCAAGATCAAGACCCAAGAGAGCGACTGGACGGCGCAGTTGTTAGGGGGGTCCCAGGTTCGAATCTGGTCCAGTCACCGTTTGCCGTTGGGATCAAATTAACGGCACTGGAGTAGGTTGCTACCTGGTAGTACAATGGACCAGTTTTGAGTCGTCCAGTGTAGATTTAAAAACTCCGGAAAAGAAGGCCAAAACCAAGACAATTGCTATTCAACCACTTTCTTGCATAAAAAACAGCTTTGGAAAAAGAATTATTTCGAAAGATGGAGTAAACTTGTGTGAGTTTACTTAGTAAAGCGAATGTTCGATAGCTTCACCTTAAACTTTAAATCAAAGAATCTTGAAAGCATCATGAGAAACGGAGAAACAAATACAATGGTATAGCACTGTGACATCCGAGACTTAAGTGATTATATTTATCAGCAATTTTGTGTTTGTGTCTAGCGAAAGTACAACTAAAGTTCTTTAAGTAAAAGTTCTACATAAACTCACGCTTGGATTCAGTGCTTACATTTACTTCGATATTCCCAAAGCATCTCTTTGATCGATAGGAATTAAAAGTTTACAGGAAACAATACCATACGACATCATACCTTGAAAGGATTATGTCAAGGATCTTCAACTGTTAGACTAAAATATCCAACAGCACTCAGCTTATTTTAAATCTCTAACCTTACTTTCGAAAATCTGTTCAAATTTAAATTTATGAAAGAAATGCGTAAACTTAAGTAATAATAAAACTGTAAACTTACCGTTTTGTTTCAATTCAATAACAACATGAATTTTTCCTTGTGGCTCAAGGTTTATCTGGAAAGAGAAAGTAAAAGTCAATAAAAACAACTCAAGTAATACATTCTATTTTCACAATTGAAGTTTTGTGTTTTGTGAGTGCATGAATCCATCAAAAAGCTGAAGAACAACAATGCTGCAGTCTCTGATGCCCTCCAAGCGGAACTTTTCAAACATGGTGGTGATGTTTTGGTAGGGTGCATGCACCAAATCATCAACCAAGAATGGGTGGATGAAGCCATGCCTGATGACTGGACTATCAGCTCTATATGCCCCATCTTCAAGGAAGGCGATCCTATGTCATGCTGAATCAACTCTGGTCTAAACCATTTCAATCTACTTTCCTACATAGATGGTTCCAAAACAAATGTAAAATATATTCAGATCTATCTATGACAGATAAATGTCAGAGAAGACCACTTTTATAAAGTATTCGATTCGGAAGTACATCCCATTGAAGTTAACTTTGTTACTAACGCAAGAGCATTTACATTATATCCGGCAGCAGAACGTCATTGATGCCCATCAAATTAAGTGAATTCAGGTTCAGTATTGGATTGTCACTAGTCCCAAGTCCACCTCGGACTGTAGCGCCGCCATTATTATTAAAAAATGACTGAATAGCGCAGTTGGTTAAGCGTCTGCCCCAAGTTAGAAGGGTCCCAGGTTCGAATCTGTTCTAGTCATAATTTGCCGTTGAGATTAAATTAACGGCACTGGAGTAGGTTGCTACCTGGCAATACAATGGACCAGTTTTTGAGTCTGAGTGCTCCAGTGTACTGTTTCAAAAAAAAAAAGCTCGGAAAGGCTCTGGAGAGATATGTGATTTCTTAAAGAATATGGTTAAAAGAGCAATGGAAGATAAGAAGACGGAAAGGGTTAAATGAGCTAGTAACGAATGTTAATTATAAATGACTCTGAAACGTTCAATTATTTTATCTCTCTTAATATTTCATTGTATAATTTTTGGAAGAGGATAAGACGGATATAAGCTCGCCAAGAATAGGATACAACTTTTAAAAAATGAATTTCAAATATTTTACTACTTCTTTTTAAAGTTAACAAAGTGTATCTCTAATTAAATTCATTGCGTAATTGTCGAAACAGGTTCGCAGGTTTGGTGAGAGACCCCAGTGGGCATTGATAACGTCTTGAAAAGGAATGTTGGGAATCCCAATTGGAGAAAGGCCTTTAAACCAATATGTGAATTAAATAAAACTGAATAATACTACTGGACATGAATGTCCAGAGTTGTAACTCTACTAAGTTGCAAAGGCTAGTGTGTATCTGTACCATAGGAGATGTGAGAACTATTCCAGACGCTGGTATGGAATTCTTACTCAATCTATCATAGATTTAGATAGTTGTTTAGAAACATATTAACCCTCTAAGGTTAGGTTAGGTTAGGAGGGCTTTATGCTGTTGCCAGCAATTACACCCAGAGGCTGTGGAGGCCCATTGTGTATGCCCTGTAAGGATGACATGTTTTCCGAGGATTAACGCAGGGTCAGCATGCAATTATCAAAACCACCCCGTTTTAAGTATAAATTTCATGAGGTCAGGGATCTGAACCTTCGACACATCGTTGAGCTCGTGAAGGAACCTTCCTTTTAAGTGAGTGATCCGTCGTTCTTGCAGAGCAAGTTGTAGGCAGTGGCAAAGGAGATGCTCCACTGATTCAACTTCTTCATCCCTACAGCTCCTACAGAAATCGTCCGCCGGGAGGTTTAGTCTCTTAGCCATTGCACCTATCGTGCAGTGGCCAGTGAGAACAGCTATTAAGATGCGTATGATTTTGTTATTGTTGGATATGAGGGATTTGATTTTGTTGATATCGTATTTGGGCCATAAGCAGTGGGATATGACGCAGCCTGGGTGGCTTTGCCACTGTTCGTTTGCTGATGACACAGATACTTGCTCAATGAGTCTGTAGTGCCCTCTACACCTTATAATAAATATTAGTTTTTAAATCGTATAACACGCCCTTAAGTTTTTAGTATTGCAGAATTTTGGCTGAGGTAATAGGAGGGTGGAAAGTATTGTCAGCCGATTCTGCGTCTGAACTTGAACCTGTCCGTGCCAGTTCGTCTCCTTTTTCGTTTCCATCAATGCGGGAATGTCCAGGAAAGCAGCATAGAAGGATTTTTTGGCGGTTTAGACTTTTAAGCTCGTTAATGCAGTCCTTGACGGATTTCGAGTTTACGAGATGGGAATTCAATGACTTCAAGGCCGCGAGCAAAAGGTGATTTCCATGTCAGAGAGATCCATTTGCTGTACAATCTGCGCAGCTTTCTTAATAGCAAAGATTTCTGATTGAAAAAAACTAGAATAGTCAGTAAGCCTATAGACATTGTTTATTCTTAGTGTCTCACAGAAGATTCCCGCTCCCGCACCGTCTTCTGTTTTCGATCCATCAATGAAAATGGGTGTGCCTTTGATTAAGTCAGGCTTTTCGCAATCCTGCCTGTCTGGGATAAAGATCGTGAAGTTCTTGTCAAAATCATACTCGGGTTTTTCGTAGTCTTTGGTAGTCCAGAGACCCCTGCGACTGAAAGATTCGACCAAACATGAATGTCCGTAGCTGTTCGGATGCCAGTTATGGCATTCCCGTAGTCTGAGGGCTGATTTGGCGGCAGATCTTAACCTTGCCTAACCCTCCAAGGTAAAGACGCTTTTAAAAAAGTTAAACCAAGCTGGCATCGATATATATCTAATCTACTATTCCTAACAGTTCGCAACAAACAAAGAAAAAAAAATTGAAGAACTTCAATATCCTAAATTCATCTTCCAAGAGTCAGTATGTAATAGAAAGGCCAAGATATAATTGGTAACTGATTTGCCTTTCTTGAATCCCATTTGGTGACTGCTGACAAATTTGTGGTGGGAAACAAATCACCAGTATGTTGGCTATTGCCCTGTTAAGAACATTGTCACAGCAGGGATTGAGTAACATGAGTCTATAGGATTCCGAGAGGGATTTGTTAGACCTAGGTTCAAGGATGGGAATGACAGTGCTGTTGTTATATAGTTCAGGGGTATTGTTGTGGAGAATTTAATTGTGATATTTAAGGAGTCTGGATTTAATAGAGGGGAAATATAATAAACTAAAATATTCTGCTATAAATCGGCTGGTTTTTGCACCGGCTTTCATCCCGGATTTTGCGAAATGGTTTCGTACCATGTGCGGATACTGTCTAATCCTTTTTTGAGGAGGAAGATAATATAAGCAGTGAGAGGTTTTTTATCAACACTTGTGCCTATAATCATGAATTCGGACCGATGTGAACGATTTGAGGTTACAAGCGGCAGTTAAGATATTGTTTGGATTGTTCTATTGAAATTGGGTTCAGTTAGTAACTCGACATCGAGACTATCGAATCAAATTCCCTAAGGTACATTATGAAACAACAACGGTCCTTGCACTTGACATTTGTAATCAATTGGAAAAGGAAGCAAGAAGAAATGGATGTAATAAGGGCATACTTAAATGCAGCGTGACTCCTTTTTTACACACGCTTTATAACTACACGTTGCTTTAATATACACGCAGTCAGTACGGAAATCAGACTGCGACTGAACTGATTAAACAAGAATACAAATATGATAATACTTCCGGATCAATTTCAATAATCACCATAGTCATTTCATTAGAAAACCTGTTTCATCTCTAAAACTTGTATCAAACTTTGTTCTAAAGTTCCAAACCCTTAATGTCAAAATTAAATAAACAGAAGAAACCACATCAAGAAACTTCACCTGAAAATATTATCAACAACTTTCTACATTTTTTTCACTTCCTTCATAATTAAATGCTCACAGTTATTTTTTCCTCTTTTTTTTCAAACCCAAGTATGAAGTGAAGAATGTTTTCTTTTTTTTGTTTACAACATGATCATGTAGTGTGGCAAATTGTTAATTGAATTTGTTTATATTCGAAAATATTTTTCCCTTTGCGTGTTACACGGGGCAAAACAACTTCAGTAGGAGCTAATATAAAGTGTATACTAATTTTGACTCGGTATATCAAAATTTCTATCGATGCACTTCACATGTTAATTTAACAAAAAAACCGAAGGACAGACAGCATTTGAATAGAAAGAAAAAAACTTAAACTTAATAACAAATTCACTGTGTATATTTACCCATAAATCAGGCGCACTAGATTCGTTCTGGAGAATATCTTCAAATGGAATTATACAATTTGCAACAAAATCATCGGGTGGTAATGCTGCATCGTGAAATACCGTCAAATTAATATTTTTAGCATCCTTAACATCATGAGAAAATTGTTCATTCCAAACGGGGTCAAACGTTTTGGTTCTCGTAGTTGAGCGGTCTGCCAAATTGAAGAGTATTAAGCACAAACAAAAAAGAAAACTAATAATAATCAAATTTGTTTAGAGACATTAAACCACATACCAAAATGGCTCTCATCAACATCTATAGAGACGTAAGGATCTATAGGCTGATCGTCCTTTCCAAAGGTTAAATTATGCCGCTTTTGAAAATCAGTAGGCCTCAGCCCCGATGCTTCACACACTTTTATTTGCAGTCGCCCAGTAAACATTTTTCTCTTTTCAATTTTTTTCTTTTCCAATATCCGTTGTGTTTATACAGAAAAAAAATTTCTTTTTAGTATATATATTTTTCTGCTTCAGTTCGTTTTCTTGAATACTTTTTTGAAAGAATAAAGTAAATAAGCCCAGTTCAGGAACAATAGTTACACAATCAATTTTGATTCGGAATATAGTTTTCTGTCCAATACATAATTTCTGACATACGCAAAATAGACGAAAACCCTTATTTGCAGAAGCTAATTCCTAATACACACGAACTGCTGCTCTAAAATTGTACACTGTTTCTTAAATAAATGTGTAAACAAAATCAAGTTTGTCATATCAAAATCACATTTTCCATTAGAAACTTTTGATTGGTAATTTTTCGAACGGATATTACACAAAGATATTGGAGCCAGATATAAATCACCGTATTTCCTTGGCAAAAAACGGAGATATATTATATTGAAAATAATTACATGTGGGGGTAGAAAAAAATGACTTATGTCTATATCAAGATCAAATATTATACTAGTAGTGAATTCGATGTAACATCAGATGTTGTGTTCAGTGAATTGAGATATGTTGCTAAATTTGCGGGGCTGAACGATGTGCTATTTTTAGTGGAATGTCGCTAATAGTTGGAGATGCATGCATGCAGCATGTTTTTAGCTTAATTCGCTGTGTACATAAAATCGATGGTATAATTATTGGTACATATAACAATGTGCAAAATTTAAAAAAAAAATCCCTCTCAAAAATCCTCCAGAATAGTTTTCTAATTCACCTTTTTAGATGTGTTCCAAACGTTGTTCCAATTACCCGTTCTTATTAGATATTTTGACAATTCAATGTTTTAAAAGTTAACTTGTAATCAATCGTTGCCCACATATATAGGATTCTTATTGGACTATTCAATTTTCGAATAAGCACCAAAAGATATTTTTATGCTGAAGATATTTATCATTTTTTTGCCAATGTCAAAATCAGCAATTGAACGAATAACATCGACTGATATTTAAGACATACATTTTAATTGTTGTTTTAAGCTGCGAAAAAAATGTCTTCTTTTTTTCTGTTTGATATTTTTTTTTATTATTTTTTAGTCGTTTTTGTAGGTTAGTCATCTAAACAATATGAATTACTCGCAACAAGAAGCGTAGTCAGTACAAATTGGCCAACTTAAAACAACTATGGTCATTCATTCATTTTCATTTTCATTCTTTTTTAACGCTCCAAAACTATGTCTCATCTAGGGATTTATCATAAAAAACACGTGTTCTATTAACGACTGTATTATTGTTGAACTTTGATTGTCAGATAAGAATACGAGACTACACACGATTCAACTCATGCGACACACTTCAATTTTTTAAAGATAATGAAGGTATTTCTAATTCGCTTTAACCAATCCTTAACGGCTGTGATCCATAAAATACTTTGCGTGCGTTGCGCCAAGGTGTTGCGACTCACAGCTGATATCATTTGACAGTAGTTTAAAATTCAAGTTGTTTTGGTTATACTGTAGAGTTGTTCAACAGTTAATAATAATAATAATAATGGCGGCGCTACAGTCCGAGGTGGACTTGGGCCTAGCTTCTCAGCAACCACTCGTGTTGTGCGTGCTATTGTTCTCTCATGAGTGGAGGGGACCTACAGTTTAATGCCGATTCCGAACGGCGAGATTGAGAAGCTTTTTCTACACAGTTATACTTTTTGAGCATTGTCAGTGACTCGAAAGAGGTTCAGCCGTGAACAAAATTGTTGATGTTTTTTTTCGAGATTCGAACCAACGACCTCGAGCGTAGCAGTCGACGCACCTACCCACTACGCCACGGCGCCCACAATGCTGTTCAACAGTTATATTGTAAAAATGTATACAGCCATGTTCAATGATACTACTCGAATCTCCGTCGTCTTTGAAATTTACTTAAAATATTATGTTTTGTCCTTAACATTTTTTACACAGTTTATTTAAAATGTCTGTTTCGTGGTCGACGTGGAGTAATGTACAAGTGTGTCAACTCCAAATTAGTTTAGCTTAAGTGCCATCCACATGAATAGCTATCTGCGACTACGATTTTTCAGAAATAAATACTTTTCAGCAAATACAAACAAAAAATTATACTTTTTGGTATGTCGACGATGCGCCCTTAATTATCGAGTTTTTTTTTATCGAAGAAAAATGCCAGGAAATTAGTTTAAATAACAAAATGATCAATTTTACGCTTTTTTGGATTCAAACATTTATTTGCGATTTGTCAAACTGAGATCGGCATACACAAAGTGCGGTCGCAGTCGACACAAAACCTATTTGTCGATTTCAAGGTCGCATATGACAGCTTGCATAGAGACGAGCTATACAGCGCCATGTCTAGTTTTGATATTTCTGCCAAACTCGTCAAACTAAGCAGAGTGACGATGGAGAACTCTCACTGATCCATCAAGGTCGATAACGAACTCACCGAGACCTTCAATGCCAAAAAAGGTTTTAGACAACACGACGCGCTGTCGTGTGATTTCTTTAACATCGTTCTTGAGAAGATCGTGCAAAACTCACTGGCCAACACAAGAGGCACGATCTTCCAAAAGTCCGTTTAACTGCTTGCTTACACAGGTAACATTGATGTGATTGGGCGAACACAGCAAGCTGTCAATGATGCGCTTGCTGGCATTGAAACGGAAGCGGCTAAAATGGGTCTGGCGGTAAACGAGGGCAAAACCAAGTATATGCTGTCATCGAGAAAGGACGTACAACATCGACGACTTGGCCAGAACGTCACCATAGGCAGCTATAACTTTGAGGTAGTCAAGGACTTCGTCTACCTCGGCTCCGCGGTAAATAGTACAAACAACATCAGTACCGAGATCAAACGCAGAATAACTCTTGCCAACCGCTGTTTTTATGAGCTCAAAAGGCAATTGAGTAGTAGAGCCCTGTCTCGGAATACCAAGCTGACTCTATACAAGACCTTGACCATCTCAGTCCTGCTGTACGGCGCAAAGGCATGGACAATATCCCAAGCGGATGAACAGTGTCTTGGTCTTTTCGAGAGAAAAGTTCTGCGCGCGATCTTTGGTCCTGTTTGCGTTGATGGCATTTGGAGGTACCTTCCAATTGTTTAAACATCGATATAAATGAGCAATTAGAAGTGTTTATTTTCTTCCAAAATTACTAATTGTTTTTGTTACATTTTTCACGTTGATACGTTCTTTATCTTATGTCGCTGTACAGCGACATGAGTCTAGCCAGGCGTCTACGGATCCAACGCCTAAGATGGCTAGGCCATGTTTAGCGTATGGAAAACCCAGCTCCGGCCTGAAGAGTCTTCGACTCTGAGCTTGTAGGTCAACGCAACAGGGGTCCACGTTACATACAAAGTGGCGCACACAAGTCGAGGGGGACCTCGGCCGGATTGGTGTGCGAAACTGGAGACAGCTGGTGAAAGATCGTGCTGGCTGCAGAGTCATGTCGAGTGAGGCCCAGATCCACCTCAGACTGTAGCGCCCTAAGACGAAGAAGAAGAAGAAGAAAAAGAATATTCAGCTGTATAAAGTTATATACCGTGGAAGAATGTTTAGATTTGGAATGAGAAAATTTGGATTGACTCAACTTTGAGTGATTATATGGTGAATCATGACTATTTTCATCATACCACTTGCTCGTCATCGTTGAATAAGCAAATTATTTGTTATACGCAACACACACATTTTAGGGATAACTTAAATGCAATTGCACAACTGCAGGACGTCAAAAAAATGACCATCCATCTCAAGGAAAATACGAATTCAAAAGAAAATATTACTTAATTCAGAATAGCAAATTACTGAAAGTATTTGGCGGGTTTTACACCAATGAATTCTTAAGCAATTTAGTTGTTTCACTTATCTGTCATTTTCTTTTGTGGTTCCTCATGCTTTTGCAAGTTTAATTTCTTCACAGGCAATTTACCTGCTTTCATCACACCCTTCCACATGATTAGAACAATACATCTGCACTAGCAACTCTTGATACCCTTGCACATTTTGTACAACTTGCCTATACATTCACAAAATTGAAACAACAAAATCACTTGGGAAATGTCATGTATAAAAGCAGCCAAAAAAGTCTAATGTAAATATCATCGTTAGCTTACGACTGGCGAATCTCGAAACTAGTGAAAACAAAATTCGTGAGTCATGGCATACATAAGTGTAAAGAGGAAAGAATATGAGATACTTCGTGAGTCGTGTACCGTTAACGCGATGTCTCTTTTGACGTTTGAATTTTTTTCTATTTTACATGATTTATTTTCGTCCTCCTTTAAGTGAAGATCGAACAAAAATGTCAAAAGGAACATCTTTGCCAATAGAATTGACCACATAAAATGTAAACATATTGGTTGTGCTGTAAGAGAACTCCAAAGTAACAACAATGGAAGAGAACTGTGAAAAAAGGCCCCATGACGCAAAAGTCACCGTGTAAATTCCGACTAACAGTTATTTCCGTGTATTGCCCGGTCATTGAACTGAGTATAAACACAATAGTTTACAAATTCATACAACGTGTGAAATATTTTGTGGAAATTACCCCCTACGAAATGGAAGTAGGTCTGCATATCTTCTGGAAGCACGAATTTGAAAAATAATATCCATGCAATCCTGTGCCTGACATGCGCATTCTAAATTTGTAACAGAGAAATGTGAGGAAATTCTTTACGTCATGAAAATATGTGATAAACACAAAGGATATAACATATACATATACATATATACATTTTTAAGTGTATCCACACTTGGAATTTCCATGAAACATGCTCGTTGTAGATAAAGAACGTATCAACGTGAAAAATGTAGCAATGTAACAAAAACAATTAGTAATTTTGGAAGAAAATAAACACTTCTAATTGCTCATTTATATCGATGTTTAAACAATTGGAATGTACAAAATTGTTGAAATTAAATAGCTCATAGACAAAAAAACACCTACATGACATACTATCATGAAAATGGTCGTGTTTTAATTCATGCAAATTTGGCAAATGCTGCTCTTCCATAAACCGTCATTGTCAAAACATACAAATCTGTGCTTGTTTCCAGTATATTCACAAAGAAAACACTATGTGCTAAAAGAAAGACTCCGATCGGGAAAATTCTCTCCATTTACCTATAGATACAAAATAAATTATTTCGATGCTTAGAGAATTGAATTGCTTATAAAGACGGAGAAATAATTTTTTATCTTCAAGACATCTCTTTAAAAAATTGATCTGCAGTTAAAAAAAATTATATCATGTCTCTTTTTTCGCAAATCCAGTTGGTTTCTTTAATATGTATCTTCTTCTTCTCATGGCGGTACAGTGTGGGATGGTTCTGGGCCTCAACCAACAAGCCTCTTTAACAATTTTTTAGACATCTGCCTCCAAATACACACACCAAATTGACTGAGATTCTTCTCGATTTGTGTGAGCCACTTTACACATGAACGTCCTCTTTTGCGCTATCCCATAAGCTCAGAGTTGAAGATTCTTTATGCCAGAGCCAAGTTATACATGCGCTATACATGGTCTAGCCATCTCTCATATAGTTCGTGATTTGATTTTTTTTCTCCAATATAAGCCCAAAGATCGCTAGCAGAAGTTTTAACCTATGGGATAAAGCAATAGGAGACGTCCACGTTTAAAGTGGCGCACACAAGTGTAGAGAGACATCAACCAACAAAGTATGCGCAATCGGAGACAGTTAGCAAAAGATCGTCCTAGCTGGAAAAGCGTGTTGTAAGTCTTATGGCCATAAGAAGAAAACATTTTGATGAATGACAATTATACAATAATATTGCTTAACTACCTACTTATCAGGCAAATGACCCATGGAGGGTTTGAGCATGAGATACCACTGACTGTCCCTGGGACATTGCTTCTAATGAAGCTTCATGTCTCTCGTCCACGATCACTTGGTCTGTACACCGGATGTTCAGGCTCCCTTTCCTTCTCGAACCTGGAAGTTCTGATTCGAACCAGGACGCTCGGATTCGAAGACTCTTTTAGCTGGAGTATTGGTGGGTGCCGTGGCTTAGTGGGTAGGTGCGTCGACTCCTATGCTCGAGGTCTAAGGTTCGAATCTCGAAGTGGACTAAGGTACAGTCCGAAGTGGTCTTGGGCTTAGCTTCTCAGAAACCACTCGTGTTGTGCGTGCTATTGTTCTCTCACGAGTGGAAGGGACCTACAGTTTAATGCAGACTCCGATCGACGAGATTGAGAAACTTTTTCTTTACAGTTGTACTCATTGAGCATTGCCAGTGACTCAAGAAAGGTGGAGCCGCGAACAATTTTGTTTTTGAAAAATGTATGGTCTAGTGCGTGGGCGCCGTGGCCGTGTGGGTTCGTGCGTCGACCCATACGCATTAGACTTTCACAGTCTAGGTTCGATTCCAAGTTCAGACAAACAATTTTTCAAAAAAAAAAAATTGTTCACAGCCCCACCTCTTTCGAGTCACTGACAATGCTCAAAGAGTATAACTGTCTAGAAAAAAGCTTCTCAATCTCGCCGTTCGGAGTCGGCATTAAACTGTAGGTCCCCTCCACTCGTGAGAGAACAATAGCACGCACAACACGAGTGGTTGCTGAGAAGCTAGGCCCAGGTCCATCTCGGACTGTAGCGCCGCCATTATTATTATTATTATGGTCTAGTGCGTATGGGTAGATGCAAAAACCCATACGGCCACGGCGCCCAGCAGGTATATACCTTTATTGCATGATGTAGGATCGCCTTTTTTGTGTATTCCAGTCGTCAAGCATGCTTTCGTCTTCCTAGCGACTGGATGGCGCAGATGGTTAACGACTGTCCTAAGTTAGAGGGGTCCCAGGTTCGAATCCCAGTGAAAGCAAAGTTAATACGCTTTTATCCGATTTTTCAAATCTGTTCCAGTCACCATTTGCCTTTGGGATCAAATTAACGGCACTATCAGTGGAGCGGTCGATCAGTGATAGTAATCTGACTGTGAGTATCACAATGGACCAACATGGTCTAAGTGTGCTGGTGAATTCATTAGCAGTTCCCCTAAATTCTAAAGACAATCTGGTGCATGCTCCCTACCAGAATATTGCTACCAGCTTTGAAGAGCTCTGATTACAGACCATTTGAGCCTCCGACTTTGTTGTTCTTCAGCTATTTGATAGCTGCTACGACTTCTTCAATACTTGGTGGGAGAACTACTCCATCGACTGGAGGTGGGATTTCTCCTTTCCCTACTATTTACAACTGGTTGTGCTTATTAAGCTGTTGCCGGGAGTGCTGCTTGAATACTTTCACATATTCCTGCGGTTCGGTAACAAAATAATAATAATGTTTGATGTAAAGTAAAATAAAGTAAAATAAATAATAACTCTCGAAAAAATCTTGTCAAAAACACAGACATTTAACTCAAGGGCAGAATTTAAACTCGCTAATCATAACAAAAACTCCAAAAGTGATCATACCAGTTCAGTTCAGTACTATTATCAGAACTCTTCAAAATTGGATACACTCCTCATATCGAAATCTATTTTTGATTCATTCGAACGTCAAAAATTCGTCGCCGTAAACATCATCCAAACTCATATATTCACACAAATATGAATAAGAATAAATGTAAATTAATAAAATTAATGCAAATGTAGAAAATGTATATATTTATTTTGTACAAGAAGTGGCTGACTAGGCTCATGCCTCGTTGCCTCTCGATATTATTCGAAAACAAATAATAGACACAGAATTTTCCCTTACGTATACATGTACGATGTTTATTTTTAGAAAGTCTTATACTGCATGCAAGAGCACTAATATTTTCCTCAAAACGACACATGAACGCAGTGAAAATTTTTATCTGGGTTGATTTGTTTGGAAGTTGACTTGAATTTTGTGTGTTTTTTTCCATGCATTGAAAGTGGAGAAACTATATTTTTTAACGTCTTTGTCGAGCAACTTAAATTCATTTGAAAGAAAAATGTGTTCTCCGAATTTGTTGTGCCCACTTTGCTTTCAATTAAGCTTTCCAAATATTGAAAACCTGAGGCGGAGTCTTATCAAAGTTGCAAACAGTCCAATCATCTGTCCACTGTGCAACGACACATTCTTGGGACTTGACAAATTTACGATTCACCTCTTTAGTCACACCGATTTGACAATCGAAGGCCAGCAGAATGTGGAATGCAATATAAACTTGAAACCGGACAAGTTGTCACTCATCTATGGAAATCAACAGGCAGGTAAGTATAGTTTGTGAAGTAGTGGTTTTCAACTGTATTTTCCCTGTCTCTTTGGCAGGCCCCTCGTACACATCTTGTGAGTCAAAGATTCAAAGTCAAGTGGAAACAATTGATACACTGGGTCAGAACTACTTCAACGATCAGTCAGCATTTGGAAAAACGATCAATGATCAGAAGGATATGTTTCGCAGTTCAGAATTGAGGGACCTTCCAGGTGTGTCTTGTCAGACAACTTCGGCTACTGCTACTGACGATAATCCAGCAAAAACCGTTGAAACGATCACAAAACCACAAACAATTGCTGTAACCTTACTTAACCCTTGCGTTGATGATTCGCAAACTGAACTTATCGCCTCCACTACTGGCATGAAGTTAAACGAATCGGCAAAAGAATGGGAATGCGACATTTGTTCAAAGTCATTTACCACTAAATATTTTCTTAAGAAGCACAAACGATTACACACGGGTGAGAGCAGATGGAAATATATATTTTTGTCAATCATCTAACATATTCGTTTTTTAGGAGAAATGCCGTATTCTTGTGAAATTTGTGGACGAACTTTTACATTTCAGCAGTCTTACCACAAACATCTTCTCTACCATAACGATGAGAAGCCACACGTTTGTCAAACTTGTAACCGGTCTTTTAAGGAACTGTCTACATTGCAGAACCATGAACGAATACATAGTGGAGAAAAGCCCTTTAAGTGTGAACTGTGCGGTAAATATTTTAATCTCAGCCAGATATCATTTTCCTTCGATATGTGATATTATTGACTTTGATTCACTTGTTCTCGTTGTGGGTAAATGTGACTGAGTTCGTAAATGTGCATCGCGTAAGCATCACTGCCTATCGACGAAACGATGTTTTAATTTTTTTTTTGTGTTTCTGAATGGCTTATTTTTTTGTTTCCTTTTCTGTAAAAATGTCAAAAAAATTGGCGACTTTTTTTCTAAATAATTTGGTTAATAATGTTGGCAATAACAATCCCAGCGTACTTAAATATATTTTAGACATGAAGGAGAGACAACCGAGTCGGAAAATAAAGAAAACACTTCATCGCATCACAATAATCTATGATGTGCTGGTTACAGTGCTTGCCAAATGTTTGCAATTAAGAACGCTTAACGTTGTAGTTTGGGCTCATACTGCGATTACGAACTCTTCTTCTTCTTCTTAGGGCGCTACAGTCCGAGGTAGACCTGCGCCCCGCCCAACATGTGTCTCCAGCCAGCACGATCTTTCACCAGCTGTCTCCAGTTTCGTACACCAATCCGGTCGAGGTCCCCCTCGACTTATGTGCGCCATCTTGTACGTGACGTGGACCTCTGTTGCGTTGTCCTACAGGTTTAGAGTCGAAGACTCTTCGGGCCGGAGCTAAGTTGACTATACGCTATAAATGGCCTAGCCATCTTAGGCGTTGGATCCGTAGACGCCTGGCTAGATTCATGTCGGTGTACAGCCTATATGGTTCGTGGTTAAACCTTCTCCTCCAAATGCCATCAACGCAAACAGGACCAAAGATCGCGCGCAGAATTTTTTCTCTCGAAAAGACTAAGAGATTCTTCATCCACTTGGGAGATTCTTCATCTACTTGGGATATTGTCAATGCCTCTGCGCCGTAAAACAACACTGGGATGATCAAGATCTTGTATAGAGTTAACTTGGTCTTCCGAGAGAGTGCTCTACTACTCAATTGCCTTTTGAGCTCAAAAAACAGCGGTTGGAAAGAGTTATTCTGCGTTTGATCTCGGTACTGATGTTGTTTGTACTATTTACCGCGGAGCCGAGGTAGACGAAGTCCTTGACTACCTCAAAGTTATAGCTGCCTATGGTGACGTTCTGGCCAAGTCGTCGATGTTGTACGTCCTTTCTCGACGACAGCATATACTTGGTTTTGCCTTCGTTTACCGCCAGACCCATTTTAGCCACTTCCGTTTCAATGCCATCAAGCGCATCATTGACAGCTCGCTGTGTTCGCCCAATCATGTCAATGTCATCTGAGTAAGCTAGCAGTTGAACGGACTTTTGGAACAGAAATTAAACGACAGCGCGTCGCCTTGTCCAAAACCGATTACGAACTCAGCCATACTTAAATTAACTTAATATTTTACATTTTAACAAAAGGACAGAAAGCCATAATGGACTTTCACTAAATTAACAACAGAAGCCCTGTGTCTTTTGCTACAAGTCGATGGGCTTTACCAGATTTCATGTTCGTGGCAGCTATTTTCAAGAATCACTGACCGAAACAGACAATTCTTCAAAGTCCACTAACTGTCAAGTAAAGCTTCTTTAGGCCATATGTGAACTTCTTCTTTGTATGGTGCTACAATCCGGGATGAACCTGGACCTCAACCAACAAGCCTTTCTAGCTGCCACGAGCTTTAGCCAGCTGCCTCTGATTACGCACGCCAAGTTGGCTGACGTTCTTTTACACTTTTGTCCACCATTGGTTTCTTTGGCGTCCTTCATTGCATTGTTCCACTGGCGTGGATTCTGCGAAAACTTTTCGTGTTCCAAAGCGCTCAATATGGCCTAGCCATCTTAGGCGTTTGAACCGTAGACCCCTAACTATGCACATGTTGCTGTACAGCACATACAGTTCGTGATTATATTTTTTTCTCTTCTTGAGCTCATATGTACAGCGGTTGACAAGAGTTATTCTGCGTTTTATCTTGGTAATCTTGGTATTCCTACTGTTTACTTGGAAGCCGAGGTAGACGAAGTCCTTGACAACTTCAAAACTATGTCTACTTATGGTGAGGTTGTGTCCAAGTATTCGAAAGAGTGTGTTCTTCCATGAAGAAAGCAGAATGCAAAATGAAGTACAGTTTTGCTCTCATTCACCGCCAATCTCATTTTGGCCGCATCCGTCATCATCAATGTCAACAAAACTCTAATTGATCGTTGTGTTCGACCAATCACGTCATGTCGTCCGCGTGAGCCAGCAGTTGTACGGACTTTTGAAAGATCGTGTCTCTTTTGTTTGCAAGTGAGTTCTATACCATCTTCTTAAGAATGACATTGAAGAAGTCACATGACATCGTGTCGCCTTGTCTAAAACATTTTTTAGCATTGAAGGTCTCGGTGAGTTCGTTACCGACCTTGAAGGAGCAGCGAAAGTTCTTCATCGTCATCCTGCTCAGTCTGACGAGTTTGGCAGGAATGTCAAAACTAGACATGGCGCTGTATACCTCGTCTCTATGCAAGCTGTCATATGCGGCCTTGAAGTCGACAAATAAGTTGCATGTGTCGATCTGCATTTCTTGGGTCTTCTCCAGGATCTACCGTAGTGTGAAGATTTGGTCGATGGTAGACTTCCCTGCCCTGAAACCACACTGGTACGAACCTGTCAGATTGGCGACGAAAGGATTCAGGCGTTCACACAGAATCTGCCATTCTTATTCGCGATGTTAAGGAGACTTATCCCTGGATAGTTGGTGCAGTCAAATCGGTCTCCTTTCTTGTGAATCTTTTTTACTAGTCCCAATAATATTCTAAATAACTAAATGCAGATGCAATATGATTACAAATTAATAAAATTTTTAATTTCCAGGCAAATGTTTTCGGCAAAGAGTCTCATTTCTGGTGCACACAAGGATACATACAGGAGCTATGCCGTACGAGTGTTCAGCTTGCCAAAAAAAGTTTCGCTACAAGTTATCTCAAAGAACTCATAAGTGCATACCAATTAGTTTGCCAACGGAAGAGACTCGAGCACCTGATCCAACATATGCACCCGGTTCGCCATCTGTCGGCAATGTGATCGCAAGCGAAAAGAAAAATGGAGACGAAAATAAGGCTTATGAAATGTTAGGCTTTTGTTTCAAGGAGAACCAATTAAATCAAGCAGACGCCTATGATTTTGTTGGAAAGGATAGTGAACTCTATGCAGCCAGTAATCAACATTTTGTGAATCAGAACGAAGCAGTGAACATTGTGAATTTGATTACAGAACAGGGCTACACAAATGATACGAGTTCAATTGACAATAACTTATTTCCGCAATTTAATATTGAAGGCTTTATTTTGTAAATAGGTGGATGTTGTAGTTTGTAAAGCAGTACTCGGTACTTCAATCAAACGAAACTATTCAATACAATAAATTGAACAATATCTAACAATGTCATCCAATTGACTCAATTTGACAACATTTGTTTATATGGATGCATAAAAGTACATATTTTGAACGGAAGAATTTGAGATCTTCTAGTTTCTACATCAATTATTTTTTTCAATGCGCCTATGTGGGCCTATGTAAGACTGCGATATGCAGTCAGCCACTTGAACCTAACCTAAGATCAATTATTTGTAAAATTACAATCGATCAAATGCATATAAATCAAATCTTAAAACGTATGTTCAATTACGCAAGTTAGGCAAACTTAACGGTCTATGGGGCGACCGTTAATGAATTGCAAGTAATTTTTGCGGTAATAAATGAATTTAGACTCTCGAACAAATAAAAATGTATTTAATAACTGTAACATGTACAGATTCTTTAGCTCTGTATACGTCAATGTTATGAAACTAGTTGCTACCAATAGATTGGTGTTCAATCAATCGACTGAACTAAGGCAATCCGTTGTTGTTAAAGCTAGGACCAGTTCCACCTCGGACTGTAGTGCCACAATTATTATTATTATATAAGAGAATCAAAAAAATACCAAACATTTTTTCACGGCTCCACCTCTTTCGAGTCACTGACAATACTCCTTGAGAATAAGCTTCTCAAAATTGCCGTTCGGAATCGGCATTAAACTGTAGGTCCACTCCACTCGTGAAAGAACAATAGCACGCACTGGTTGTTGAGAAGTAAGGCCCAGGTCCACCTCGGACTGTAGCGCCGCCAATTATTTTTATTATTATTATTATTATAAGAGAAAATATAAACAATCATTGGCGATCAAAGAAGACTTGACAAAAGACGTAAAGATTAAAATTTTGGTTTGAAGGAAAACCGCTATCGACGCTAGTCAAAAGTTCTTCTTAGGGTAAATGCATTCTTCATTCAAATAACTTTTTTAAGGGAATGTGAAAGCCGAAATATAAAGCTGAATTTGTAAATGTCATTCACTGTGTACTGCAGACTATTATGGAACGACAAGCAACGAAATTTTAGAAACTTATGATTGAATTATATAATTTATTTATTTATCTCAGTTAATTGTTTAAATTTAACAATAAAAAAACGTTTTCATTTGCTGTTTTACTAGTTTCTCTTCTTCTTCTTCTTGTGGTACTACAGTCCGTGGTGAAACTGGGCCTCAACCAACAAACCTCCCCAGCTAGCACGATCTTTTGCTAACTATCGCCAATTGAGCACGCCAAGTTGTCTGAGGTCTCTACGAACAGAGGCAGACCATCAACAAATTAAACAAAATACAATGGCTAGCGTGCATTTGTATGACAGGTGCGATGAGGACAACTCCAACGGCAGGTTTGGAAATGTTGTGAGACAAGCACCCTGCAATGGACCTGCAATGGACGTTCATATTAAACGAGAGAAAATACTTTCTAGGCGATGTTATGGACACTTATCTCTCGATAGTTGGCGCAGACTTCTTTCGTATATAACGGACAAGTAATATTGAGATTCCAATCATCGGGCATTCTTTCCTCTGACCATATCTTACAGATGAGTTGGTGCAGCGCCCTACCAGCTCAGTTCTAACGGTGCCGTGAAATAACGCCGAGCGAAATAACGGCGAGTTTTGGAATTCGGCTTTATTTCACTCGGCGTTATTTCACGGCACCATTTCTAGCTGCTTTAAAAAGTTCTGCAGACAAAACCAGGGATTTTTTTCTGGGTGGGGTTTTAAAACCCTGCACATCAGAGGCAGCTTCTCTCTCTGGGTTTTGATAACGCTTCCACTGTTCTTCGATTGTTTCGCCTGGTAGAGTTAGACTCTCTGAGAGCTTCAGAGAGACTCGATCGGCAAAATTCCTTGTGGTCAATTTATTTATTTATTTATTTAGTTAAGCTGATATTTTAAGATACAATCTTATAAAATAATACCAGCTACATAGGTGTGTACAATACTGAGCGTAGGTGTTCATCTATTTAATAAGCGTAAGTACAAGTTATATGTGTATATCAAAAAAAAAGAGAGAAAAAAAAAAACTAAATCAAAATCAAACTACAATTTACAATTTTAATTTACATTTATATTCTTCTTTGGAGTCGAGACAATGTGAATTGATGAGCTGATGTGATAAATATATTATCAATAAAGTGTGGCAAGTGGCAAGTTCTTTCTTGAAAATACGAAAATGACCAAGTGTTCTAATGTTGCGTGGTAGACCATTCCATAACCGAGTGGCATTAATGAAAAATTGACGTTCAAATGTGAGACACGAGAACCGAAATTGTATGAGTTGTTGTGATCTGCTGGAATAGGACATTTGTAGCCGAGTGTATAGGTAATTGGGTTGCTGTGTACTCATAACTCTGAAAAGAAATACCAGGGTTCTAAACCGTATAAGGTTATCCAAAGAGAAACCATAGATGGCTTTTGAGAAGTGTGAAATTCTGTCGTATCTCATTAAGCCGTATACGTATCTGGCTATGTTGTTGTAAGCTACGTTAAGTTTTCTCCTACTGGCATGATCACAGTTGCAATATATTGCACAGCCATAAATTAAGGTGGGTATTAAGAGGGTCTTGGCTAGCAGCAGCCGTATTCCGGGTGGTGTAAAGTATTGCGATGCCCATAGGGTGCGTAACACACCAAACGTTCTTCCAACTATGGAATTTATGTGCGTGTCCCAGGTTAGATTACGGTTAAATGTCATTCCTAAGTTTTTTATACTCTCGACGTATTCTATATTGGCACCATTAAGGTTAACATGCGGGAAATATGACAGGTCTAATGCATTTTTAGAAATTATGAGACACTTAGACTTACAAGGATTTAGGACAAGACCATTAGTTACGGCGAAGGTGGAGATTTTTTTAAGATCCTCATTAATGGTGTAGACACAGTCTTCGATTAACCCCAACGGAGAGCTTCTGTACATTTGGACGTCGTCAGCGTACATGTGGATAGAAGAATCCGTGAAAATTCCAGGGAGTTCATTTATGTACAGAGAAAAAAAGAGTGGACCCTTGAGGGACTTCTCTAAGAGTTGGAAGGAAATTAGACAATATATCTTTTATTGCAACGGCTTGCATTCTCCCTGAGAGGTAAGACCTAATCAGTTTGACGGCGGTTGCAGAAAAGTTATATAACCTAAATAGTTTCTTACAGAGGAGTGAATGGTCGACTGTGTCAAATACTTTTGAAAAATCGAGCAGTACGAGGACAGTCAGGACAGTTCGACATCATACTATTGTGGTCTTACTCTACTCCATTGTCCTCTAGATATCCGTTTTTTACCCTTGCTACAAACGCGAAATGATCCGAGTCACTGTTGACCTCTCAAAAGAAGATTCGGACTAACAGATCGCAATGTGATTAATCTGATTGACGGTCAAATGCTGTATTTGCTGCCAAATTATCTTCACGAAATCACTAACCGCCAATGTTAATTTTTTTCTTCCACTTTTGAATTAGCGTATATACGCGTACAATAATAATAACAATAATGGCTGCGCTACAGACCTAGATGGACTTGGGATCCGCTTTTTAGCAACCACTCGTATTGTGTGTGCTATTGTTCTCACGACTGGACGGGACCTACAGTTTAATGGTGACTCCGAACGCCTAGTTTGAGGAGCTTTTTCTAGACTCTTTGAGCATTGTCAGTGACTCGAAAAAGGTGGAGCCGTGAACAATTTTTTTAAGAATTGTTGTCTTTGCTGAGAATTAGAGCTATACTGAAAGTCTAGTGCATATGGGTCGACGCACTTGAACTCTGGAACTTCAATAATCGTAACCTTTAATATCTGGCATTCCGTTTAGCGAATATTTTTTTAATTCACTCTATTATCCGAACAGAACCCGTATATCCGGAACGTATACAAAAAAACTGTGTATTCTGTTAAAAACAAAACAATTTATTTGTTTTTAATTTTGTTAAAACCTACAATAACCGGAAAAAATGTAAATTATTTAAACTTTAATTATTTATTTAAAAGGATATGAAAAATTGACATATGGTTTTTATTTTCCTCTTGTCGTCCAACCAACTTCAGCGTCTGTCAAAAAAGGGAAGAATCCAAGGAAAGGGACTGGACGATTAAGGATCTACCCGACGTTGGCTGTGATCCCCAATCGTCTAGTTCATTTAATTGAGTGAGATACAGTGGGCGCTCACTCGAGTGCGTTCAGCCCATTACTAATAACTTACAATTATGATAATCAGTAAGAAAATATTTTATCCGGAAACTTATTGGTTCCGAACAATAAACGCTATTTTATCTGAAAGGTAAATTTATAAATTTCACTAACTAGTATTTTTCGGTGCAAGTTTTTAGTAAGAGAATGTGAGTTAATCTGAAATTGTGCAATAGAAAAAAGTATTAATTTCCCTTTCAATGAACTATGTTGCGTGCTATACGTATACCAATCAGAAAATATTGCCCGTGTAACACAAGACAAGTGGTAATATTCTCAACATCTCACTATGATCGAAGTTACGGAAATTTATACAATTAAAAAAATCCGGATTTCTAGACCAATGAACATATTGATGAATGCACTTAAATTTTGTGTGTATAGAATACCCTTCGTATCACAGGAGGTTGAGACTAATATTTTTAAAGAGATGTTTAAGTTTTTCTTGCCTTTGTCACAGAATAGCTATTGAAAAAATTAAAAATAATAGTGAAGACTACTGATACTTATAGCTCAGCATAAATTGAACATCTTTTTAAAAGTTAGACGTAAGTACAGACATTTTTTATTTAATAATCATTTTTCAATAGTAACTTCATCCATTTCATTTTCATTTGAAAACAAAATGTCTACCAATTTCGTCTATATTCACTTCATTTTGTTTTTGATTTTTTTCCAACCTTTTTTCCACCTGAATATCATATGAATTTAATTGTGAAATAAGTTTATGTTGCGATTGAGAAACTTTTTCATTTTCCAACTCAACAATCGTGTAGTTATCATATTTTTAAGGCACTACTTGTGCGAAGGAGCCCTTTGTTCTATTATGTATGTATATGAAATGAAAAATATAAATAAATTAAGTATATAGTCAATCTTCAGGTTTTTCTTAAGGAACTTTATCATATGTTAACTTGTTAAATGTTTCTTTCTCGAGATTTTCGTAAACACAGGTGCTTGAGAACGATGGGGGAGTAGCAGAAAAAAAATTGAAATTCAATTGAATATCAATTGTACTTCAAAGTGAAATATGTCCATGTACACACTTGTGCATACATATGTATGCGAAAATATGATAAAATAATTGTTCTGCCTCAAGGACACTGTTCAACATAAGTACACATTTGTGTTCGCGAAAAAGACAAATTTATAAAGTGAAATGTGTTAATTGCGTAAACATATACGTATATATATATAGAATATATGCGTAAATGTACGCACAATCGTCATTTAAAAACGTATATTTACTAACTTCATAAAAAAGTACCTGCTGTGAATCAATATATACAAACATGTGTAGCAGATACATACATCCCCATTTGTTCAGAGGAGATTTTCATAACTTCTGTTGTCCTGATTCATGTACATACCTATGTGTACATTGTATTTGAGAGAAAATGTATGTATATTCACGTCGCATATATGTACAAGCATTAAGTTATCTCAAATATGGTATGAGACATTGAATAGATAAATTGAGATATTTCATGACGGGATTTTCCTCTGTCTGTAGAGAATTGAATTGATGTATAAAAACAAGGAACTGCTGTCTGCTTAAGCAAAAAACGAACACGAAAAACAGGACCAGGTTGTGCAAACTTGTATCAATTCATAGGAAATTTTCATTTTTTCATCTTTCGATTTATTCATTTCAAATTCCATCATTTATTCAAATGTAATTCTTTATCTTCTGATTTAAAAATTCCCAAAAGAACAACAAAAAAAAAGATGTTTCGTGTGCAGGTTATAAACACCTGGTATGGCATAATACGAATAAATTATTTAAAAATTATTAAAAAGGGCTAAGCATCTACTCTGCGCATAAAATATATTTCTTC
This sequence comes from Myathropa florea, assembly GCA_930367185.1. NCBI lineage: Eukaryota > Metazoa > Arthropoda > Insecta > Diptera > Syrphidae > Myathropa > Myathropa florea. The sequence continues at coordinate 22,972,365 of OV884004.1, forward strand.
AGTGTCAACAAATGAATTCACATTTTCATAGCAAAGTATTTTGTAGCGCATGACTTTTGTTTCGCTCGTGTTAAGGGTTTCATAAACTCGACGTATGCATGCGTGTGTGTATGTGTGTGTTTTAAGTGGAAAGTTGCTTACATACGCCTGCTCCAGTGTCTCAACTTCCAGTCAAACATTTTGATATTTGCTTGTGTGAAGTGTCTATCAGCTGACATTTGTTTTTTGTTGATGTCATATTTTTTTTTCTCTCTCTCCCTCGAATAAATTGCATAGGACGGGGCGCAGAAAACACATGCTCAACTTTCGTAGGAATTCATTTTTTTTTCTGTTCGATTAGAGCAACAATTTCAAGTTAATTTGCATAAAAAAATGTTGGAAAAACTAACATCTGGTTAGAACTTGTTTTTCCAAAGTGAGAGTAAATTGTTTTATTGTTTAGTGCTTAGTTTAAAATCAATTTTTAACAATTGTCTGGAGTTTTCGATTAAATTCATACCTTCGAGGAAAAGGTAATGGGATATCAATTTCAAGTTTTTCTTTAAAAATGTATTTTTATACTCGCGGAATCGTACATGTGTGAATTGCTATTAGAAATATATTTTTTTTTTGTTGAACAGTGAACTTAAAGACGTGGATAGTTTAAAAGAGGTACATAATAGTCTCATTACGGTGATCACATACATAAGCATGTATGTAAAAAGTCCACCCTGACTTTGATTAATTTTTATATAAAAAAGTGGTTGTGCGCAGATAATGAAAAAAAAAAAGAAAATGTGTGTAAATGATTGAAATGAGAAAAAATTTGTCAAAAATTGGAATCGTTTTAAAGTGCAACGAAAGAAACATCGTATAAGTAAAGAGAAAAGTTAAAAATATAAGAAAAACGAAAAACGAAAGAACATTTACATTTTGTAGGTTATCCTTTCAAAAGTTATGAATGCTTGGTGATGCTTTGTGAAGATTTGTACTAAACGTCTGCACATGTCCAGAGAGCTATTAAGACCTGTTCGTTTACGTGTTAAATTTGAAATCTTGTGCATTGAATTGAATTGAGAGATTATTGCGAGTGAATAAAATCGTACATGTACTGCGAACATTGGGAGGTCTAGTGTGCCTCTTTCATCGACCTAGGACTTGAGTGGTTTCTTTACAGATTTAATAACCTCCTTAGAAGGGGGATATCTTGGAAATAGTTTTCGCCTAACATTTTTTTTTTTATTAATTACGTCTGGAGCATTTCCACGTTCGTCGACTATGTGATGCGTAGTTTTCTTAGCTTCTCCGCAGTGTGTAGTTTTTGGTGTTGCTTATGACCTACTTTGGAAAGGTGGTAGCTAAATGAAAAGTGGCCTGTAAGTGCAGCACACATTAAATTTAAGTCAGGTCTGTTGAGTATTTATCTATCCTTAACTCTTCGCTTCATGCCTCAAGAACTTTTCGGAATCCCTTAGAGTGTCGATGTTTTTCAGCTTCAGCATCTCTAGGTGGTCCTTTAGTTCAATTGCATTGAATTTGTAGATTCATACAAGGCTATGACGCCCTTAGCATGAAGGGTAATGTACGTGTGCAGCTGTGGAAGATTTAATCAGACTTCCATACCAGTGGTTGAAGTGGCTTCCATAGCTCCTGTGGTACAAACGCTACCTTTGATAACTTGTTTACTTTATTCATCATATCAAACTGCGGTAACATAGAAAATAGTTGATTTGCTCATTTATGGAGTTTTCATTCCAGAGTTTTGACTACAAGTTGTTTCAAAAACAGCCTTGATAGTTTTTGTTTGCATACTGTGGCAATGTTTAAAAATATACCACCGACCCGATTCTCGAAAAACAGTTTACATACTTTCTTCACTTTCGTGCAGTGAGAGAAAAATAGCACGCACAACAAGAATGGTTGCTGTAGAAGCTAGGTTCAAGTTCACCAAGGACTGAAGCACCATAACATTATCGCCATAGTGGATGTTGCAGTTTTCCATCCTCTTTTTGGCCGGTCCATCCCATTGGACTTCTTGGATCGCGGTAGTGTTTGCTTTATAGCTGTCTAGAGTCTCTGTGAGTTCATCGGCTGCACGTGGTCTCTGAAGGGAGCTCACGATCAAAGTTCAGAACCGAAAATCGTCCTTTTTTCGTTTGCTGGGGTCATCAACAGTGAATCCGGCCGTATCCTAGGCTCTTAACTCGGAATTTTTTGCGTTTTGGGGGAACTACCCCCTTCTAAATTTTTTTTTGTTGAAGGGAATAATGTTAGCGGATTTAAAGAAAGAACATCCCTCGCCAATACAAAATTTCTGAGTTGTTTGTGAAGCTACAGGGAAACCCCTATTGCAGGTAGTTCCCTTATGAGAATGGATCCTGCAAACGCAACGATTTAGATTTGAATGTATTTTATGATCTCTTTGACATGCAGATCCCTTAGGCGGAAAAGCATTTTGTCACCGTCGTTGTCCGCCTAGGTTAGATTCTACTTTATATACCATAAGTCCTCATATTTATGTTTTACTTATGATGCTTAATCGACTGCATACCCAATGGTTGTAAAGAAATTTTTATTTACATTTGCACATTGAGTTGTTCGCCAACAAAAAGAAGTGGGAACCCACCTGAGGGAACCCCAGGAGCGTTGAAATAGCTTTGAATGATTTTCCTGCGCAATTGTTCAAAATAGTAACATGAGTTCTGTTTTCTTTCCAATATTCAACGATGGCTTAAAGCTAGACTCATCAACAAATGTCAGGAAATCATCCTAACAATAACCGCTTTCATACGACTTTTCTTTGTAGTTGTCGTTTCACAATATTTGACCACGTTTAGACAATGGCAATAAAAGAAGCTCTGTCTTGGCTCAAGAACAACGTGATATCTAGGAAGAGCATTAACATCTGCTCAGATAGCCGGGCAGCAATCAAATCCCTGAGCTTGGTTACTTTCTTCTCTAAGAGCTCCCCCAATTGCCGTCTATCTCCTAACGGGATTTCTGAGCATTTTAATATTCACCTCATGTGGGTGCCGGCATACAGTGACATTTCAGGGAATTGTGAAACCGATGATTTCGCCAGGCGTGGAACGGTCTCCATAAACCTTCCTAGTGATTGGCCCATGCCATTCGCTACAGCTAAAGTTCTTTTAAAGAATCATACCTTTAAAAACACCAAACTAAGATGATCAGGTGACACTACGTGCCTCATAACAAAACAAATTTGCCCTAAACTTGATTTTAAACTTTCACTCTATCTTATTAGAATGAACAGGTCATCTCTATGGACTCTCATCGGCATTATCACATGACACTGTGCCATTGGCACGCCTTGAGAATGGGACTCCGTCATAACGACTTCGGCAGAAGCTGCTGAGACGCGAAATAAACGAAAAGCATAAGGCATATCCTTTGCACCTGTAGAGCTCTATCCTCCCGCAGGAAGAAACATTTTGGTGCCTCCTTTTTTAACGACTTGAGCGAATTGCACAACGTCGGCATCCATCAAATAAAACAGCTTGGTGGTGGTATCCGATCCGCGTGGTATCACAATGGGCATAAGTTGGCCTAATTTTGACTGCTATCTGCAGTCAGCCACTTTAACCTAACCTAACCTAATAGCTTAGTGCAGCTCTACAAAGATCCGACGTTTGCCCAATAAATGTCGGTAAATACAAGTAATTTTCTACTTAATGACACAATGTCGTTTCTTCTGTGTTGTCTAAAATTTCAGCAGATGACACCAGAAGTTATTTTCTATTTTTTCCAGGCATACTATTTGGTTACTTAGACATAGGACTCATACGCGTGGATTTTTATTGCCGGAAAGTGTGGATGAATCCGAATCTAGGCAAGAAAAGTTGTTGCGCTTATAATACGAAATTATAATCCTTTTTAATGCTTATAGCAGCTGAGGAAGTTAGTTAAAAAATGCGTCATTAGCATGAAAAAAATATTGAAGTCAAAAAAAATGTGTCCGGTATATTCCGCATAACTTGTGCTTGCGAAACAGAAACAATAAACTGACAACGATATCCTAAACTAAAAGTCTACCTAAATTTGCTAACATTGAATTGTCCTATAATTGACTTTGATTCAACAACCTACTGAAGGCACATAAATTACTATTTTTATTGAAGTCTGAATAGTAAATAGGTACATTAAATAATAAAAAAAATTAATTCTCTAGGACTAATAGATCTTGTAATTGGTCTATTGGTCCTAGAGAATTGTCGTGGGAAATGAAGCTATTGGTTAGTAATTTTCTCTAGTGAGTCATGCTAAAAAAAAAAACGTCAACTTCATGACAGAATTTCGGTAATTTGTGCTAGTTTTTCTTTCTGTAAACGTTCAATATGCGATGAGAGACTATTTCCGTAAAAAAAATCATTTTGTTAAACATACGAACCAATTACAAAATTGGCTTTTGCTCGTTTATTCGCATTCTGCAACACTGTGCGTTGTATAGTCGGCAATGTAGTCAGTTATTTGGAACACGTGTTCCAATGAAGTCCTGCTAATTAATTTCTTGAACATTGCTTAGGGTTGACAGAATGAGTTCTTTTCCTTTGACAATTTAGAGACTTTTTAAAAATCTTTCTGAATCCTTGTACTAATCAATTCCACCAAACCAAAAATGTTGTACATTGCGGTACAATTCCGTCATGCTTTTACGCATAGACACACAATTTGCCTCCACCTCTCGCCTCTAGGGACATCGTTTAATTGCTTGGCAATGAATTTTTTGATCTCGAAGCTTCAGCATTCACAGGTCCTTTCTTAGGTTAAATGTCAGCGATTTTAGGTTACGTCCATCACTATAGACCAGTTTCTCAGCAACCGAATGGTAGTTTTGTACGCCATGCTGTTTTTCGAAGTTTTATAAAGCTGTATAATATATATATAAATAAATAACTGAAATCCCCGATGCAGTCTATAATAATAATAATAATGGCGGCGCTACAGTCCGAGCTGGACCTGGGCCTGACTTTTCAGCAACGACGCAGCCTGTAGCAATATTTATATTCATACTTACACTTGGTTTGAAATTAATTAGTTAAAAAATAATTAGCGCCCATTCGTAGATCGAAGTAGATAACTACTCATCAATAGAGTGGTTGAATTGGGTGTCTGAACTGGCAAGTTGTCTCTGGGGCTTTGTTTCTTTGTGCGTTTCATACACAGTGTTTGTTGTGAGCTGTGAATTAAGTATTGTGTTCCTATGTTTATATATTCTTTAACGTGAGCATTAAAAGTATAAATATAAAACAGAAGCGGAATAGTTGGTGTGAATATCAGTTAGATCGAGAATGTACGAACTTTCCTCGTGCAGAAATATTTAAATTTAAATCCCATCTAACTCAGTTCGATTTTTTGGCTTTGCCTGAGTCGTTTATAATATGTGGGTGGGTTCTGACAAAATCTACGGTATCAAATAACCACCGCTATGCTTCATATGGGCGCCGTGGCCATGTGGGTTCGTGCGTTGACCCATGCGCATTTGACTTTCACAGTCTAGGTTCGAATCCCAGCTCAGACAAACAATTTTTCAAAAAAATTGTTCACGGCTCCACCTCTGACAATGCTCAAAGAGTATAACTGTCCAGAAAAAGCTTCTCAATCTCGTCGTTCGGAGCATTAAACTGTAGGTCCCCTCCACTCGTGAGACAACAATAGCACGCACAACACGAGTGGTTTCTGAGAAGCTAAGCTCAAGACCACTTCGGACTGTAGCGCCGCCATTATTATTATATTATTATGCTTCATATATTCACCATTATCATTTACAACTTCTTTCTCGTATGGCGATACAATCCAGAGTGAACCTGGGTTATATGCTTCCTCAACCAGAACGATTTCTTGCCAGTTGTCTCCAATTTAGCATCGCTAGTTGGTTAAGGTCCTTTTCTATTTATATGCGCAACTTTATGACGTCCCCTGTTGCGTTGTCCCAATGGTTCAGAATCGAAGACCCATCATCAATTACTTTATCATTATAATAAATATTCAAATCATCAGCAGAAGCTTCCCGAGAATCCACTTTGTATGCTCTCTGGACCATAACAGTCAACGAGAGGACAGACTCGGCCAATGCCATTCATTCACAAAACATACCCATTTGCATCATCAATATATAAAATCATACTTGATGACTATCTCCAACGCCTTTTTGAGGCAACATAAAACAACTTTAGGAAAACATACGTACAAAATCGAATTGAGGTTAGGACAACAAAATACCGTCAACTTCCCCTAAGTCGAAATGCCATAAGCCACAATAATGTCTTCGAGAAAGGGAATTCAAAACAATAACGCAGTTTTTTAATAAAAATGCAGTTTTATTAATTGGATGCATTTAAAAAACTAAAAAAAAAATGCAAAAAACTTGAGTTTTTTAGCTTTTTCTCTAAAGTTAGAGTTTCACATTTACGCGCTGTCATGTTGTGCGACCTATGTACAAAAAAATTATAAAACAGTAAAAAATAATAACAGAAAAACAATTTACAAAATTTTGTTTTGAAAATACATGCCTTTTAATTAACAAAAGAGATATGAAATGGTTTCTTCAAAAATGGTCTCAATGAAATGTCAAAGTGACCTAATACATATGTATAGTTACAGCGCTGGAAAGTCGAAGCTGAGTGATAGGTTAGGTTAGGTTAGGGGGCTGCTAGTGAATTCACCAGCACACTTAGACCATGTTGGTCCATTGTGATACCCACAGTCAGACTACTACCACTGATCGACCGCTCCAGGGATAGTGCCATTACTTTGATCCCATCGGCAAATGGTGACTGGACCAGATTTGGAAAACCAGACAAAAGCGTATTAACTTTCACTGGGATTCGAACCTGGGACCCCTTTAACTTAGGGCAGGCACTTAACCAACTGCGTCATCCAGTCGTCTTTTCCTTACTTAAAAACACAATATCACACCCAACAAAGATTAAAACAAACTATGTAACTACCATACGGGCTCAGTTCCCCGGCGCAATGTATGTATTTCGGACAGTATAAAATATTCAAATCTAAGATATAAAAGAGAGACAAATGTTAACGTTTGGACAGGTGTTGATGGCGTGGACTTCGCAAGAATTCGATATTGGAAACGAAAATTGCTTCGATGGCAAATTCATTCCATACTGTTTCTGTCAATGAATAAAACTAACTTTTTGTTTCTCGGATATCCGTCCCCTATATGCTTTCCTCGCTTAAACTTGAATTTAAGCTATGAAAGGAAAACAATTTGAAGCCGTCAGAAAAATTATGAAAATACTTTCAATGTTAGCGAACTGATAGTTCGTCGACCGTCTAAAATTTGTAATTTTCTCAACTCTTTCCCAAACAATCCTCATTTGATGTCACTCCACGAGTAGTCTTTCTATCCATCGATGTCCTTATAGACTCTCGCTTTATAAATCCGACGCATTTACCGTGTTGCCAATTTGATATTCTTCGAGGCTTCCTTCCGTAGGTCCTATGGGTAAATTTCCTTGTCCTGCTCGTTTGTTTGTTATTCAAATGAAATATCTGTCTTGTTTTCGCTTAGGTAGTCTTCACCTCATTTACGGCTCATTTATAATCGAAGAAAGTTATTTTCGATCCCTCGAAATGTATTTGACTGTTTTTCCGTAAGCGTATTTGCATTACTTCTGTGGCTCCTCTTAAATTACTCCGCCATTCGGCGAATTACAGCCAATCTAGAATTCAGCAAACCCGAGGAGTACCTATTCGGTATTTCAAAGTTCACCTGAAAAATATTTCGCCATCCACTATTGAAATTATGTCTTCCTTGGATAGTCGTCCAATAGTTTTGCCTTAGTAGTCTTTGCTCTCAGTGTGCGGCTTGTCTGCAAAGAAATTTTATCAAACGGTACTGCTGATGTTCGCAGCTGTGCCGACTTTACAAAGAAATGTGTCCACATCATATTAACTCAAACTTTTTGTTTTGTTTTTTCCCCCTACTGTTCTTATATTAAAGATTTGTTGAGCAAACAAAATGAAGTTTCGAGCCGTAATGAACGATCAACAAAGTATGAAGGATTTCTTAGATATAATTCTAACGATATCCAAACTAACAAAACGTTGTGTCATGAATCTAACCTCAAGAACCATCGAAATGATTGTGAATGAAGACTCAGAAAACGGAGCGCCTGCAGTTTGGGTTGAGTTCTCTTCAAGCTCTAACTTTTCTGAATACACAATAGAGGGACCCAACATAGACACGCAACAGATTATGCTCTCTCTTAATCCGGCGAACTTGGCAAATGCAATCGGGGCTCTGCGCTCGGGTGCCACATACTTCAAATTGAAACTAACAAACGTTCAATATCCATGTCTCACCATTGAAATAGAAACTGCAACCAACAACTCTCGAAAAATTCTTCATGATATACCAGTGAATGTGATTCTCAAGTCCGACTGGAACAACTTTCTGTTGCCAAAGCTACCGAAAACGAATTTCTTTCTAACGCTGCCATCTAACCGCTCGATCAAAAATTTCATAGAAAAACTGAAAAACATAACTCCGATGATCAAGTTCTATGCAACGAGTAGCGGAGAAATGAATGTGTTTGCAGAAACCGAGTTATCAACTGTGACTATGAAGTACAGAAATCTGGAATTGCGAAGTTGTTCTTCAGAAGATGAGTCTTCGGATGATTCGACTAAAGCGTCTTGTGTCGTCGAATGTAAGAAACTAGCTCTTTTATTTTCATCATTGCAAGTCTCTACAATGGAATGGTCCTGCGGCATACTACATGATGTTTTGGTTCACATTGAAATCGATGTGAGGCTTGGAGTATCAATTCACTCCGTGATTCCAGCTGTTTGTGTTTAATTTATATTTGAATTTGAGAATAAATTTCCAAACATTTTTGTTAACATGTATTTTTATGTGTTTTTGTTTCATTTACCTTTTATTTCATGTGAATTTATGTTGATGGGGGCGGAAAATATGTACAGTTACACTGCGCGGTCCTGCAATACTTAGCTGATTTTTCAGGGAGCTATGTACAGTCAAAATCGCTTACAACGACATTGGTTATAACGACGTATCGGATATAACGACAGAATTTTTAGGTCTCGCCTAAGCCCAATTATGTGTAATCCAATAGCATACGGCTAAATTCAGTCAGTCCCTTGAAGGTTGTTATAACCGATATTGATTGTATATACACTATGTCCTTTTAAGAGTTTCCTTCGAAGCTTAAATTAAATCATGATCTTTCATTCAATGCGCGTTGTTACTTTGCTGGCCCATCATTGATGAAGACTTAAGTTCTAAGCAGTTTTCCAACGCAAGCTCTAATTCAAGAATTTCTCTTCAATTAATTTTTCTCTTATGATTTATAGCTTGAGAGAGATCTTTCTTTTATGGACCAGTAGGTTAGATTAGGTTGAGGTGGCTGGAGTATGCACTTAGACCAGTGTTGATCCATTGTGCTACCACACGGATTGACTGAGGTCAATCCAATTGAATATATGCGGGAAATCATTTGGAGCTTAGGATGTAGCGGAGTAGATTGCTTAAAGGAAAATCACTGTGAGAGGGAAAGGAAATGCTGGTTGTAAGGTTTGTTTTCATTTAGATTAGAGCCATCTTGTAGTTCCTTAACGGTAATCTGTAATATTTGTTAGAAAAATTCGATAAAAAGTTTTTTTAAAGCTCAATGTTTGCCTCTTTCAGTGCTGAACAAGTACTAAGAAAAGAAGACATGTGGTTTCAACTAGTAACATGGCTCGTATTAGCTTTATTGAGAGTTTTTCAAGTTTTGGTGACGTGAACTGACCGCAAACTCTTGATTTTTGCAAACGAATATTAGCCAAGATATGGCCGATTTATTGCCCGATGTGTGTAGGGATGCAACATCGTTCTTAAAAACATCGATGGTTCCACGAAAAAATCGATGTTAAAAAACATAGGTATTAACAACGATACACCGATGGTTTTCCGATGTTTTATTTATCTTCTCGATCACACAAATTGTTGGCTGTATTTACGATTTACCGTACCTAAACAACAATATACTAGTCTTACCAGTTTCAGCCCAAAAATTTGTTGTCTTCCGTTTTGTTGATGATTGGATTTTTAATTCGTAGCTTATCGGGCCAACGAAAAACACAAAGTGACGTTGGAGGATCCAACACTTTTGTATTAGGGTTCCCGAGCGGGCTCTTCGTGCACGTTCATATAGCGAGTCGCTTGCTCCAAGACCGACACCAGCTACCATCCGCACCCCCTTGGTGAACAGGTGCTAGTTTGGCTGTTAACACAAGGTCTTCTATGCATCAAGCCAATGCATGTCGAAATATTACCCTCTTCGATTAGCCACCGAATCACAGTTCCACAGGAGTTGGATACCCAGTCTCCTTAAGGGTTGTTCGATGCCTAGAGTGTACCACTTGGAGGTTCGGTGTAGGATGTTAGACTAGGAGACGCTAAGATATAACAAAGTTACATTGTATTGCGCATCTCTAGCTCTTGTACAAGATGTATATAACACAATTTGGCAATGTTATGTTAACGAAATGAGTGAACGATGTCGATGTTTGACAGTTTTGACAACGAGTATCAGTTATCAAAAAATCGATGTTTTGCAAATAACGATGTATCATTTGAAAGCCACAAAATTCGTTGATTTGGAGTACAAGATTCGAAATAAAAGTACTTAATACTGATCATTTGATTTTAGAAAAATAAAAAGTAAGTACCGTCAAGCAAGATTTTTCTCAAAAGATGAAATCATAGAAGAAAATAATTTATAAATTGATTAAATGCTTTTCCCCCTCACTTTTGTGATTTTTTTTTATCCAGAATACTTGTTAGGCGTTTTAAATTTTCGTATTATTGCCTGTCTTATTAAACGATTTAATAACCGCTTGGTTAAAAACACGTAAAAAGGAAACAATTTATAAACTTCATATTAAGTAGAACTCGCATATAAAGGTAGCAATAAGTTATCCTAAAATATGTACATTTCATACGTTCCTTATATATGTACGAAGTCAAATTAAATCACTAACAATATTTTGTTTCTTTTTTTGAATGTAGAAAAAAACGGGTATACTTTTGTTGGTGGCATGTTTAAAGAGGACAAAAAGGCGGTTAAGTGTCGCCTATGGCCGAATCCGTTAATAGCCAATCGCTCTCTGCACTGACGGAGGGGCAGGACCGCTATTTATCAAAAGTAACTCGCCGCAATCAAGAAGTGGAAAAAAATTATCCATCAACCTCAACAACTTTGAATAGTTTCAAATCAAAGACAGCATTAAAAAACAGAAATAATCGTAGAAGACAAAAAAATCACGAGGACAATAGTCTACGCAGCGCAGATTCAGCACCATCAACATCCAAGAGTGATATCAAACGACACTTCGTTCCGATTGAAAAGACGTGTAAGTTTTAAAATTATTTTTTACTTTATCCTTAATCTAGCATATTTTAAAATAAGTGAAAAGAAAAGGTTGAAAAGAGTAAAGCTGATACAATGGTGTTTTGATTATATATACAGCCTTGGCCAAAGGTATTAGGCACCCTTTAAGATTCATCATATGTATCTTCAAAACGCAACAAATTAATAAAATGAAAGAAAAAAATAAAAGTCATTTACAATCTCAGATAGTGTCGCCGAAAACCATAAAATTCAAAATAATTATATCGGATAAGTGATTGGCAGCAAAGATAAAAAGATAAGGCCGCCTAATACATCTGGCCAAGGCTGTAAATCTTTTTAGTTTTGGAGCTATCAGTTTGGAATCGCTTAGAATATCAGTTGACTTTTTGTGAAATGTAGGAGTCTTTACGCAAAACTGCTCTTAAAAAGTAAATTACGAGAAATTTTATAAGTTTTCTATTCAATTAGGATAGATAAAAATGGTCTACTTGCCAAAGATGATAGTAACATAAATTATAAATATTCGATTATACAATTTCTCTCAAAAGAGGAAATTTTCGCAGTTGATCATTAATATTGTCCTCTGATTTTTTTTTGAGACTTCTTTTATCACAGAAACTTCTGAATTAAACACGAATAAAGCCAAGCATAATAATTTGGAATTTATGTACGATAAAACTTACTTACTTACTAGCAGGCCTACGATCCATGGAGAGTCTGAGCCTGAGATATCGTTGCCTTCCATCGTTGACGGTCTTGGGCACGCTGCTTCCAGTCATCAAGACCAAGCTTTCTTGCGTCCGCGATGACTTGGTCTTTGTACCGGAGGTTCGGTCGTCCTCTCCTTCTCGAACCAGGAGGCTCAGATTCGAAGAACCTCTTAGCTGGAGCGTTGTTGTCCATGCGCTCGATGTGGCCGAGCCAGTGCAGTCGACGGATTTTTGCCTTCCGGACTGCATCCACAGCTCATAGAGTTCGAGGTAGTCTCTTCTCCTCCATTCGCCTTCCTCGCAGACGGGAATATATATCTGACGTAGAATTTTTCTTTCGAAGGCACCAAGAATCAGCTCTGCAGTTCTGTTTAGTGTCCAGCTTTCGGTTCCATATAGCAGGACTGGCAGACTAAGAATTTTGCAGAGCATGATTATGGTCCTTCGAGTCAGGAATTGTGAGCCCAGTTGTTTTGACAAACAAGAAATTAATTCTTGTTTTACTCACACTCCAAAAAAATGAATCATTCGCACACTGAACATGGCATAACATGAATATTATGTCATCCAAAGTCACTTCTTAATTTTCTTGTGGCGCTACGGCAGACAAATTGCCACTTCAGCTAGCGTGGTATTTCCCCAGGTGTCCCCAATTGCGCCGGTTGAGATTCATCTCTACTTGTGTCCGGCACTCTAAGCGTGGACGTCCTCTGTTAGATGACGACTTTTCGTTGTTCCACAGGCTCCAAGTCAAAAACGTCATTTGATGTTTTAACAAAAAATAAATCAACAAAATAATAAATAATAAAAAATAAAAACAATAAATGCATAAAACTCGTATATATATTTATCTTATATGTTTATGAAAATATATTACCTTGCAGAGGACTTTGTATATGTCAGCCCATGTTTTAAGATGTGTCAAGAGTTTATCAAAATTCGCCATCTTTCAATTCATGACCTCATTCGGGGTAATTTTTGGCATGTAATAGATGAATAGAAACTTCACCTTGTCGATTTATATTTAATTACTTCCTTATATTAGGTTTGTTCATTTTTGTCTATATAGGATAACAAAGGTATAGACACAAAAAATCTTAACTTGGCAGCACTATCTAACGACATGTTTTTTTTTGTTTTCATGAAGGCAAAATTAGTGATTAGGTAAAAATGGGTGCCAAAATAATTTAAAATATTTTTTTGCATTCTATATTTTATTTGTGTATCCGCTTATGTTTACATTTTGTGCATTCGTGTTGTTATTTTTGAATTTTTCGATACCGTTTTTCGATAACAAACAATTTGGTATAACAGTTTTTATCGGGACTAAAGTAATTAGCGTTGATAGTTATACAGTTCTCGGAATTATACATAGGCTATGTTGATCGTGTTGACCTGAGCTACGTTAGATAGTGGTGGCCGAGCTTCACATAAATCAGTCTTGGTTCATAGTTCGCTTGATTAGCATGGAAAAACAATTTATCTTTTAAAAAATATATTATCTTTTAAATCAATTTTTGTGTCACTATTTTAATGAAAAAATCTGTGAAATATACATTGTATATGTAATATATAAGGTACAGTTTAGATAACGTAATAATAATAATAAAATATTGACCGAAACTTCATTGAAGCAACTTGATAAAAAAAAACAAGAAATATTCTGTAAATATTCAACAACTTTTTGATTCATAAAGCACAACAGATTTATCTTTATGAAATTTCATATAATTTATTCTTGTGTTTTGTTTTTATTTTTTGTGCAGCTCACAGTAATCAAACCACCACACCTCCTAAAAAGAGGCGCTTAGAAAGCGTTGACTGGAATACACCATCATCATCGGCTCTATTAAATTCATTGAAAACAGAAATTAGTGATTGTGTTGCTCAACGAACACGCTCAAAGACATTATCACCACCGAAATCATCAATTTTATTTGACGGACATAGTGATCATAACAAAAATTTAGATTTCGTGGATCCAAATACATCTACAAATCGCACCAAAAAGAACTTATTAAATTACTATCGTAAAACGCGCACTGTCAATCGTAGTTCAGTGAAAAAGTTTGTTGATAATTCTGATAGTTTTGGTGAAACAACATCATCGTTCAATAGTGATAAAAAAAATAAATCAAATAATAGTAAGGGAAAAAATACTAGTTGCACGGTAACGTCTGAATCGAAGAAAAAGTCCAAAGCAGGACCATCGTTAGACAAGAAAAATAATTGTAAATCACAACTTCAACAACAACAGCAGCAGCAGCAAACGTCGTTGCCAACAAAGAAGGAGAAAAATCGAAAGTACTATCGCAAAAGTAACTGTACATCATCAGTGGCTGTGGATACCAATCAAAACTCTGAGGATCACGCAACTGAAGGAGTATTAGAAGAGGTGCCAAAGGATACTGAAGGTAAGTTCGTTTTCGAGAAATTACTTTAAAGCTCTCACCACCTTCGAATATTTAAACGCAACGAGTTCGCATCATTGTTTGAAAAAAGGATTTGATTGAGAGTAGTTAGAAGCATGTTTAAGAATAGGTTTATATACTCCCTCAGTCTTTGTGTACGTTGTGGGGACAAAAATTAAACGAGATATACTGTGTACCTAAACTGACCCCTAAACTGACATTTCGGAAGTTTCATGGCTTCGTAAAGAAGTTTATCGAACAAAAAGCTCACTTCTTCTCTTGTTATACGATAAAACAATTTTTGGGTGATTCATTTATCACTTGGGTGATATGTTTAGTCTATCCACGCATTTATATAATCCTGACGGTTTTGTGTACTACTTTCACTATAACGAACTTTTCTTTTTTATACGACTGACTAGTATCAGCTTTACAATTACCGCTTTGCTGTTTTCCCATTTTTGCTGCTCTAGTGTTCAAAACACAGTCCCCGCTTCCACTTCAGCTTTCGGGTTACATCTCAGTGTGAAGAGTATTTTGGTGAAGTGACGAAGGAAGGTCTGCTCATGAACCCTGCCAAATAGCCAATTTCTATGATTTCTTCTACTAAAAGCTTCTACTAAAAAAAGGAAACCGTGTTCGAGTGTGCAGAAATATCATAATTTTTTTTGCAGAAGACACCGCTTGTCTATTACTTCGAAAATGAGCTTGATGTAGAAGCTACTGTAGCTATGTACATCGGACTGTAGCGTCATCATTAAAAAAAAAACTTGAAAATGGAGGATTTTTTGCCTTTCATCAATGAAACGTTATCATTGAGTACATTATTCAAGTACTCAAGTACAAGTATTGTCCATTGGAATCTATAATTTTTTACCAACTCTCTGATGAATACTTTGCCAAAAAAAAAAGTTTATCTTGTGAGAGCAAGGAAGAATGAAGCCAATTTTTGATGCCTTCAGTTGATGCGAACCGAATTCCTAAAATAACTTTCTGCATTGAGTAAAAATCAGAAAAAATGCAGGTCTGGCGAATACGGCGGGTAAAACTATTCCAAAGTTTCCTGTGATGTGTGACCTAGCGTTGTCATGTTCTTGTCATGTCCTTTGGTATAGACGAGTGATTTGACGTAAAAGTCAAAATAAAAAAAGTTTAAATGCGTCAAATCGCAGATCTAGCAAGTTAATTCACCAGTCCAAAACGAGAGATAAAATGTTTACCTCAATTGGTCAATCTATTCACATGCTGTGGCATGAAGCGTGGGCTTGGTGGAAAGAAACGTAGACCTTTTTCAGCTCATGGATTTTGGGCAAAAAAAAGAAGTTCGAAATCATTATAGGGCTCCATTGATGGTAACGTTCTTTGAAATAATACGGTCCATGAACCCGTCGGACAATAAACCTCATCAAATAGTGGATTTTTTTTTCTTGTATTGCCTGAGTTTGCCCATTGGACTAAATACAGTTTTGTTTATTAACATACCCATTCAAGCAGAACTTTGTAGCTGAAGACAATTTTTCAATAAAAAAAAAGCCGGGGTGGACCTGGCCTCAACTAAGCAACCTCTCCAGCTAACACGATCTAGCTGTCGTCAATCGCGCACGTCATGTTGGTTGAGGTACATCTCCACTCCACTCGGCTGCTCCACCTTAGACGTGGACGTCATATGTTGCGTTGTCCCACTGATTCAGAGTCGAAGATTTTCAAAGGCCCTCTTACCGAAAAACCGACGATGTGGCAGGTCGTTTAGCTTCCGTTCTTAAATGATTTGTATATAATCTATGTAATCTTTTAGACCAAGCTCATTGTGTAAAGTCTTCCACGTAGTCGAGTATGACGAATTTACAAATCATGGTCTTCAAACAGCAGCAATATACTCCGCTGTACGCACTCCAAGCTTGATGTCCAGTAGTGTGAAATTGGTACTACATTTGGTCATGGCTTGAATTACCTGCTCAGTAGGTCCATTATGATGACCGTAAAATGGCCGAAGGGCGAGAAATACATTTTTTCACAGAGCACAATATTTTGATAATAGAATCCAAAACTTGTAAGCGTTGTTCGGTTGTTAGTCTTTCCAAGATGAAATGGTAATGCTAACTGAGCATATTTTGACACATGTCACGAATCACGCTAAAATACCAAAAAGAAAAAAAATCACCCTGTAATGCGACTTAGCGAATGTTCAAGTACTGGGACTAAGTAAGCATAACATAACTAAGTTAAGCAAGTGCAGACTAAGTTGGATAGAATTTGATCTTCGACAGCCGATCTTGAACAGTTAAATCGTTTCTCCACTGTCCCTGTAGCGCCACAGTCCACCGAGGTGGACTTGGGTCTGTCCTTAAATTATCAAAATAAATACCGTAGTTTCTTTGTGTATGATTCTTTTGATTTCTTTTTGCCCTTTTATTTTATTTTTACGAACACATGATTATAGTTGAAGTAGAAAAGTTTACTTTAGTTGATTTTTTGTTTGTTTGTTTCTTAATTCAATTTAATTTGAAAATGTTGGATCTTGTACTACATCTGCACGATATTCTTCTACTTCTACTTGTACTATAGTAACAAATACGAGCACTAACAATATCACAAATACAACTGCTACTACTACTACTACTACTGCTACTAGTATTGCTACAATAGTAGTTCCGCAAAAACGACAATCGTTCCTTGCCCTTGAGCATACTACTTCGCTTGTTGGTGGAAATTGTTCTTCAGTTAGTGTTCCAGTTAATATCTTAACTGCAGGCAGTACGTCGGGGTCCTCAATAATACCTACTTCCACAACCACCACCACCACCACCACACACAAGAACTCAAAAACTGTCTATTTAGCACTAAAAAATAACTGCCAGCTACAACATTTGGAGCAAGAACGTCAGCAACATAACAAATTAACGTTTCATTCTTCGAATTCATCATTATTTACAGCGACGGGTTATTATAAAGCCCCTAACCTGGGGGCACGTTTTGCACGTGGTAGTGGTGAAGGAAAGGACGCTTCCTTACAACCTCACCAGCAACTACAACAAACGCTTTTCCATCAACAACACACATTGAATTCTAATCGACATCATAATAGCCACCATTTCCTTCAGTCTTCCACTGTTGCTCTCAACTCTTCACTTCCCCAATCATCATCAATTTTTAATCCCAATTGTCATCAATCGACAGGACAATTGACAATAAAGAATTCAACGACAGCAACAACTGCTATTACAAAAACTACAACAACATCTGACTCTGAGCAGCTTCGTTATACAAAGAATCATCAATTGCTCCCAACATCATCATCTTCATTGGTATCATCGAATACATTAAGACGTAGTTCTCGTGGCAAAACGGGTTCTTGTGTAAGCAGCTCCACAACAGCCACCACACAAAACAGCAATTGCGGTGTAAGTGGTAGTGTCGGAGTTGGAGTAACTGCATCAACATCTCCTTTATTGAATACCTCAACAACATCGGGACCTCCTTTTGCAGTCTGTAGTGTAAATAATACTACTGCACGCACAGTCGCACCTGTAGGGACCAGAGACATTGCTGGAAGTCCTGGAAACGCATCAGGAAGTCATCATCTATATCAGAATACATATAGATCGGGGTCTACTACAAGTGCAACAGCCACCTTCTCAACAAATCACAAAAACAACGGTGGGTAAATTTTTGTTCTTTTAAGTAGTTTTATGCACCCTTTCCATGTTACTTATGTACAATGTAAATGTTGTGTAAAACAAAAGCAACCCAAAACTAAATAAATTAGTGTCTGTCTGATAACTGATACTTTTGCAATGAAACCTGAACAAGATGTTCTCCTTTAGAAAGGCGAAACGAAAAAAAAAAAATGTTCAAGGAAATGCATATAAATGTGTAGAAAATCAAACTAAATCCTTTTTACCGTTTTTCGTAAATTTGTGGAGTATCGGTGTGATAAGTCAGTATTGAGCTTAAGGTTGATTTGCGTTGATGGTAGGTTATTTGTACAGTCCTGAAAAGGCTAAGCTGAAGTAAGTTCGTTTTGATCCAAGTTGTTTCGACAAACCGAAGTTGCAGTGGTTGCCAAGGGCGATTCTGTGTCGTCGGATCTCTACTAAGATGTCGTTTGTAGAGTTCACGTTTGCCGAAGAAGACAAATCCCTTAACTACCTCAAAAAATTTGCTGTGGAGTTAGAATTTTACAACCGTGTTTAACAGAGCGTACCTTTCCGAAGATCGCTCATTCAGTTTGCCTTAAATTCTATCTATTTTCAAAGCAGTTGAAGTTTTAGGTGAAGAAGTAGTAGAGTATTTAATGCAGGTATCGCATTGTATTTACAAGGTAGCGCAAAAGTGGTCACCCAATTTGCTTAGACAATAAGTGGGTGTTAAGACGAATAATTTAATTTTTTCCGTGACGATTTCAAATTCGAGCTCGCAAATAAAATATTAGTCAATTAAGGCTGCCGAGGTATGTGGCTTGTTCGTTAAGATCCGTAACCTTTAAACCCAAAAGTAAAGCTAATTGACGATTATTGCAGTTGCAATTGTTGCAGAATGTTCACAGTTAGCGCTATGTGCGCGCAGTTGTACCGTCCAGCTAGAGTCACAGGTTCTGCAAATCCAATTGATCAATTAGCCGCAGCATAAAGTCAGTCAAAATATATGGGCCAGATGAAGTGGCTCTCTATGAATTAATCACGAATTCGTTCGCCTCGTCTGATTGATATTTAAGAAGTGTCTTCTGTAATATTTTCGATGTGACATCTGCTGCTATATCATAATATATGCCAGGCTCATCGGGATAAGCCAAATTCTTTTACCACACAGTCTCATTGCCTCACGGTCGACTACAATATTAACGTTGCGTTGCGCGGCTATAACTGTTTAGAAAAAGCTTCTCGATCTCGCCGTTCGGAGTCGGCATTAAACTGTAGATCCCTTCCACTCATGAAAGAACAATAGGAGTTATTATATTATTATATAAGTTAAGGAAGATGTGTTATAAATTACGCGCCCTTTTATCAAGGGCTGTGGCAAAAAATATTGATTCGATTTATTGCCAGATTTATATGCGCTACGAACTTTGTCAGAGAACCATTTAGTGATTTATGCACTGTTCGTTGTTTCTGTTGTCACACAACATATTTAAAGTAAAGAAACTCATCATAATATGTCAAAGTTCGTCTTAATACTTATTAGCGATGAAATAAGTGGACACGACAAAATGAAAGCCAAGAATTGATTTTATGGATAAATTATATACATTTCCAAATTTGTGGTGAATATCTTGCTTTAGTTTTGCACAGCTCTATTATTTACACATGTTCGTCGTTTTTTTTTGTAGTAGTAAACCATAATTGCATTATTTGTCACTTTGTTTAAAAATTAAAATCTCAAAACTGACATTTTGTTGCTTCGGAAACTAAAAACAAAAACATTGTAAAGACCCTTGAGTGACAAATTTGCAACTTGAATACAATAATGTCTACATTTCCTCTTCGTTATTGTCCCACTTATGATATCTATTATGTATACAAATATGAATATTTTTATGTCTGTACTTTGAATGTAGATAAACGTAAGATATTTTCATTTCAGTTACTTCGGATGTAACAAATTTCCATTTAATGGCACAACAAATTTCAGGAACATCAAGTAATTCTGGTGGTGGACAACCTGTTCCAGGTAATTTCAGTTCATATATAAATAAGGTGGTGGTGAAAACTATTTTATTTAAAAAATGGATTCATTTTTGTTTTTGATTTTTTCGGTACAAAATTCATATTTTATTGAGTTAGACATTGGGCGCCGAGGTGTAGTAGGTATGTGCGACGACTACTACTCACTTGGCTTTTAGTCTAGCTCTTATTCCCAGTAAAGACAACTTTTAACGGCTCCACCTCTTTCGAGTCACTAAAAATTCTCAAAGAATATAACTTTCTCGAAAAAGCTTCTCAATCTCGCCATTCGAAGTCGACATTAAAATGTATGGCCCCTCCACTCAAGAGTGGTTGCTATATAAGCAAGGCTCAAGTCTACCACGGACTGTAGCGCCGTAATTTTTATTATTATTATAACAAGTCAGTGGGCGCCGTGGCGTACACGAAGTTTAAGGTGTATAGCAACGAAATGATGACAATAACATTTCGTGCACTACAACACCATAATATCCTCTGTTTTGATGACATCTCCAATGTAATATCATTTTTATCCAATTTCTTAAACTTTATCTTACGAAATTTCTTACACAATATTTTTTAATCATTTTCAGGCGGATCAAATTTGGGTTCATCAACCTCAGTGAGTGCAAATACATCTGGAACCACTCATGCGGATTCAGAAAGCGATGACAGTGATGTCGGCCGTTTGCAGGCACTCTTGGAGGCTAGAGGCTTGCCACCGCACTTGTTCGGTGCGTTGGGGCCTCGCATGACACACATTCTGCACAGGACCATTGGAAATAGCAGTTCTTCAAAAGCCCAACAGCTACTGCAAGGACTTCAGTCACATGATGAGAGTCAGCAATTGCAAGCAGCAATAGAAATGTGCCAAATGCTAGTAATGGGCAACGAGGATACATTGTCAGGCTTTCCCATCAAGCAGGTAGTTCCGGCTTTGATAGTATTACTGCGAATGGAACACAACTTTGACATTATGAACAACGCATGTCGGGCCCTCGCTTATATGCTGGAAGCACTGCCACGTTCCTCTGGCACTGTGGTTGAAGCAGTGCCTGTATTTTTGGAAAAGTTGCAAGTCATTCAGTGCATGGATGTCGCTGAACAAAGTCTTACGGCACTTGAAATATTGTCTCGTCGACACAATAAGGCCATTCTCCAGGCAAGTGGTGTGTCTGCTTGCTTGACGTACTTGGACTTCTTTTCAATAAATGCACAAAGAGCAGCGCTTACGATCACGGCTAATTGCTGCTTAAATTTGCATCCAGAGGAGTTTCATTTTGTACTGGAAAGTATGCCGCTTTTAGCACGCTTATTGGCACAACAAGACAAGAAATGTGTGGAGAGTGTTTGCACTGCATTTTGTCGATTGGTCGAGAGTTTCCAACATGATCCCAATCGTCTATTGGAAATCGCCAGCAAGGAGCTATTGAAGAATTGTCAGCAGCTGCTGGTTGTAACACCTTCGATCCTCAATACGGGAACATTTACCAGCGTCGTCCGAATGCTCAGCATGATGTGCAGCAACTGCCCCGATTTGGCTATTGTATTGCTTAAGAACGACATCGCATCAACACTTCTCTACTTGCTCACTGGGTCGGCAGAACAGATCTCGTCAAATGAAGTAGAACTGATTCCACGGAGTCCCTCAGAATTGTTCGAAATCACATGCCTGATTGGAGAACTCATGCCCAGGCTCCCTACGGATGATATATTCGCTGTAGACGCCTTGGTCGACCGCCCAACATCACACACCCAGGACCAAGTACAGTGGCAATGGCGTGATGACCGTGGAACATGGCATTCCTACTCCCCCATCGACTCGCGAATGATTGACGCAGCTCATTTGAATTCCGATGACGAAATCAGTTTGAGTACCCTTGGCAGGACTTACACTGTTGATTTTCATTCTATGCAGCAGATCAATGAAGACACCGGCACCACCAGACCTGTGCAGCGGAAGGTAAACCCCAATTATGTGGCGACCTCATCTTCGCCTTCGTTGTCGTTCATCGGACAAGATCTGTCAGCAAGTGGGCGATCCGCAGATGCGATGCCCATCAATCAAGAAGCAAGTAGCAACCACTCAACTGATGGTTTCACTTCTGATGGGGCCAAACGTAAATCGTCCACGGATGCCCGAATAATCTGCTTGAAAGAAGAGCACGGGCTGGCATCTGAATTTATACGGCATCTGTTCAATGTCCTCTACGAAGTCTACAGCTCATCAGCTGGTCCAAATGTGCGATACAAATGCCTTCGGGCACTGCTCCGAATGGTCTACTACGCTAGCCCTGATCTCCTCAAAGACGTACTTAAAAGTCAAATAGTCTCCAGTCACATTGCCGGAATGATGGCATCGAATGACCTACGAATCGTCGTCGGTGCTCTTCAGATGGCAGAAATATTGATGCAAAAATTACCTGAAGTATTTGGTACACACTTTCGACGAGAAGGAGTCCTACATCAGATTAATCAATTGGCTGATCCCAGCTATTCGATTTGCATTAATCAAATTCAGAAACCCCTGTCCTTGTCGGGAACAAACGAGTCACAAAGTGCACCTGCATCGGCATCCGGGAATCAAGTGAATCCATTTTTCAAAGACAGTACAAACTCCTCGTCTTCAACTCCGAGCACATCCAAAGCACATTCAACTCAAAACTTCTCACAGGGTGTAAATGCTTTGCCCTTGTCCTCATCAACAAGGATAAGCCTACCTTCATCGAGTTCTTGTGCTTTGCAACAATTGCAGTCATCCAACACCTTATTACCATCACCGGACATGAGTCTTAATTACACCGGTTCTGCAAACGCAGAACACTATGGCCATCATCATAGCACTCCACATCATTTTAATCATCAAGAAATTGCAACAACAAACACATTGCCGAATAGTGGAAACTTGTTTATGTATTCACCCTCACCGTATAGTTCTCAAGAGCAACAGCAATCGCCGCCACCGCATTTTCGATCTGTTGAAATGTTACCATCGATTTCATCGACTTCATTTAATTCAATCACTGATTCGTACGCCCCATTGGCACCAGTTTCATCGGCGCCAAGTGGTAGCTCCAATGTTGTGGTGAGTCAAAGTAAAATGTCTGACATTCTTAAGCGAAAAGTACCACCAAAGAGAAAGTCTCAATCCAGCAATAGATCTAAGCCGAGACAAAATGATTCAGTCGTTCAGGAACTTATAAATCGAGCTACTGGTAAGTTGATATTTTGATTTTTTTTTAGCTAGTTTCCATTTTTATCCGACTGTAATGTTTGTCCAAAGGAAATGTGTACAGGGTGACCAGATAAATACGATAGGAAAATTGAACAGAAACGGTGTGAGATATGACATTGATTCTGGCTTTATTTTGAAGCAACATTCCTGCCAGTATGTGTGGAATAGCACTTCATCCAAATGGTTGTTTCGCCTTCGCTGGCAGTGCTTCAAGCGGTCGGTCCAATTTTTGGTGACTCGGCCCAATATGTGCGGCGTTATTTCGGAAAAAGTGTCTCAAATGTTTGCTCAGAGCACGTCCAAAGTGGTGACTTGTTACGGTGACTAAGGATTTGATGTAGGCCCAGAGATGAGCCGTGAGATGAGTCAGTCGTCAAATTTCTCTCTCTTCACAAATTCTATGATGTCTTGTTGGAATCACGAGCTCTGACCACAAAAGGTCGATAAACACAGCTTTATACCTGTGACCATTGACGGTAAATGTGTCTCCTTCCTCATTTCAAGTACTCAATCTCAAACATTTCCACGGTGCGACGAATTGCCGGCACACTGAAGCCATGATGACGACAGACCTCACAACGAAATTCACGGTGCGTAGTGTGTTCTCATAAGCGTCGGAAATCTACGATAGTACAATCGCATTTCTTTTCTCATGCGTTGTTGAACACGCGCTGAAAAATGTCTGCAAGCCTGCTTTAGTACAAATGTCAAAAAAATGTTTTCTTCCAATCGCGCCCAACTTGCAGTCAAAAAACAATGACTGCACAATCTGACCGACATCGATGACATATTGAACTGTATGAACATATATGAACTGTAGGTATTGCAGTTCACCAAATTAGTTCGATCGTAAATCTGCATTAATGAACATGGATAGCGCAGTTCTTTGCTAGACTGACGTTTATGAAAACACCCGTATTTTCATTTGAGATTTTCGATATTATTTTTTAATAATTTCCACACGCATGATGAAATGTCAAACATTACTGAATATTTTGACAGCTGGATGTCATTGGTAACTTTGGCAGCTGCTAAAACATGACAGTTGGAAGAAATATCATTGCTATCTGGTCACCCTTTAGTTTCCTCACTAAACGCAACTTGCCTAATCTGCATCCCCTCGGTCGTTAGATTACACTCATGTACTGATCCGCGATTATTCTTTATTTCAGGAATGGCTAGCAATACTAACGGTGATCGTAGTTCTAACAGCTCAAATACGACAAGCTCACGATCGCGTTTTGGTAGTGTACCCACAAACTCTACAAAAACATCATTTTTAGCTTCACTCAATCCGGTACGCTGGGGACGGCAAGGAAACAGTCACAGTTCCTTCACCAAAGATTCATCTAATGCAAACTGTGGCACCAGCAGTATAACAAAGAGTATGTCAAATGCTAATTTAGTCGCATACGGAAATCGTGAAAAGGCCCGCCAATGGGTGCGTAATCAAGCGATATCGTTTGTGAAACGTTACACCGAGCAAGAAATAGCAAAATCAATATCATCTGGAACCTCGATACTGCATCGGTTATCAGCGGTCATTGTGAAACTGGACAGTAATTACATTCAATGTCTTGAGGCACTGAAGGAGCTAAAGCAAATTCTAATTGAAAGTGATATATCGCCATTTGAAGTGAATCACTCAGGGCTGATCAAGGCGATGTTGAATTTCATGACTGACGAAAAGGGATTAGTCAATCGGATTGATCGATTGCGTGCATTTTTACACGTGTTCGCAGGACTTCCTCTGAGTAACGTGGACAGCATTGGAGTTCTGCCAAATATAGAGCCGTCAGCGTTTAGTGCTTTCGTTGCAAAATTAAACGCATGCGTTACACAATTGGAACAATTTCCAGTGAAGGTGCATGATTTTCCAACGGGAACTGGTGGTCGTTCGAACACAAGTGCTCTTAAATTTTTT
This sequence comes from Myathropa florea, assembly GCA_930367185.1. Taxonomy (NCBI): domain Eukaryota; kingdom Metazoa; phylum Arthropoda; class Insecta; order Diptera; family Syrphidae; genus Myathropa; species Myathropa florea. Next base: position 22,997,680 of record OV884004.1, read on the forward strand.
AATACTCACCAACTTAAGGTAGTTCAACGATTGTTCATGATAAATTTTTTGAATTCACTAAAATGTTCAATTTCTTTTCCAGTGTAACTTGCAACGTCATCCCGATTGTAATAATTTACGTCAATGGAAAGGAGGTACAGTTAAAATTGATCCCTTAGCAATGGTTCAAGCCATTGAAAGATATTTAGTAGTTCGTGGATATGGTGGCGTGCGTGGAGAGTCTGATGATGATTCGGAAGAGGATATGGATGACAATGTGGCTGCAGTAGTCGTATCACAAGGCGGATTAAAACACAAATTGCAATTTTTAATTGGTGACAATGTGCTACCTTATGCAATGACTGTTTATCAGGCTGTAAAGCAATATTCCCCATCAATAAACGATCAGTCAGAAACAGATACAGACAATGAAATACCGCTAGGTAAGTTTTTTTTATTTTGATTTTGAATTTAATTATTTTCCGAAGAGAAAAATAAAGGAACGGCGGTTTCATATTTGTGAGTTACTTGATATAGGGCCTATCAACAAGAGGTGTCATTTAGGATTTTGCGCCCTGTTGAAGTGTCAATATTTAACTATCATTGCGTTGACTTTTGATAAGTGAACCCTAGGAGGTTTTTGTTAGAGACCCTTGAACGTGAAAATATAGCGGAAACGTTTCGTAAATTTCAAATTGCTTTTGGTAAAAAACAAGCGCTTTCTTCGATAAGTCTGAACGTCTCGGCCAAGTTAGTGATGTGATGATTCCAACATCTGCTCGCCCAACAAAGTCAGCTCAGAATATCGTCTTCGTTGGTGAGAGGGCTACCGGAAAAACCTGGCGTTTCTATTCCAATTAAGCTTTTCCACGAACGCTTTTTACGGCATAGACTCAGATCGCGACCAAGTACTTAAAATGTTCAATTAACATAAAAATAAAAACCACATACTAATGTAACGCCAGTGTGATACTGCACCTGCACTACCCAACAAAAATAAATATATACCACAACTGAATATATAAATAAATAATATAAATAACAGGCGTACTAAAGTTTCGCCGCTTGTCCCAATGTTACGTTTTCGCAAAGTTACTAACGTTACGATTAAAAGTACTTACGGAAAGTAACTGTTCAGAAATGTTAACCTCTTAGTTCGAAAAAAAGTTGTTTTTGTTGCGTTAACGCAACCATGGGAACAAGTCAAAATATAAGTTTATCTGCAATTTCTGAAATTAAAAAATTTCAAAGATTATCACTTTTGCACATTAATTCCATCCCGCTCGTCATGATTTCAATCAGTAAAATAAAAACAAACAATTTAGATATTATTTTTGGTATTTTTTGCATAGGGAACCACACATTGGGTTGTTATTCGCAGTCGAAGCTCTTTTACAAGACTCGTTTCTCATTCGTATTAGCGTAGTAATTCGCTGACCACGAATAGTTGCCGAAGAAGCCCATCTACATATTTCTAACTAGATGTATTTTTGGCACAAGCAATTTATTTATATTTTGTTTCTATTATTTCAGGTAATGCGAGCATATGGGTCCAGCAGCACACCATTTATTATCGTCCACTTGAGGAGGAATCTTCTGCTAATGTAGGGTGCAATACTGGTAGTTCACTGTCCAACAAATCCACACCAACAACCACATCGTCGAAAAAAAGTGGAAACAAAAGCTCAACAAAACTGTTTCGTCGAAAAACTGAATTCTGGCATGAAGGTATTGTATCTGGAATGTCGTTGCCATTGACTAAGTTCCTTACAAAGACATTACCACCTGATATTGTGAGTGTACAGGACGCATCGCTAGATGCTCTCTGCATGCTACGCATAATAAACGCACTCAATCGCTACTGGGAAAGTCTATATGGCTGCGTCGTTCGACGAAACATTATCAATCAATCTGAATTCATACATTCTAAGATAACTGCTAAGGCTAATCGCCAGCTACAAGATCCACTTGTAATAATGACAGGCAATTTACCACAGTGGTTACAGCAAATTCCAATGGCATGTCCTTTCCTTTTTCCGTTTGAAACCAGGCATCTGCTGTTTTATGCCGTTTCATTTGATCGTGATAGAGCCCTTCAGCGGCTATTGGACACTACGCCAGATTTAAATTCAGCTGACACCTCAGAGCGTGTCGCACCACGGTTAGATCGGCGAAAACGTGCAATATCACGTGAGGATATTCTTAAGCAAGCCGAGCATATAATCCAAGAGTTTGGTCACTCAAAAGCTTTGCTAGAGATTCAGTATGAGAATGAAGTGGGTACCGGACTGGGTCCCACGCTAGAATTCTATGCCATCGTTTCGGCTGAGTTGCAGCGTTGTGAATTAGGATTATGGAACGGCAATGATAGTTATAAGCAAAACTTGTCACTGATTACTGACATCGTTAAGACTTCACCAACACAAAGTGAAAGTCATCAACGAACCTTGCAATACCGTCGAGGGAGCAGTACAATTATCGCCAATGAGGAAGCCAACAGCGAGGATGGTATTATTTCAACAACAAACGCTGATGTGAATGAGTCAACGGTTCTCAACATGGTCATTGAACAAAAACAAACGAACAATGATGTTTCAACAGAGACCACCAGATCAACAATGTCAATCGCTACAGCAACTGCACCCCATTACGTTAATGCTGTCCACGGACTATTCCCACTGCCATTGGGAAGGTCGACAAAGTTAGCTCATGTATCAAAGACCAAATCGAAGTTCAAATTTTTGGGTAAATTTATGGCAAAGGCTGTAATGGATAGTCGAATGGTAAGCATTCAACTTTTGTGTTTGAGTTTTCATGATTTTCTAATTATCTTTGTGTGTGTTTATAGCTTGATTTGCCATTTTCAACACCGTTCTATCGATGGCTCCTGGGCGAGGAGAGTTCAATTGGCCTAGCTGATCTAGCATTCGTAGCACCAGAAGTTCAGACAACATTGGCACGGCTGCAAGACATTGTGCGACAGCGTGACATCATTCAAATGGATCCAACGTTAGATGCTATGGAAAAAACTGAAAAAGTAAGTCAAAAATCACATGTTCTGATTGCAAAGCTCTATACAAAAAATGGTTTCTTTTTGTAGATCGAACAACTCGATTTGGACGGGTGTCCAATTACCGAACTAGGCCTGGATTTTGTTTTGCCAGGTCACGCTAATATTGAGTTGCGTCGGGGAGGTCGAGACATACCAGTCACAGTCCACAACTTACATCAATATGTTTCCCTTGTTACACACTGGTTTCTTGTTGAGGGAGTTCAAAAGCAGTTCGAAGCCCTTCGAGAAGGTAGGTTCACCAAAATGTAATCTCCTCCCCTTACTTATCGAACGTATCTTTTGCTTTTAGGATTCGACATGGTTTTCCCTTGTCAGCGGTTGCAAATCTTTTATCCGGAAGAATTGGAAAATGTGTTTTGTGGTTCGGGTGCTTCAAACTATCAGCATTGGCCAATAAAGATGTTAAAGGACTGTTGCCGCACAGATCATGGCTTCAGTCAAGACTCACAAGCCATTCAATTTTTGTTTGACATTTTATCATCTTACAACTACGATGAGCAACGTCTTTTCCTGCAATTTGTCACTGGAAGTCCCCGCCTACCAACTGGTGGCTTCAAGTCTCTAACACCACCATTGACAATTGTACGCAAAACTCTCGATGCTAACCAGAATCCTAATGATTATCTTCCGTCTGTGATGACTTGTGTTAATTACCTTAAATTACCTGAATATACGAGTTGCGAGGTAATGAAAAACAAATTGAATATTGCTGCTAACGAGGGAAGTATGTCCTTCCATTTGTCTTGAATTCAAAGCAGTGATAGATACAAAATATCAAATAAATTAACGCAAACATATACAATGTGCTTGCGAGGGATCTGCATCTATTACATAAATATGAATAACAGCTTACTTTGGTTGGTATCAATATGCCTGATTAAATATAAATTCGCATTCTTTTACTTTACAAACATTTCAACCTTTGAATTTAAGTGTTGTTTGCTATATGACAGACCTGTGTATCTGGTTGTTAATTTCTAACACACACAAACACATCAGAAATGAAGTAGATTAATTTTAAGAATACCTACGAAACCAGCACGACACCGTTTTCCAAAAAAAAAAACTCCAATTATTTAACTTTTTATCATTAAAACTTTATAGATTCATTTTTATTTTGTTAGATAAAATCAAAAAAGAAAAAAAAACATGCTTACCATCTGAAATAAAATGAAATCCTTTAGTTACTGAAGCAATTTTAATTTAATTTAAATCAACTTAAATTTATGTATAAAAATGCATAATATTTTTGTTAACGTAGAAGTAAATTATAATACAAATTTGAGAGAATAAATGATGATTATACAGTGTACACTTTGTTTGTTTTATTCACTTGTTATATTGTGGGGACAAAACGTCGGATTATCTGCCACCAACCCTGACTACCACGAGGAAGTTCTTTAACCGCGGATAGAAGAGGTTGGGAAACGAATGGCGGTGAAGAGATTTCAATATACACTGATGGCTCGAAAACAGGTGAAGGAACGGAGGAGAAGTTGGGACGTGCTATCAGCGAATGGCGGTAAAGAGATCTCCATATACGCTGATGGCTCGAAAACAGGTGAAGGAACGGGGGAAGGGGTCTTCTGCGATCTCTTTGAAAGATCCCTAAACCTAAGCGAGGAATTTAGCGTTTTCTAAACAGAAGTGGTAGCAATAAATGAGACGGTACTTACGCTTAAAGAGCTTATAATAATAATAATAATAATGGTGGCGCTACAGTCCGAGGTGGACCTGGGCCTAGCTTCTCAGCAACCACTCGTGTTGTGCGTGCTACTGTTCTCTCACGAATGGAGGGGACCTACAGTTTAATGCCGACTCCGAACGGCGAGATTGAGAAGCTTTTCCTAGACAGTTATACTCTTTGAGCATTGTCAGTGACTCGAAAGAGGTGGAGCCGTGAAAAAATGTTTGATGTTTTTTCCGAGATTCGAACTGACGACCTCGAGCGTAGCAGTCGACGCACCTACCCACTACGCCACGGCGCCCGCTTAAAGAGCTTAGTTTGACTAAAAAAAACGATAACTACATACTGCGACAGCCAAGCGGCTATGAGAGGCATAGCGTCTGACATTGTAAAGTCGAAACTAATCAAGCTATGCAGACAAAACGTCAACGAAATATCCAATGTAAACACGGGGACTCTACTGGGACACATAGAAGTTCACGGAAACGAGAGAGCGAGCGTGTTGGCAAAGGAAGGCTCAGAGTTAGATAAATCTCTAGCACTACCTTATGTCAACATGCCGTTTCCTAATGAAAGAAATAAAGGACGAAGTCTTAGAAAGAGCAAATGTGCGATGGCTAAATCTGGACATTGGGTCAACGACGAGAACCCTATGGCCGGTGTTGAATAGGAAGAAATCATTATCAACGATTAGTATTAGTCGCAAGGATATTCGGACGTGGGAGTCCTCACCGGACATTGTCCGATTGGCACCCATGCCAGAAAATTAGGTATCCCCTATAGCGATTATTGTAGAAGTTGCAGGGACGAGGAGGAAGTAGAGTTCATCCGCCACCTGCTATGCGATTGTCCAGCGCTACGGGGAAGGAGACTGCTAAAACTAGGCAGTAACTTCTTCGACGAGCTGGAGGATCTGAAAAAAAAATAGAGCTTGAGGCGCCTCCTGAGATATATATGCAACAATCTGGGTGGCCAGCTTTAGCCAAAGCATACAATATTACAAAACTGAACAAGGTACAAAGAACTGCATGTATAGGTGTCACTGGCGCCTTAAGAACGACTGCCACAGATGCGCTTACAGTTATTTTGCACCTTCTACCTCCAGATCTACACGCAATGTTCATGGCCACATGTAGTGCACTTAGACTCAGAGAGTCAAACTGCTGGAATAGCAGAACTTATGGACATGGTAACATCCTTAACTCACTACCACAACAGGCGATACTGAGTCATACTGACTACCTTATCCCAAAGCTAAATTTCAATAAAAACTATAGGGCTTTTTTTCCAACCAGAACTGAGTGGAAAAGCGATAGAGTCTTCCAAAACCATGACATAGCCATCTTCACAGACGGTTCGAAGATGGACTCTGGAGTGGGCGCTGGAATCTTCTCCGAAGCTCTTAAGATATCAAAGTCACTCAAGCTACCAAGCTTTGCAAGCATTTTTCAGGCAGAAGTGCTTGCAATATATGATGCGTGTCTTGAAATTAAAAACAAAACGGAACCAGCACAGCGGATAGCAATCTTTTCAGATAGTCAAGCTGCTATCAAGGCTCTAACATCCATAACCACAACGTCAAAACTAGTGGATTGCTGCTGCAAGGAACTATCCATTATAGGTGAACGGAGCCCGGTCTCTTTGATCTGGGTTCCCGGGCACACGGGTATAATAGGAAACGAAGCAGCAGACGAGCTAGCCAGACAAGGATCCAAACTCGATAGTCTCGTTGTGGAACAAGTCCAGGCTCCACTAGGCTTCGTAAAAAACAACATCTACAATCACTTCCTCAAGATCGCCAACGAAAGATGGACCAAGCTGGAAACATGTGTTCTATCCAGAAGTTTATGGCCCAACTACAACCAAAAGAAAACAAAAGACCTGCTTAACAACAGTAGAAGAAATATATCCAGAATCACAGCGGTCTGCACTGGACACTGGGCTGTTGGCAGGCATGCTGAAAGACTAGGCATACCATTCAACTCACACTGCCGCAGCTGCCGGGTGGAAACTGAGTCAGAAACCCCCGAGCACTTTCTGTGCAAATGTCCGGCTCTAGCTAGAGTCAGGCAACGCACTCTGGGCAAAGCCTTCTTCAACACCCCTAAAAATCTCTCAGAAGCAAACATTCACAGTCTGCTAGCCTTCATAAATTCCACGAAGTGGTTTCAAAATTAGGCTAATCTGAGTGAATACACACTCTTTTTCACCCTCATCTCACAAAATAGGTATCCCATAGGATGTGGTATCAAAACGGCGCTTTCATGGCGCTAATTGGGTGCGAAAACAGGATCTGTATGTCCACCGCCACTTTTACCTACCTACCTACCCTACCTGGGTAGTTCTAATAAGTAGGAAAAGTGTAGGTCTCACGGGGTACACCCCTCCCCCACAAATAGGGCACAATGGACCCAAATGTTGGTCTCAGCGAGCCGCGACCCGGTCGCAAGGGCACCCTATCGCCTTTTTACCTATATTGTGGGGGAAAGGGATCCTCTTTGGTATGGCTACAGTTTGATAGGATCTCAAGCCTGCATTTCTTGAGAGAACTTCCCTTTGTAGAAGACGTACTGTGTGAAAGTCTAAATCCGTTTTGCTTCGCACTGATCGGCATGTACCAGTGCGGGTTCCAGTGCAAATCGACTATAGACTAAATTTTCACACTAAGGCAAATCCTGGAAAATACTAGCGAGTTTCAAATCGATACGCACCATCTTTTCATCGATTTTAAAGCCCCATACGAAAATGTTCATCACAAGGAACTATTACAAGCTATGGCCGAATTCGAGATCCTGGGAAAACTAATCCGGTTGTGTCGCACCACGCTAACACATACGCGATGCTCCGTGCAGTTCGGCTCGAGGACCTGCACAGATTTCGACAAGGAGATGCGCTGTCGTGTGATTTCTTCAATTTGGTACTGGAGAAGATATTGCGTCGGGCTGCTGTAAACACGAAAAGCACTATCTTCAACAAGTCAGTCCAAGTGTTGGGATACGCAGATGACATCGACATCCATGGAGGGTCTGAGCCTGAGATATCGCTGTCTTCCATCGTTGACAGTCCCACCGCATAGAGCGAATGAACGCCAATACTCCAGCTAAGAGGATCTCTGAATACTTGCCTCCTGGTTCGAGAAAGTCCAAACCGCCGGTATAAAGACGTAGTTGTCGCGGACTGCAATAAAAAAGTAGACAGAGTCAACGTTTGCCTTTCTGAATGTTCGCACATCCAGGATATTTGACGCATATCTAGCACACGCTCAATTTGATTAGCGGTTCGACCATCCGGGGATCGCCAGGTTGCTGTATGGGTTCTTTTGCGAGGGAATCACGTGCTGTTTACTACCATATTACCAGTTGTCGCAAAGTCCGTGAGTCGGAAGCCGTTATCTGTTGTCGTCTCGTGGAGGCTAAGCTTTATTCCCCCGAAGATGTTCTACTTACCATTTGCACTTTGAACTTACCATTTTGCCATTAAGGTTCCCGAATGCGATCTTAACGTCGTCACGGACAGGTTCCGTAGGCACCGTCCAAGAGGTCATAGGAATGCTCTTGATGGAGTCTTCAGCCCCGTCTGTAGGGGCGTGTGCACATACATATGAGGATTACGTTGTAAAATCTGTCGTAGATGTAACCAGGCGGTCGCTAATCGACTTCAAGTCGATGATTTTCGATCTTAGCCGCTTTCCCTCGAATATATCAAACAATTTTTTTCCTTACCAAAATTGTTCCTATCCAACGCACTTTCTGGATCGCCGTAATATCCGCCTTGTTCTGCTTGAGGTTATTTTCCAATTGGTGAGCTGCTCCCGGAGTGTATAGAGTTCCAGGAGCACAGTCTCAAATCATTCCCCTATACACAAATCTGCTTAAAACCCAGCACATGTGAAAGGGGGGTAAAAAAAGAGATATTTTGTTACCTCCTGGGCAGTCATCGTCAAGCAGTAGTTGCAGCAAAAAACAAAGCAGCACTAACCATAAAAGGCCTTAACCTTATCGACCCAATAGAGCCATTTTGCTGGATATTCTGACACCGAAACTGTTCAAGTTACACAAACTTCACGTTAATGATATCTCTATTGTAAATAGGCCCTACATTGGGTATCATGACATTCAGGGCTCCAAGGAAACGAAAGAGCGGGTGAACTTGCAACAGATGGTGCAGACCTATCGTAGCCTCTAGCTCCACCCTATGCAAATACGCCATCTAGATTTCTAAAGAAGAAGTTGGAAGATGAAGTCTTGGAAAAAGGAAATAAACTTTGGCTGAATATAGGTATTGGTTCAACTACGCGAGCCATACGACAAACGTTGAACAAAAAGAAGTCTATCAATGGTCAACCTTTGTTGTAAGAACACAGAAGCATTGTGCTGAGAGTATTAACCGGACTCTGTGGTTTGAGTTCGAAAAGTTGGGCTTGCTGTTGGATGTTACTTGCAGAGTGGGAGTTAATTGGTTTATCCGAACTTTATCTTCAGAAATATTAAAAAAGCAACTAAGCTGCAGAACAGTAATCATTAATGGATGCCCATTTTTGTTGATAATCCCACTGACAGTCATGGAAAAGACTTGTGTGCGAAGATTTTACGCAAGTGCACAGGTCATTAAAAGCCAAAAACAATGAAATTCTTCAAAACTGAAAGACTGTCCGAAGAAGCAAAAAGTTCTCCTAAACTCTCTCTCTTCTTGGATTCCTCTTATCCAAAACTTCCCAAAACAAAAGCCCAACAGTCTTCTGAATCGAAGCGAAATGTCCACAAAAAACAACACATCTACACAAAAAATCCTACGCTCAAAGTCAGAGTTCGATGCTCGAAACACCATTTTCACGGCTTCACATCTTTCGAGCACCCAAATTCAACATTTCGGCTAGTTTCTGCATTTTAGCCCAAATGCATTGCATTTCGCCATACATTTCCTGCATTCTGGAATGTTGCATTCCAGCGAAATGCAGAATCTCGTCGCTGCATTCGTTAGTTCGTCAAATCAACAATCCTCTTTACAAATTCAGCACCATTCAGCACGGCATACAATGACATTTCAGCCCGCGGTGAAGCGGTAAGCCGTAAGCGTACTATAAGTTTTGCAGTTTAACATTTAGGGGGTTGACACATGGGAGTCAAAATAAGATCTCTTTCATTTTATTTTTTCTTTCAGATTTGTTTGGGTCTGTTTTTCTTTTAAATTCAGAGATCAAATTAAATATTGTTTTTGGATTTTTTGAAACGCTAGACTGGAACACTCAGACTCAAAACTGGTCTATTGTACTGCCAGGTAGCAACCTACTCAAGTGCCGTTAATTTGATCCCAACGTCAAATGGTGATTGGACCAGATTCGATTTCACTGACATTCGAACCTGGGACCCCTCTAACTTGGGGCAAGGACTTAACCAACTGCGCCTTCTAGTCGTATAATTCCAGTCATAAATTCTGAACTTCCTATAGCATTTCTTATTATTCCACTGACTTTGAAACCTGTAAGTCAATCTTTGTGTGTTGTACGAAAAAATTCAAATTAACGAGTACAATAGGTAAAGGCCCTCAAATTTGACAAATTTGTGTTATCATATGCACATTTATACTTTTCCGAATGCTTTTTATTACAAAGTTTTTACAAATCTTGCGAGAAGCCTTAAACTTCGAATTTCTCAATAAAAAAACCGATCTCGAAAATGTTCATCGCCAACAGATCTACATATATGAACTTTTATTTCATTTTCATGTATATTTCAATATTTCAATTTATTCTAAAATAAACAATCTGTTACCACTGGATAGTTTCCAAAATAACTGGAATTATAATGATTTACAAAATAAATAAAGTAAAATTCACAAATTTAGGATTTTGATTGCAACCGTCTAGACTTCGTGAATTCTAGAACCATTCCCCAACTCGTCAACGGGCTTAAATCTTCACAAAAATCGCGGTGAGTTTGTAAATTCTAAGCAATACATGAATACTGGAAGGCCGGCATCTCAGCGCTAGGCTTTCCAGGCTGCAGTTTCGCATCCCATCATACATAAATTCTGCATTATTATTTGCACAAGTAGATAAGAGATAATAGTAGTACTTGGTTTGGTTGGGGGTAATGGAGGATGTCAAGGTTTTGTCGGAAAAGTTAGAAACGATTCTTTACAGTTTCTTGAAAAATGAATTTTGCAAGGGGAGCAATGCACATTTTGAAATGCTCATTTCACAATTGTCGAAAAAAGGTAACACATTTTTGCTAACGACGATGTCACATTGGAAATATTAATAATTTTTATTTTAGAGCACATCAACTTGTTACAGACACCTGTAATTCTCAATTGGATTGACGCATGTATAAATATCCTCCTCAACGATTACAACGCACTACATAGCTCAGTGATATCGTTCATGTTTAAATTGTGTGCTACGCTTGCGGATAATGAATGGCTTATTATTGGACTTCGTGAAAAGAATTCATTGGAGAGGTATGTAACTTTGTTGATAAATAATCTCTTATTTGGATTTTTGGTACTTGATCTTGATCTTCATCTCTATTTCTATTCTGCCTATTCTACTTCAATTCTCTGTGCGGCAGTGTGCTATAATTCATGTTCGTAATCTAGACACAGACATTTGTGTAGCAGATCAAAAAAGTCGATGTACATGACAGTGTTTGGCTTGTTTACTTCTTGTAAAACTTATTTTATTTTATTTTTCTTTGTGATTATCGCACAAAGCTCAATGTTCGAAAACTGCTCCTTGATCGACTGGTTTTCTTCATTTAAATAATTCACAAAGTGCGCACATTTGAAAAGAGGCAGTCAAAATCTCTGCTGGAAAATTAACTGACATGTACTACAAAGTAAACAAAAGTGACAAAGTACCAAACAATGTTAAGCAATGTAAATCTGCTGTTTCGAATGATATAACCACGAGCATGACACGCTGGTTTAAAAATAGTTGTTATTATGAACGAAAGGTAAATAAATACACGTTTTGAGAAAACCTTTCACTTTCCTTCGTATTTTGACGAATACTGCGTATCACAAAGTACATATTTTAGACAAATACTTAATTTTCTGCTTCTTGGGGAATATTAGGTCCCCATTAGGAAGTACAATCTTTGCTCATTGCAACGTTGCATTTGAAAAGTCATATGTAAGCTAACATGTCAAAAGATGCCCGAGTTTATATAAAATTATGCGAATATGAAAATCGCGGTGCAGGGAAATCATTACTTATTAAGAAATGGAAGGACGGTCAACTTCGCTCTTTAAAATGTTCAATTCAAGCAATGATGATCTTTTCGGGAGTAAAGTTCAGCGTGTGATTCAACCACGAACTATAAGGGCTGTACACCGAAATGAGTCTAGTCAAGCGTGTACGACTCCAACGCCCTATGCCATGTATAATGGAATATGGAATAATTAGCTCCAGCTTGATAAATCTTCGACTCTGTCTGTGGGACAACGCAAAAAAGGACGTCCAAATTTAAGGTTGCGCACAGAAATGCAGACGGACCTGAACTAATTTGGTGTATGCAGCTAGAGACAGCTAGCGAAAGATTGTGCCATCTAGAGAGGTTTGTTGTTTGAGGCCCAAGCCCACGCCGGACTGTAGCGCCAGAAAAAGCGTAAGAATATTAAACATTTGGTTTTTTACAGCTCATGTCTAGCCTCTTCTACTTTTTTCGTGCAATTACGAATGCGTCCGCTATATATCAATCATATGCTACAGATGATTCCTGGTGTGGACTAAGAACATATACAAACGTTGTTGATGTTATAGCAAATTTTGTGGAAGATCCTTAGTCAACGATTCGTCTCATGCACAATAAATTGACTTACATTGTATGTCCATAGTCTTTGCAGAAGATTTTGCACTCGATCTTGATCTCTTACACGATTCAATTGCTTGCTTGCGTCATTAGCTTAGTGACGGCACGCTTAATAATAATAATATTGCGTCGCTGCTGTGCGGAGTAGACTTGGAATTACCTTCTACAGCAACCACTTGCTGTGCGTGTTATTGCTTTCTCAAGAGTAGAGAAGACTTGCGTTTTGATAGTTGTACTCTTTGAGCCTTGTCAGTGACTTCAAAAAGGTGGAGACATAAAAATATGACTGAAAGTCTCAGTCATTTTTTCGTGCTGTTGTGGGAATTACTCGCCGGTATAGGGTGAGAAACACGACAGTGCGCGAGGAACTCAATGTTGGGCAGCTGCTTCTTCGAGCGGAATGGGCTGTACTGCGTTGGTTTGGTCACGTGACACGAATCTCCCCATCATCACGACTTCCGAAGCGTGCCTTGATTGCGATTCCATCAGGTGGGCGACTGCTTGGCAGACCTAGGACGCGATGGTTGGGCCAAGTCCAAACACTCGCCTGGTTGCGCTTGGACATAGCTCCTGATGAGTTAGAGTCGATGGCGAAGGATCGAGTGTCCTGGAGATCTGTCGTGCATGCATTGCTCCCGGGACCCCTTTAGTGGAACATGCGGGTCACTGAAAATGAGATGATATGAGAAGTCTCAGTCAATCCGTGTGGCAGCACAATGGATCAACTCTGGTCTACGTGCACACTCCAGCCACTTCAACCTAACCTAACCTATAGTCCTTGTTTTCTAAGCATCATCGAAAGACCGTTCTTCTTTTGTTGAGCAGTGGCTGCATCACAATTAAATGATATACATAAAATGTAAAAGAAAACATGACAGCGCGTCTCTTTGACTAAGTTAAAAGTCAACTTTCTCTTTCTTTATACTGGCAGTGTTGTCAAAACTGACTATGTATATCTTCATATCTATCGACGATAAGCTAGTGGTTCTGGATCGTCTTCTTCTTCGTCTTCTTTTCAGGATCTGTCGTAGCGCCAAAGTGTTGTCTGCGGCAGGTTTCACTGGCTCGAAAGTTCTCCAAAATTACCTACCATATTGTTGCCGAACAATTTAAAATGATTCATTGAATAAAAATTAATGAAATCGTTTGTTCGAATTGTGTGTAATTTACTGACTTACAAAACATCTCTTATTTGTAGCCCATCCACTTACTAATTCATTCATTCATTCATAATTTACAGTATTGAAAAGATCGTTCATAAAAATGTGGACAAGTTAACACCATCGATCAAATTGGGACACATTCGTTTGATGTCAGCAATATCGAAACATAGCCTTGGACTTCGATGGATCAGATTCAGCAAAGCATGGCAGTATTTAGTAAAATATTGCAGCGGAGATCATACACTCTACGTTGTGAGAGAGGCATCCAGTTTAATCTATGAAATTTTGTATAAATTTTCTGTTAAAACCTACGACGAAGACTTGTGCCGAGAAATACTTTCCAAAATCCTCAAGCCAATCGACGACAACGTCTACAACGACGCATCAATGACTGTGATTGTCGATGACACAGATATTCAAAAGGAAATCTGTGCAACTTTGGACTTGATATCGATCATTTTCCAGAAAATGATTGAAAGCGGTGAAAAGACGCCCATTCCACATTTGTGCGAAGTTCATCACAAGTTGGAGGTAAACATTTGGAAACTCACTGAAATGACTCACAACGAGTACTTCTTGGGGAAAATTCTAAAAGCAAAAACGAGCTACAATTTTGCAATGCTTATCTACGAAAAATGGAAGGGCAACGAATTTGATCCCTTAGACTTCAACCAGTTTGGAGTGAACTTCTTCAACATCATGAAGTTTTGCATTTCTAGAAGAAGTTGCGTTAACCTTTTGAAGTTGTCAAAACACAACCACTGTCTGTGGAAAAAGTTGGGAAGCAGAGTGCCGTCTGAAATATTCATTGAAAACACAAGCATTCAATTTGAAAATCAATTGATAATGATTCATATCATGCCCTTACTGTGCATTGTAAAGAATCCACCTCAAGAAGAAGAAGGCATTTTCGACCAGTACGTCATGAAGCTATTTTCAATTTCCAGCGACTTCACCATAAGACTCTGCTATTCCATCCGAGAAGCACTGCTTGACTATCCAACACTTGCAGCGCACTTGGCATATAAATCCATTCATGGGGTGTTATCAATGAAGTCGATTCTTAGCACTGAACAAGCGGTTGTCGTCTTCCAAGCGCTGGTATACGCTTTGAAGGAGTTCGCAATAGAGACCTATGTAGCCGATGCAAGTGTCAAAAAAGAGTGCTGCACACGAGAAGATCTGGTGGCTACGATTCCACAAGTTTTATATGCGACACTGATGTGCCTTCACACTTTGATTGAACGGTACAACATAACCTGGAAGGAGTCTATTGAAACGATGTGCTTGGTGAACTTTCTTCTCATCATATTAAAGAAATCCAATTTGTCACACTTGGTAAGACTAAGTTTTTATGTTGTCACCGTAAGAGATGCAGTTATTGTTTATTTTCAGACCGTTGTACAAGCAATTAAACTCATACAACTTTCCATTGAGCATTTTCTCTCACCAAATATGGCGCTGCTCGTTGATGATCTTAAGGGATCAGGTCTTCAAAATCTTGGGCCGACGATTGTGAAAAACTTCCATCACACTGAGTGGGAAGTAAGGGACAGTACTTTTGAGTTGGTTACATCTGTAGTTTCGATATCACGATTAAGTAAGTTGGAAATTTGTCTGTTAAGGGTTTAAAATAATTTTATTTTTCTTTGTAGAGTTTCCCGCATTTCAACAATATCTTTTGGAGCACGATATCAGCTCATTAGTTTATTCGATAGTGAAAAGTGATCCCGAACCTTATGTTCGTGCGTCGGGGTTGAAATGTTTGACTCAAATGATTGCCGTTAATATCATCTGGGAGAAGAGTTTGGTCAACTTGAATTTGATTGTAAGTTGTTACATTTTTTCAACAAACATTTTAGGTTAATATAGGAAAGGATGTATACACTGCCGACTAAAAAATGGACTGCGGCGTCGGAGCGGGTGTTTACTCAAAAGCTCTTAACATATCTACTTCATTCAGACTTCCTGACTACGCTTGCGTTTTCCAAGCGGAGATCGGCGCTATTCGTGAGGCCTGGCGTATCTTAAGTTTACACCAGATCACTAGACTACAACTCAAGATAGCTATATGTGTTGACAGCTGCAATTAGGGCTATCGAGTCGGCCCGCATAACCTCAAAGTTAGTCAGGGAATGTCGCTATGAGCTGGCTTCGCTGACGAAACAGTGCAACGTCACTCTAGTCTGTGTTCCTGGACACAGCAACATTCTGGAGAACGAGAAAGCTGTCGAACTCGCAAGACTAGGATCCGCTCTGCATCGTTAGACTCCAGTGGATGTGCCGATCCCGTTCGGGTTGGTCAAGGCAAGAATATCAGCTTATCAGCCGATGTCACAAGACTAGTAGGAGTCATCACGGGTCACTGGCCAATATGAAAACACAGAGCCAAATTGGGCATCCCATATAATGACCACTGTCGTCGCTGTGATATAGCATCAGAAAGTGAGATAGGGTCTTAGAGATTTGAAGAAAATCTATCCTAAAGTTTTTTGTCTAGTTTAGGCCAGAGCAAAGCAAAACAGAGGAGGTGTTCCAGTGTTTCACTGACCGCTGAATCTTTGCAGTTCCTACACATTTCGGTAGAAACTGGGTCAATTTTGCGAGCATGGTAGCTCAACAGTGTGCTGCAGTGCACTCTGGGTAGCGAGATTAAGTGTTTGTCGTAATCTGGCCAGAAGATTTTGGTTATGAGGCAGATGTTGCCCCTGTTTCATATATTGCTCGGCTCTATATCGTCAATTTCGGCGAAAAACAATCGAATTAGGGCTGCAATGGTGATTGATTCTGTAGGGATTAGGACTCCTTGCTTAGCAAGTTCGTCAGCAGTTTCGTTGCCTGGAATTCCGTCATGTCCAGGAACCTACTATATAGAGAGACTATGTTATTGGCTTGTAACATACATTTTTTTTTGTTGGTTTCAGGACTACTTATTTTGGATAATCGCTAACGATACCGAAGGCATTGTAAGAAAAGAGGCTGTTACTTGTATAACACAAATGTACGTACATCGTCGCATCAATTCCCAAAAGTATCCAACTCTGTACTACACGCTGACACAATGCGCTGTCCACGACTTGCATTGGGAGGTCAAAATCAACGCACTCTACTTTTGGGAAAAAGAAATATTTTTCCAATTCACAAATCAAGGAATGATTGATGGCACATTCCCGACTGTAACATTTTCCAAGGAAAACAAGAAAATCGTTACGCTAACCGAAGCCGAGATTACTCTTCGAATCAAAAAAGTCCTAAACGAATTGTCGCAAATCGGTTGTTTGGACGTGATACTGAAATGTTTGAACGATGACTGTGATTTAGAAGCTGTTAAGGTGGCGGTAAGGATAACAAAGCAGCTCTTTGAAAAGTTGGAGAAATACAATTACGAAAAAGCTCTAGAAGGAGAAAAGACTGTTCCCGAGGTAAATGTGGGAAGTATAAGGCTTAAGTTGACCAGCGACGAGTCAACGACGTCTGCACAGCACAATAGTCAGTCTCAAAACTATGAGAACATGCGAAGTTGTATCATCAACGAAATCATCTCCACCAATGACATGCAGCTTTTGATTGACTCGTATAAGAAGCAAATGAGTGTTGAACCAGAGGAGGTTACCAAGGAGAAGCAGCCACCAACAGAGCCAAAAAGTGTTAACGTAGTTAGTCCCAGGGAGTTCATTGATCAGCTTAAGAACACTGATTTTGACAAACTGGTCGAGTCCCGCCATAATTGGTATCAATACTGCGATGATTTGGATTCGTTGTTGGATGACCTGCTTTTGACGAGTAACGCCGAAAAAGCCTACCAGGCTGATTGCTATTAAGTGTATGTAAATGTAAAGTGAAGCAGTTATGTACATATGGATGTGTTTGTTAAGGAATAAATTTGTAATAAACTGGAATTTGTTTTATGTACTTGGCGTAAGGAGTCAGGCAGCAGCAGGGATTTTTGCAAAAAGATATGATGGTTGTGTATGTAGGTAAACTTTTAAAATTAAGCGATTCACCACCGCCCGATGAAATGACCACCCAAAGCCAATATTTTTAATTTCTTAGAGGTTTGGTACATTATTTTATTTACATACTGTGTGTTTGAACCGAACATAGCGAGCCGTCAATGATGCGTTTGTTGGCATTGAAACGGAAGCGGCTAAAATGGGTCTGGCGGTAAAACCAAGTATATGTTGTCATCGAGGAAGGGCGCACAACATCGACGACTTGGCCAGAACGTCACCATAGGCAGCTATGACTTTGAGGTAGTTAAGGACTTCATCTACCTTGGCTCCGCGGTAAACAGTACAAACAACATCAGTACCGAGATCAAGCCCAGAATATCTCTTGCCAGCCGCTGTTTTTTTTTTGGTCCTGTTTGCCTTGATGGCATTTGGAGGAGAAGATTCAACCACGAACTGTATGGGCTGTACAGCGACATGAGTCTAGCCATGGATCCGTAGACGATCCAACGCCTAAAATGGTAAGGACATGTAGAGCGTATGGACAACTTAGCTCCGGCCCGAAGAGTCTTCGACTCCGAGCCTGTGGGACAACGCAACAGAGGACGTCCACGTACAAGGTGGCTCACACAAGTCGATAGGAACCTCGGCCGGCTTGGTGTGCGAAACTGGAGACAGCTGGCAAAAGATCGTGCTGGCTGGAGAGGCATGCTGAGTGAGGGCCAGGCCAACCTCAGACTGTAGCGCCCTAAGAAGAAGAAGTGTTTGAAACTTGACAATCATTTTAATGATACACTTTTTTTTTCAATCCCTTTCCATTGGTAAACGGTTTTAGTTTTTTTTCTTTTCCTTGTAAGGCGTTACAACCATTAGTACCGTACTGTACTTTCTGACGCGTTTACTTTCGCGGCAAGTGTTACCGAGTGCACAACCGAACAAAAATTAAGTCCACTGAGGTGATCCGGTCTGCTCCCTGCACTGAGTGAAACAATGGTAGGATTGAATACCACTTTATCGTATCTGAACCTGCCTGGATATAAGTTGATCTCACTCTTTACATTCGTAGTAATGTAGCTTATCAACTTTAACCATAATACGGCCACTGTTTAAATCCGGAATTTAATTTTCTGTGGTTAAAAACTCGTATTTAAACGCATTTCATTTGTTTTATTTATAGAAGTCCAAACGTGGATAGCAATTTAATTTTCAATGAGTTTGATATGCTATCCGACTCCATCACAAGAATTGTATCCCAGTAACCTCACACTGAAATTGCCATTGCGGGAGATTTTACTGTACACAACGAATTGGCTTTGACATTCAGGCAGTGTATCCCGTTGATTTAAGAATACACACGGTACAAATCTATTTTTGCAGCCGTACAACTCCGAAAGTACTTAAATATCTCAACGTGCATAAATCCGGTGGTCCGGATGATGTCCCACCGATGCTCCTGAAGAAGTGTTTTTCGCTAGCAAAATCACGGCGTAAGTGTTTCCATCCATCCTAATTCTCTAAAAAATTTTCCGAGCGGATGGAAAACAGCATTTGTTCAGCCTGTCCCTAAAAAGGGCGTATCTTCCTCACCTGAAGATACCAAAGTAAGGTGACTTGAAAGAATGCAGCATCTGGAGAGGAATAACTTTACTTAACTCCATATGCAAGATACTTGTAACAATCATACAAGAGAGACTTCAAAACAAAAAAAAAGGAGCCATTACCATCGAAGGAAACGCCGTCGAATATGTAGATAGCTTCTGCTATCTGAGTAGTATAATAACAACAGACGGCGGCGCAGAAGCAGATATTGATAACAGACTTCGAAAAGCAAGAGCATATATGGAGGAATTCCCAGATTTCCAGAAACACGAAGCTCAGAATATTCAACTCATGTGTCAAGTTAATACTGATATATGGTAGCGAAACCTGGTTGATTTTCAACAACATCATACAGAAACTTCAAGTATTCATCAACACATGTCTCCGTACCATATGTCGAATATTCTGGCCAACCATCATCAGAAACGTGGATCTGTTAGAAATGATAAGAGAGGAACCAATTGTGATACAGATTAGGAGACGCAAAAGGAAATGTATCGGACATACCATCAGGAAAAAAGCCGACAGCATTAACAGAATGGCGCTAGAGTGGAACACTCAAGGCAAAAGATCCAGAGGCCGTCCCAAGAACACCTGGAGACGATCGGTACTCCTGGAACTAATGTAAAGACAACTGTAACCAACCGAGTAAGATGAAGATGCCAAGTGGAAGCCCTATGCTCCCAAGTGGAGTGATAGAGGAAAAAAAAAAACTCTTTTCACGAGGAGTGTTTCACCCTTAAGCCTACTTTCGGATGTACAGTTAAGTTAAGAGTTGTGCGGCTACCACAAAACGAATATGGAATACTCTCTCCAGCCCAATATTTCTCACTGACTACAATAAACAGGAACTTAAGACAAATGTACGCAAGTATGTCCTGCAGGTATGTTCGCAGGTATCTCCTAACCATTCTGTGCTGTGTCGAAATTCCAGACACTTAGAGTATTCGTAGAACCTTTTGGGCACAAAAATTAAAAAAAAAAATTTAATGAAAATTGAGTAATTTAAAAACAAAATGAAAAGCAACGGACCCAGATACCTTGTGGGACGCCAGATGTTGCTTTGAAAAATTATCGATGTTTACCAATTACTTTCTGTCTCATAAATCATAAATAATTAGAAAACATTGGGGAGTGAAAACCCAAGGATTCAAGTATAACTTAAGGCAATGTCTTATGTACTCTCTCAAAAGCTTTTTTAAAAACAGTATAAACTACATCAACTTGTAAACGATTTACTAAAGTTAGTAGTTATTAATTAATTTTTAAATTATTTCAAAAATTAAGTAGAAACTTAAATGTATTAATAGATCAAAGAATGTGTATCGCAGGTTGTGCGCCAATTCAAACTATTGCAAATATTTTTTCCCAATTAAAAAAATGTTGTTTTTATGATTATCATATTTATTTATTATTAATTAATACCAAGGGTTCTTGGTCATTATCACTCATTCGGTGTAAATGTTTGAATCCAAGCACATGCTAAAGAAAAGAAGAGGAGACAAAAAACGCTTAAAAACAGTCTGTGCTATTTATATGAAGAGCGAAATGCAAATATAAAGGGGAAATGATGATGCGCTTAGTTTGCGACATGCAGATATTCGAAGCTAACGCGCATGACTGAGTTTTGTTGGCACATACGTTACGTGCAATGTGCAAGTCCCTTTTTCCCCGGCGAAGAAAACGATAGAAGCTATATGTTTATATTCACATTTTCTTTGATTTAATTATTCTGTTACAAAACCGCATCGCTGGGGGTTACTCTCTAACAATCACAATTTTGTCACAAAATGACGAGTGAACGTGTCTTATAAATAATAATTAAAAAGCAAACAAACTCGAGCCATTTGTGGTATGTTTTTGTGGAAATTGAATTAATTGTTTCTTTTCATTGCTGTCTGTGTGTTATACCATATGAGGCGCGAAGTAGATTCCATCTGACATGGAGGAGAGAATTCTAT
The DNA here is from genome assembly GCA_930367185.1 of Myathropa florea. Taxonomy (NCBI): domain Eukaryota; kingdom Metazoa; phylum Arthropoda; class Insecta; order Diptera; family Syrphidae; genus Myathropa; species Myathropa florea. The sequence continues at coordinate 23,018,903 of OV884004.1, forward strand.
ACGCATTTCGAGGATGGATTGCTTTTGTGGCTTTCATGGATCTGGGGACAGCGTTCCGGTGTTATGTCGAGAAGAGGAGCTTCTTCGTACAGAACGCTGATATAAGTAACGTTGAAGGTGAGATAGAATAAAATTGTTTTTCGGGCATAAGAATTCACGAAATAAATCAAAAGAGAATCAGTGAAATGAAAGACAAAAAAAGAATCGATTCAAACGTTTTAGTCAAAGTTTACGGATTCTTACTGCAGTGAATCACATGAATGTGAAGTGCAATTCCCAGTTCGATTTTTCCCTTTTTTTCCACAGCCCACAAACATTAATAACCAACGTGCACCGGTATCTCTTTATTCTCTCCCTCTCTGTCTTATTGCTCCATTGGTCCGTGCTGTATCTCGTCACTAGATATTTAAAGAGCATTTAAAACCTCCTTGGTGGGTGCTTATTACAAGGAAGTGTCAGATGCATGCGTGTGACCTAGTTACTTCGAAACTCTTGTTTTTTTTTTTTCATATTTACGAGGAGAAATAGAAAGATTACAAAAAGCGATTACAAACATGTTAACCTATTGAAATATGCATTTTTTTTGCTAAAGTAGCTGTTTTATTGTTACGAGCCTGAAGTGCTTTCAAGAATAATAAATTATCTTTCCCTAATCTTCGATGTAACAATGTCATTTCCAAAGCAACCCGTTAATGTCAATGTAAGTAGTAATGCAAGGACTCAGAAGAAGTTTTTCGTAGTTTGAATAAAGTGGAATAAAACGTCTTTAGTTTATCCCAACAACACTTGAGTTGCAAAATTAATTAATTCGATTTGCGGAACTTCGCTAAATAGACCTCTGTTGCGGCTTATTGCATTTTTTTTTTACCTTGTCTCCATTTCTTTGTGTTTGGGAAGAAAATGCAACCGCAAAGGGCGAAATCTGGAAAATATGGCGGTTGTGCAAGTAACTTTTAGTGCAACTCGTTCAAATTTAAAATGACAATCCTGGAAGTGTATCCTGAGTAGATGTAATGTTGTAATTGTACTAATCTCCTTGGCAAACAAGGGCATTGCTTTTTAAATCCAACATCTCTTAAGATATGAGAGATTATCCCAAACCGACGACCACTTGAATCCTTTATTGTCTCTCATCTAAGATCTTCCAGCCTGAAACTACTTCTGAAGCTATTCAACTGCTAACTCTGACCTCTTGTCTAAACACTAGTATAAAAGCAGAATGTCCTACATCGAAGGTTCACAATTCGATATAAGACACATCAATTTCCGCTTTCACGGCACCACCTCTCAAATCGTTGACAATGCTTGGAGAGTATAACTGTCCAGACTGCTGTTCGGAGTCAGTATAAATCGGTTTTACTAGTGTAAGAATGACAGCTTACAAAATACGAGTGGTTGCTGCGAAAGCAAGAACTTAGTTCACTCCAGGACCGTAGTTCCATACAAAGAAGAAGCACAAATTCGTTTTATCAACTCTAGTATCTTTTGGAAGAAGATATATTTCATCTTCTGAATGTTTTTTCCCTTCCTAGTCGGCAAGACTCTTGAAACTGACTAAAAGTCATCCCTGGCTCAGATACCTTTTGTTAAATTTAGCATCTAGTGGAAGGATACAAGTTCCCTGTTTTGAAGCAGCACAAAACAAATTATTTGTCTTATATTACAAATGATCTACGCCAGATATTTATACCTCAAAAATTAATCATCCCTGTGATAAATTTTCCTAAAATGCCTCGCAGCATGCGTGAAGTGTTACTCGATCATTAATCACCAGAAAACGAGGACATGTCGAAAACGGAATGAAAAGGGATGAAAACATGCATGCTTCATCCGAGAATCCAGTTTGAAAGATGAAAATCCAACCCATCTCCCTCTACCTTGTGAAAATCGTATATTCTACAATATCTCCCTCAATCCTGTTTTCTTCCGCTCATGTAATCAGCCACTATGCGTGTGACAGTTGTCAAAGAGATATATTTTTACGACTACATTTGCGGAATATACAGTGCATCAAAATCATATTCGTAGATTTAATGCTTACCACTTTTTTTTTGCTGTTTATCACAAACCAATAAGGATTAAATGGCTCTGGTGATAGTTTTGCTTAAAGCTAACCTCTTAGGTAGGAGTACATCTAATTTTAAAATTATATATGATATGAGAGATATGATAAAAGGAAGAAGTACCTCAAAAGTACCTCAAATTCATATTCGTTCAACAACCACTGAGCTTACAGTGAGCGTCAAAAAAAAGAGTACACCTATGTGGTGAAATATTAGAAAAATGGGTTCCAGACCTCCGATTTTGGAAATTTTTGATGTCTTGAAATGATTTTTTTTATTTTCTAATAACAAAACAAAACGGTTTGAGAAATAACACAATAATAAAAAATACTTAATTTTGTTTGAGTCAAAAAAAAAACTTAACTCAAAATTGACTTCCTTTAAAATTTACTTCAACGACTCCTTGATTAGTTTGTTCTGTTTTCGGATCTGTGTATCCATATAATCCCACAAATGCTCGATCGGGTTAAGGTCTGGAAGTCATTTTATTAGTCTTTTAATATGTCACCACATAGGTGTACACTTTGTACACGTAGGGTACAGTTAACTGTTTATTATTTTTTAAGTGAAATTGTTGTCTGTATTTGGAGCATTTGCGTAATTATTTTTGAAAAATTTAAAGAAAAGGCTGTGAAACGTCGAACGAACTCAGAGAAATGATTTTTGAGTATTACAATCCCCACACCCAGGGCACAACTGACCCAACTATTGGTCTCAGTGAGCCGCGACCCAGTCGCAAGGGCACCCTACCTACCTACCTACCAAAGTATTACAATGATGAAAAATCTTATAATGAGATTGCACATTTAGTGAATTGTCCAAGATTAATAATAATATAATAATAATGGCGGCGCTACAGTCCGAGGTGGACCTGGGCCTAGCTTCTCAGCAACCACTCGTGTTGTGCGTGCTATTGTTCTCTCACGAGCGGAGGGGACCTACAGTTTAATGCCGACTCCGAACGGCGAGATTGAGAAGCTTTTTCTTAGACAGTTATACTCTTTGAGCATTGTCAGTGACTCGAAAGAGGTGGAGCCGTGAAAAAATTTTTGATGTTTTTTTCGAGATTCGAACTGACGACCTCGAACGTAGTAGTCGACGCACCTACTCACTACGCCACAGATGCCAAGATTAATAATCCAATCAATAATAAATCGATTTAAAAACGAAAATCAAATTAAAAATGTCAACAGAAGTATTTTCCACGAACATGATAAAATGATCACACTTCGTGCAATTAAGAAAAAACTTCTCAACAAGTGCCAAAACTTGCGGAAGAACTACGCCATGAATTAAGGTAACAGTTTTCTACAGAAACTTTGCGGAATTGCATCCGCGAACATGGACACAGTGGTTGAGTTGCACGTAAAAAACCTTTCATAAGCCCAATAATAAGAGATTGACATTCGCAAAACTCCACCAATTTAAAGATTTTGACTTCTGTTAAACGGTTATCTTTACAGACGAATCAAAACTTCACGTCTATGGGTAAAAAGTGCCATCAAATGGTCTGGCGAATACAATATAAATATACAATACTTTAATTTTGTTTAGTTATTCACTAAATCGTTTCAGTTCACCAGGTGTACGAATATAAGTTTGATACACTGTATGCTACACTGGAGGAATTTATAAAATTGCATATTAAAATTTACCAAGAGAAGAACTAAAGCTAAAACCAGACATTTCAAACGCAGAACTTACAAACAATTGTTTGCAATATTGCCAACTTCCCGAAAAAGGAAAATTGTCCTTTTAACTATTACCATTTAGAAGATGGGATGGCGCAGTTGGTTTAGTGCCTGCTTTAAGTTAGAGGGGTCCCAGGTTCGAATCCTGGTGAAAGCAAAGTAAATACGCTTTTATCCGGTTTTTCAAATCTGGTCACCATTTGCCGTTGGGATCAAATTAACGGCACTATCATTGGAGCGGTGGGGCGCCGTGGCATAGTGGGTAGGTGCCGACTCATACGCTCGAGGTCTAAGGTTCGATTCTCGAAATAACACCTAACATTTTTACACGGCTCCACCTCTTTCGAGTCACTAACAATCCTCAAAGAGTATAACTGTCTAGAAATAGCTTATCTATATTGCCGTTCGGAGTCGGCATTAAACTGTAGGTCCCCTCCACTCGCGAGAGGACAATATCACGCACAACACGTGTGGTTGGTCAGAAGCTAAGCCCAACTTGGGCCGCCCAGGTCCACCTCGAACTGTAGCGCCGCCATTATTATTATTATTATCACTGGAGCGGTCGATCAGTGGTAGTAGTCTGACTGTGGGTATCACAATGGACCAACATGGTCTAAGTGTGCTGGTGAATTCACTAGCAGCCCCCTAACCTAACCTAACCTATCTACCAAACTGGCACCTTTCTAGGTCAGAATTGGAAAAGAGAACTGCCCTTTGTCAGATCAAAACTTTTTTTGTCAGAATGGAAAACGCCATAAGTGGCGTTGAGTATTGGATTGAGGAGGTTCGAACCTTTGATACCAAACAACATTCTTGCTGACCGTTGTCAAACGAGTCAATGTATAAACAGATATTATATTATACCGTTAAAGATTTACTATCTCGAGTAAGTAAAAATGTCCATAATAATTGTTGTATATTTCCTTTTCATTGGTGTATGTATAAGCTATGAATAATCTGTGTTCTTATTCGTTCAATCATAAATGTTATTTTTCAAGTTCATCTTTTGTATTTATCAATGTATCTCTCATGTATTTATGAATTAATGCTAGCAAGGTGTTCAATTGTTTTAAGTATCAATTTTAAAAGTATTTCATTTTTATTTCTTCTATATCTATAGTTGATGAAGCAACTATTAGCAAGGAATTCACTAGTTAAACATTCGCGTAAAACTTGGCTACCCCTTTCATTTTAGCAATGATCGTTGTTGTCAAACCTCTCTCTAGTTTTTGCCAATGAACTACGAGGGATGGTTGATAAGTATCTTTTACACAAGAAAACGCAGTTTTTATATTGTGTCCTCAATATGCACTAAATAGTATAAGCTTCTTAATCTTGCCGTTCGGCAAACACGAGTGGTTTCGGAGAAGCTCGGCCAGAGTCCACCTCAAAATGTAGCTCTGCCAGTATTATTATTATATATTAGACGACTGGATGGTGCAGTTTGTTAAATGCAAGTCCTAAGTTCGAGGGCCCCAGGTTCGAATACCAGTGAAATCGAATCTGGTCCAGTCACCATTTGCCGTTGGGATCAAATTAACGGCGCTGGAGTAGGTTGCTACCTGGTAATACAATGGACCAGTTTTTGAGTCTAAGTGCTCCAGTGTAGTGCCTCAAAAAAAAAACCTCCGACAAAAAAATCTGTTTAAAATTTCATTGATCAGAGACGGCACAAAACCATTCAATTCGTTAAAAAACAACAGCAGGGATGTTATTTTCTGGAGAAGCTCAAAGGATCTTCATAAGCTGTAACTATATTTTTGTAAGTATATTCAATTCAAAACCCTTGACGAATTAGCTAATCAGGACATCCGCACCATCAGCAGATTCGTCAGATAAAACCAGATGGCCATAGGTTCGCAAAAATCTCCAAACTTACTCTTGCAAAGAAAGTTCGTAATTCGTTATTACTTGACATCCAACTAAAGGGTGGTCCAACGAAAACGCACGATGATAATTGTAAATAAAACAAAAAGTTTTCAGAGAATTATCTTAATATTTTTTATTATGATAGAAGGATAGATAGAGAAGGCTTCGGTGACATACCTCTATCCAATGGTCCATATTTTTAATGACTCTGAGACAGAATTAAGGTTCAATGCCGTTAATGTGCCGAATTATCTCACCCTTTAGTTCTTGAATTGTTCTTGGCTTATTGATGTACACTTTTTCTTTTAAATATCCCCAAAGAAAGAAGTCCAACGGTGTCAAATCACAGACTGTACAGACCTAGCCTACTTTGTCCACAAAATTTCTATGTTGTAACTTAAATAGCTTATGTTTATATTGATGATGTTGTAAGCTGTAAATCTCTATATTTGTTTCTGTGTACTCGTATCTAAAATCTCAGTTTAAATGGTGTGTGTAAATAAACTGTCGTTTCTTTTTGTTCATTTGTTTTTTCTCACTAGCGGACTACACCATCTCAAGGCTTATTGGAATGTATTGTATTTTGAAAGCGGTCGCTTTAGTCCACTGTACTTTGTTCATACACCACAAACCGTAAGTCAGTTCATTTCTTTACGAAGATACTAACTTTTGTCTTTTTTTGTCTTGCAGAATCGTTATTATTGGTCGTTGCTCGATAGTTTTGACGATGATATTGTATTCCACAGAGGCCTTGTATTTTCGATCGACTACGATACATTTTTACGTGATTTTTCCGTTTTCTTTAAATCGTAAGTATACATTTTTCCACAGATGGAGTTAAGTAAGGATTCATTGCAAAGTACGACATTTCTAGAGGAGCCCTTAAATAAACAAAATAACCAAGTTTTCGTACTTCAAACTGTTAGATTCATTGGCTGTCGACGTGACATACATAGGCTTTTTCATAAGTCTGCTTATGGCCCCCCTACAGTCAGGGGTGGACCTGGACTTCAATCAACAAGCTTCTCCATCTAGCACAATCTTTTGCTAGCTGTCTCCAGTTGCGCAAACCAAGTTGGTTGAGGTCCCTCCACAAGCTGCTATCCTAAAATTTGTTGAGTACACAATCAAAGTATGCAGTAGATCTGTGTTTCGAATAAGTCTTCTATGAGAAGGTTCACTAAGTTTAGTTCGACCTGATTGGAACGGTAGACGCCACCGTTTAATCCATCTAGGCAAATTTCTCCGCTGCCGCGTGGGTCGGAAGCAAAAGTGCCTTAGTGGACATAGATCTCCCAAGTCTCTCATCACCGGATTGACTTTGGTCCCATATACACCGATGGTGTTTGAAGAAGAACGCTGAATGACGAACTCTACAGAGACATCGTTCGGTTCAAACGAATTCGAATGCGTCGTCTCAGAGAATGGATACTACTACTCCAGCCCGAAAAGTCTTCGATTCCAACTTAGAGGGACAACGTTAAAGACCATACCACCGTCACACAGCTGGAAATGCACCTCAATCAGCTAAACGAAAGTAACTGAAGATACTTAGTCCAAGACCGTGTTGGATGGAGAGGCAGCTTGACTGAAGCCCAGTTCCACCCAAAACTGTAGCGCCAGCCGAAGAATAAGAAGAACCCCTTCATCCAATTTCGGATAGTCACCTTTTCATCTGTTCTCAGACTTAATCCCGATATCGGAAACTTGCTTTTCCTCTTTTTCTCTCCAATAGGCCACATTTCGAAACGGTCTTGGCTGCATGTTCACTCGGCGTTGTCGTATGTATCTCCACGCTTTAATTCAGTTCGAAAAGTTTATCTTTTTTTCTCAATTCGCAATCGAGTGGGACAAAATTTGATCCTTTGAGTCAGGAGTTTTGACCCTAGTTGTTTCGACAAACCGAAGCGGCAGCGGTTGCCAAAGGTGATTCTGCGTCGAATCTCCACCAAGGTGTTATTTGTTAAGTTCACGTTTTGCTCCGAGGTAGTCAAACTTCTTAACTACCTCAAAATTGTAGCTGTTGATTATGACGTTTTGTCCTAGATGATGGGCGACGGAACGATTTTTAATCTACAGCATACACTTCATCTTCTCCTCAAGACCAGCCTGTTTCACCTGTTTTTCAATCGTCATGAATGCTTCTACTACGCCCTGTTAGGAACGCGCGGCAATGTCGATGTCGTCTGCGTAACCCAACAGCTGGACCGATTTGTAGAAAATAGTCCCTTTCGTGCTTACATCTGATCTCCTCATTATCCTCTCTAGAACTAGATTGAAGCATTTTCACGACAGCGCACTTCCTTGACGAAATCCGGTGCAGGATTCAAACGGTTCAGCAAGTTCTAAAACCGTATTGCACGGTGCATCGCAAATTTTTTTTGGAGTGGTGCGACACAGCTGTGTAATTTTTCCCGGGATCTTGAATCGTATGGCCATCGCGTCGTATGGGGCTTTAAAACCGACGAAGAGGTTGTGCCACAGTGACATTCCAGGAAATTGTGAAGCCGATGATCTCGTCAGGCGTGGAACGGTTTCCACAAACCTTAGTGTAGAGCCTCCGCCCATGCCATTCGCTACAGCTAAACTTCTTTTAAAAATATCAAACTACTAAAAACACCAAATGGTCGGAAGGCATTACGTGCCTCATAACAAAACATATTTGGCCTAAACTTGATTTCAAACGTCCACTCTATGTTATTAGAATGAACAGGTCATCTCTAAGGACTCTCAGCGGCGTTATCACAGGACATTGTGCCATTGGCACTCACGCCTTAAGAATGGGATTCCCTCATAACGACATCTGCAGAAGCTGCAGAGACGAGAAAGAAGAGGAAAGCATAGTGCATCTCCTCTGCACCTGTAGCGCTCTATCTTTCCGCAGGAAGAAATACCTTGAAGCCTACCTAACCTAAGAGGTTGAGCGTGTCGATTTGGAACTTTTATTTTTGTTATAGTTGTTATGCTGTCATTTTTCGAAGTATTTGGCGAAGTTTAAAAACTTGGTGTAAGGTAGGTAGGTAGGTAAGTGGGTAGACGGGCACAAGCCACACCTCACTTAGGTCCTTAGGAACCTATTGTGATGCCCAATTGGGGAATAGTGTCCCCTTGTAACCCTTGTCGCACTCACGGTCCTTCATTGTGCCGGAGCCATCCCGATTTCCTTATGAACTTGCAAAGAGATCTTAGAGGTTTATTTGAAATTTCCTGTAAGTCTTGGAAGAAAAATTCTCCCAGTGTTCTATGACGCAACTGACAAAGACTAGGGCAGTGACAGAGGTAGTGAGGAGTGTCCTCTCGTTCCTCCTCGTCACCGCAGCCTCTACAAATGTTGTCGTTGGAGAGTCCCATTTTCATAGCGTGGTTTCTAAGATGATTATGGCCAGTGAGAGCTCCAACCACCATCGTTAGCAACTCTTTGGCGCACTGAAGGATTTTGTCGGTTTTTGCTCGATCGTATCTGGGCCATAATGCTTTAGTAGTCACACATGTAGACAGACCGCGCCATCTACTGTTTGCCATTTCAATGATCTTTGTATGCACCTTATCACTGACCCTGTTCTGGCAAGTTCATCAGCTATCTCATTGCCGGCTATGTCCACAGATTGATCGAGTGCTGTGAGCCAAGAGCCTTTAGATCTTCGCGACAGCTTGCGACTAGCTTGAACTTGATTTCTATTGCGGATATAGCTTTCATGGCCGCCTGACTGTCAATGAGAATGGTAATATCAGCTGGTGGTATCGCCATTATTGATATTGTTTTGGCCGCTTCTTTGACCGCCAGGACCTCCGCTTGAAACACACTACCATAATCAGGGAGTCTGATTGCGCAGTGCAAGTTTAGCTCGTTGGAGAAAATGCCCGCGACTGTGCCTGCTTCCATCTTTGACTCATCGGTATATACCTTTATGGTCGTATTGTTGATGGGTTCACTGGACGCCCACTCCTCTCTGGTGGGATATTGGCAATTGAAGAGTCTCTCGAAGTCGATGTATGAGAGCATATAGTCGCTCTCGACTTCTGATACTGCAAGTCTATTAAGAATACTTGCATGTCCAATAGTACCTGAGCGTCAGTTGCAAGACTGACTGATTCTCAGAGCACTTTTAGCGGCGATTGCCTGCATATGAAGGTCAAGCGGTAGCATGTGTAGGATCGTTTCCAGTCCAGCTGTTGGGGAAGAGCGAGTGTAAAGTGACGATTTTAAACCGATTATAATAATTTTTATGATCTCCTGCGTGTAACGAATAATGACTTCAAATGCTACATCTTTCTTGGCAGAATTATGTGTTACATCGATTAGGTTTAGGATCAGCAACTTATAACATACATTTAAATATTCTAAAACTAAAGTCTAATTTCATCATAGTTCTAACTCTAATCGGTCTATTCTACATACCACATCGAATGAGGCTTTGGGATCCACTTATAAACAAGGACGACGAAAACAACATTCTACTCAAGCAAATGGTAATATTTAAAAAGAGGAAGATGAAAAAAACGTCATAACAACTTTACACACGGAGGAACAATAAAGAAATATAATCCAAAGATTTTCAATTTTATTTATTAAGTATATAATTAAAGTAAGTAGAATTAAACATTTTTATAAACAAAGTTACATTTCAATATGTAAGTAGGAACACTTTTTTTTAATTTGAATTCTATCAAATCAAAGCCTTTGCTTGCTGCTTTAATCTTAAACAACAACCACACATATACATATATATAAGAATAGAAAATGAAACGTTTGTATGAGAAATTCAAATAATAAATTATTATTTTTTTGCATTAAAGATAAATAAGATTGGGTTTTTTTCTGTTAGCTTTTGAGTGTTTGAAAAGTGTCAACTATAATAGCCGTACGCAAACTTAAGGTCATGTTAAAAGCAAACGAAAAGTAACCAGAAGCATTGTCAAATTTGAAAGAGTCCATAGATGCTTAATGGCTGAAACACAATAGTGCGTTTGCGCTGGCATTGTCTTTCAACGCACACAATTCAATGGCCATGCACAAAATATTGCGTCGACTTGCGTTAGCGAAAAATGAGAGAAATCGCACGTCATTATCGAACCTGTCGAAACAATTTTGACAGAGGGGTGCGCTGTGAGATGGAAGTTGAGAATTTTTTTTCCAAATTGAGAGTTCCCCCAAATTGAGAACTTTTTGTTTTCTGTGAGGTTTTTTGTTTGACATTTAAGAAATGAAAACAGCTGACGCAATCTTTTTCATCTGGTATTTGAAGGAGAGAAAGGGAACAGCTGATTAAGGCAGTGCGTCATCGTGCTCCCTCCGTAACATGAAGTCGGCTGGCGCAACGCACTACTATGTTTCAGCCATAAAGACGCTCTGGGAGAATTGAGCTGTCAACTGGAATATGTCTACGTAGAGAGCGATTCATTTAGCTTCCGCGTAAGTAGGCAAAAGTGAACGAACTTATCGAAACTGAGCAAAGCGGTTGCTATAATCGCAGTGTTCCGTCAGTTTTCTTACATAAGTTTCCATACGGCCTTATAGTTGGTTGGCCCTTTAGTTGTTTCCTTAGCTTTGCATTCTGCCTATCGATTGGACATTTGAGCCATGGTAAGTATGTATAAATAATTAAAAACATTCTATGTCGCCGTACGGCAAATAAATTCAAGTTTAGAATTAATTTTCGTCGGTAAACGAAGTACCAAAGCTAATTAAGGTTACGAATCATGCTAAAGTTGCGACTTCTGTAAGTACTCTGTTTAAGTTGATCCATTGCTTCGTCGGGCTATATTTTTGGACAACCATCTCAGCCATTTAGCGATCAATTAATGTGCTTATACAAGCTGGCGCAAAATCGTCAATCATCAAATCATCGCAAATGATATTTGATATTTGTGAACAAGACAGCTGCAGTATACAAGCAGTATACAAATGTCAAGCCATCAATCTCAACAACGGAGAGGACGATCTTGTGTCGAAAATCGTCATAAGCGACGAAGCGCAACACCGGCGGCAACCACTTGGCGGATATCATCTTTTCCACTTAGCAGAAAAAGTTATAAAGGTCCAAATAAAGATTTCCATTACTCAAAATATTTTTTTTTATTTGGTAAAAAAGTAATTCAAAAACAAAATTGGATGATTAATTTTGCGCCACCTTGTATGTGCGACAGCAATAGACAAGAGGATACAATTCTACTCCGTTCCGGACGGTTGTGCGTCCTGTTTGCTATTCTCGCACGATTGAGTAAACGAAAAGCGCCGGAAATGACACGAAAAAGCACTACGCCTTACAAATATTTTCCTGAAATGGAATATATCCTGTAGCATCCTAAGATTGAAAATATTATTGTGTGACACTGCGACCTGGAGAGATCTATTGTATCGATGGTTTGGAATTAATTCAAAAGACGTACTGCTTCCCTCATGAAAGATAGTATGTTTTTTTGTAGTGGAGATTGTTTCCACTGAAGTGAGTATTTCCTTTTGGAAAATACTCTGGAATGCTGGAAAAGACAGGAGAATACGTTTCCTTCACCAGAGTATGGCCTGCCGGACATTCACATACGGGTAATATGTATTCGGATGTTTCGTTCTCCAGGCACAACCGACATTTCTTATCCTGGCACAGGTTCATTTTGTCAAGGTGGTATTTCAGGCCACAGTTGCCAGTTAGAAAGCTCATAAACATTATTATGCTTTCCTTTTCTAGGTAGAGAATTTCCTTATAGGAATAGTGTCTGATTAATCGTTTGGATTGCGTAAGACCTCCTCCTTTAGTCCAATGGTCTAAGCGAAGTTTTCTTTTCCCATTTGTTAATCAGCTTTATAACCGTTGTGCAATTGACACTACAGTATGGTTCAGGACCTGTGAACGCAGTTTCCGAACCAGTCCTAGTAAGTCGGCATCTGCAGATTCGTTACTTGCAATCCCCTTGTGTCCAGGGACCCAGCCAAGTTTTACTTTGTTGAGATTGGCGAGGGATTACAGTGCATAGTGGCAACATTTAACGGTTTTGGAGTCCATTTGGTTGAACGATAAAGCCTTAAGTGCTTCCTGGCTATCTGAAAAGATTTTTATTCTAGCGCTCTTGTTACCCTTGAGAAAGTTTTATCTAGCACAGATCTAAATGGCGTGGAATTCAGTTTGAAAACAGTAGATCTGGACCCCATAGGTACAGAGATCCTAGTGTTGCCTCCAAAGACTCCAGCTCCAACTCCAGAATCCATTTTTCATTCGTCTGTGTACCATACTAGATTTCTGAAGTCTAGTGTTGGAATACCATTAGATCAGTTGTCACGATAAAATATTTCAACATCAAATAACCTGTCGAAACAATGCTGCCTGACCATAATGTCCGGCATTGTACAAAACATGTCTCTTTTAGGGATTGACCCACTAGATTCCCTGGTTTGAAGTTATATTCTAGCTGCAGTTTTATCTCATATCTGGCAGCTGACTAGGTAAGGGTTTTAGCCCGATAGCTCCTAGAGCTGTTTTGGGCAAGTGCGCATGGCACGTTATTTTAAGGCAGGCAACACTCTGTAACTTTTGCTATTTATTTGCCGTTGTCTGTTGAAGGGCCTTCGAATCTCGCCATCATTGTGTAAAATCAATGTATAATTTTGGGAGAGGGACCCAAGTCCTGCCGTATAGACGTCTGGTGGCCAACGCTCTATGGCGAACTTAATATACGAATTCCAGTTAAGTCGTCTGTCCAGGATTACTCCAAGATATTTGATTTCGCTGTAATAGACTACTGTGGTGTTGCGGATTATTATAGGTTCAAGGTTGACTCGGGTCCTCCTTGAGAATGGCACTAGAATAGTCTTACAGGATTAATCGATAATCCTTCTGTACTACACCTGTAGAAGTGAATTTTCCATCACACTACATACTGTCGTGTGGTACTGACCCCTGATAACAATCGCCAGGTCATCAGCATAAACTATGGTATGAGAGATCCGGCTCTCTGAAGATCTGCTAACAATTTGTCGATAACTAGAGACCATAGCAAGGGCACAAAACCCCCCTCGCGGACTTTCCTTTGCCGCGGTTACAGAAATCGAAATCGCTCCTCCAGAAGAGGAAGTAATCGAAGGACGATGTTAGACTTATAGGTCTGTAGGATTTAGGCAGCCCACTTTCGCCAATGTTCTGCATTTCGAGTGAAATGAGTTTGTATTTAAGAGTTTTGGTTTTTGTATGGGCATCCATGGATGATCATTTGAATCATGTTTTTCATTTCTAAACAAGGGTTTATTATACAACAGGAACCTTCTTGCACATCTTGAGGGAAATAGAATCACTAGCTTGCAGTTTTTATATTTTTTCAGGAAAGCAATTTTATTCAATAGGTTCATGTAAGAATAGCAGAATGAATAGTTCCTTACAAATCAGGGTTTGCTTCCATAAACTTCACAGAAATACCACCCCACCTTGAATTTTTGTGTTTTCCCCTAAAATTAATAAAATCAGTAAAAAGAAAATGAATGAATAGCTCACGTATTTAATCCAACTTCACTGCAAATTAACAGCGCAGCTAGAAGTAAATTAAATTCGAGTAAAAACAGGAGTAAATCGAAACGTCGAACACCGATTTTCATGTTTGAATACTCAATCCACTTTCGAAATTTTCAAATCAGGAATGAAATTGTGGAGCACCGAATTTCATTTTTCATGTCTGAATTCGAGTGAAATGAATGCTGGAACATGGGTGACAGTTTGCTTGGTCGTTTATGAGCGATTTGTCGTTTCATGTCGCTACTGGCATATCCGTAATGGTTTCGCACCATTTCCTCCAAGTAGCCCGCTTGGATCGTCTCAATTCAGAATTTGTATTCTGTGAGAGCGAACTTATATTCGTCCCACCTCGGCGTTTTCTTTGCAAAACTGAAGAGTTAAGTTCTATCCAAATGTCATTCTACCAAGGCACTTTATGTGTTTGTAGTAATTCTTCTTCTTGTTCTTAGGGCGCTACAGTCCGAGGTGGACCTGGGCCACACCCAATATGCCTCTCCAGCCAGCACGATCTTTCGCCAGCTGTCTCCAGTTTCTCACACCAAGCCGACCGAGGTTCCCCTCGACTTGTGTGCGCTCTCTTGCACGTGAACGTCCTCAGTTGCGTTGTCCCACAGGCTCAGAGTCGAAGACTCTTCGGGCCGGAGCTAAGTTGTACATACGCTCTACATGGTCTAGCCATCTTAGGCGACGCCTGGCTAGACTCATGTCGCTATACAGCCCATACATTTCATGGTTGAATCTTCTCCTCCAAATGCCAAATGCCTCCAAACAGGACCAAAGATTGCGCGCAGAACTTGTTTGCAGTAATTAATCAGTATATTATTTAGTTGGATAGCCGCTTCATCTAGATTCCCAATGGACTCAATAGACGTAAGAAGCATCCCCTTAAAAGAGAAAACAAGTTCCACATATCGATCCCAGTCCGTACGTTTGGGATCGTATCTATTAGAAACATGTAAGAGTTGACCAGGGGTGTGAAACATAATATGTTGATGTTCTGACAAAGATAGTTCATCTGACACATGCGAATGTTCAAAAAAGTTCGAAATAAATGGACTAGCGAGTGTAAGATCAAATGCTTCTTCGCGAATCGCATGCACGAAGTTAGTTTTGGAGCCTTTATTTAGTATATCTTCTTCACTACCAACAATATATGATATGAGGTATCAATTAACGTAGACGATTATATTTTTATAATATTACAAAAAGAAGAAAAACATAGGAAGTGTGTAATAAAGAATACTTTTTACGCATACGTATAACTGGTCACTTGATACATATATTTAGGATCAACGAGAGAGTATTTAACATGAATTATTCCAGAAACGGTCGCAATAAATAAACATATGAAAACAATATGGAGAAACTTGAATTTAAAATACGAAGACGTGAACATTTTAACGGAGGAAATGTATAAAAGGTGAGCAAACTTCTTCCATTAAGCACTTTATTGTCTACGATAACTTTAATTTTGGAACTGTCGGCGCTTCAAAGTCCTGTGCTTGTCGAATCGAAGTTCCATCTCTTCTAAAACCTTTGGTGTGTAGCGTACAACGAGCTTAACAGAACTAGCAGCTTGCTTTAGAAGTTCAACAGCCTTCTCATGATTTTCTCCTTCAACCGACTGAAAAATCATAATTTTAGTCTTGAGCCAAATGTTCGAAAATGTTACTTAAACTTACCACTCCATTAACAGAGAGCAACTGATCACCCCTCTTTAATCCGCCGTGCCTGTCAGCAACACCACCAGGGATTATGCGAGATATATAGATTGGTGAGCTTTGCTCTTTTCCGCCCATAACATTGAAGCCCAATCCTGAAAGTGATAGACAAAATTAAAGTGCATTCAAAAAGAATTTTCGTTGAGATTTACCTTCTTCAGTTTTGGGAAGCTCAACAACTCTGGGATGAGCATGACCTTCACTGGCAGCAAATGCGGCGACGGTGGCTTTTGCTGTAGCTGAAGCTCGGATATCTTGAGATCCTCGCATATCGACAGTTTCAAACACATGCTCGTAAACTTCTCTTACAGCACTCAGAAAATCACTTTGCAGGACCTTTTGAAGTGCTGCTAATTTTGTTGTCGGAAAATCACCACATGCCTGCAACTTTTCAATCAATTCAATTGATTTTTTAATATCTGAAATTAAATAGTTATTTTGTAGTAATTTACATAATCGTAATATATTTTTTTGTGTAGAAATATTCAACAGGACAATTTGTTTAAACTAAATACACTCCAATCCATCTTCACATCTTATGGCGCTATTTTGCCTTCCCTCGCAAAATAGCATTATGTAGTAATTTTGACTTGCTTTTATTGAGGCGAAAATTATTCCATTATATGTTTTGTAGAAATAAGGTGGTAATAGTTACAAGGTCGCACGGGGATAACTTATGAGTAATTATGAACAAGCCTCGGATACTGATGATTCTATTACTAACGATCATGGACAACGAAGTAAGGACAAAGATTTTCAGTTCTGTGGAATGTTCGGTCTCTTAACGGACCACGTGAAACCAATGAAAGGCAGGCATAACTGCTATCCAGAAGGTGCGATGGGATGAGATGGCCTGGGCAAAAAAATGATGAAAACCTGCACAGCTACGCTGTTCGGATGCGGGTTTGTTGTTCGAGGCAGGCTTAGGCAAGAAGTCTTAAGCTTTTTATACATAAGCGAGCGCTAAGGAACAATCCGTATCAAGGCCAAATTCTGCGCTTGTTGGCATTGAATCGAAGGCGCCTTAAATGGGTTTATCTGTAAATAAAGGCTGTGTAGCCGTGCGGGTTTGTGCGTCGACCTTACGCACTAGACTTTCAAGTCCAGATCAATCTAGGTTCAAATCCCAGTAGAGAAAAATAATTCCTCAAAAAAAAAAAAAATTTTTAACAGCTTCACCGTTTTCGTGCCATTGACAATGCTCTAGGAGTATATGGAGTATATGCTGTCTACAAGGAGACACAACATCGACGTTGGTCACAATGTAGGCATAGGCAGGCATACTTTCGAGATTAAACGCAGAATATCTCTTTCCAATCCGTTTCTTTGTGCTTAAAAGTCAATTGAGAAGTAGGGCCCTTTCTCTTTATATAGAGACCAAGCGAACTTTATATAACACTTTGATCATCCCTGTCCTGCTCTATGGGCCGGAGACATGGACAACCCCAACCGCAAAAGGTTTTATCGAGAAAAGTTTTGCGTTCAATCTCTTGTCCAGTTTATGTTGATGACATTTGGGAAAGATTTAACCACGAAGTTTATGGGCTGTACAGCGACATAAGTTTAGCCAGACGTCTACGGATTCAACGCCTAAAATGATTGGGCCAAATACAGCCTTCGGAGAGGAGGACGCCCAAAAAACCGACGTCACACACAAGTGGACCTCCGAAAGACTTGTTTGTTGAGGCTAATATCCATCCCGTATAGCTATCAGAAGTTTAAACGAGATATATCAAGTACGGGAAAACTATACACTTTAAATCGAAGGCACTGTAATCTTGATCAGTGCCTTGCGAAGGAAAACCATTTTAGAACACTTGAACCCAGAAAACCGATAACTTGGTTATAACACACAGTTTTGTCTGTTGTTTAATACATTTTAAAAGAATTAAATAGTCTTAGTTCTTTCGAGAATACTACCTAAAAATAAGGTCAGCATGGAGCAAAGGAACCGCATCACTCGAACGCAACCACACTAGTTTATAAAATGCAGTATAGTATTCGTGAAAGAACTACGTTGCTAGTGTAAGCCTTAATTAAAAAAAAATAATAGTATTAATACCGAAAGCATTCTGCGCTCCCTTCTGTGACAACATAAGGATGGCAAAATAAGACAGAAGACAACGATTAAGTCGTTTCTTGCAATCGCCTGCATCCCTTCGCACTGTTTGGTCTATAACAACCATGTAATAGGACTTATTTACCATGAAAAGTTAACGCCATTTGGTTTACTACACCTAAGTAAGTTTCATATCTGAATCTTAGTAAAAAAATTGGTAAACGCACAATGCACCCAAATATACAATCTAATGAGATTTAATAACGAATCCAGGGGATTGTGAAACAGCTGAATTTTCTTGACATTCATTAGGCTACAAAACTCCGCCCTTGTTTTGCTTCTTAACTAAATATGCAATTTGTACTATTTGTGATACATTACATATCGCTATTTAACTACAAATCAGCAATTCTACAATTCAAAACAAGTAACAATTTTAACATTTTTAAGTCCATCTACAAATGATTGTACCACTTTGAATACAAATGATTTCTGATGTAGACATTTTGGAAGCACACCCAACAAAAGAAAAATATATTCTTCAATAAGCAAAAACAAATATTTGTATGTTTTCTAATGAAAACTGTGATTAAAGTCGAATTATACCTTGTGCTAAAGTCAACGGTTCACACATTTTCAAAAATTATTACTTCTACTTAATTTTCTAAAAACAAATTAAATTTTCTGGCCTACAATGGTATTTGATAGAATATGAGATTGAACATCACTAGATGTATAGGTTTGGCTTGGAAAATCCAAGTTTCAAATTTTCGTCATCACCTCATTTCCACGCACATTGTTACAAAATCCAAAAACTCACCACAGTAGTGTTTTGGTATTAACGACAAAAGACAATTTATCGAAAATTCCTTAAAGTTTTTACTACCGATTAACAACCCGATGAAGGGCAAGGTTTCGTTGTCAAAAAATTACTTCAGGAAATATACTGTGTATACTAATTGACACATAAAAACCGATCTTCAGCTTTAATCACTTTTAGTATTTTATTTATGGATGTGTACGCAAAGCATTTGTGGTGTGTTTCTTTCCCTCCTTACAGCACGACACATTTTTCCCAACGATATTCCAATAAAAGATATGATCAGACTTTGCAAAATAGGCTTTTTCGACTTTTTCGAAGCACATTCGCATTTACAAAACTCCGCACAAATTCACTTACATTCCGCTTGAGGAGTTCCAAATGCTGTTTTGAAATCTTCATCCAAATTTGTTTTTGGCCCACCGTCAGCAAAAGTAGCACCCATCTAGGCGATAATTGTTTCACGCCCAAATAATCATCTAGGATTCGAATGACGGTATCATTTTAAATTACTACAATCTTTACTATAGCACAATCTTTGCTATAGCAACTCTTACCTGGCGATCATCTAGCACAATATCGTGGAGTTTGCCGACCATTTCTTCCGTTGTGACGTGCTGGGCGTTTAGCATCTTTTGTAGTCGCAACGAAATTCAGTGAACCACTTGTGTAGTCTCCATAATATTTTTTTAGATTTTCTTTAGTTTTTTACCGTGCGAAATGTAGTGCTTTATTAAAACAAAAAAAAAACTCACATTTTTTCCATTCTGACCAAATCTCCCAAACCAATGTTTTTCGATCTCGAAAAGCTTAGTGTTTACTTAATTGGAGGACAATTTTTAACGCAGTTCATACACGACTTTAAATGCGTTCAATATGAGAATACTGCAGAGTGTTTCCCTTCCTGATTCCCTTCCTTTTCTTTTTTTTTTTTATAATTTGCGCGCGCAAAAGGGATTACGAATACCCTTAAGTGTCCAGAATCAAGACACAGCACGGGCCGAAGGTATAGAGGGAGAAAGGGAGAGGAGGTACCTGTGCACATTGGTCTTAGATGTCTGTGGATTGTAGTGAGTGGGAAATATTAGGCTGGGAAGAGCATTCCATATTCGTGTGGTGCGGCTAAAAAACGACTCTCTAAACTTAACTGTACGTCCGAAAGCAGGCTTAAGGGTGAACTGATGAGCATTCCTGGCGAGACGAGTATTGCGGGTAAATTCATGGAGGGGAGGAATGCAATTGGCTAACTCACTTGAGCATCGTTTGTTAAAATAGCGATAAAACAATGACAAGGATGAGACATTACGGCGATGTTCGAGCGAGTCTATTGACTTCGCGATATTACTGTAGGTGCAGGGAGGTCTTAGGAGCACCAGACCAGATATGAGCGTTATACTCAAGCTTGGGGCGAATGAAGGCCTTATAAATTGAAGCCAAATCAGAGGGGGTGAAGTATTTCTTGCATCGCTTTAGGAAACCTAGACATTTCGCAGCATTTTTGGCGACCTCGAATATGTGATCATTCCAACTAAGTGTTGAGTTGATACACATACCGAGGATGGAAAGTTTTTCGGTTTCTTCGATGCAAGTGCCATTCAGGGATAATGAGTAATAATTGAGTGACAGTAGACAGCATTGAGTTTTGGAAGCATTAAATTCCACTCTATTGTTTTTACCCCAATTAAATATGCTGTCAAGGTCGGAATTTAATGTGCTTAACATACGCTGCCGCTCCAATTCTACTGCCGAAGGATAGGGTCGTGAGTCTTGGAACGAATATGAAAAGCTGAGAGTACTGTCATCAGCGAAGGAGTGGATTAGATTAGAAGTAGCAGACAGGAGATCATTTATAAAAATGAGAAAGAGAGTCGGAGACAAAACAGAGCCTTGGGGAACACCAGCATTAATTTGGTGAATATCAGACTTGAGCTCATCCAAAACAACTTGAATTGAACGGTTCGAAAGGTAATTTCTAATCCATTGAAGAAGAGACTCATCGATGCCATAAGCACGCATTTTCGACAAGAGAGCTTGATGCCAAACTCTGTCAAATGCCTTTGAAATATCAAGCGCAACGATCTTGCTTTCTCCAGCATTGTGCAATCAAATCACCAGTGGACCTGTTGCTGCGGAAACCGTATTGCCGGTCATTAAGAAGCTTCCGCGATTCAAGATATTTCATAAGCTGACGGTTCAGCGTTTCCATGACCTTGGAAAGAAGGGACGTTAGTGCTATGGGTCGGTAGGAGGAGGGTGACGAAGATTTGCCCTTTTTAGGGACGGGCTGGACAAATGCTGTTTTCCATCCACTCGGAAAGAGACCAGAAGAGTAGGACAGATGAAAAAGCTTACGCAGAGGTTTTGCCAGCGTAGAAGAACACCTCGTCAGAAGTATGGGGGGTATACCATCCGGGCCAGCGGATTTATGCACGTTGAGATCTTTAAGTACTCTAGCAACTGTACGAGTGCGGAAATGGATTTGTCCCATGGTACAATTAACGCTCTCAAGTACAGGCGGATACAAGGTCGAATCTGGCAGCGTTGAGCTGGCCGCGAAATGTGCAGCAAGCAGATTGGCCTTGTCTAAAGAGCTGACAGCTGGAATGTCATTGCAAATGAGCGTGGGAATTGAAGATGAGGCTGAATTCCTTATATTTTTAACAAATGACCAAAAGTTTTTGCTACCCTTGGGACATTGTAGTACTTTTTGCCTCAACTTTTGCTCATATGCGAATTTCACACGTCTTATTAGTGCATTGCAGTCATTTCTGGCCCGTTTAAACTTTTTCCGGTTTTCCTCAGTATTTTCCTTATTCTTGAATGAAATACTGAGCCAAGTTATAATCCAAATTGTAAAGTTTAAAATAAACTTTAGTAAATATGTATATATAAAGCCAGGAAAATGAAAATGTCGGTATCATTTAACCAATTGTACAGCTGAATTTATAATGATGTCCAGTCTCAATAAATTTACAATATTATATAAATAATATACAATATTATATAAACATAAATTTATAAGTTATAAGCTATGAAACCCACCCCGAATTTTATTTCAATTAGTCCTGGAGATGTGGCGGTACGGCAAACTGGATACAAAAGTTCATTAAAAATTGAAGCATATATGTACTTTACTCCACTCTTTTAAAAATGTACTCATTTGATGCGCTTCCATAGCTTTAGAGTAACTCAATGTTGTTCGTTACAATGATGAAAAAATCGCATGGCAGCATGTCGGCTTTCTATAATGATAATGATTTACTGAGATAGTAAATCTGTCTGATCATGGTAGGTAAAAGTGGCGGTGGACATACAGATCCTGTTTTCGCACCCAATTAACGCCATGAAAGCGCCGTTTTGATACCACATCCTATGGGATACCTAATTTGTGAGATGGGGTGAAGAAGAATGTGTATTCACTCAGATTAGCCTAATTTTGAAACCACTTCGTGGAATTTATGAAGGCTAGCAGACTATGAATGTTTGCTTCTGAGAGATTATTAGGGGTGTTGAAGAAGGCTTTGCCCAGAGTGCGTTGTCTGACTCTAGCTAGAGCCGGACATTTGCACAGAAAGTGCTCGGGGGTTTCTGACTCAGTTTCCACCCGGCAGCTGCGGCAGTGCGAGTTGAATGGTATGCCTAGTCTTTCAGCATGCCTGCCAACAGCCCAGTGTCCAGTGCAGACCGCTGTGATTCTGGATATATTTCTTCTACTGTTGTTAAGCAGGTCTTTTGTTGTCTTTTGGTTGTAGTTGGGCCATAAGCTTCTGGATAGGACACATGTTTCCAGCTTGGTCCATCTTTCGTTGGCGATCTTGAGGAAATGCTTGTAGATGTTGTTTTTTACGAAGCCTAGTGGAGCTTGGATTTGTTCCACAACGAGACTATCGAGTTTGGATCCTTGTCTGGCTAACTCGTTTGCTGCTTCGTTTCCTATTATACCCGTGTGCCCGGGAACCCAGATCAAAGAGACCGGGCTCCGTTCACCTATAATGGATAGTTCCTTGCAGCAGCAATCCACTAGTTTTGACGTTGTGGTTATGGATGTTAGAGCCTTGATAGCAGCTTGACTATCTGAAAAGATTGCTATCCGCTGTGCTGGTTCTGTTTTGTTTTTTATTTCAAGACACGCATCATATGTTGCTAGCACTTCTGCCTGGAAAATGCTTGCAAAGCTTGGTAGCTTGAGTGACTTTGATATCTTGAGGGCTTCGGAGAAGATTCCAGCGCCCACTCCAGAGTCCATCTTCACAGACGAAGATGGCTATGTCATGGTTTTGGAAGACTCTATCGCTTTTCCACTCAGTTCTGGTTGGAAAAAAAGCCCTATAGTTTTTATTGAAATTTAGCTTTGGGATAAGGTAGTCAGTATGACTTAGTATCGCCTGTTGTGGTAGTGAGTTAAGGATGTTACCATGTCCATAAGTTCTGCTATTCCAGCAGTTTGACTCTCTGAGTCTAAGTGCACTGCATGTGGCCATGAACGTTGCGTGTAGATCTGGAGGTAGAAGGTGCAAAATAACTGTAAGCGCATCTGTGGCAGTCGTTCTTAGGGCGCCAGTGACACCTATACATGCAGTTCTTTGTATCTTGTTTAGTTTTGTAATATTGTACGCTTTGGCTAAAGCTGGCCACCAGACTAAGGAGCCGTAGGTAAGAATAGGACGTATTACAGCAGTATACATCCAAAGTGTTATCTTCGGTCGAAGTCCCCAGCTTTTGCCAAGAGTTTTGTTGCAAGCGTATAAGGCTATGCATGACTTTTTAACTCTTTGCTCTATGTTAGTTTTCCAATTTAGTTTTGGGTCAAGAATAGTGCCTAAGTACCTGGCAGTTGAAGATAGAGTGAGGGTTTGATTGGCTTGTCTAGGAAGGGGAAAGTTTGGTATTTTGGTATAGCAAAGTCTGATCATGAGTGACAAGTTTGATGGGAATGTCTAAATTAGCTGTACCACTGAACAGAACTTTTCCCGTCCGATGTGGATCTGGGCCTAAAGAGTATATATGTCTAAAAATATCTTCTCAAACCTTGCCGGCATTAAGCTGTAGGTTCTATCCACTCGTGAGAAAGCGATAAAACGTACAGCAAAAGCGGTTGTTGTAAAACTAGGCCCAAGTTCACTCCGCACTGTAGCGGCACATTTTTATTATAAATTGTACAGCTTGTAAAAAAGGATCACGCCTCCAGCGGATAAGAAGGGTTCCTTAGAGGTTTATGGGTCGGCTATCCGAGAAAAACTGGAAGCACCTTTTTCGTTACGACTTTGATACTGTAACATTTCGCCGTAACAAACAAAGAATCTCCTGGCGTCGATATCTTACTGCAGATTCTCAACTGGAAATCTAACAGATATAAACAACTGAGCTTCTTTATGATATGGTGGATTTCTATTCATATTATTCTGACAGATAACCTTCATATGTTCTTGCCGCAGTATTGAATTTTGCAGGAAAATACAAAAATATAAATTATTATGTGAACATAAAAAAAAAATGGTTGCCTGGAAGTAGTTTTCCAGATACAACTTCCATATCTCATTCCACTTCATCCTTGACTATCATTTTATGGGTTTGTTTACCAATTGTTTTATTCAAAAATGTCTGTAGTTGTTCTTGATAATGGAGGTTATACTGCAAAAGTTGGTCTATCTTCGGATAATGAACCACTGTGAGTGAATATTTGATATTCTTTCTGTTTGAAAATATAGCTACTTAATGTTTTTAGTATTGTTCCGAACTGTATAATGAAAGTTAAGTCGGAACGTCGCCGGGCTTTTATCGGACAACAAATTGAAAGCTGTTTGGACACATCAGGGTTGTTCTACATGCTGTGTTTTCAAAAGGGATTGCTAGTGAATTGGGAAGCACAGGTACGTTACTTAATCGATATAAGTCGGAGTAGAGAAAACGATTGTATTCTTTTTTATTTAAAACTATAAAAACAGGAAAACAGTTCAGTCAAACGGGTCTTATAAGCCGAAATTGAAATTATTTAAACAGAGCGTTTGCATTTTTACGATCCAACGATCTAACATCCTCTCACATTTTTCATTTATTTCAGAAAGCAATATGGGATCACATATTCAGCCCAGACTGTTCGAATATAAAATTAAATAACAAAACGTTGGTCATCACAGAGCCCCTATTCAATCTTTGTAGTATTCAAGTAATTTGCACTCATTTATGCATAAGACCAAAACTAACACCCTTTCGTTAATAGGAGGTAATGACTGAAATCTTGTTTGAAGAATTCGATTGCAATGCAGTTTTGAGAACATCCACCGCAGACTTGGCTGCTTACAATTACTTTTCAAATGCTGATAATTTTGGAAATTGCATTATTATCGATGTTGGTTACAGTTTTACACACATTGTGCCGTATATCAAAGGGAAACAAATTAAATCTGCCATCAGACGAATAGAGGTTGGAGGGAAGGTGTTGACAAATTATTTAAAGGAGGTTATTTCTTACAGGTAAGATTTATAATGTATTGTTAATCTTCTTAACATGGTCGCTGTCGAATTGTGGGTCGACCGCTACGCACAAGACTTTCAGTCTAAATTCAAATCTCAGTACAGACAAACAATTTTTCAAAAAAAAAATGTTCACGTCTCGGTCCTTTTAGAATCACTGACAATGCTTCTTAATCTCGCCGCATTAAATTTTAGGTTCCCTTCACTCGTAAGAGAACAAGAATGTTTGTATTAGAAGCTAGGCCCAAGTCCACCTTGGACTACCATAATCTGTTCTCTGATTTGGTTGTGCAAACCACTAATTATTTAAGACAACATATTTTTTTTTTTTTTCTGATTCAATGCTTTTCTAACGTGATCCTTTTCCAGATATTTAAATATGATGGATGAAACATTTGTTGTAAATCAAATCAAGGAGGACGTCTGTTATGTTGCACAGAATTTTGTTGAAGAAATGAATGCCGCAGATAAAAACAGTGGAATGCAAAGAAAAACTCGAATAGAATATGTGCTGCCAGATTTCACAACATATAAACGGGGGTAATGAAATTACTTATGTTTGAAATGATAACACATACATAATTAATATGTTCAGATTTATAAACAATGACACGGAACGAACGTATGGTCAGCAGGCAATCAATATATGCAATGAAAGATTTATTATTCCTGAACTACTCTTCCATCCATCCGACGTGGGAATTTGTCAGGTAAGTAAGGAATTGTAATTTTGTCATTTTGCTGAATATAAAGGGTGGTCCAACGAAAACGCACGATGATAATAGTAAATAAAACAAAAAGTTTTCAGAGAATTATCTTAATACTTTTTTTTTATAATAATAGAAGGATCTATGACAATTATGTGTGAAACAAAATATCGGCCAAATGCTCGCAACGGCTTCGGTGGCATACCTCTATCCGTCTCATCTTTTAGCTCTTGAATTATTCTTGGCTTATTGACGTACACGTTTTCTTTTAAATATCCCCAAAGAAAGAAGTCCAACAGTGTCAAATCACATGATCGTGGCGGCCAATTAACATCGCCACGACGTGAGATAACACGGCCATTGAATTTCTCGCGCAAAAGAGCCATTGTTTCGTTGGCTGTGTGGCAAGTAGCACCATACTCAATTTCTGGCCACAAGAATACCGTTATCATCTCGCGATAGGGAATACCATTCACGGTAACTGCTTGGCCGACCTCATTTTCGAAGAAATACGGCCCGATGACGCCGCCAGCCCATAAACTGCACCAAACAGTCACTCTTTGTGGATGCATCAGCTTTTCAACAATCACTCGTGGATTCTCATTTGCCCAAATGCGGCAATTCTACCGATTGTGGACACATTTGGTCGATTATGAACGCCCATTTTCGTAAAAGGCCTCAACAATCTTTACGCGCTGCTTAATTGTAGACCTCTCCATGGTTGAATTTGTCAAACACTGAAACAAAGGAATGTCAAACTTGACGTTAAGGTGTGACTCACAATTAACATCGTGCATTATGGTTGAACCACCCTTTAATTATCAGTAAGTTTTATAAGATCTTCTAAAACATGCTGTTAAAGAATACTGGAGTAGCAATATTGCATGCCTAAAAACAATTTTTGACGTTAAAGGTTGTTGGGACGCAGGACTTTTTCATCGTCATCTTTTAGATGTAGAAGTAGTTTTGTAGGAATGGTAGTTATACCATGGCCGGCGTAGAAATCGCTTGAGTACACGCGTAGATATTGCATATACAATCTTAAAATAAACAAAAAGTTGCGTTTCTTTGTCATCGCTTTACAGCCTTCAGTTAGATTAAAATATTTATATATTGTAATTTATATTCTCCAAAAAAATAACTATGCAGACATTTTTTTACAGATGGGAATTCCAGAAGCTGTAATGGATTCCTTAAAGAACTGCCCCGAATTTGCACATTTTTCCCTTCTAGAAAACATAATCGTAATCGGTGGCAGTTGTCTGTTTCCCGGCTTTATAACAAGACTGCAAAATGAGCTTAGAGCTATCGCTCCAGACCATCTTACGGTGAATGTCACTATTCCTCAAGAGTAAGTTCTACTGCGTGTATCCTTTATATCGTGTTTGCATTTAAATTGTTTATCTTTCAGTCCTATAACGTATAGTTGGAATGGTGGGAAATACGTGTCCAGTTCGCCAGACTTCAAAAATGTGGTGTTCAAAAGAGAAGATTATGAAGAGAAGGGATTTCAATATACTTTTCTGAAGTCGAAATGATAATAGTTCCATCATTTGTTATCCATTTAATAATGTGCAGTCTACTCTGTGTACTGCTATCAAGTTCATTCAAATGGTCATCAATCAAATGTATATCCTAATAAAAGGTGTAAAAGTAAACTGAACTAACTTACTTGATACATGATAAGACGCTGAATAGGATTCTTACATCTTGAAAAACTTTATCAAAAAATCCACTCCAGCCAAAATAAAGTATCTTTTTTCTGTAAAGTCTTGTTTTATTTTATTCATTTTTCATATGTATTATTAAAACTGGTCGCCGTGACGTAAGCACATGGACCAAACCGCACAACGTCGCAAGTTCGATTCCTGATGAGGCCAAGACGAATACAACACGAAAATACACATATATACAGTAGACTCTCGATAACGTGAAAACCGGTTAGTGTGAACACCGGATGACATGAACAGATTTTTTTTTGCTTGACATCTCTAGATCGTGAACGAATCATGAACACTCTAAAACGTGAACAACAATTTTTTCTTCAGGTTAACAGTAAACTGTTTGAGCAAGCAGTAATTTATCTTGAAATTCCTTGTTGTTGGTACAATACTTCGTCTTGTATGGTTTCCGTTTTGTTGGACATCAGTTTGTTTCTCGTCGTTCGTTACAATAATTGGTTTTGGGGAAAAAGCAGTGAGAATGCTTTTGGAGAAGAAGATGCAAAAACAATTTACAGATTTACAGATCGTCGGTTCGAATCTCGAAAAAATCATCAAACATTTTTTCACGGCTCCACCTCTTTCGAGTCACTGACAATGCTCAAAGAGTATAACTGTCTAGGAAAAGCTTCTCAAAATCGCCGTTCGGAGTCGGCATTAAACTGTAGGTCCCCTCCACTCGTGAGAGAACAATAGCACGCACAACACGAGTAGTTGCTGAGAAGCTAGGCCCAGGTGCACCTCGGACTGTAGCGCCGCCATTATTATTATTATTATTATGTAATAGAAAAAACGCATTATTTTTAATTTGTTAAAGATAAGACTTTACAGTGGGATTGCCCTATTCTTTTATTAAAATTTGACCTTCGCAAACGGGAACTCTTTTGCAAACGTAAACTCCCTTGGTTTTAATAGTTCGCGTTATCGAGGGTCTACTGTATATATATATATGTATATATATATGTGGCGACATCCCTCAACGACTCCTGACGAAAGTACGGTGGCGTCCTCATACAGTGACTTCCATCAACTGAAGTAAGGTTTCCTGTATGTGGAGCACAGATGACGCCACGGACAATCCAAGCCACCAACAGTCAAGATCGCTGCAAAATGCAACGCATTCGTTGGCAGTCACGTTCCTCATTTCATCCAGAATAGTTTACTTCCATTGTGCATCTCTTACATGTACATAAACAATAGTTATTTTCCTGTAAACACAATTACAAATAAATCAGTTAACATTTTAAATCTAATACAACAACCAGTGTTTCAATTAACCTGACGTACCAAAATATATATAACGTCTACATAATACGCATCGAGTAAGCATCACTGCCTATGTGATGCGACGCAACGATTTTTTTGATGCTGCGAAGCTTTTATACTGTTGTCGTTTCTGAATTACTTATTGGTTTGTGTGCCAATTGTCTTATTTTTTTTTTGTAAAAATGTCAATGAAATTTGCGACGTTTTTTCTATATAATTTGGTTAATAATGCTGGCAATTACAATGCCAGAATACTTAAATATATTTTAGACTAAAAAAGAGACAACTGAGTCAGAAAATTAAAAAAAAAATGTCATCGCATCACAAAAATTGATGGCGTTGTCTTTCAACGCACACAATTCAATGGCTATGCAAAAAATATTGCGTCGACCTGCGTAAATGAAAAATGAGAGAGATGAGAGGATCGTAATAAAACGTAAAACGTAATCCCAACACACGTCATTATCGAACATGTTGGATATTTTTTGATAGAGGGGTGCGCTGCGAGACCGAAATTGAGAATTTTTTCCCAAACTGAGTGATTTTTTCCCAAATTGAGAAATTTTTGTGACAATTGACGTTTGAGAAATGAAACATCTAAATTATTTTAACGACAAAACTGATTTGAAAATCGTGTATGAATGAATACGTCAAATTAGCAACAAGAAGCACTTCTTTAATTTTTTTAACTTTCTTAGCATTAATTTTCCGTTATTAATTTCTGATTTTCTGATAAACGCAGTGCGTCATCGCACTCCCTCCGTAACATGAAGTCGGCTGGCGCAATGCACTACTGTGTTTCAGCCATAATGCGCTCGTTGTTTTTGCACAGCGGTTGCTTTTATGTTACATTTTAAAACGCGATGCAAAGCATTATTGTCAAAAATTTGCAATTAAGAATGCTTGACGTTGCAGTACTGCGATTACGAACTCACCCCTATATTGTCCTAAGTAAAACTGTTTCTCAGTTTTATCCAACTTCTGGAACATAATGTCATGGACAAGGAAGCATTGGGAACAAGTTAAAGCAAATGTTCTTAAGATCACGCCGCGTTTCATTAACTGATAGTAAAGCTACCCCGTAGGCGCCGTGGCGTAGTGGGTAGGTGCGTCGACTCCTACGCTCGATGTCGTCGGTTCGATTCCCGAAAAAACAGCAAACATTTTTTCATTCATTAGCTATGCCCAGGTCCACCATGGACCGTAGCGCCGCCATTATTATTATTATTGTTTATATATATATTATTATTAAATATATCGATTATATTATAGATTTTCCTGACTTAAAACATAAAAGTAATAACAAAAAATGTACATATCCATATCCAAAGAGATTAATATATATACTACCCTGTTTGATGTATATGTTACAAAAAACATAATAAAACCTAAACCGATATGAAGTTCACACTTAGAACAGCAATAATACGTGCCGTATTTCAGTCCACAATGCCTAAAGTGGCAAAAGCAAACGTAAGATTTTAAGACGCATAATAAGGGCAATGTCGCTGTACAGGCAGTCTGCACAGTTGGGGATTATTTTTTTTCTTCCTCCGCCGGCAATGTAAACGGTATCGCAAATCGAAGACCCATGAAGCTTTCAGTGGATGTAAATATGTCTGCACCATGAAGTGGGACTAGAATTATTTAGGAATTGAACAAAGCAAATATGGTTAATCGCCTCTTGAGCCGAAATATATCAGCTACTTGAGAAATTTTGTGTTTACCCTATAGTCCAAGAGACGGGTCTAGACTCCCTCATACGTAAGGAATACAAGGAACTTACCCTTGTAGCGTTTTTAGACATAGAAGGAGCCTCCAACAACATCGAACTCAGAGCAATCACGCTTGCGCTTATCGAAAAGTTTCTTGTGGATAAAACTGGTGGTGGATAAAACCAGCTACCTGTTAACAGAGGTACAAACTCTAAATTCAGTGATATTAGAATCCGCAGAATGGTTAACAGTACAAATAACATCAGTATCGAGATCAAACGCAGAATAACTCTTGTCAACCACTGTTTTTTTGGACTCAAAAGGCAATTGAGTAGTAGAGCCCTCTCTCGAAAGACCAAGTTGACTCTGTATAAGACCTGATCACCCCAGTCCTGCTTTACGGCATGGACAATATCCCAAGCGGATGAACAGTATCTTTGTTTTGTTTGCGTTGATGGCATTGGAGGAGAAGGATCAACCATGAATTGTATGGGCTGTACAAAGACATGAGTCTATCCAGGCGTCTACGGATCAAAAGCCTAAGATGTCTAGGCCATGTAGAGCGTATGGACAACTTAGCTCCGGCCCGAAGAGTCTTCGACTCTGAACATGTGCAACAGAGGACGTCCACGTACAAGGTGGCGCACACAAGTCGAGGGGGAAATCGGCTGGCTTGGTGTGCGAAACTGGAGACAGCTGGCGAAAGATCGTGCTGGCTGGAGAGGCATGTTGGGTGTGGCCCAGGTCCACCTCGGACTGTAGCGCCTTAAGACGAAGAAGAAGAATGAACTGCTATTGAATCTAGAAGGGTAGGATGATGCTATAGCAGTACAAGAAAAATTTGTCTCAGCGTTAAAACACATTATGCAGTGTGCTTTTCAAAATAAAAACTTATGGACCAAAGCATGCGGACATGTAGTCAATCCATAAAACACGGAACTAGTACTCTTTACGAGAAAATACAAAAATTCACCTTTCGACCCGCCTTCACTGTGTGGTATAAAGTTACCACTGAAAGCCAAAGCTAAGTTCTTTGGTCTCAGTAGAGATCGCAAATTAAGTTGGAAACTCAAAATCATAAACCGAATGAAGATAGCCAATACGGAGGTCTATTGTTGCAAAAAAGCCATCAGATGTAAATGGGGATAACAGCCAAAAGTAGTGGTCAGACCAGTACGAATGTACGGAGTCGCATTATGGTGGACAGCTGCTGAGAAAGCTGTCAACTGCAAACTTCTTAGCTGTGTGCAAAGATCGCCAAGCATTTGCATCTTCTTCTTCTTCTGATGGCACAACAGTCCCGGATGGAACTGGGCCTCAACCAACAAGTGCTCGTTGTCTGCCCGCGGTCGGTCTTTCACCCTTGTGAGTTTAGAAATGGACTAGAACTTGGATTATGCATAACTGTTTCAATATTCTATTAAAACGATTTTGCACCTATTGTTAAATACATATTCATAACAAACCCAAATGGCTTATGCATTCGCCACGAGCCAGTTCACTGATATATCCAAGTGTAGAAACATTTTTATTCGAAGCCATGCATGTGCGTTGACATTGGCAATTATTACAGAAAAAGAATTGTGTGTAAAAAGGTGATAAAACACATTGATTTAAGACCGTTATGTGTAAACAAATATAAACTCAGAAAACTCGAGATCATAATTAAATTAGAAAAGGCTTTAAATATGAACGTGCCTCCAGTCGTTTGCTTAGAGTTAGAATAGGTGTGCGGCTGATACATTGTGTGTTTACTATTCTGGACTGACATTTTTTTCATTATAATGCACATTAATTTTTAAAATTTTTCTAAAAGGAATATCGTAAAATGGAGAAGTATGTTTAATATATTTTAGATTCTTATACATTACGGCTAATCCACTGAAATTCTTTGCCAAAGCGTACAAACATTCCAATTTGGACCGCACTATTCAGCGTTTTCCGGTAATGGCTCTGTTACCGACAAAGTAAGTATAACACTTGTGTTTAAATGATAATAATTTCAGAATGAACAATATCAAAGGTTACGCCTGACATGGCGCACCTTGTTCATCCATACTGGAATCAATTTCCACCCATGGATCCTATGTGGAATAAAATTCTGGGAACATTTTTAACTATAATGGGAATAATATCATGGTGCGGAAACGGCGTTGTAGTTTACATATTTTCAACGACAAAATCCTTGAGAACACCGGCCAATTTGTTGGTTTTAAATTTGGCATTCTCAGATTTTTGCATGATGGCTACGAATTGCCCAATGATGGCGATAAACTTATTTTTCGAAACATGGATACTTGGCCCTCTGATGTGTGATATATATGCAATGTGTGGCTCGATATTTGGTTGCGGTTCTATATGGTCAATGTGCATGATTGCACTTGACAGATATCAAGTCATCGTTAAAGGTGTTGCTGGACGTCCGATGACAATCAAACTTGCGATCATGAAAATCCTGGCTATCTGGATATTTTCTACATTTTGGTGCATCGCACCGATGCTAGGATGGAGTCGGTAAAAGACGCACAAAATTAAAATAACAAGAAATCGAAGTTTAATGAGCTTTATTTGAAGATATGTTCCCGAAGGAAACCTAACGTCGTGTGGCATTGAATATCTCGAACGAGATTGGAACCCACGAACATACCTAATATTCTACTCCATATTTGTGTACTACATGCCATTGTTTTTGATCTGCTACTCCTATTGGTTTATAATTGCGGTAATTATTTATATCTTTCATAAATCCAACTCTGGTTTTGATCGATTTTTTGACAGGCTGTATCCGCTCACGAGAAAGCAATGCGAGAGCAAGCAAAGAAAATGAACGTTAAATCTTTGCGATCTTCGGAAGATGCTGAAAAGAGTGCCGAAGGCAAACTTGCTAAAGTTGCCTTAGTTACCATCTCACTTTGGTTTATGGCGTGGACGCCATACTTAATAATCAATTGTATGGGCCTGTTCAAATTTGAAGGCCTAACTCCGCTTAACACGATTTGGGGTGCAACGTTTGCAAAAACAGCCGCTTGTTATAACCCAATAGTATATGGTATAAGGTAAGACCTATTTGGAAATGGCCCCATTTTACTCAATTATTGAACCTATTTTTTTTTTTTTCAATTTTCATAGCCATCCTAAGTACAGAGTAGCACTTAAGGAAAAATGTCCATGCTGCGTGTTTGGAAAGACCGACGATGGCAAAAGTAGTGACGCGCAGTCACAAGCAACCACAGGTGAACAAGAATCAAAGGCATAAAGTAGGAGAAAAGTTTAAATTAATTCGAAAATCATTCTTACGTTTAATAAAAGTGCATTGACTAAAAATACATGTAATTAAGTGATTTTTTTATGATTGTTGACGAATCCGCTAGAAAATTATTCGATCGTCTGCTTAATTGCCCGGTAGAGAATATTAAGTCAACGAAACAATAAAAGAACACGTCTTTTCAGCTATGTGTAAAATCTTCGACTCCCTTCTCAAATCATCGTAAAGATAGCTTCAAGTGCTGCTCAACAATTAAGGCACGAGAAATTCACTTGCCACACGTTCTCTGTGAACTTAAAAGTACTCACTAAATTAAAAAGCAAACGATGTATTATTTTGCGTAACCAAATGCGTAACGACAGTTTACACCACAGCTCAAACAATTGCGTCATCACCCTTTTCAAGGTGGCAAAGTAGATTCTCTGAAAGTTTGATAACGCCTACACGAAGAATAGAATCCACAAAAAAAAATAACCCTGATTTGACAGCGGCTGCTGACAGGCAAATGCAGGGGAACAACAAGCAAAACTGCATCGAACTTCGAGAGGTGTTAAACTAAAAGCCGTTGCTTATGAGGGTGATACCCTAAAACGGGCCAGCACAACCTTTACTTTGTTAAGGATTGTAAAGCTAAACAATATCCCCTTTCTCGAACCCTGATGCGCTGGTGTCATATATAATCTTCAACCTGTCCATTGTTTTTAATAGCGCACTTTGGCCTGTTCTGGTCAATTGTGCTGCCACGCGGAGTCGCAGAAGACTAGCCCATTTGTCTACTTGTGGTAAAACTTTGGGGCTTTCTATGAGCCGCAATAGACTACAGAGAAGGTGTAGAACATTTTCACTTCCTCCTTGTCTCTACAGTTTCTTCTTCTTCTTCCTTCTCCTGTGCCGCTACAGTTCGGGTGGGCTTAGACCTCCGCTAAAAACCTCCCCAACACGATCTTTTGCCACCTGTCACCAATTATGCATTTGGTCTCGGTACTGTGTTGTTTGCACAATTTACCGAAATATAAACGGAGTCTTTGAGTCGATGTTGTGCGTCCTCACTTCGATGACTGCATATACTTCGTTTTACCCTCGTTTACCGCCAGACCCATTTTTTCTGCTTCCGTTTTAATGCCAACAAAGAAAGTACGCTATGGTAAGGATCCTTCAACGACTGCATATTCTTACCACTGAATCGCACTGAACACATACATTAAATTGATAGCACACTGAATTGCTGGAAGTATATCCATTGGAATGTCAGTTGATGGAAACTTTTGTCATACCTCATTCGTTACACTCTGTGTTTACTTGAAAAAATATGACGTTTATTGTTGAAAGAAATTGTTA
This sequence comes from Myathropa florea, assembly GCA_930367185.1. Taxonomy (NCBI): domain Eukaryota; kingdom Metazoa; phylum Arthropoda; class Insecta; order Diptera; family Syrphidae; genus Myathropa; species Myathropa florea. Next base: position 23,054,110 of record OV884004.1, read on the forward strand.
AATATTTTGCTGAAAACGTATCACAGTAAAGCATCAATATGTCGAGTGAAAGTCGTGTCAAATCAAGAAGTCGTGACCACAAAAAACACCATTCTTCGAAAAAAAGCAATTCAAGATGCCGCAGCAGATCAAGTTCTTCGCCAGAACAATCCGAAAAGTCCCTAAAACTTCTGAGGAAACTAGAAGAGAAACGTATAGTTGAAATGGTTGAACGTAAACGTGTTAAGGCCGAATTGAAAGCTAAAGAAACACCAGAAGAGAAACGCGCCCGCCGATTACGAGAGAAACAACAAAAGGAAATGCGGAGACGTGAAAGAATGGGATGGGATACCGAATACCAACATTACACGAATCAAGATAACCCTTTCGGAGATGCGCAGTTAACATCAACCTTCGTCTGGGGCAAAAAACTAGAAAAAGAGGGTCTCAAGAATGTTTCTGAGGAAGCCGTTGAAGTGATGCATCGCCAAAAGCAAATCGAAAATAAAATTGAGCTCGAAAAAGTAAAGAAAAGTCGCCAAGAAAGAGAACTCGAACGCCAAGCCAGAGAGGAAGAAATATTGCTTTTGCAACGTTCACGTGAAGCTGCACAATTCGAAGAATGGGAAAAGCAAGAGGATATGTTTCATTTGGAGCAAGCTAGGCTTCGAAGTACAATTCGCATTCAGGACGGTCGCGCGAAGCCAATTGATTTACTAGCTCAATATATTTCGAACTCAAATTTGGAAGAGACAATAGAAATGCAAATGCATGAGCCCTATACATTTCTTAATGGCCTAAATGCTCGTGATTTGGAAGATCTGTTAGCTGATATAAAGGTATATATTGAGCTGGAGAAAGGGCAGAATACAGAATTTTGGTCTGACATGACGGTTATTGTGGAAGACGAATTACAAAAGCTCCAGAAACATGAACTTGGTGTCGATTATCATGCAAAAGTAGGGAGGAGGGAAGGCATACATAAAAGTGTTGTGAAAGATGTGGTTAATGTGTTTCGAGGTAAGATTTCAGTTTAATTAGTAAATACCCAACATTAAAAACAATACTTGAACTTATATTAACATCACAAGACAGTGTAGTTAGAATATCTTTGTTCTCACATTAAGTCTAACTATGTCCATATTGTAGTTTAGTTCATTGTTCTACCTGTTTCAAATGTAATCAAAATGCATCTCGTAGATGTGAACAATTTATACCAATACATTACTTGTAAAGAGGAGAAACTCTTGTTTCTTTTATAAAGTTTAATGTTTACTTGGATTTATAGGAACATTTCATTGGTTTCCATTTAATTCCATTTGTATCCTGTTCGATGAGCCGAGATCTCTAGTGTTAGATTGCATCGTCTAAAAAATAGGAAGGGTATGAATTTTGACCGTCACTTTGTTATTCAGCCGCTTGAACTAAGGTGTTTTTTTTTGCATACATACATAATTTAAAATCGAAAAAAGGTTTGAGATTGGAAAGAGAATAAAAAATCAGCGCAAGATGTTTATTTAAACAATTTTTTTCTGTTAGACGCCATAAAGCGTTTTGTAGGGAAACAACTAAGATCCCCAAATTTTCTGACGGATCATCAAATAAGTTTGTGGTCTGACGTTATTGTAACAAGGGACAAAACATTTCCAAAAAACAAGTCGAAATGCACAGTTCCCTTTTCAGCCACCTCCAAGATCTAAAGGTAACCTTCAATTTGTGCGCTGTATTCATGATTGCCCCAACTACGTTGTCTTTCTGGGTTTGATTCAAAGATATGCTATTTATGTGTCTTCAGCCGCGTGTGAAAGTAGGCGTTTATTTGCATTAGTGGAACAATCAGACTGCGATTAAATCTCAGCACACATTTTAACCAAAGACTGACATACATTTTCGTCTGTCTTTTAATCGGATTGCTAAAGAATTTTAATATTCAACCGATTTGGGTGCACTATGCAAAGAGCATACTGTCATTCCAGGTTATTGGGAAGCTGACAAACGCCACCATTTCCACCTTACATTACAAGTAGAAAGGTTGTGCATACTTCTGAATTAAGTTCTACACTAGAAATTCCACTAAGCTGATGGGACCACCTGCGTCATCATCAAATCTTTATCTCCAGCACTCACAATTCCACATCTTTGCTCAAGTATTCCACATCTGCTACGCGTTTGAAGTCCCTCCAACTCATTCGTAAAGAACTCGTTTCTTTATCGGTTGTTGTGCTCCACGTTTACATGCCGCTATTCTGCCTTGGGTAAACGGACATAGCGTACTTCGCAATGGAGTCTACTTTCTTCTTCGTATGAATATGTTTATAGTTCTCCGCCAAAGAATGCTTCTTAAACATTTGTTTAAGAATGATTTCGTGTGATTATGATGACCACCTTCTAGGTACTGGACCTATAAAGCTGCGCCGATTCCACGTTGGAGCAGAACAATTGCAGCTTGGTTCTCAAGCTGATGACATTGCTTTTCCAGATCGTGGATAACATTATGAAGGCAGCTTTAGCTCCCGATTTTGCTGCACACGTCCAGTTCCGTGCCACCACGGTTAGCCAAGACCACACTTCTTGGATATAGAAAGTGTAAGCTTTCTCGACTACTATTTAGTTGGGCGCGGTTGATAGAAGTGCTCAGAGCTTTAATTTTAGCTGTGTTTATTTTAAGTCCCACTTTGTTTGCCTCAGCTTCTAGATTGTCCATTATCCGATGTGAAAGTAAACAAGCATCGTCAGCGTATTCAAGGTGTTTAACATAAAGTCTTTCGAATTCCATACTTTCCTTTCGTCAAGGAGACACGGAGTACACCACTGATAACTACCACAAACAATAGTGGTGACAGTATGCACCCTTGACGAACTCCGCTATGGACCTCAAATCACCCTAACAACTAACCAATGCTTGAGGCATCGTGCTGGTTCGAAACCGGTGCAAAATTATTTTTCCATCTTTTCAGCTGATTCTTATCTGCATAGGCTGATTCTCATCTGAACTGTTCAGGCTTTTCATTGAAAATCATTAAAGCTGCGATCACCCGTCAGATCCTTAGCGATTCTGTAGACAGTCCTGCGGCCGCACCTACTTCATGTTCTTCTTCCTTTGCGTCTGCGTCCAGTGCGTTAGAGTTGCAACTTGCTGTAGTACTTCCTTCACTTTCGTGAGATGATGATATATAAGCGGTTTAGAATTTAGATACAAACTTACAGTATCAGTATTAAGTTTATTGTTTTTTTTTTTTATTTCGACTTTAGGAAAGACTGCAGAACAACTGGACGAATTACAGAAGAAAATTGAAATAAAAATCAAGGGAAAACATGATGGAGTCGACGTTAGCTATTGGGAAAGTTTACTATCCCAATTAAAAGCACACATGGCACGAGCAAGACTACGAGACAAGCATCAAATAAATTTAAGGCAGAAATTGGAGCTATTAAAAAATGTTCCCTCCGAATCAGTAACTCTGGATAGATCAGAGCAAACCGAAACAGACGCCCAAAGAACAGAGCAAAGTGCAACAACTTCCCATCAAAATGATGATGACGACCAGAATGTCAATAACACTGAAAACCAATACGAAGAGAACGCCGAAAACCTGCTGGAAATATGCTTCAAACTTTACAACGATGGAAGTTACAGTCCTCCTTATATTTCACAGAAGGATATAGATCCCAACATACTGGTCTTATCCCCTGAACAAGCTGAGGATGAAATTGAAAAACTACGCAATTCTTTGATTGAGAGTACCGAGGAAGAGAACACACTCTCGCATGAAGAGGCACTTCTGCAACGAGAAGCACGCAAAGGTATGCAAGGAGATGAGGCGGAGTTTTCAGTAGAAACGAAATTAGATTCACAAGTGTACTTGTGGTCCGATAAGTATCGTCCTCGTAAGCCGCGTTACTTCAATCGTGTTCATACTGGTTTCGAGTGGAATAAGTACAATCAGACGCATTACGACATGGACAATCCACCTCCGAAAATTGTACAAGGATACAAATTCAACATATTTTATCCGGACCTGATTGATAAAAGCTGCACGCCGCAGTATTTCTTGGTAACTAAACACAAGCTCTACGATACATACGAACAAAAAAATGCTAACTTCATGCTTCTTTTTTTTCAGACCCTTTGCGCAGAGAATCCAGATTTTGCAATATTGAGATTTCATGCCGGTCCTCCGTACGAGGATATCGCCTTCAAAATTGTCAACAGAGAGTGGGAATTCAGCTACAAGAGGGGCTTCCGTTGTCAATTTCACAATAACATATTTCAACTATGGTTCCATTTCAAACGTTATCGCTATAGAAGATAAATCCTGGCTAAAAATAAAAATATTTTTAATACAGTAAAATTTTCTTTTTCTTTATGGATATGCGTGTAGTGTGAGTGAATTCTGTGCAAAAATAAGCATCGGAAATATCAAGAGCTGGCTCTGACTAGGTTGCTGCAAATAGCTCAGAGCAAAAGAAGAAATTTGTATGTTCAATGAGATACGGTCTGCCTCTGTAGTGGCTGGCTGTAGTTTTTTATTCAGCGTCAACAGTGAGTATGCAGTCATTGATAGATTTGTGATATATTCTTCCAGATTCTAACTGCGAATATACGGTACTGGGTAATTTACCGGTACTTGTCACTGAAAATTTACACATTTGCTTTACGGGTAATAGTCGCCAATTTTTAAATTTTTTAGATAAAATATTGGTTATAACGACTAAAATCGAAGCAGCTGTTGATGCGACCGCATCTTTTCTAAAATGGTAAACTGTTTATCATGCATAGAATTTTGAATATGTTACAGCTTACCGTTTGTTGACATGTTTCTCTTTTTGTTTTGCGTTCATTATTGGTTGATATTATTGTTGAAGGTCGTATATCTGGTGTTGACGTTTGAGTTACGCACGATCTTCGTAAGAATGACTTTAAAAAAAACGCCTTGCAGTGCCTCGCTTTGTCTAAACCCTATTTTGCCATTAAAGGTTTTGGCGAAGTCTGAACCGACCTTGATGAAGAAACGGTAATTCTCCACCGTCATCCTACAAAGACGAACGAATTTTGCAGGGATGCTAAGATAAGACAATACGCTGTATACTTTGTCTCTCAAAATACTGTTATACGCGGCCTTAAAATCGATAAACAGATAGTATCGACTTGAAGTTCGTCCAAGATCTGTCGCAATGTGAATAACTGGCCGATGCTAGATTTCGCTGGCCCGAACCTGCACCGATATTGACCAATCATACTGTTCACATAGGGTTCCAGGGTTCGATATTTAGGAGACTGATCCCTCTGTTGTTGTCACAGAGGGTCTTTGTTCTTTATCTGCTATCTTCGAGTTATCGGTTACAGCGACCTATCGCTTATAACGATCAAATTCGTCAAAGTCGTTATAAACGATTTTGACTGTACTAACAAAATGTGTATATTGCAACCATTAGTAGCAATTTTTTTTTGGTAGGCTTAGAAGTTCTTACGTGTCATGATCTGCATGTGTACCACAACTCAAAAACAACATACTGACGTTTCTTTTACTTCTTATTGTGATCTTCTGGCGCTACAGTGCTTGGTGAACCTGTGCTTCAGACAAAAAGCCTGTCCACCTAGCAAGATATTTTTCTAACTGTCTTCACTTGCGGACACTATGTTAGCCCCTCTCGACTTGTGTACCGCACCTTAGACGCAGACGTCTCCTGTTGCGTTGTATCACTCGTTCAGATTCGAAGTTTCTCCGGGTCGGAGCTAAGTTGTAAATGTGCTCTACATTGCCCAGCCATCTTAAGCACTGGATTTATAGACAATTCAATGATGCAGATGTATAAATTTCCTTTGAGAGAAACCAAATTGAGGACGTGTAATGAATCAAACCAGTAAATCCTATGCACCAGTTGTTTAATCAACAACCGTCTAAAAAAAGCAAAAAAAAACAAAAATCGTATAATGAAGGAAATAACAACTTCCTTATTTATTTTAAAACCGTGTTGTTTATTACACGCCAATGTTCATAAACTATAACATTTTAATTTAATACTTCATTAGGAATTCATTCGTCAATCTATATATACATCCTCAGTTCAGTGACTTTAAACTTCCTTATTGTGTTTCAGAATTTTCCCCCTGAATTTGTACATCATTTTGTTCAACATTCTTACTTGAACACGAATCAGTTTCTGCATCAGGACATTCTTCTCGTGGACTTTCAATAGATTCAACCTGACCACCTTGTTGTTGAATTATTCTTCTTAATTTAACGATCTCCTCTTTCGCTTCTGCTAATTCAGCTTGCAACTGTGCAATATTATCTGCCTGAAGGTGAGCATCGCCCAGATTGTCCCTAATATAATTTAGAGGATTTTCGGGACGATTCTCTTCGTCAATAAGTTTAGCAAATACCTTGGCTAAAGCCTCTATTATTGAACTACGCTCAAGATATTTGCGGAATTCATCGCGTTTTGGCTCAATAGGCTAGAATATACATTTAAAAAATTTTGTTGTCCATATTTATATTCAAGCTACTTACTTTAAAGGACATAATTAATGTTTAAGCTATCATAAACAGTTAAAGGCTAATCACCAAAAACATTTGCCAAACAAATGACAAACGAGAAACAAGATTCAACTAGGCAACTGGAAAGTAACGAATTGGAAAATTTGTTTCCACTGGTTTTGTTTACATTTGGTGATCAAGAAAGGCAGATAGAAGAGATCATTCAAAAAGCAGCATTTACTTGCAACTTAGTGGGAAATCCGACTGAGCAGGCAAGATTTTCTGCGTGTGGAACACGCGAATCGGTTCACTTGCATCATGTTTCCTCCCAGTAATGTTCTACCGAGAATTGAGTAATGCTCTCTTTCAAATTCGTATTTTTCATGAATTATGGATAAAATCAATTTTTGTATAGGTGTAGCAGCAACGTTTGCAAGTAGTACTATATGTATGCAGTGAAAAAAAACCTTAAAATTGCATTTAAATCGTCCCTGTGATCAATTTTCCGAAAATGCAACGTAGCATGCGTGAGGTGTTAATCGATCAGGGATCACCAGAAAATGAGAAAAACATGCTGAAAACGAAACAAAAAGGGATGAAAATATACTTGCTTCACCCGAGAATCCGCTTTGAAAGTGGATTTTCGGTGGAAGAAGACCGATTTTCGGCGCATCCAACCCATCTCCCTCTGGCTTGCGAAGGTCGTATATTGTATCCCTCCCAATCCTGCCTTCTTCCGCTCATGTAATCAGGCACTTATTTCCGAAACACAAAACTCTACTACTGAGTGACCGTTAACTCCCAGTCAAAAATCAAATAGTCAAATGTATCAAAAAACATGTCAGATGTCATATTTTAAATATTATTCAATACTTCAAATGTCTAAAAAGAAAATAAAATAAAAACCCAAATGTCAAATATCAAATTTTATACCCACATTGCAATGGCGCGTTTGCTCATTTGGGCTTTGACACTTTACGTAGAAAACATGTATTTACATCAGTTAAATCGAAATGGATACCCGTGGGTTTTAGTACGTTTATACCGCACCCAAATTCAACATTTCAGGAAAAAAATTTCGATATCCAATTTTGCGTTCCCACTGCAACTTCAGTATTTCAAATGACAGCTAGTGTCAGAATTGATTATGGATAGTTTTTCCTGATTGGAAATCAGAAGTGGATAAACATGTATTCATATGCATTGAACGTGTATTCGTGCATTTGCTTAGGTAGCCGCTGATCATAATATCGTAGGTCCGAACACAGAGTCCTAGGTGGAACTTATCTCCATTATCACGACCTTTTTGATAGTTATGTGCTTGATTTATTTTGCATTACTTTCTTTTAACGTTTCAAAGACAAATCACAACAGCGCGGTCGAGTGCTCGAACTTTGACAGGCGTTATATCGATCTTACGAGAATTTTATGTCAAAGCACAGCACCCTCAGTTTTCCAAATTGAAATAGAACGCGCGTTTGACAAGTAAAAAATAGTCAAGGGTTTTTTAATTTGAATTTTGTGGCAAAATATGCAATTAGCATAAATAAAATTCCTACAAAAAATGAATTGCTTAAACAAATAATTGCCTTTGCCCGCCAATAGTGAAAACACAAATTAATAAAAAATATATTTTTTTTCTGTCAAAAAGCCCGAATAGTATATCTACTCACACTCCAAACTATCTGCTCGGACTTACGATATTACGGTCTGTGCTATGTCAACGCGCGACCGCGCTATTCCGACTTCACTCATGATTTACATGTATTCTACACAAATGTCAAAGCTCAACGCGGCGAACGCGCTATTGCGATTTGAGTCTCATTCTCACCGGAGTGCGCGCCGTGGCGTAGTGGGTAGGTGCGTCGACTCCTACGCTCGAGGTCGTCAGTTCGAATCTCGAAAAAAACATCAAACATTTTTTCACGGCTCCACGTCTTTCGAGTCACTGACAATGCTCAAAGAGTATAACTGTCTAGAAAAAGCTTCTCAATCTCGCCGTTCGGAGTCGGCATTAAACTGTAGGTCCCCTCCGCTCGTGAGAGAACAATAGCACGCACAACACGAGTGGTTGGTGAGAAGCTAGACCCAGGTCCACCTTGGACTGTAGCGCCGCTATTATTATTATTATTATTATTACTCACCGGAGTTCTATGAACAGAATCAAACATCAAAACGTTTAGTTAGCAAGAGAAAGCGAGAATTTAAACCTTTAATGTTAAAAAATAACCAATGGGTGAGTGGTGATATTTTTGATGTACATATATCGTACACTCCATCTAACATGTACCAAACCCTGTCAAAGTTGGAACGCGCATCCGTAGAATTTTGACAAGCACACCTTGTTTTAATTTCACCATGTCTCAACCCAAAATTTCTAATTCTTAAATTAGCTGTCGTGTTGGAGAAAGCCTAAATTCCAATGTGACTCAATCGTCTGTCATTGTTCCGGTCTCATCAGTAGGAACGATTAACAGAAGTGAACCGAATCGTTGAATTTGAGCTATGTAATTATATTATCCCAGGCGTAACTACATATTTTAATTTTATTGCATGCAGTATACTATTCGCTTGTCGACTGTAAAATCTAGGACTTTCTAAATCAAAACGGAGAGTCTGAGAGCTCAAGCTACCTTCGAGTCTTCTTGAATCTATTATCACTATATTCGTTTCTATAATGAAAATTTTATCTCATTCACCCTTATTACGACTGGCGTTTAAGTTGATCGACTCCTGTCGTTTTTTTAGTCGAGGCGGTTATTTGGCGTTTTAGTGTCGGTATTACGGTAGGGAAACACCTTGAGTGTCGTTAAGCAAGAATTACGTTCCACAAACATAAAACGTCATTTTTCGGAAAACAACTGGCGTAACGCCAGCTATAATCCTGATTTCGTACAGTCGTTCTTCGACAAGGCATTTAACGCCAGTCTTGATTATTTTGTTCAACCTAGCGACTCTTTTTCGAAAAAGTCCAGAAACAACTTAGCAGTCTTATTTGTTCCCCAAAATCGAAATTTCAAAAATGATGGTTGGCAGACAATTGTATTTTTAACTATCGTCCATTAAATTAGAAGCTATAACCCTAGTTCAATTGACAATCCGAAGCAACAGTAGTTGTCAAACATTTTTAGGCTTATGGTTAGAGAATGATTAACTTCTTAGTTGCCCCAAGTTAAAGATATTGACATTATACAGGTATTACCTTGTTAACGGATGAGTGACGGATCTATTTTAACTCAACTGCATGATTTTCCAAAATGTAGCCAGAAGCCGCTTACATCCATGTACCATATTTAGCATTTCATAGGTCACATTAAAAACTATGCTTATTCAAATCACCAGGCATGGTTTAACACACGTGAGGCGTATGTGATATATATCAATAGTTTAAAGGTCTTTCCATTGGAAAGCTGCTGCTCCATACATCTGACAGATTGTGGAATATTAAATACAGATATCCAAAAATGTGACAAGTGCATAATCTTCGACTATAATTAAATTATAGAATTTGTTTATTATTTAGGATTTTGACTTTTGCGAAATGAAGTGTTCTCGGTTTAGAATAACACAATGGGATTGCCTTCTCACGTTAGGAAAGATAATTTCTATTCAATTTTTTGCCTATTTCTTCCTTGGATTAGTAATGCTCTTGATAAGCTTAGCGATCGGAAATAACTTTTCGTTGTCATTATTGTTCCAATATCATGTATGGATTTCTTTAAAGGTTTTTGTTTACAATATAAGTATGATTTTATTATACATTTACAGGTTGTCCAAGGCACTGTATTGGGTGGATCAGCAATTACTTCAGTTTTCATCATAAACTCTATGTTATGCGCAGTTCTTCTTTGGGCCGTCGTGAAAAGAGCGAAGCAGTGCTTAGATTTCAGGTAAGATACACTTGAATAATTGCTGCAGTGAATATGTCTTTACAAGGTCAATGGATGTGCTTTTAACTTAATCTGGCAGCATTTTGTTCTGCCTATTTTAGTCTTAGGTTTATCTAGTTCAAATTTATTAAGAACGCCCAGTATCTGCCAGGATGTGTGGATTTCAGGTTAGAAGTTGTAACTGCCACGGAGGAGATCAGTGACTCAATTAGTCCATTGCGATATTACAAGGTTTGATATATAAAACGCCAAAGGGTGTTCCCGTGTTATAGAAGTCTGTGACAAACGTATAAGTCTGTAAAGGTTAAGAACGCACTTGAACCTTCTGAAAAAACGAGATAGACTTGGGAGTGCTGTCAACCTATAACCAATGGATCCAATCAGGATTTAAGTGGGTCACGGTTGACTTTTACCGTAACTATAACCTAACCATTTTTACATTTTTGGTGAAACTACCAATATTTTGGATATCCTTACCGGCCAGACCATCTAGGTTATTAAACAAATTTTTAGTATACTTGCAAGTCCTTATATGGAGCTCTTATCTGTAGAAATGGGGTTTATTCGCAACTCGAGCGAAACCGAGTCAGTTTAGGGGACGGATTCGTACTTTCCAAGGTGTGCCTGGGCCTAGCTTCTCAGCAACCACTCGTGTTGTGCGTGCTATTGTTCTCTCACGAGTGGAGGGGACCTACAGTTTAATGCCGACTTCGAACGGCGAGATTAAGAAGCTTTTTCTAGACAGTTATACTCTTTAAGCATTGTCAGCGACTCGAAAGAGGTGGAGCCGTGAAAAAATGTTTGATGTTTTTTTCGAGATTCGAACCGACGACATTCGTAACTCGAGCGAAACCGAGTCAGTTTAGGGGACGGATTCGTACTTTCCTGACAATGTTGACATCTTTTTACAGCTCATAGAGTTCCTCGTTGTGTCTTCTCCCTCAATCGTCTTCCTCGCAAAACAGGGTCATATATCTGACGCATTTTTTTTCGAAGGTACCAAGAATCGGCTCTGCTAATTATTGTCAAGCTTTCGACACCAAGTCAGCGACTGAAAAAATAAGGTTTTTGTAGAGCAATATTTTGGTCCCTCGAGCCGGAACTTTTGACCTCAGTTGTTTCGACGAATCGAAGGAGCAGCGCTTCCTAAGGGCGATTCTTCTTCGGATCTCCACCAAGATGTTCGTGAAGTCCACGTTTGCCTAGAGGTAGACAAACTCCCTAACTATCTCAAAATTATAGCTGTCGATTATGACTTGTCCTCAATGATTGGCGGCGGGTCGATTTCTGTTCGATAGCATATAGTACTCCGTCTTCTCATTTACCCTAAGACCAATTGTTCTTCAATCGTGAATGCTTCTACAATGGCCCGCTGCGAAGGCGCCACGATGGGTATGTCTTCTCCTTCGGGATCAAATAATTCATTCGTTGCTTCGTATACCCCGGTGCTCAAGACCAAGACAGGATAAGATTGCAACTATCCTCAGTATCGTGGTGATTGGCTACATTTTATTCTTTTATCTTAATCATTCTTGATTAATAGCATGTCACGAGCCTTGATGGCTGCTTGGCTTCTCTATAAAATCATAGTCTATCTAATGCATGAGCAGCAAGCGAGCTCAGCGCAAACCATTTAACCGTTTCATAAGTGTACATTTCAATGGCATCTATGTTTCTGACCGTATCAGTCTTCCATTATTCTCTTTCCAGGATAACAATTACGTAATTTTTATTGTAGTCCTCAATGGGTATAATAAAGTCTGTAAACTTCGGAATTATGAACCATCTACCCAAATATTTCGGAGCATACTAGTCACTATTTTAACATAACGCCGGTGGGTGTGTGAGCAATTGTGCACCAATGATTGATGCAAAAAAAAATGTATTCACTGTGTAGTGTAGTTTTTGCCGTGGCGTAGTGGGTATGTCCGTCGATTTTTACGCCATAAAGGGTCTTTTGTATGAGCGGCGAACTGCGAAATTCGTGAATTTTGACACTTTATTCACATGGAATTCTCCGGTAGACGCGAATTGTCACTTTGAAATTTAAAATTTTCTGTTTTCACGCAGAGATTTCGCGAAATTTCTTTTCGTGAATTTGTGGATCGTGAATTCAGTTTGACAATTAGCGAAAAAATTGTTGAATTCGTAGAGAAAAAAAGTTAAATCGATAATTTTCTTATCTAACCGTTTTGGAACGCACAGTATACATGTGTACCATCAAAAGTTCATGCCTAAAATCTCACATAACTGCGATAATCAAACCAAATGTGTACCAGTTCGTCCGTGATTGTTAAGTATTTCATTTTTTTTATTACTTCATCACTTGAATTGCATCCCTAAAGGGTTAAACATTATTTTTTGAGTTTTTACTTCATAAAAACACTATACATAATTTAAAACGCACATTTTGCCATACCAAAAAGTTTACGTTATTGCTGATATCTCCGGAAATATGGTTATTTCGAAAAATTCTGTGGAGCAGAATGAAGTGTCAAAATTTGCGAATTTCGCAGTTAACAGTTCAGTCTAACTTCAATTTCCACAACAGAAATATTAAAATTTAAACTATTCAAATTCAAAATTAAACTATTTAAACTATTTTATAAAATATGAAAACAATCAAATCTTTTATTTGCAGTTGCACATTCCATGGATTTCATCTTCTTGTGTGTTGGTGGTACAATTCAACTTTCCCAACTAATTTATCGTGGTGGCTGTTAAATGCAATAACATCGGCTATCATGTGCATAGGTGGCGAGTTTTTGTGTCTAAAATCAGAACTGAATAAAATACCGATAGGATACACAGCTTTAAACGAGAAATCTGATGTATAATTAAACCATTTGAAATATTTATTTATTGCTTATTTTTATACTTGTTACCATTAATAAAAAGTATTTTTAAACTTACACTATTTGTATCTACTTTTGTGGGGACACGTATAAGATTTAAAAACATTTTTACTTAAATTCAATTCGAAGTAAATCCAGCGGCTTAAGCAAATAACCATGACGTATCTATTAATTATTTATATCTGTATAATCCAACATGTAGTGTGGACGCCGTGAAGCAGTTTTCAACGCCACAACTGATTCACATGGATATATCAAATTAAAGCTCAGAAGTCATACTTTGAAATATAGTAAATATTATTTAACACAAGTGTAAATATAAACCAATAAATTGAATTTCAAAGAGAAAAGTGCTAAAAACGGCATACGAAAGTGAGTGTATATATATGGTTGTGTCAGTGACTGTAAGACAAAGGCTCGATTTTATTAAATATTTGTGTGAAAATTAAGACCGGCATATATAAAAACTGAAAAAGCGGTAAAGGTATACATATAAAATACAATATTTTTCTCAATAAGATACTTTTTTTAAAGAGATGTGCTCACTCACTTTTGACGCCTGTTCTTAGTCCCTTTGTTCCTTTGAACTAAATTAACTTTTTTTTTACTGTTATTTTAAGTGAAATATAGCTTATTCTCAAGTATAATTTCAGAGCTTTATTTGAGGCATCAATGTCAGACGTAGACCATTCTAGTCAATTTTAATTTAGAGGAATACCTTTCAGCTAATGACTGTTTACTCACTTCTGACGCTGACTGTATGCTTTTTCCAATCTTGAATACCTTTTTATGGAAGTGTATGTAGATCAAATGGTTCAATTTTGGTTCCAAGCCCCATTTTGATCCAAACATTCTTTTGCAAGAATTAAAATAAATGTTGGCCTTTTGGAAAAGTACGTCTAAATCTACTGTCTAACTATGGTTCCTGTTAAAGATATAGTTTAGATATAATAAGAAGTAAATACACTAATTTTATTCTGAAACATTAATTTACATGATTTTGGAAACATAATTTGTACAGAAATACGATATAATTCATAAACCTTATTGCTTAAAATATTTTACAGGTGTTCACATTTGCAACTATGTACCCAAACTATGAAGGCACACTATGAATAAAAAAAACCATGTAGTTAGGATGAATCTACAAAATTACGCCAGTATGTGCAAAAGATGATAAAAACTGAAAAAGTGCGACGAGAAATGACTAAAATCTTCTGTTATAAATTGCTCCGGGAGATGAAGTTAAATATCATACATGACGTTTCGTGTTAACGGTGTTATTTTAAGAACTATTAGAAATATCTGAACGGTGGTTTTATAAATTTATCCGATAGGTGAAAAAATTAGTTTTAAAAATCGGTACATATTTGTAGGTTACGTTGGGCAAAATCTCCAACACCGCTAAGGTTTTCCTTAAAAAAATAAATTTCAAAATATACACGACTTATTTGTTATAATAATTCCAGGCTCTTACAGGAAAAGTTGAGCTTAAATACAAATATCTGATGACGGCAGCTATCAAATACAATTATCCTAGACTTAAGAAATATTTCGTACCACACAAAAAAAAAAAACGTTCAGGAACAACAGGCGTTTTCTCTGTTTCCTGCGTTGCGATGTGAACTTTGGAGATCACTTAATGATGAGAAAAACGGTCATTAGCTTGCACAACAAAACACGCATTCCCTTCTTTCGAACTGAGTTTTTCGGATCACTCATCCATAAGTACTCGATTCCTTTGACAATATGAACTGTTACTATGTTTACCTTTCTCTTATCGAAGTTCGGTATTAAATCTGTGGTATAAAGAGACGCACGTGCTTGTGTCCATTAAAGAGGTAATGGTACTCATTGACATGCTTTTTTTTAATAACTATGGAATTGCTTATTTTTATTATTAACTTTTTTGAATACAGTGCAACAAGATAGGAAAGACAAGAATAACGCTAGAACCTCAACGGTAAGTGTGCTTAGTAATATTGCAAAGACTGTCATTGAATTGTCTGAGACAAACTGAGTCATTTTCTTAACGCATCCCTGAAATAGAAATCAATGAGAAACTGGCTCAAATTTTTGAAAATCATTACCGCATCGTAGACTCCTTTGTGAAACACAGCGTCCAATTTATTTTTTCTTGCTATTTCGCAGGTTATTTCGCTAATTTCCTGACTGCAGCACGATTCGGGTATGTTATAGAAGACGTTCAGTGATGAGAATGCGATGTTCAAAATGTCATCTCGACCAACGTTGTTGTATCGACTCACTATCCAATCGGTAGGTCCGTCAGCTCCGCAACATTTGAACTGGAAAAATTCACAAATTAGCTTTAAAAATATCACCTGAAATGAATGCTAGAAAAACAATATTGCGTTGGTGCTACCGTTTTTACGTTACGTAGGAAGTTCTTTAGGCAATTAATTTCTCATAATCTCTCGATATTATATGTCAAAACGGACGCAAATGTTTTAAAATGCTCTCATTTTTTAACAAATTTAAGACTAGTAGCACAACGCATTACTGTGTTTCAAGTATAATTTGTACGTACACTTTTTTGTATTGAGTCAAATGTGACTGTTGCCGAACTACTTTGTCCGTATTCCTCTTGAATAGAGTACGTAACTGAAACTCTTATAAGATCGACAACCTTGTCTTTATTTCGATAGAACCATATGCCAGCTGCTACCTCAGCCACAACAATGATCATTAATGTAAAGATGAACTGCAAATATTCAGAGCCTGTGTAAAGTCCATCCAAGAACAATTGCGCATATGAACTTACCACTCCAAGAATACTTTGTGATTGTTTGAGAATTCCGTAGCAGGCGAACCATGCACTTAACAGTATGAAACATCCAGCGAATATAACAAGATAGATGAGATTGTACAGATACTGTCCGGATTGCTTGAACATCAACGTGAAAACAGGATCATTCAGTATCCAGACACTTGTCGCTATGATTGTGGACCCTAAAATCTAAAACAATAGGATACTAGTAAAATTTTAATAAATGCATTAATTTATATTTGTTTTTTTCTCTTTTTTTTTTCGGAGCAAACTGGTCCATTGTACTGCCAGGTAGCAACCTACTCCAGTGCTTTTAAATTTATCCCAACGGCAAATGGTGACTGGACCAGATTCGATTTCACTGGGTTTCGAACCTGGGACTCCTCTAACTTGGGGCAGGCACTTAACCAACTGCGCCATCCAGTCGTATATATTTGTTAGTGCAGAAGTGTGTTCGCTTTCAATTTTGTTGCGTTGAAGTTCTCAGTAATTTGGAACTAGCACCGGATATCGCCAAGGAAACGCAATTCCATGTGAACTGCAACAATTAGTGCGATCGCAAAGCATTAAAATGGAAGATACCATCTTATACCCAGCCACTGAACTATGCATTTACATCATCACGAGTTCCCAGGAAGCCCTTATGAAAGATTCAATTGCGTTTAAAGAAGACACGAATGAACTGGTCTTAAAGTCAAACGGGGAAATACAAAGACATGTACAAGGTGGCGCAAAATGAATCATCCTATCGGAAGATGTTATAATTTTTGCAAATGGCATCGCACATCAATCATATTTGAGATTTGTGAACTAGACAGCAATAGACTAACAGTATACAAATGTCAAGCCATCCTCAAGCTCAACAACGGAGAGGACGATTTTTTGTCGAAAATCATCATGAGCGATGAGGCGAATTTTCACATAAGCTGTTATGTCAACAAACAAAATCTTCGTTTCAGCACGAAGAGCCATTACATCCACTCAAAGCCACTGTGTGGTGCAGCGTTCACGCGGGAGGAGTGATTGGGCCGTATTTTTTTGAGATCGTGTGGAAAGTCATTGGAATTGCGATAAAACAGGCACAAATGTGTATCAACACTGGCGGATATCATCTTCCACTCAGCAGGAAAAATTATAAAGGTCCAAATAAAGATATCCATCACTTAAAATCATTTTTTATTTAGTGAAAAAGTAATTCAAAAACAAAATTGGATGATTAATTTTGCGCCACATTGTATTAAATAGAATATTTATCCATCACAAACAATCGAAGCTAAACATCGACAGTTTTGGGGTAGTTAGAGACTTAATTTACCTCGGAAAGCAAATATGGAAGTTAAATTGTGGAACAAACAAGGTGAACACAAAAGCTGTTGGCGGACATTCACTCCATATCGCCCACAATGCTGAACATCGACGACTTTATGTCATCGGACTCATAGTTTAAGTGATACTCAACATGCCCAATATGGATGATCTCTTGTCATCTGACTCGGACACGACGAACAGTACCGTGGTGGAAGCGTCTGAAACCAATCGCAATGCTGTGGGCGGATCAGATTAATCTACTCCTCAATCGATTAGGAAATTGTAGAAAGGATATGCAACAGCCCTGGGCTGTCAACAATCTATTGCTAGGACTATGGACCCCACATTACAGACTGCTCTACAACAAAAAATACAGATTAACCCCCTGGAAAATAACTAAGAACTTTTGCTGAAACAATGAATTAGAACTGCTAATTCAATAAAGCTAAATCCTCCAGTTGTGCTGTAGTGATTTCTACAAGGAACCCCTTGAAACTTACAAATCTTAAAAACTGCGAAGAGAGAGTCCTGGAAGCTTTTTTGCGGCAAAATCGAGGAAGTCTCCAAAGTTTCATCCTCTCCAGAGGTCCAGCAATTCCTATCTACTAAAGTAAGCAAGATGGGACCTGGACCACCTCTAGGAAGGAATCTCTGGAGATTCTACAAAAAACGTACTTCCCAAGTGTTTTGGACAGTCATTTCGTCTCAATAAAAAAACTTCAATATACTTAACCAACTGCGCCATCCAGTCGTCAAGCTAACAATAGTAAAATTACTATACGAAGCTTTGAACCATACGAATCCCCTGGTCCCGATAGTATCATAACTGCTTTTGTGGATAAAATAATTAGACAGTTATTGTACGAAACCATGTGATCAGAATTAAGATTAACTATTTGGATATATTTGGATACACTCATTTAAGTCTACTTAAGCTTTTCTGTATTGTTGCCACAGATATATATGGGTTCCCTTAACCTACCTTACACCTCTTTCAAACGGAGTCAAAAGAAGATAATATGCCTATCAAAGCGGGTCCTAGTTCTTATGTTTACCCTAAAGACTAAAGATCTGTTAACTTATTATCCTTCCTACTGAAATTGGCTATTCACGTTCACTGTAACATACATCAATTTAGTCAGCCTCCAAATATGGATGCTGCTAATCCAAATCTGCAAATTCATCTACCTCAAGGAATATGAAAACTTTAGGTATGATAACCTTCATTGACTTCGAAGCTTTCCACAACGTCTACCCACATTCTATTACTAAAGCACTGGTGAATCCTGGTGTGAACGTAGGATTCGGTAAGATTATTAACCAATTGTTTGCAGAGAAAAAAATGGCAAACTTATGCTCCACCACTACAACAAGATTAGCCAAAAGAGGAATGCGACAAGGTGGAGTTCTATCTCCCCTGCTATGGAATATTGTGGTTAATGAGCTACTATTGTTGCCAGAACAAGTAAGGTGGATGGTGATAACCTATGCGAAAGGAATCTCGGGAAAGTACCCTTCAGTACTAAGGGATTTAAACTCTCCAAATGGGCCAGGAGGAATGTCCTAAGCGTTAACGCTCAAAAGATGAAAATCGTCCTCTTTACAAGAAAATATATGTTTCATTCAGTGGGCTTATGTTCAGTAGTCATTAAAATATTTTTCCACATGCGGATGTCGAGAGTTAAATGCCAACTGTCTTCTAGCTACTCTCATGAGTGTGTCCACTTGTGAGACTGCTGTCTCAAGAGAAGCTTAAGAGCGACTCGCAGCACTTTTACTCTTAAATTGACACGCTGTTTAATACCTTGATCCAGTGCTGCCAGATCGTGGTAAGTTTACTATTTCGTGGGAAAAACCAAATCTCATTGAAAGCATTAGGTAAAAAAGTGTTTTCATACAAAAAAAGCTAAAATCCTTCTGAAAAAATTATACTGCCATTTAGTTGAATACCCTGAGTTCAAGGCGTGTGCCAGTGCCAAACTTTACCCCGTAACAGTTTCTATATTAAAGAAAATTTTGGTGCCATAACATAACGCCAAGCGACATAAGGCCAAATTTTTAAACTTGGTCTTATATCGCTTTATCAAAATGACAAGACTAAATTTTTGCTTTTGCCTTATGTTACTTTCACAAGGAGACATAAGGCCAATTGGCTTTATGTCGCTTTCCGCTGTACGCCATATCTGATTTTGCATACCTTATTAAAATATACCTTCCATTAAACATTCTGAGACATTTAAAAAGGGAACGGGTGAAAAGTGAAGTTCGTATGGGGGAATTTGGGGTAGGTGCGAAATTGGGTATATGTTACTTTCATATATCACTTCTAAATATGAAAATAAGAAAACTTTAGGAACCACCAACCCCAACTCTTATCTGTGGCCAAGCTGGGGGTTGCAGGCGGCAGCATGAACTCTCATATTTCACTTATTTCCCGTTCCCTCATACTAACTCCACTGTTCAATTTCGTTTTTCTTTTCATTTTAATTACAAATATAAATGTTAAAAAAATTGTGGAATTATAACCCACTTGATGTGCATCGATATCATAATTTGGTGTTATGCCTCAAAAAAATTTGGCGTTATGTCGCTCTGTGAAAGCGAAATGAAATGCTAAAATTAGGCCTTATGTCCCTTTAAAAAACGACATAAGGCCAAATGCTAGAATTTGGCTTTATGTCACTTGGCGTTATGTCCGGGCCCCGCAAATTTCATTTGGAGTAGTTAATTTTGAACGATATTGTAATTTTTCTTCTTCAGTGTGGTAAATTGCACTTGAAAATACTGGCAGCACTGCCTTGATCATCACTATCCTGCTCTATGGCACAGAGACATGGACCATCTCAAAAGCAGATGAAGAAGCTCTTGGTATTTTCGAGAGAAAAGTTCTGCGCGCGATCTTTGGTCCTGTTTCCATTTATGGCATTTGCAGGGAAGATTCTATCATGAGCTGTCTACGGCGTCTATGGATCTAACGCCTGAGATAGCTAGGCCATGTACAGCACATGGACAAGAATGCTTCAACACGAAGAGTTCGACTCCGCGCACGTCCAAGACAATCTATCGGAAATTACACTCTTGGCGTAAGACCGGTTATTATCTTTCCGGAGTCCCCGAAATCAATTCTAGTCTCTTAATCAAAATACAAAAAAAATGTATCTGCCATGCAGTTCTGCAGACAGAGTAGTAAAATCTGAAAACAAATACTATTTAACATGAGAGATTGAATTGAGGTCAGTGTGGATACTGAGGTATATCCAATAAAAAAAACCTTGCATCTTATGAACGATGCGTTATTCTTCAATGTTGCCATTGTTCTAAGTTCTATGTTGATACCGATCAGCAAATTTAAAGAATATCTCATAGAGTTTTGCTCACACATCACTGCTTTCAATTTTTAGGTAGTTGCTTGTTACTCCTAAGAAGTGTTACGGGAACACAAATTCATAGTAACTGAACCTAAAAATTCTTTTAAAACTGCAAATACATCAGATTGACTAAAGGAATTAGTGAGATTCTGAGTGGTAATTTATAACTGTTTGTAATTTTATTACATTCTTGCTTACACTCCTATCTCGAACGCAAGGGAAAGTAACGACTTTTAAGAACTAATTAATTCAAAGCATTCCTTCTCAATTCAAACAGAATACATTCCTGAAGTTGTTTTCATTCATTGTGATTCCGTGCGAACTGTTATTTCCATCAGTGGTACATAAAAATCGATTTTTAAAACTACTCACAGCATAATCCGAGGGTCAACAAAAAATAAGTTAGGCACCGTAGCCCCGTATTAATATCGTTCACAACGAACCATTGATTTATATTTTATTTATGTCACAATATGCAATATGATCATCGTCATTCACATCAGCTAACACAAAGGCACTGTTTTACTTACCCAATACAGAAACGAAAAAATAACAGTGAAGTATCTTAAACAGCAAACTAAATTAACTTGGTGCATAGTTTTGCTTAAAATTATTGCTGCACAATGTACTATAAATAAATATTACTGCTAAGGGGTATATTTACAGATTACTCCTTGCCTATCATTTATCCTTGTTTGAGCCTACGGATGTGTATCCCGGAATGCATTAAGCTTTCAAACAAACTTTTAAGGTCAAGCTTTCAGCTATTGTCGCTTTAGAAAAGCTAAGGACATGTGTAGGGAGGTGTAAAGCTTCACATTTAATGTAAGCCAACAGGGTCGATTGGTCTAGGCTGTTTACAGGGTTGGGTAAAAACGGGGATATTGAATACAAGGATAAATGTTAATTTAGATGTTGACATTTATTAATTTATTAATTTATTTTTCTGCCAACATAATGCACGTGAGGAGACATTAGGTCTGTTTGAGTACTAGAATTTTCTCACAATTCCTCGCATTTGAAGGAGCGCGGGTAAAAATCTCTTTTTACTAATAGAAGTAAAATAGTCCTACCACCTAGTCCAAACTCCTATACACCTCCATTTCGCCATATCTGTTTTAGAGAAAGTAACTGTACTTTCAATGTCATATGGCTTCATTTAGCTTAGTGTTACAAATTCATTGTTATCTGACAATCATGACACATATGGAGCACTTGTCCAAATTAGCGTTGTGTGTATTTTTATAGAAGTACAGCAACTTACTTCAAATGTAAAAATTTAATAACTTCTCAACTACAGCCCCGAAAGTTTGCCAATGTCTATGAAACTAAGTCTGTTACTTGCCTCTATTGTAAGTTGCATAGAAATTGTTGCATCAAAGCAGAAGGTGACGATTAACCGCCTGCAAAATCATTCGGACACTATGGTCTATGGTCTAAGTTTAACAGTTCAAGACAAAAGGTTGCTAGCGATGATAGTTGAGGCACTTGCTTGTCATAACTGTCTGGAAAACCACGGTATGAAAATGGAACACAGCAAAGTTAATATCAGAAATCAACTGACTGATTTGACTGATTTCTGGTTAATATAGTATGTAGAAGTAGTAGCGATGAACAGGATGACAACCCTCGTTCCATGTCAATTCCACAGTTTATGGAAAAATATAGAACGTAAACCTCCCATTAATTTTTGCAGATATATAGGGAAAAATTGATTTTTTTTTTCATTTGCGTAACACATCTACATATGTATATAAAAAATTGTCGCAAGTGCGTTGTGACTTTATAATAGATAAACCATCTTCACGTCCACACGAACAAACCTTAAAAATGTTATCGAATTCGGTGAGTTATAAAGTCACAACAACGCAACAACGCAACGAACGGCGAGATTGAGAAGCTTTTTTCTAGACAGTTATACTCTTTGAGCATTGTCAGTGACTCGAAAGAGGTGGAGCCGTCAAAAATGTTTGATGTTTTTTTTCGAGATTTGAACTGACGACCTCGAGCGTAGGAGTCGACGCACCTACCCACTACGCAATTTTTTACATATATACATTTTTATTATGTCTGAACTGGGATTTGAAACCTAAGCTTGATAGTCTAGTGCGTATGGCTCGACGCATAAACCCACATGGCAATCTCCCATTAACCCATTGCATTCCAACCTTCACCTATTCTCAACAAACACATAGAACCGCGTTTTGTGTTTTTGAATTGTTTTCGGCCTTACCCTTTATGACACCCTATGATATGAAATAATCATCAATACTATTTAAATGCACCACTTCTTGTGAGTGTCTCGATGAGTATTATATAACATCATGTTATATATTCTTCTTCTTCTTCTTCTTAGGGCGCTACAGTCCGAGGTGGACCTGGGCCTCACTCAACATGCCTCTCCAGCCAGCACGATCTTTCGCCAGCTGTCTCCAGTTTCGCACACCAAGCCGGCCGAGGTCCCCCTCGACTTGTGTGCGTCACCTTGTTCGTGGACGTCCTCTGTTGCGTTGTCCCACAGGCTCAGAGTCGAAAACTTTTCGGGACGGAGCTAAGTTGTCCATACGCTCTACATGGCCTAGCCATCTTAGGCGTTGGATCCGTAGACGCATGGCTAGACTCATGTCGCTGTACAGCCCATACAGTTCGTGGTTGAATCTTCTCCTCCAAATGCCATCAACGCAAACAGGACCAAAGATCGCGCGCAGAACTTTTCTCTCGAAAAGACCAAGAGACTGTTCATCCGCTTGGGATATTGTCCATGCCTCTGCGCCGTACAGCAGGCCTGGGATGATCAAGGTCTTATATAAAGTCAGATTGGTCTTCCGAGAGAGGTCTCTACTACTCATAAAAACAGCGGTTGGCAAGAGTTATTCTGCGTTTGATCTCGGTACTGATGTTGTTTGTACTGTTTACCGCGGAGCCAAGGTAGACGAAGTCCTTTACTACCTCAAAGTTATAGCTGCCTATGGTGACGTTCTGGCCAAGTCGTCGATGTTGTGCGTCCTTTCTCGATGACAGCATATACTTTGTTTTGCCCTCGTTTACCGCCAGACCCATTTTAGCCGCTTCCGTTTCAATGCCAGCAAACGCATCATTGGCCCAATCACGTCAATGTCATCCGCGTAAGCTAGCAGATGAACGGACTGGCCAGTGAGTTTTGCACGATCTTCTCAAGAACGATGTTAAAGAAATCACATGACATCGCGTCGCCTTGTCTAAAACCTTTTTTGACATGTTTTATATTAGAGCAGATTAAATAATGGCGCAAGGGCGCGTGGATACGACTGGATGGCGCAGTCTGTTAAGCGCCTCCCCAAAGTTAGTCCCAGGTTCGAGTCCCAGTGAAATCGAATCTGGTCCAGTCACCATTTGCCGTTGGGATCAAATTAACGGCACTGGAGTAGGATACCACCTGGCAGTACAATGGACCAGTTTTGAGTCGGAGTGTTCTAGCACTGCTTCAAAAATTCTCAGAAAAAAAAAGGGCGCGTGAGAGAAAGAGAGAGAAAGAGAAAAAGATTCTTATTATCAAACAAAATACCTCACAAACTTACATGAAAGTGCATCTTGTTTGATGTACCACAAATGATTTGACAGATTTGACAGATCGCGTAAATAGTCGGCAAACATTTAAAATTGAAAGTATGGGAAAAATATCTTACTCTCTCGAAAGCGGACTTTTCTGTGAAAAGCAATGAAATATTTGCTTACGCGATCAGGATTTATTGACTTCAATAAAAATGCGTAGATATTACTTTTTGTGTCAGAGTACGTAAACAGATAACACATTGGAAAATCTTCCGACGTATAGACTGTCATTTCGTATGTTTACACGATCAGTAGTAGTCTGTCCGACTTGTCGGAGTGTGTAAACTCACTTAGCACATGATGGGATTCATGAATATTGGAAAGCCGGCTTCCAGCACACACCTTGCCGTCTAAATCTCTCTCATCCCTGATTTTAGT
Source organism: Myathropa florea (assembly GCA_930367185.1). Lineage (NCBI taxonomy): Eukaryota > Metazoa > Arthropoda > Insecta > Diptera > Syrphidae > Myathropa > Myathropa florea. The sequence goes on from OV884004.1 coordinate 23,078,749, forward strand.
TGATCTTTGTTATTTTCTATTTTCTACGTGTCTTGTTGTTTACTAAATTTAAGAATGATTTTATACTAGAAATAAGTTGCTTGCTTTGGTTTATTTTGAGGATGAGATAAATGACGTTTGAGAACTTGCAATTATACAAACGTTTTTATGGCTGATTTAAATAATTTCGTCGGGACAGCGAACGACATTTTCTTCGTTGTTAATGAAAGTAGTCGTGCGGATGATGGTTTGGCAGATGATGATTCATGGGTTGAAAATATCAGTCAAAGTGGAGACGATTTAAATGAATTCGATACACTAGATGAGGCAGCTTGCGATGCTGAGGACAAAATTAGCCGAGGTTATGGTTCCAGCGCTTTAGATTTTACATTACATACAATTGTTGAAGAAAGTTGCGAAGAAACTGAATTGGAGCACTTTGGTGAGGATGTCTGCAAGGAAGAAGAAGAGAACTGTTCGAACGGAAGCAGAATGTCGCCTTCGTATTTGGAGAGGTATTTCTTCTTCGGTCTAGGCGATGGAGTTCAAAGCAATGCATTCGAGGAGAGCAGCTCGGAGATATTCAGTGATTGTAGTGATAACCCGGATACGGTAGCTACAAACGTGGGATATTGCGATAAAAAAACTGCAATAGAGTTGTCAACATCAAGACTTGAAAAGTATTTCCTCTCAGGATTTATGGGATTTAGCGGGGAAACTAAATCGGATGGCAGTGTGGGCAGTGACAGTGAAGGGCATCCGAGCCCAAGTCAGCGAAAGAAGAAATACGTGCGCGCTCGTGGAACACAAAGATCAAATAATTCATCACTAGACAATTTAATTGTCGAAACAGTTGAGCTCACAAATGAGCAATCAACCGAAAACCTCTATTCATCAGAATCAGAGACTGGTTCGTTTTCCGAGCCAGGAGCAGGCTATGACAAACTTGAAAATTGTGACAATATGAAACGGAAGAAAAACTACAGAAAACGTGAACTTGAACAAAAAGCAAACAATGAATGCAGCAACACAGTGCAGCCTATAAATAAGAAGAAGATGAGTTCCGCAAATGAGCATTCAGACGTTGAGAAGCTAAAGGATTCGGAACTGACCGGAGCAGTGAATCTTCAGGCTTCCCTACCCAAGACTTCGCTCATCCGGAAAGATAGTTTTAATAATTGGAGCTCGGATGAGGAGACAAATCTTATGATGTCAAAAATGCGTCAATTTTTTAAGACGCTTATAGCTGTAACTAGTCAAAATAATAGCCAAACAAATAAGTTTGGCACATACTCTGGCAACTTTTTGAAGGAGAAACCCTTGCAACGAAGGAACAAATCTTTTCAAATATCGTATTTTGAAAATGAACTAGTTAGGCTGATGAAAACCGTCCCGGGGATAAACAATCAACAAGTCCGTGAAATTGTTGAGTATTTCAGCAGCGAAGACGCCTGGTCGGATTCGAACGACTCGTCTGACTGCAACCGTCCAAATAGCGATGCGATCCACAAGAAATTGAAGAAACCCAGTCCGATAGAGCCGTCAAATGCGGGAAGTGCGAGGGTTTCAGTTTTGAACGATGAGTGGATCGATGAGCATTGTGCTGTGAATAGTGATAATGTATTACTGTATACAGATCTAATAGAATCTCTTATAAAAACAAACACAAACTTTAGTGCGGAAAAGGCGGCCGTCGATGAAGAAAGCCATAATCACATATGCACGGAACAATCGCCGCAAATGTTGGCCAATGTAATGCAACACATCGGCAGGAAGCTAGTGGCACTAATGCATGACGTTAAGATTGGTAGTGATATCATTCCAGGGGAAAGCTCTGAACTCTCTAGATCAAATGACATTACGAATCCCGAAGAAAATTCGACGAAATCCATAGTGGATCATATCGATTGTTCGTCGAGCCGAAGGGGACAACTACCGCGGAGTCAATCACATGATGTACTCTTGGGGTCATCTAATCCCTCATGGCTATTTAATTCGAACAACGCCGTCAATGAGACTGCTGGAGAAGTCAGTGATTGTGACCGGTTTTCTTGGAGAGGCAGCTTTGAATCTGCTCTGCTTGCTCCAGTTGATTCTGGCAGTAAGCTGCTGAACTTTGATCGAGATAATTGCTCTCTTACCTCGGACGCATCAATTGCAAAACGTGGTTCGGCTGATAACATAACATACACCATCATCAAAAGCAAAGAACAATTGGACCGTGTTCAAAGTTGTGGCAGCATTGGAGGTGGCGACAATCAAAGTACTTCTGAAGCTAAACCCGTGTGGCAATCGTCCCTCACCGATATAAAGCATAAGAACGAACTGGAAAAGGACCCGAATAGGATACATATAGAGAGTCATATATCAACGAATTCTCTACCAAGATTGCAGTCAATGCAATTCTCATCGGAAATGCCCGACAAATCAATTAGTGACTCGAACGTTGTGCAGTCTAATGCGAAGAGTGCACGGTATCGCTCTCCTGTTGCTGTAGTCTTCCCGAAATCGCTATCGAAGAGAAACACATTCCAACCTTCGAGACCGTATCAACTATCAAGTCTACAAAGAGGCATGACCGCTAGCGCTTCACTTGGTATGTATACATTGTTTTAGAATTCCTATTTTGTTTTTTGGTTTACTATTTTAACTGCAGTCAACATGAAAAAAAGCAACTGCTGCTGCACCAATTATTTTTTTGAATTATCTATGATTTATCAGCCAGCATAGGTTTTCAAGCTTTTTATGAAGAGCCTTATTTTGCTTCTACAATTATTTCAAAAGTCTTTTGCAAATTGCCCGTTTATTTGTTTCTACAAGAAGAATATATTTATTCTTTGTGAATTGATGTCCTGATCGAGTATAATGCAAGGGATTGGGGACACTTTTTAAATCAGAAGATTGGAGATTCCGTTTCTTGCTTAAACAGCATCAGGATTTAAATCCAAATGTCTTCGTGAAAGTCATATCTGCTTTTGTCGATGGGCTACACATGATCTTTATCTTCTTTGCAAGGCCAACGAATCCTGAAATGCCCGAAGCCTAGCTAAGGCTGATCTCCAGCCCCGGTTATCTTGAATTCGCTGCAAATCCAGTTCTGTGATCTGGATCTTCATTTGAGTGTTGTTTTTCCGAAGTTATTGAACTCTTGTCAATATTTAAGTACAATATTTATTGTTGAATGATTGATATTTCTTAGTTATTTAGGTAGCCCAGAATCAGAACTCAATTAAAATGTGAAAAGTCCGGCTGCGATATACATACTACCATCGCGGTCCGCCGCTAGTTGGCTTTGGATGCGCACAACAAGTTGGTTAAAGTCCTGTGCGTCTCTTAAAACTCGGACCTTGTCTGTTACATTGTCGGTTGATGCTATTATCCATTCGCTCTACATGACCGTCTTAGGTGGTTAGACTCATGTCGCTGTACGGCCCCTCATTTCGTGACTGAATAGTCCTCCTTTATTCCCCTGTTAAATTTTCTGCTTGTTATCAAAGCAAACGGAACCAAAGATCGCACGCAGAACTTTTCTCTCAAAATACCAAAAGCTTCTTTATCCTGCACCACGACCTTCTAGATCTATTGTGCCCTCTTTCAATACATTAGCACTATTACGAGTTCCCCTCAAATACAGTTCTTTTCAGAGTTGTATTAAGGGTAATGGACTCCTATTGCGCATAGGTGAAGAAATCTGTTTTAGAGTATTCTCTCTAAGCCAGTTTCCTTCAGGAATCTGAGAATGAGAGATTATTCTAGTGATTGCATTTCTTTTTCTGGTAATAGGTACTTGCCCAGACATCTTTTCCTTTTGTGGGCTAGTGCCTCACAAAATCCTAGTATGTGTTCTGGAATTTCATTAAATTCTGCAAAGACCTTTTTCTGATACCCCTAGCTTCCTTAGATGTTCCCTGAGTCTACAATGCCTTGTTAGGAAGCGTGTTAGGATACGGAAGTTGATCTTGCTCATTCTGATGCATGCCTCGAACCTCTTTCGGTTATATTGCCCTAGGAATTTCTTGGCCTGCTTTATTCCACAAGCGTTATTCCAGGTTTCTATCGGTTTCCTTGTTTCTAGCTCCCTGAATTCTTTGAGGGGACAGCGATGGTCAATGTCTTACAGAATGATACCTTTGTTTTCTTCTAAATTGCCTTTTAAATGCATAAAAACGGATGTTGTTGAGTGTTACTGTACGTTTGATCTCGGTTCTGATGTTCGTAATGTTCACTGCGGAGCCGATGTAGACGAAATCCTTGATTACCTTGAAATAATAGTCACCCACACTGCGCCGTTCCTGAATAACAGCATATACTTTCTTTTGGCCTCGTTTACCGTCAAATCCATCTTAGCCGTTTTCGTTTCAATGCTAGCAAAATTTTCATCACGTCTCGGTGTAACTAATTACTTCAATGCCACCAGTGAATGCCTGCAATTTTACGGAGTTTTGGAAGATTGTGTTGGCCAGTGAGTGAACACGTCAAGTATAATGTTGAAAAACTCACATGACAGCGCGGTTGTGCAGTTTGTCGATGAATAGGCGATCCCTTTTTGCTTTCACAACAATTTTGTGAAGTCGTCTATGCTGCCTGTCGATTTGCATCATATACAGCCTGCGATTCCACCAGGTAGGCGACCGCTTGGCAGACCTAGGATGAGATGGTTGGAACAAGTCCAAACACTCGCCTGGTTGCGCTTGGGCATAGCTCCTGATGAGTTGGAGTCGATGGCGGAGGATCGAGTGGCCTGGAGATCTCTCGTGCATGCATTGCCCCCGCGACCCCTTTAGTGGAACATGCGGGTCATTGAAAATGAGATGAGAGACAGCCGTTATTCTCTGGGTAATGGGGTACTATACCTTAGTTTACATTATTTTTTCCTTTTAATATTCATTAAATTTAGAAATCTTGAGTAAAATGCTTAAAACGCTTAGAGCTGCTTATACTTTCTCATATCTCTATTCCTTAAACTACATTTCCTCTCTTAATCAATTCTTTAAATACATAATAATCATGTTTTAGATATAATTATAGCTTTCTGGTGTGGATTTATTCTAGAGTAGCGCAAGTTGAAATAGTCCTGATTACAAAATAAGTGGACTAGCGGTAATATCAGTGTGGATCTCAATATACTATCGAGGGGTCAGTAAACTACATAAAGTTGATTGCAAGATTATGTGCAACAATAACACCCAACGCTTGAGTTCTAAGCACGCTTTTAAGTCTGAAAAACTAAACAATCAGAAAAAATTATATATCACATGTCAAGATAGGCACGTCGATAAGATTGTAACATCATCTGACCACGAGACTTTTTGAGATACAGTGGTGGTGAAAATTATAATGACCAGGCGATTCGAAAAACTTTATTTTTATTTTTATTTTGACAATTTGACAGTCATGGACATTTTCCCAAATTCGAGTAGACACTAAAGTGTAGATTTCTCCATTCCTGTAAAAAACAGTTGGCACTAAAAAAAAGTAAACTTTTCGTGGGCTGTATTGGATTTATGTACATCAGTTCTGTTTTTACATGTACTTGGGTATTTGTTCGTTCAAGCCCCTGCATGCGATGTTTCATTAAGTAGGAAAAAATGAAATTTGCCTTCAATGGTTTCGATTTTGGAAAGAATATGGGGATTTGAAGTACGAATTCGTTGCAATATTGCTCACAAATTTTTCGTTCGTTTTCTTTCAATATTTAGTGCCTCGTCTTTAGTATTTAAGTAAAGAAGACAATTGGACATAGATTCGACCAGTTGTCTGTATTTCAAGTTTACTGGCACGAATGGTCACAATTTGTCAAATGATTTCAATTCGTGAGGGAGCAAACACAACACGAGAAGCTAAGCTCAATCCATCTCGAACTGTTGCGCCACCCGAAGAAACATTATTGTTACCACCACTGTATCGCGGTGTATTATACATCGCTGCCGAACACTTTCTCCCATCATGATCAATCAAGCATAATAAGACTTTAATTTGTTGTTTGTTTTTCAGGCCCTGACGACACGCTAATATTTGTCACTTAATTTGTTGTACCTCTAAACTAAAGGTGCTGTTATTTCGTATTATTTTATATTTAATCTTGTGTGCTTGTATTCGTTTGTGTATTTTATTATCTTTCCATTCTATTATTTATTCACGTTTGCATTTTTTCGTATACTTTGTAACTTTTTTGTACTTTAATAACTTTGTTTTGTTTCCTTGTTTCCTAACATTTTTTACTAACAACCAGTACCAGTTTTCAGTAGAAAGCTAAAATTGTATTCCCATATCTCTGTTTCATCCAAATCATTTTACCTACGTACTGCCACTCACCTCATCGCATGCTGTAGAAGCTGTATAAATGTAAAATAAATTAAAAGTCGTTTAAGACGTAATTACTGTCTATGGCTTTTTTGGTAGGTACACACATTTATTCCATATGATTTTTTTCACTCGCATAATTTTGGGTAGTTAAGAAGAGATCGTTTTCTCTTTTGAGAACTGTTAATGAGAGCTGTCATTCTGTAGCAACTCTTGAGGAGGAAGAGTTTTTTAAATTCGATTTCATTTTATTTGTTAATTTTCTTAATTTATTTTTATTTATTTGTTAGTGTAAAAATCAAACGTGTTTTGGATTTCATTTGTTATCTGTAACATTCGCGTCACAGGTTCGTTACGACAGTAATTAGTACGATGGAAAGTTGAGATGGAAGAGAGGTACTACCCTAAAGGTACGAGAATTAGTGTTGAGTAATATTTTTTTGGAGCAACGCAGGACAATCAATGATGCCCGTTTATAACGGATGTACAAATAGTATATCAGAAACTTTTCTGCGTTTCTCAAGTGATTGCATATTCAACAACCACAATCGATGCTCATAAGGGGGTAGGTTATATTTGTCGGGCCAAGGTAGTTCATCTAGAGCAAAACGAAAAAATCTCGATGGGCAGCCAGAAGGCGCTTACGAAAATATGTAATAGATTGGCACTTCAAAACATTTAGCACACAAAAATTGTTTGTACACCAAGCCGAAAAAGTGTACAAATTCATTTAAAGTGCATGAGAGTCATTTTATGAAGATGTCACCGTCATTAATTGACAGGATGAAAATCAACAGACCAAGGTGGCTACCTTGGGGAACCCCAGATGTGGCTGTAAAAGGATTCGATTTTACCTTTTTTGTGTAAGAGAATTATATTGCAACTTTTCCAAGCCTTAGGAAAGACTTAGTTTTAGTAGTTGAACATGGAATGAATATAATTATTCTTCTATCTCACTTTCTTCCAAGAAACCATATTAAAGTCAATCTTTAAGATTGTTTCTTTTGTGAGCACTCCAATGAAAAATATTTGAATGCGGATTGCATATAATGTCCTTTGAAAATGAACATGTCCCATACATATGTACTGTTTGACTCATAGCATGCTATAGGTAGCATTCTATGTTTTGTTCGATGTAGTACGATCATGTCACTGTTGAATAACTCTAGTGAATCTGCCCTATTCTGCGATATGTCACGATTGAAATAGTAAGTTATGAAGTAACCAACGTGCGTCTCCATGTAATATCCAATTGTAGAACGTTACAAAAGCAAGCAATATATCTCTCTCTAAAAACGATAATTTAAATTAAAAAATAAATTATCTTCATAAATTCGATTTTAGGGTTTCATAACAACTATTTACAAAATCCCTATTACAAAATACTTTTGGAAAAAATCCCGCTATACGAATGCAAATGCTTTAGGGTGTGTGCTCCGTTTTCTATCAAAAATCTACATTTGCAAAACCTTTTTTTCCTAAAGTATGACATCATTCATAAGAAAATGTTATATAAAGTTTCCGGAAGATTTTAGCCGCTCACGCGAATTCGTCTATCCGCTAAGGTAACCTCAATAATACCTAAAGAATAAATATCGCACGCAGAACTTTCTCGAAAAGCTTAAAAACTTTTTCATTTCCTCTGTATGTTGTCTATGCGCCATAGAGCTGTAGTAGAGCAGAATTGGGACGATCACGGTTGTACAAAGTTAGCTTTTCGTGAGAACCCAATTGCATCTAGATCCCAAAGAAATAGCGATTGACAAGACTTATTCTGCGTTTGATCTCAGTTCAGATGTTGTTTGTACTTTTTACTACGGTTCCGAGGTAGACGAAGCCCTTTGAAACGTTCTGGCCAAATTGTCTCTATTATGCGTTCCTTTTGAATGACAGCTTCCTTTTTCCCTCATATACCGCCAGACCCATTTTTGCAGCATCATTGACAATTCCCTCCGTTCAACCAGTCACGTCAATATCACGTACTTTTGGAAGATTGTACGAGTAGTGTTCATAACAGAAACCATTTTTGAGATTGAAGGTCTCAATGATTTCTCTTCCGACATATTTCTCCATCGTCATCCTGCTCAGTCTGACGAGTTTTGCCGGGTGTCGAACTTAGACATAGCGCTGTGAAGCTCGTCTCTATCTATCTATATTTCTTGGATCTCCCCTAGTGTAAAAATCTGGTCTATTGTGGCCTTCCCTGGCCTGAAACCCAACTGATGGCGACCTAACAGATTGTTAACGAAAGTTTTCAGATGGCAGAGAAGATCTTATAACTGATGTTAAGGAGAGTTATTCCGCGATAATTGGCGCAGTCAAAGGAGTCTCCTTTCTTGTGGATCAGCCAAACGGTCGATGCAGAGAGGTTTTGGGACAGCAAGACTAGATATAAGCGTTATATTCAAGCAGACCTTATAAATTGAAGCCAAATCAGAGTGGGTGAAATATTTCTTGCATCGTTTAAGTATTGTATTGATTCACATACTAAGGATGTAAAGGCTTTCGATTGCACAACATAAGCGTCATTCATGGATAATGGGCCATTTTTAAGGGATCGCATAAGTGACAGTGGGGCGTTGCGCTGTGGGTGTGACCCTTACGCACTAGACTTTCAAGTCTAAGCTCAAATCCCAGAAAAGAAGCTTTTTTTTTTTTTCAAAAAAAACTGTTTACAATTTTACGCCTTTTGAGTCACTGACAATGCCCAAAGAGTTTCAGGTTCTCAATCTCGCCGTTTCTAGCTAGGTAGGAAGGTAAAAGTAGTGGTTCGGTAAGAACTTAATTAGCACTATGTGCCGTTTTGCAGCCACAGATCTGGTACCTTTAATGTGAAGTGTATTTTTAAGATATCACTAAATCCAACCTTTTAAAAGGTTGGTTTTTTTTTTAAAAGACAAATTTAAGAAGGACATTAGTTCTTTAATATCTTTCGTCGAAATCTCGTCAAATGATTTGAAAAAGGGTCTACCAAGCGCTCGCTGTCTGGCTATTGCAAGAGCCGGGCAAGTGCAAAAGAAGATGGGCTTAAGGTCTCCCTCTCAGCTATGTTATTGCAACTGCGACATTGTGTGTTATGTGGGATACCATGTCCAATCGGCCAATGTCCCGTACAGACCGCCACCGATCTAGTGATGTCACGTCGAATTCGCCGAAGGAGATCTTTTGCTTTGGATCGGTTGTACTCAGACCATATTTTTCTTGATGTAGCATAGTTTGTCAGTCTGGCTCAAGCGTAAAAAGCTATACACGCCTTCTTAACTCGCTGGTCTATGTTTAACTTCCAGCTGAGTTTGGGATCTAAGGTAACGCCTAGGTACTTGGCGTTGGTAGATAAGAATTGCAGTTGATTATTCAGACGGGAAAGTGGGTAGTTGGGTATTTTGGCTTTAGTGGTGAAGAGCATCAGTTCCGTTTTGCTTGAGTTGATGCCTAGGCCACATCTTGTAGC